>OZ010574.1:81336297-81688797 GCA_963932145.1 Acanthosepion lycidas
AAGACCACTGCATTGTACACTCTCAGATTTGTAGTCAGCCGAATGTTTTGTGAACTGAGAACACTGCTGCGAAGTCTTCCTAATGCCTGACTTGCTTTGCTGATTCGGGCATCAATTTCTTTTCATCATGAGAGATGGTACTTCCCAGATATTTGAAATGCTCAATATTGGCAAGCTGTGTATCATTGATGATGATGGGCGGTCCTGAGCTGTTTGTGTTTGGTGTGAGCTGATGAAGTACCTCAGTCTTGCAGATAATGATTGTCAGACCGAAGAGCTTGGATGCGTCAGAGAAGCGGTCCAGCATCAGCTGCAGATCAGACTCTGCACGGGCCACTAATGCACAGTCATCAGCAAAAGGGACTTCTTGGAGGGAATCTTGAAGGCTCTTTGTCTTGGCAGTGAGGCAATGAAGGTCAAAGAGGGAGCCATCAAAATGGTAGTGAATGTAGACTCTCTGCTCCAGATCTTGAACAGTGTGAGACAGCATGCAGGTGAAGAAAATGTTGAATAGGATTGGAGCCAAGACAAATCCCTGATTTTACACTGTTGCTGATCTCAAAAGTGTCTGTCACGTTACCACTGGAGAGGACCTGGCCAGCCATGCCATCATGAAAGAGCCTAATCATTGTCATGAACTTCAAGGACTGTCCAAAGTGCTCCCCTGTTCTCCGTGTCAAAAGCCCTGGTCAGGTCAATGAAAGAAGAGTATAGAGGCAGTGTAGCTTCAGGCCAGGCAGAAGTACTGTTGATATGATTTTTGCCATGAGACAACTTCAGAAGAAGTGCATCAAACAAAACAAAACAGAAAAAAATATAAATTTAGAATCATAATTTAAGATATTTATTTAATGTGTTAAATTATGATTCTAAATTGTTTTTGCAGATATATAATACTATCAATAATATCAGATAAAATTGATTTATATCCATACTTATTCTACAAGTTATACAGTTCAGCAATAGGTCAAAATTTGCTTATAGAAAATTGATATTAACATTCCATACTTTATGTCTTTTTACTTATATCTTAAATTCTGAACTAAAATTTATTGTAACACCCAAAATAATTTACATATTTAACGGCCCCCCAAAATTTTCTACTTCTTAAATGACCATTTTTTTAAAATTTACATGCTATGTTTATTCCAGAACAAATAACAGAAACTTCAGCCTAAATCTGCGTAATTCAGCTCTGGTTCTGTTTTAAAGACCCTGACTGTTCATTGGTTAAAAAGCATGTTCAATTACTAATATGTCCTCCCATATGCTTATTTCTCTTTTCTCTTTCATCGTTTTCCTCTTTTCTATTTCCACCTTTCCCTCTCTCTCTCTCTCTCACCTTTTTCTTTGAGTTTTGGCATGCTTGCTTAGACTTCTGACTGTTACATAGTATCAAAGCTAGAGCGGACACTTCCGCTTTAATTTAAGCTTTTCAGATCAGGTTCTTGTCTTAACACCTCAACATTCCTTCACTGCCCAAATTGCTATCAACAATTGTCTTACTCTGTCACTTTCTTTTCTTTCTTTCTCTTTTCTTCCTTTTCTTTATCCTTCTCCATTTCCTCTTAAGGTGTTTCTTCCTAATATTTTTTTTTTTTTATCCAAAAACAATTTGAATAATGAGAAAAAGGAAGTGACATTCCATAAGCGGCTTGCTTATAAATAGAATTCTTCATAACCATTTTTTGTTCTCACCAGTCAAGATGCATGCACATTGAAACAAGAATGCATCTTTGTAGTGAGTAAGTTGTTTTGTCTGCATTTAAAAATTATAATATATATATATATATATATATATATATATATATTGTTTAAAAATTAAACATTTATTTATAGAAATCCATTTTTTTTGTATTTGCACAGTTGAACTTCATAAAACATCAGGCCAAAGAATGCCATGTACTTGTTGATACTACTTTATATATATATATATATATATATATATATATATATATATATATATATATATATATATATATATATATGATTGTACAATGAAATCAACACCAAGTGGCAAACTGTGTTTAACCATGAAGAAGACTGTCACCACTAAGTCTTGACATCAGTGTCTACTCTTATATTAATACACACATACTAGGCTCACTGCAGATCAACTCTTCTAAGAACAAAGGTTTTGTTGGCATTACATTTGACCTCTGGGTTTTCCTGGCATGAATCAGTACAATACAGAAAGTCACAAGCAGGGACATAATGATTCATACTCATGAAATCCCCTTTTAGATTTGTTCAATGTTCAAATGATGCACTTTTGCCCTTTATAACAAGACAGTGTACAATGATAAATTGGTATTATAGCATAGATTAGAATCAGAAAAACAATGCGACAAGCCTACACTGTTATGTTTCGGTTTCATTAAGGTTAATATGATTGAGGTATTCATATTTGGATCAAGCATTAGATGTGAATTTAATGAAGATTTATTATCCAGGGAGTTTTGCTTTTATTAGATTGTTTGAAAGTAAAGGAAAGATAAAGAAACAAATCAAGATAAACTATTAGATAAAAAAAATTGATAAATAGATACTAAGAGCTATGAACATTTTGAGATAGATATGATCAGACTGAGAGAGATATAAACGGACACGCATGAACAGACTAATAGATAGATAGATAGATAGATAGATAGATAGATAGATATGAACAGACTGATAGATAGATAGATAGATAGATAGATAGATAGATAGATAGATACATACATATGAACAGACAGATAGATAGATATCCAAGTATAGGATTGATGTAGATGGAATAAAATTCCAATAACCAAAAACACTATTCTTGAAAGAGTGCTCAATACAGAGTAGAGCAAATATTTAAAAATTATAGCATAAATATGTTATAACATCACTACAAAAATAACCATTTTGTTTCAACACTTCTGGTATCTTATCAAGTGATGGTGTTGATTGCGAAATAAAAAGTTTTTTTTGAAAATTCAAAACCAAACGAAACACCCTCAATACGTAACCTATGATGATCAATCAGAATACAAGTGTATGAAAATTCAAAATCATGTCGATATATTCTAAATACAAACCGTTAGTTGATTAAAATTAATGCTAGATCAGACCAAAAATCAATATGAAATAATAAACCTTTAATTTACGATAAAATTAAAAATCAGAACTTTCAAATTAAACCAAGGTTTAAAATATTATAAAGTTATTAAAAAATAGAACAGGGAAAAGAAAAATATAAATATTCTTATTTAAAGGCAGATAGATAGATAGATAGATAGATAGATAGATAGATAGATAGATGGATAGATAGATAGATAGATAGATATAAACAAACTGATAGATAAATAAATAGATAAATAGATAGATATGAACAGACTGATAGATAAAATCAATAGATAGATAAACATGAAAAGAATGAGAGTCATAAAACTGAACAGCTTGAGATTAACAAATACAAAATGCAAAATGCATTTTCATATCAGATGCATCCTAAGAAGTATAGCTGTTTTGTCTTCATATCCATTTTTAACAATAAAACAAAAGAATGAATTCACCAGTGTGCTTTTGTTCTTGTGGATAATAATGATTATATTCATGACAAATAATCTTCACATCTGTTACATTTAAACATTCCCTCAGCAAAGACACATTACTTCCTGAACAACTTGATATAAAGAATTTTAATAAAACATTTCCAGTGAAGAGCATCAGATTCCCAGGTAAATAAAAAAAGTCATTTGATGAAAGCAATGCAGTCTTTGTCCAGACCTAAATAACTCTACTGTCAACAGATTATAGGGAAGCCATAAGAGAATAAATGCTTTTCTTCACATTAATAACTTCAAAAAATGAAAGCTGGAGAGTATGTTGGATACACAAATGATAAAACAATAAATGCAAAAGAGAAAAAAGAAAAGATAAAGATAAATATCTAAGGGAAAGGAATGATATACAGATAATTCTTAGTAGAAAGGACCACACTCCCTGAGTTGGCTCATTATCACAATTAGAGTTTGACTGAGAAATAAGAATTTTCTATACTAATTTCTGATTGGCCAATTTTGGCAAGTAATAACATTAAATATAAACAGAAAAGACAAAACATATAGACAAATAATAAACATATAGGAAAAGAATTGATTAACAGGTAATACTTGGAAAATGAGGGACCACAGACTTTTAGGTCAGCTCAGTAAGTATAGATTGGTTGAAAAATAAAATTCTTCTATAATAAGTTGTGACTGGATAGTTCTAAAAAATAATAAGAAAAAAAACTAAAATATGCTTGTAGGTAAAACATTTAACGAACAAGACTGATTTTATCAATATTTTAATGTTAACTAGCAGCATGGCCAGGCGTTGCCCGTGCTTGATTCAAAAATCGTACGACTCATACAGCAAGTGCTATCACTTGACTTAAAATATTTTTGCCCTTCTTTGCCTTTAAAGGAGTGCCCTTTGCCATGCTGATGTTGCTACATGCCTTACTTCTTGCCTATCTCACACTGCAAATTTTTTCTAAGATCTATACTAAACATTAAATCTGTTACAAAAAAAGAACTAAACAAAATGAACACAAAACGATCAGCTTTAAAACAATCAGCTTCATTTGGTTTTTCCAGTTACTCGTAACTGGAAAAACCAAATGAAAGCACATTGGCAAATCACAATTCCTGATTCTGCTGTCACCTTTCAGTGCCCTGACTATTCCAGATTTTGCACCTTCAATCCGAGGTTGTGGAGCCACTTTGAGTTCACAGATGAGATGTAGAAATGATACATCATCTTTGGATTCGAAGGACAACCACAATATATTTGAAAAAGAATGTTAACAACAAATACTTTTTCACACCCAACCCAGTTCTGCAGAATCAGACACAACGTTGAGTTTAAGCAAGCGAATGAGCCAATTGGGGTAAAGTGCCATGCAGATTTAAATTTTTCCCACTTGTGACGAATGCAGCTATCAATTTTTTTTTGCATGCTAGCATGCTAGTTAACATTCGTGTCAGTCAGCTGTTGGCTCTCACACTGGCCAATAGAATCTTCCTGCCTATTCGTGTCAGCCAGCTATAGCCTCTCATTCTGGCCAGTACAAAATGGCTGCAAACTACATGAAAACTGCCGTAGATGCATGAAAAATCGATTATTTCCACTATTGATGGGAGTTGGGAAATGCAAAGTTGTTCTTGGCCTTTCTGCTAACTTGGAGCATGTGCATGTAAATTTTGGTGCAAATCCGTCGAAAATTGCGGCCGTGCATTCGTTACACACACACACACACATCCTGCCTTTTATAGATAGAGAATGATTTGAATAAACATTGAAATATCAAGGAATTCAACCACATTTGTTTGCTAATCAAATATATTTTTAAAAATTCCTTTGCTTACAATTTTATAATGTGGTAAAGTAGCATTAAAGATTTCTTTGCAATAATGACAGTCAAGGAAACTCTGGTGGAACATGATCAACAGTATCTTCCAGAAAATAAAATCCTGTACAGACTTTTGTATATTTATTGCTTTTGAAATAGTAATTAATTTTTCAAGAAACAAATGCAGGAAAAAACTATTAATTTATATAATTTCCGTATGTCTTAAATGGAAGGAGATATAGAGTAGCAAGAGTCTTGTGATGTTGTTTCAGTGAGAAAACTGAGGAAATGATTTTGAACAAGACTGTAAAGTGAAGATAGGGCAGTTTCAGCTCAGAAAATGGCATTAGTAATCCAGTTTGGGTCTGATTTGACTCTTGTCAAATAATGGCAGAAGGAGTTAGTCACTTTCTAGAGTAGTGTAAGGAACCAACCATCTTTCTAGCAACTATAGTGATGGATTGTATATATGGGTTTCTACTTGAGATCTAGGATGAACAAGAGTCTCAACACACATTTAAAGCAAATAACTATGAGTGGACAAAATTCAGGATTCGAGTAGCTGTTCAAATTAAGAAGCCTTATTGAGTGTGAAACCATTCACCATGAGTAGAAAAATTCAATGTCATCTCAATGATTATGAACTGTTACTAGGTTAGTTTTGAAAGTACTGATTTTTGGAAGTAAACCTATGTCTTTAAACATCACTAGAGCAATATTATCTTTATTTTGTTAAATGAAGCATTATCAGCTATTATTATTATTGAGTATTATATTTTTTTAATCAGTTCACCCCAAGTAAAGTAAAGCACTAGAACACAAAGAGAAAAAGAGAAATCATTATTAAGGAGAGAGGAAAATGATAGAAGAGGCCTTATGAAAATATAACAACTGACATTGCATTTAAATTTTTAAAGATCAAAGTTGACTGGAAAGCAACAAGAGGGAACCTGGGGGTAGAAGAGATTGATTTATACCTTTTGCAAGGGTATTTGTACATAAGTAAATGTAATGAACTTGATTGGACTTCAAACTCAGCTCCTTGTTTTCTCATTCTGAGCCACTATCCATTATACCCACTACACATCCTTTACGACATTTACACATTGTATGAA
Source organism: Acanthosepion lycidas (assembly GCA_963932145.1). NCBI lineage: Eukaryota > Metazoa > Mollusca > Cephalopoda > Sepiida > Sepiidae > Acanthosepion > Acanthosepion lycidas. Next base: position 81,342,775 of record OZ010574.1, read on the forward strand.
AAAGCCAGTAACTCTGAATTCCTAAGAAGTCACAGCAATTCACAGATAGTAAAGCCAAAAATCTGGGGAGAGATATGATCACCTACATCCTGAATGGAACATGGCATAAAAAAATTAGATATGGTGGGGCAAATCACAGATAAGGAAAGAAGCTGTGGAGAAACAGGATCTCCTACATCCTCAAAGACATGACATATTAAGTTGGTGCAAAAATAATGACGTAATAATGTCGTTTTTTGACGTATTTTTAACGTTAAAAAACGACATTATTACGTCATTATTTTTGCACCAACCTAATAAAAAGTAGGTAATATTTTAATAAACTAGAAGTATCTTTTTCTTAATCATTCCACCCTAAGCAAGGCAATAAAGCCACTAAGATGCAAGAGATTACTACAGTGTGAGAGAATATGAGATAAAGAAAATCTTATTCAGGAGAGCAAACAATAAAAGAACAGGAATTAAGATGATAGAAGAAACAACTGACATCACATTTAAATTTTTGAAGATTAAAGTTTACTTGAAAGCAAGAAGCCGGAAGTGAGTTCCAAAAGCAAGAAGTGCAAGAGAAGAAACAGTTAGCATAGAAATTATGGTTACTTCTAGCCATTTCATCTGTAAAAGGATGAGGCCTAGCTTTATTTTCATTTATTTACATACATTTTAATTTATGATCTTAATAAAGGAGCTTATCTTTTATTTCTGAGCTGTTCTTTCTAGTCTTAAGTGCATGGGGGACACTAAGAGACAGGTCAAGATTTGAGCTACATGTTGGAGACATCAAAATGAATCAGATATGAAAATATGGGTACATAAACTTATCCAGGATTTTTAGATAAGATTTACTAACTGAAATTACTCCTTACTTCATTCAGCAGACCCAAAATCATTTCCATATATACTAATCAATACAATGGTGTTTAACTCTCAAGCTTTAACTATCTATATACTACTCTGGTGGTATTATGATCAAAATTAATGTTGTCAATAAATATACAATAATTTAGTAAATTTAAAAAATTTTAATTTATTTACATTTTTAGAGCAAAGATTTTGTATGTAAAAGTGTAAGTTGATTTTTCTGTGGGTGTCTCTTTTTTCAAATTTTAGATAAAGAGGTAAAGGAAAGCAAGATTAAAGGACTAACTATTAACCGCAAAAGAGACAGTCCAAGCTGAGAGTTATATATTGGGGACATCAAAATCAAACAGAAATTGAACTATCTTGCTAGTGTAATGCCAAATGATAGAAAATGTAACACAGAAGTCTGAGGTTACAGAGAGATAGGAAAAGAAGCATTTCAAAAACTAAGCAAAGTATGAAGACAGGAAAATTTCATTAGAAATAAAGAAAAGAGTGCTGAACTTCTATGAAATATCTAATCTCCTGTATGTCAATGAATGCTAGACAACCTTTACACAGATGAAGAACAGGCTTTAAGTGACAGAAATGAAAATCTATTGATGAATTCTAAGAATACCAAGGAAGTCTGAAGAAAAGTAGGAACAACAAGGAAACATACTTAGAGTCAGAAAAAGGGAGATGAAATTTTGGAGAGATATAATGAGGAAAATATGCTTGGTGAATTTAATACTTACAGGAGATAATGAAGTCAAGCAAAACAAAGGGAAACAACAAATAACCTACTAACGTGGTTGTGTGAATGGATGGCAAAAAAGGAACAAAATGAAAATGGAAATGGTGAGATCAACCCATTGCCTTATAAGCCTATATTCAGCATTCACTAACCAATGAGCTAGCATGAAATTTATAAAAGCTTTCTCTTGAAACTGTTTTTTTATGGAAAATAGGTTTCTCAAGTTCAGTAACTGTTATAGCTCTTTCTAGTACTGATGAAGGTTTCCTTCCTAACCTTTTGTTTAAGGTAGTGTGGAAAGTCAGCGTCTTGACTATGTCCTTATTTTCTCTTCCAGTTACATGTGCTATGCATTTTTAGTTGTTGTCACTGCTGATCTGGTTGACTCGGATGAGGGCCATAACATCAAACGTACTTTAATAAAGTGTCTCAACATCAGATCCCTCAATTCAGAAGGCTGCTTTGGATTCTGGGGATTTAAAGGAAAAAGAAGAAAGTCAATGTTATATTATTTAAACACGGTTTCTTATTTTACTGCAGGAATAACAGGATAAGAAGTAACGAAATAAAGAAAAAATACAAATTCCTTACTACGGTTCACATTGGCAAGCTGAGTAAAAATCATTCACAGGCGACCTGTAACCCAGGCACTGAGGGTTACTGGCCTCTGGTCTAGACATTTCTGAAAGCCTTGGATGCTATTTCTAACATCCATATGAGTGTCTAGATCTTACAAGGTTGTTTAAGAACATCACACATGTTTTGAGATTAATGTTTTGGTTTTCTAGCATCTTGTGGTTTTCGACAAAGTTATCCCTAGCACATCCTATTCTGTGTTCATAGTAAACGATCAAAATTTATTTAAAGCAACAAAAATTTGTGGGGATTACCTCTCCTGTTTTGTGATTTGTATAAATAAGTCACGCTGTCTTAGCCAAAATGGCAAGACTCGTCAATTACATTCAATAAAGGTACATTAAGTCATATTTTGGTCAAAAAATATTTCAATGTATTTTGTATGTAATAGTTTCTTTCAATGGCAATTTTTTTACAAACTAAATATTAAAGTGGATCACAGCAGACTTGAATAATTCTCCGACTTCTGATTGGCTAATATATGTAAAAGATGTTACAATGCCTACACTGTTTTGTTCAAAGTCAATTTATCACCCAAATCTGGTTATGTGTTCTCGAGCCTATCACGTAGTTCACATTAATTATAAATACTTCGACACATCTTCACTTTTCCACTTTTTTGTCTTCTCAGACCCACAGCAATATAGGTCTGTGGAGAGATCACGTTTGTCCCTTAGGGGAAAACGCTATGAAACGTCATGACACACACACACACACACACACACAAACTCACGTACGTACAGACATCGCACATCTACGAACATCTACAAACATCCACTACTTCAACCACAAGGACAGAAACTCTTAACATAACATTTCGAGTAACAAACAGTTTAATTCTCTTACAAGTAACAATACATCTTATTACTAAAGTTCTCCAATCTCACACGCTTTTTAATACACATCACAGTTTATCAACAGGAACATTTTCCTCACTCAAAATTCCAAGGACAAGTAAATTTCAGCATTTCAAACACAGCTGAATCCCTGTTTTGTACAATTGTTGTTATGCATATATAAATTCCATTTATTTATGCAATTTTTCTTCTTGAATGTTTCTTTTGATTGTTTCATATTTTGTGGTATTTTGCATAAATATAAATTACTTAGGACTCAAATACCCTTAAACCAGAACACGTCTTGACTTGGACTCTGCAGACCCACCTTCTACTGACACCTGACAATACTGGAAACGATTATTCAAAGGATTCTTGCTTGCACTGGAAAACAGTTCATCCACCCCTATTACTGATACGGAGAGACTTAACCTGCTAATGTGCCACGTTTTCATATCCGTATACCAATATTTCTCACTACAATCTGACCAGAGTACCCTGGACGTTTTAGATTGAATTTTTGTGAAGATACGAAACATAATCTTAGCAACCACCCGCCAATCCCCTGAAGAGGCGTTAGAACATGTTGGAGTTAACTCCTCCTTTAGTTCGTTAAACCTTTCACCAGGGGTCTCTCTTCCCTGGTTATAAATAGTCGCTGACCCTTCGCCTCTCTTTTTCCTCAGGCTTTTCAGCCTTACGACCTTGCAGATGTGAATGCTCACAGAGATAGCGTTTCCCAAATGCTGGGAACACGCTAAGCACAATACACGTACGTACAAACACTCACCACATACACACACACACACACATATATATATAATATTCACACACACACTCTGTCCATGTAACCTTTCTTGTCATTAATACACATTTGTATACATATATTTATCGGTCTTGTGTTTGTTTTTCTTTGCCTTCTTTGGACTTAATTAAAGTCCAACTTTCTCATGTATTTGGACCGGCTAGCAGGAAAATCTTAATCCCACATGTGTTCTTCTACTTCTATCAACATCACAGCCACGGTCCACTACAAACACTATCTTCAACACTTATAAATCTTAAGTTGTGACTGCGACTTTCAAGCGATGACAGCAAATCAGGTAAATGATGAATTTATCAATGACTCCATTATAAATGCATTAGAATCGAACTATATCCGTCAAAGATTGCTGGAAAATAAACAAGTAGATTTAGCTGCTGTTCGCAAGCAGACACTTACCTTGTAGATGGTCCTAAAACAATCTTGTTCACCCCTACAAGCAAGTGATGCAGAGGGTGTAGTAAGTATTTCAACTACTACTAGTCCACCAGTTCAAATGACTTAAACAGAGAAAAAAGATAGTCCTCTACGACAGACTTACGCATTTCTGCCTCCACTTTGCCAGTTAAATCTTCTCTCTCCGGAAGACACTGCTAGTGCTGCTGCCAAACGAAAATGTTATTTTTGTGGTCTCAAACTACACCCCCGGTCGTGTTATCCAACCAGAAAAACTAAATTCCACAAGTGCGGGAATAAGGGACATTTCTCTGAGGTTTGTCGGTTGATTCGAATGACTAGAATCGTATCAACTACGAACCCTAAATGCCTTTCAAAATATTAAAGGTAAAAAAACGGGGTAGAAATGAATGCTCTTTTAGCGGAGGCGGAGGTTATTTGGAAAAATATATATATATTAGAAGGTATTATTTGTTTTGGCTGCGTGAATATAAACTTCTCCACAAACATTAAACTTTGAATATGGCGCAAAGTCATCAATGACAAAATAGGAAACAAGCAAATATTCCTTTTTAGAAAAACAAGAATAAAGCATTTATAACAAATATATACAACATGGGAATGAGAATGTCCATTAGGACAGATAGAGAGTTTGTTTAATGTTTTTTCAATGGATTTTCAAAGAATTAATCAGTTCAGATTAATTAATATTTTGCATCGTAAATTTCTGTTATAGTTTAATATTGGAGATTAAGGTAAGAGTTGTTTCCCTTTATCTGTTAAATTTTGAATATATATTTTTTTTTATTAATGAAACAGATAAAATGATGAATTTTAAATATTACGTGAATAAAGTTGATTCAACAAATGAGTAAAGTCTTTTGTGAGAATTTCTTCGCACACAGTTCAACCCTGGCAGAGACAAGAAAGACATACAATGAACAAGGCCTACCTTAAAAATTACACCAATTTTTATTGAATCCTTGCAAAAAAGTAATTTGCCCTTTCTTGCCCCTGGTAACAGGGTGGAGTAGTTCTCTGTGTGTAGGTAGTCTTTTACTTCAGTGGGACTCTATCGTTCTCTGCGAAGTTGAAGTTCGGCTGTCGTCTAGAGCACTGGTAATGTTCTTCGTGTAAATGTACACGTTTGACGACAGTCAATAAATGACTGAATTCTACAGCCTCGTTGAAATTAAGCTGACACAAGACAACGTCTCTGATGCATTACCACATTGGGTTGCTGAAAGAGCCATAGCCTAATTATTTAAGCTTGATTTTTGGGCCCTAAAGGCCCTGCAAAAATATAAAAAAAATGCGTCTGGACATTTCCGCGAAATTGCTGCAACTGAAGTCAAAAGGGCACGAGCCGTCAAAAAATGCCCGCGAAAAAACCCAAATCAAAATTCGACCAATTTCATTGGTCGTTACAATCCAGCCATTAGTAGCCTAAATTGCAGAATTTCTCACACTTTTGAAGAAAGTAAGTTGTGTTCTTCCTGGAAAGTTTGTTGTAATCAAAATTGGTAAATGAAATGTTGGCTGATACCAAAAGTTGAATTTTGCGTTTAAAAGGTAAGCTTATAACTTTTGAGTAAATTGTGCATTAAATATTAATAATCTTTTGACTGTAAGATAGCTGATTTGAAGTAAGTTTGTGTTAGGTTATATTCAAAGTTGCTTTTTGAATAAAATGTTTGTTTGGCAATCTGCTTGTTCTTTGAGAAGAATTTTTGTTGTCTCGATAAAAATCGTAGATGTTAAAGTTGAAGTGTAGTTTATTGGTGAGTGAGTGAATTCGAAGTTTTGGATTATGTTAGGAAATCCAACTTAGAAACTTCAAAGATTTGAACAGCGTGAATTTGTTTAGCGGATTGTTTGATGCGGCAAAGCTCACTGAAGATTAGTGTCGCGTTACCGTGTTTATTTACTTTCAAGTCACGTGGTCGGCTCCAAGAGTTGTTTGGCGGTAAATTAATTTTAAGCGTACGGACGTAGACGAAAGCATGATATTAGCATTAATTGACCAATCAGGAGTCAGAGAAAAATCAAGGCACTGTGACCCACTTTTTTTACAGGTTTTGTCGATCGCAGTACTGTTACGTACGAAATGTATTGGAATCTGTTTAAACCAATGGAATTAGATCACAAATAAAATATTATTAAATTGAAGTAGAACACTAAACTCTAGTCGACACAGAAAGCTCAGTGAGTTTTATTGGCTTTGATATTGCAAAAAGAAATAGATTTAAATTCGTACATTGTATTAGGTTGGTGCAAAATTAATGTCGTTTTCTCACATATGTTACTATGTGAGAAAACGACATTATTTTTGCACCAGCCTAATAATAGGTGGTTATGTCGAATGTTTTATTATCTTAGAGGATAAATTTTTGGCCGGTCTAGATTTGAATCAAACTAACTATACTATTTTGGCCGGTCTAGATTTGAATCAAACTATCTATACTAACCCTAATTTTTTTTTGTGACGCCAAATTTGTGCTGTGGTGTCATACAAGGCCATGATTTCCTCAAGCAGCATTCTAATATTAATCTTCCTTTTGGGAGCCTTTATCCAGCATTGAACATCTGTGATTTAGCCGCTATAAATGTACAATACCCCTCTCTTTTCGAAAACTTACCCCAAAACTGTAAGCCAGTGGCCACCAAATCTCAAAAATATTCTCTTGAAGCCAAAACGTTTATTCAAGCAGAAGTCACAAGAATGTTAAAAGAAGGAATGATCAAAGAAAGCAGATCACAATGGAGGGCACAAGTATTAATAATATCCTCTGATAACAATAAAAAGGGTTGTCATAGATTACTCCCAAACTATAGGTACACCTTCCTGGATGGATAGCCTATACTCAGTATTGACGAGATTATAAACGAGGTCGCCAAATACAGAATATTTAGCACGTTAGACCTAAGGAGTTCTTACCACCAAGCAGCTATAGATCCTAAAGATAAGCCGTATACGGATTTTGAAGCTTGTGGACAACTTCATCAGTTCCGGATGCTCTGTAGCGTTCTTCTCCAGAACATTGTCAAAATCTTAGCGCAGACATTCAGCTGTCGAAAAAGAGGCTTATGCCATAGTCAAGGCGCTAAAACCTGACGACATTTCTTAAGGCAACAACGACCATACGCTGTCTTTGCTCACTGTTCTCAATATTCGGAGTACCAGCTTATATTCATACAGATCGTGAGACCTCTTTTATAAACCGGACTACCTCATATAATCCGCAAGGGAATGGACAGTGAGAGAGATCCAATGATATACTATAGAAGACCGTACAGTTAGCACTTGAACACCCAAACCTTTCTTTTATACATTGGGGAGACGTAATAACCGAGGCTCTTGTTGGGATTGCTATGAGTTTGAATTTGTTACCAGAAGGTTTTTATATTAAGATGTTTAGTTTACGGGCATGTTCACTATATTAATCCACAACAATATAGAATATAGACATTCAAAAACGAATCAATCACAAGGCAATTGAGTAAGAAACACCGATTATGAGATTCCAATAAAACAACATGCATTTATGTACAATTAATATACAATTTGAAAACTTGTAGTTTGATAATGCAAGAAATTCACCATTGGTAAATTGGGTTTCTTATTGATTTACAGTTCGAAATTGTTCAAGTGTTTAAGAACTGGTCAAACAGAGTAAAATGGAAAATATTATTTGTACAGAAATTTGTATAGTTTGTATGCGTGAATAAAGTAGGAGTTTGTATGCGTGAATAAAGTAGGAGTTTGTATGCATGAATAAAGTAGGGTTTTAATTGTCTAAATTTTCCAGTGTTGTTTACCTTGGATTGTTCTGTGTTTGTCTTTGTTTAAAATACAATTTCTATTTTAGTAGTGTGTAAGTAAACTTTTCTTAGAAAGTTGTAAGTGAGATGTGAGAGATTATGTTGATGTTTGAGTCAGCAGTTGACACACGAAAAGTATCTTAAGTCAAAGTAGTGACACGCGTGGATTTGTGTGACATCTCTCTGAAGTTTATTGACTGACTGGTGAATTGGGTCGAGATGGTCCTTTTTATTTGTTTCTGGAAACCAAAATAGGCTCCAGCGAAATGGGTGCGAAAACAGTTTTTTAACAATTGTTACATGTCTCGACCAATAGAAAGTCGAGATTTGCAATGCGATGTGTTAGTTGGTTAAAATTGATTCTGATGGAAGAGTGTATTTTATATCGGAGGTGAGTATGAAATATGGACGATTCTATACTCTTTACGCTATAAGACCACTATTGTGTACAAGAACCAATGCAACACCCCACGAAAGGTTTTTAAAGTTTCTAAGGCGAAGTTCAGTCGGGATCTCATTCCCTTCGCGGCTCTCACAACCAAGTGCTGTTTCACTTAGGAACCATGTTCGACAAAGAAAGTATGATTATCCTGTGAGTAAGGTGGAACTGCACGAGGCGAACTCATTCTATGCGCACGTCCGTCACCCCGACGGATGACACTCGAACGTTTCTCTCAGAGATTAGGCCCCTGCCGGCGAGTTATCAAACCAGAGGGAGAAGCAAGCTCTCCAATGAAGCAATATCTCTCTCTTGATAGTAACGACGACACAATGCCATTGTATTTTGCTGAGGAACAAGGCCTCGATAGTGACGATTCAGAGATCGACGCCAGAAGAGCTCGCTCAAAACGAGAGCATATTACCACAAACTCTGATAATCAAGTTTCAGAATCAGAGCGCCCCACTCCATGAAGGAGACAAAAACAATATGAGACGAAATACTACTGGCCGACTGTCCCCGTAATATCTGAAAGTCCAGATCAGTTACCACCTAGACGATCTCATATAATTGTCAATAGACCCAGTCACTTGGATGATTTTGCGTTGAACTAGAAGAAAACAAATCCGGGGAGAATGAGGTAAGAGAATTACTTCCCCTGTCTTATGATTTGTATAAATAAGTCAAGTCGACACGATAAGAATCTTCAGTTACGTTCAATAAAGAACTTAGCACATAAAGGAAAAGAAGATGTAGATTAATAACCAGAGTAAAGTTTTGGCAAAAAGTAATAAAAAAATAGATTAGAAATAAAAGATAAGATCTTTTATTAAGGTTATAGATTCAGATGAAAGCGTGGCGAGGTACTAAATGGACGATGGGTCAGCAATAAAAATATGAAGGATTGTCAATCAGATGTAGCGTACCCCACCATATTTATTTAACTTTGATTAGGAATGACGTGGAAAATGACAAGCAACGGCGCTGGAGGTCACCATCAAATGTGGCGGTCACATGCAATTTATATTTGACGTAAAAAAGCACATAACAAAAATACAAGACAGAACTTAATGGTTCAAAACATAACATTTGAATTTATTTATTTTGATGTACATGCAAATGAGCTAAAGGTTTGATAGAGTAACGTCTCTTAGATTTGGGAAATATTTGTACCGGAGCTCACGAAGTTGAATGAATTATTAAACTGTAGTTTTAGAAGAATAAAGATCCTGTTGCATGTTAGGAAATGTGAGTTAGAAAAGTTGGTTCAGAAGAGTTAAGAGTTCGTACTTGCGTGAATGTTGGTAATGTTCTTTAACGTCAGACCGCAAGGTCAAGACGAGAGTTCTTGAAGATCACACATTGGCAGCAAGGAAGGAGACGAAGGAAAAAACGAAGAGAGAGAGCTTACTCGTGTTTTGTTTATATAAGGTGGTGTATCACGTGACAGGCTCCGAGGTATGTGCGCGGGAAAATTATTTCTCGCATGCAGGCGATTTAATTTTGTCGGAATTGACCAATCAGCAAGCTAGTTTTGAAGAGATTAGCCAATGAATGCTTGTCGAATGATCTGTATGTATGTATGTGTGTGATGATGATGATAATCACCACAAAAGTAAATACAAATCAAAATTGTTGTGTAAGAAGAGGAATTCTCAGGTTGAGATCAAAGTTAGCTGTAGACGGATTAAATTCTTATTTTACAAAACTGAAGTACCCGTAGTATTACAGACATCTTGGAGCATGAAAAAATTTCTCATATTTTATGGGGGACAGTTTGATGTTTTCACTACAAGTGGATCAGAAAACATTGAATTTCAGTCATGATATTTTGTAAACCAGAAATAGAGAATATAATCAGTCTACACATACACCGAATTAGACCACGTTTGGATTCTATAAATTTCCAGTAAATAGTTTCTTTTCTGACCTCAAATTTTAATATTTATTAGACTTTTTTCAAACAAGAAACATATAATTTGTATTTCTTCCCATGTAAATTAACTTCCAAGTGTTACTCGTCTTCAGAGATAAAACATTAACTATACCTTAATTCATTACTCTGCCAATATTTAACTCTCTCTTTCATGCCATGTCCCCTCAGGTTTGATAGATTGTGATGGTGAAAATTACAACAGGAACAGTGCATTTCTTAGCAGGGGTTAACTGGCTTATTGTGGAAGATTCCACAATAAGATACGTAGATGACACAGTGTTGATGATACAGAAAGAAAACTGTAGGAAATCTTAGACAAGGTATTAAAGAAAAGAGGATGGAAAGGATTCAGTTGCAAGAAAGATAGATTCAAGTAAGTACAAAGATTTAACTGGAAAGTGTTTTAACAAACAACCGGTAATGTGACACAAATTTAAAGACGCATTGAAATAGTGAAGGATGCATCTCCAAAACTGAACAATATATTTAGAAATAAGAAACTTTCATTACAAATAAAGAAAAGCGTGCTCAATAATGAAATAACAATCTTCCGCTACAATAGCAAAGTCTGGACAGTTCCCTCGCAGATGAAGTGAAGACTTGAAGTAACAGACATGTGTTTCTACAGAAAATACCATGAACGAAACATATCAACAATGGAGAAGTTTTAAAGAAAATGAAAACCGAAAAGACACTTATACTTTTATTTTCACCCTGTATAAGGCCCAGAACACTCGAGGTAGAGGGTTACAGAGTAAGAAGCACAGTTTATACGGATAATTGCGGAAGATAACGGTTAACCCTAGACTTGAATAGGATAGAATTGTAGTTATCAGGGAAAGATCTAGTGAGTTGGTTCTACAGAGCGATGGTTTGCGGGAAACAGCTGCTCGAGTGGAACTTACTTATCACCAATGGAATACAAAAGGAATGTAGATGGTTTGCTAAAATATGAGTGACATGACGGTTCCTAACCGTGAAGGTTAAAACTGGCTGAACCAAGGAATACAACTCGTCAGAGCATTTTCCATCGACGTAGTGATAGAACAGTCAGAGATGTGCCACATTCCGTCTGTGAGAGAGCGTTTGTAGGGAAGAAAATGACGAGTCTGGAAAGTGAGGACTGGGCAGCTCCTGTCTGAATATGATAGTACTACTCCATTTTTTGGCTTGATCTGGCTCTTGTAAAGGTAGGGGATAGCACGAGAAATCGAATACTTGCTGAAGCGGTAAAGGGTACCGACCATTTATCCTACATCTTTAGCTACTAAAAAGTGACAGTAAAAATTTATGTGGTATCAAATGAGGATATATTGAAGGTAGGAGAGGCAGATGTAAATGTCGAGTAACCTGCCTAACGATGGTTATCAGAACAGGGAGTAGGAGGGTTAGTAAAAGGATGAACATTGCTAAATGCTTCAAAACAGAAGTTGTATAGCGTCATCGTCGCTCACTTCCTGAAGAAACATGGAATATAAAAAAGATAGTTCTTAGAGATTTACAAAAGAAAGGTTTTCAACTAGTGATGCCCGACGTGTTTCTTGTTTTTTTTTTTTTTGTTTTTTTTTTTTTTTTTTTTTAATCACAAGACCATTAGAGTGTAAGGGGTTTTGCCAACCTCTTTAGTTAGAACATTCTGAATACTTGCATTTATATTAAACCATTTATACGAAGATAAGGATTACGTAGCTTCCCATTCTCACTCTTTCATATCGCTTATGTAAGCACCCGGAAGTGGATTCATTATGACGTCCTTATTATTAAGTTCAGTTCCGGAAGTCCACTCACAACGGACAACATAATCTATAAAGTTGAAAAATTAACACAAATTATATAGTAAAGAAAAATAAAAGTTTAAAAAAGAGAATAGTTCACTCAAATTTCTAAAGAAACTTTTAGCATTCTGCTTCCATTTGATTGTATTGTTGCCGGATGTACATGGAGTGAAATGTATCAGAAGATAAATTTATGTAAGAAGAAGATTATGCGTACTTGTAATATTAATATCCCACAATATATAGATTACACAAACAATTCAAGGACAATTTGCATGGCAAAAAATTACTAAACACCGTTGTTAGAGAATCTAACAATAAAGAAATTTTTATATCAACAATAAAAAATTACATGAAATGATAATCAAAATGTTTGTTGTCGTAATAACTAAGATAATGTTATGAAGAATGTTTATGCAGAAATGTGGTAAAGAAATGCTGATGCTTTTTGATTGTTAGGAAAAATTAAAATAATTGGGTTTCTGTAAAGAAAGATGTCAAATGTGTTCGTTCATTTATCAGTGTGTGTACGTGTGTAGTTTAGAAGTGTGAATAAATGTCGTCAAGAGTTACTTGCCTTTAACTGATAGACTAAATTGGTGAAGTGTACAATTACTTTTTTACTAGTGAAAACGTTCACTTTTTAAGTCAATTGTAGATGTTGACTAACACGCGACCAATGGTTGATGAATGCTTTGCTGAGTTTGTTGAGATTTCTATGTGGTGTGTGAGTCAGTGAATTCACACGCGTGAAGTTTGATAGCATCTCATGTAACTCGATGACTGACTGACTGAATTGAGTCACGCGGTTATTTTTATAGACATTTGTGTAGCAAAATCGGCTCCAGAGAGCTCGGCGGGAAATAGGGTTCACCTGTAACTTTGCTACAATTTGGTGTTTATTAACCAATAACAGATTGAATTTGCAGAAACGCGATTGGTTAAAGGCTTTTTAGAGAAAAATACATCTTTCTGAAAAGGGTGAAAGGCTAATGTGGAAGATTCCACAGCATTGTATTATTATTTTCGATTCAGTGAATACTATTGGTCGAAAAAGTTTTCAGTGCATTTTCTATGTAACAGTTTCTTTCGACGGCAAATTTTGTGCAAAAAGTGGATCACAGATATTTTATTTAAGTTTGATTGCTGATTGGTTGTTAAATGTAAAAATGTATACAAACGCCTACGCAATCTCGTTTGACGTCAAGATTTTTTGAACAAGTTTTTTGGGAGCCGGTCACGTGACCTAAAACAAAATAAATATAGCAACGCCAGCGGAGCCAACGGGAATTTAACTACAGCGTACACCGCTGCCGAATGCATATCTCATAATTTGATATTTCCAACCGTGAAATTCTTCATCTGTAATAACTTATCTTGCAACTGTTAGCTTGCGAGCTCACAGACCTCAAAACTCACTCTCAGCGCATTTTTATTCAATAGATTGCTCGGCAAGGAATTCTCGATAATTTATATCAATCAAATCAACTCAGAAGTTTAAAGTTTAAAAGTTTCTCATTAAACACAACTTTTGATCTGCAACTCAAATGTATTTCTCTCACTCAACAAACATTTCAAGAATTATCTGCGACGAACCTTTTTTGGAAGAACAATACTTTCTTCTTTGACAACTTTCCTTTCAACTGGAATCCACTTTCGTCAAGTAATTTTAAACTATTATCTTGTCTTATTTCAGATAAAAAAAGTATTTTACTTTTTAAACCCTGACAAAAGAAACAATTTAACAGATAAAGGTAGACAACTCCTGCCGCGTTCTTAATATCAAAATTCTTATACTTAACTAAAAATATTTGTTTAAGTACAATTTGTTTGACACCGAAATGATTTATTCATTACAAATCCTATATTATTAGCATACATTTTCAAACACTCTAAACAAAGACACTTTTACCTGCCATAAAAAACAGTTTTTGTGTATGAAACATCAACTTTAAATTCTGCAACTCACTATACATTCCCCGAGTCATTTCATTATTCAATCTTATATATTGTTGTAAATGCTTTTTATTATTTATTGAAAATATATTGTTATCTTATATTTGTGGTGCTCGACAACCTTGTGCCATACAATTAAATTAAAATGTTTGTGGAGATGTTTTCGTTCACACAGCAAAAAAATAATACCTTATGATCTAAATTTTATTTAAACAGAATAATCACTACGCAAAAAATTATTGCTTTTTTAAGGATTTAAGTGGTATTTTTTTTAATTATAGAAAACGTTTACGACCCAAATTCCTTCTTTCGTCAGCAATCAGTATATGTTAAACGGTTTCGATTTTTGATTTCTAGATTGTCTTTTGGGAAACGGAAAATAAAAAACTTCCGCTGTTTTTTTGTTTGTTTGTTTGTTTGTTTGTTTGTTTTTTATTGATTTTCTTTTAATCATTTCACTCCAAGCAAAGTCACTTGGGCGCAAAGAATGAAAAAACTGAGAAAGGACAATAAAAGAGCAGGATTGAAGTAGTGACAAATTTTGAAGATCGTAGTTGACAAGAAAGCTGATACAGAGTTCGACAAGCAAGAAGCACGAGAGAAGAAACAACTAGTTTAGAATTTATGGTTACAACTAGTAATTTCAAAAGTGAAATAAGACCCAGTCGCCAATCCGCTCTTAAATTCGTGAAGACGACGTAACAACGAGGAATGCTCATCAGAACAATGACCGTGAAAATATTTATAGAAAAGGCAAAACAACGTTACGTTACATCTGTAGGAAAGCGACTGAAGCTGAGATGTCATGTCAGAACCAATAATGTTGCTGTATTTAACATTTACTAAGCACGCTTAGGAGAAGCGTTATCGCATTATCAACCTTAGAGTGAAACTACGGAAATTGAAGAATCCTAAGGCAGCACCTAAATTTCAATACGACAAACTCTTCAACAACCCGAATTTGAAGAAGAAATATATAGCCAACATGAAAAGCAGATAGGAGGGGTAACAGGAAAGTAGAGACATATTAAGTGGAACATATTAAGAGAAGTAACATCAGCAGTCAAGATCATCCCATAGGAAAACAGAGAAAGATAAAAATGAATGGATGACATATGCAATTCTTGATATGATGGAAAAGAGACAAAAAACAATGCTATGATATGGAACAGAATATAGGACACTATACAAAGAAATAAGGAACAAATGCAGGCAGGCTAAAGAGGAATGGCTCAACGAAAAATATGCAGAAATAGAAAGAACGAATATCACAAATAAAGTAGATATGTACAACAACAACAAAAAAATAAGAGGACAAACAGGACAAAAGACATGCTCATCAACAGGATGCATAAAATCCAAGGATGGAACGCTGATATTAGAGAAAGGAAAATACTGTAGCGGACACCCTGGGAGGGGGGGCGATATGAAAGCGCGACCCGAGCCCCCCTGTATCGCAAGGGTGATGAGGTCACAAGAGGCCCGCTAACATTTCTCGTATCGAAGACATTAAATCTGACGTGAAACAACACAGACGACAGAACGAGGATATGTAGGATTAGTACGAATTTATTAAAGAAGGAGTAATGATGGTCGGACTGGTCGGGGTGCAGAAGTTCCGGTCGGGTCGAGATGCTGACGTTCCGGTCGTGTCGACGGTTGGACGCTGGTCGAGGTCGGTGTCGAAACTTCCCGTAGTTATTACAACAGATAGTATACGGGGAAGGTTGGTTGGTCGTCACAATACTTCAGAAATCAAAGCAATATATCGGAGAACTCTTCCGCGACGAACAACCGGAAAATAATAATATAATAATATCGATGGACCGGAAATATTAAAATCTGAAATGAAATCTGAACTGGCCAGATTGAACAGAAACAAGGCGACAGGGCCAGACGAAATCGTAAGAGAGATGCTGGAGGCCTTCGACGATTTCGGCATTTGGTGATATGCCGGAAGACCTAAATAGATCTATTTTCATAGCACTGTCTAAGAAGCCAGGTGCAAATGAATGTGAACTTCATCACATAATCAGCTTAATGAGCAACATAACAACATATTATCCGATTTCTGATGAATAGAGCACGTAGCAGAATCAGACCGGAAATAGGACAAGAACAGTGCGGCTTAGTCAAAGACCTTGGAACAAAAAACGCGATATTTATGCTCAGAGAGTTATCAGAAAGAGCAATACATATGTACCTGTGTCTTATAGATTACACAAAGATGTTTGATAAAATACGACAAAAACATTTGTTAGAACTACTCTGCAACCTTTGACATATTTGGGAAGGATATTAGATTAACTAAGAACTTAAACCGTCTGCATATGGAAATGAGCGCAGCAGATATACAAAAACAGAAAATGGGGGTAAGACAAGAATGTGTCTTCTCACCTGACTTATTCAACCTATACATGGGGCTTGATTCTGAGAGAATTAGAAGTCCTACCAGGATTTATTATTGGCAGGCACAATTTAACAACATGAGATATGCAGTTGACACAGTGTTAATAGCAGCAGATAGGGAAAGAAAACTACAAAAACTACAGAAGGTAGTGAAAAAAAAACGAAAGAAAGAACTAAACATCAACTTCGGAAAGACAGAATGAATGTTGTTAGCAAAACGATAAGACCAAAATTCAAATTACAAATCCGAGATACCAAAATCAAACAAGTACAAAAATTTAAGTATTTGGGAAGTATAACTAAGTGCGACACTAAAATCTGAAGGCTCATTGGAATAGCCAAAGTAGTGTTTTTTAACGAAAGATTTTAATTAAATTTCCACTGGTGGGATTAGGGTTATTTTTGTTATTCGAACAATGATATTAATTTTGTCATTATTGTTTAGAGAATTTAATTTAATTTTTAGGGTTAAGAAATTTAATTCATTCTTTGTGTGAGTGTGAAAAATTATTAAGCTGACTATAAATTCCATTACTTTGGGAAAAAATTCTTAACCCGTTTCCTAACTGTGCCCAGACAACGGTCGTCACGCCCTTTTTAATAATGCTGCATTCTAAAATTTCCCGAAATCGTTATTATACCTTTAGGTTTGTTTTTGGTGATTTTCTCACAGTATAATTTATCCATTTGTCTCTTCTCTTGACAGCAAACATTCTGTTGTTCAGACGTTTCGCTATAACCTTTGACCTTGGCAAAGTCTTTATTCGGCACATAACACTAAAATAGGTTCAGTAATTGCTGAAGCTTGCGCCACTGAATTATAAAGTTTAAATTATGCATCCTGGGCATAACATCGATAAATAGATTATAATTCGTGTGTCAAACAAGAGAAACAGGATGACACTTTAAAAATACCTATTTGCACATTATTTTTATAGATAATATACAGCTGCCTCGCGTCAAGCGGCCTCGTGCTTTCGGCACCCTTGGCGACATAGGCATCAGAACAATATACATTCCAAGTCTCAAGACAAACATTCAGATTGGTTATGTCCTTTCACCAAAAATGACTGCAGAATTGAATCAAGTTGTTTACAATAAATCAAATACAAAATTGTCTACTCAGGTTGAATAGTAGTTGTTTGTAGGAAGTTCATTTTTTAAGATACTCTACCCGTCATAAACTTTGCTTCTATAATGATTTAGTGGACCATATGGATAAGCCTGAGAATAGAACAAGAATACCCCAAACATAACATTTATTCTATTGAGAAACAATATAAAACATCTTCTTATTTATATGCTGTGTCCCCTCAGGGGGTATGCGATCACATCTCCCCACAATTTCCTGTCCTTTGTAGTTCTTAATAAATTTCGTCTTTTCGTTATTTCTCCTAAACCCTGTTCCGCCATCAATTTATTTAAGCTCATCAAGTATGTTATGCGTTCTTTTCCTCTGTCCCTTTTGCCCTTAATGTGTTCTGTGATTTTCCAAGCCCTCCTTCCTCATTACGTGCCAACGGAATTTCAACTGCTTCTTCCTGATGTCAAGAATAAGTTTCCTTTTTATTTTAACTTTCTCTAAAACCTCGTCGCTGATCACATGCTTGGTTCATGGCATCCTCAGCATCCTTCTGTACAATTACATTTCTGTTGTTTTGAGTCTCCTCTTCATGTTCGAGGAGATTGTCCAGCATTCATAAAACTTTTACCTTTTGTGAATGTTTCTTGTTCTAGAAATGTGAATGTTATGCCTTTGATAAGGTTCGGTATGTGGTGTTAGAAGAGGGACAGATGAGT
The DNA here is from genome assembly GCA_963932145.1 of Acanthosepion lycidas. Lineage (NCBI taxonomy): Eukaryota > Metazoa > Mollusca > Cephalopoda > Sepiida > Sepiidae > Acanthosepion > Acanthosepion lycidas. The sequence goes on from OZ010574.1 coordinate 81,361,200, forward strand.
TCTTATTGCATGTTTACGTCCTGGAGGCGAAAATAGACCAGGAGCTTTATATCTCCCGCTGAGGTAGCAGGATGACGAGCCGCGAGTAGACGGCTTTGTGATTAATATGGAACAAGCCCTACCTGCTGTTATAGGTGTGTTTTGACCAATGTGTGTTTGTGTATTAAAGTGTATATATATATATATATATATATATATATATATATATATATATATATATATTGTAAAATAATCATTCAAAGAATAAATCAATAAAGTTAATGTAATTAATGGCGAATTCACTTCGCTAACAAATTTAGAAGGTATTAACTTACTGACCACTCGCTGAACGACGTAATCCTTGTTTATATTATACAATGGATTAGATTAAATGGTCAGTAAGTTAATACGCCTTCTTAATCTGTTAGCGAAGTGAATTCGCCATTAATTACATTAACTTTATTGATTTATTCTTTGAATGACTATTTTACAATATCAATTAAGCTTCATTATTTATTAATCTGTGTGTGTGTGTGTGAGTGTATGTGTGTGTCAATTCGGGGATTTTCTTTACACTGTGGATTGTCTATACACAGGAATTGAAGAATCTCACCACAACCTGTGAACCTCAATAGCAAAGCCGTAGCGTGGCGGGGGTGGCTTTCTTGTGTCCCCCAAAGGTTTTACCAATTGTAGTATTTTTACAGGGTTTTATTTTTTTTTTTTTTTTAATTTTAAATGTTCTTGCCGCTAACCATTTTGGCGGTTTTTAACAACGTAAGGCTAAATTCTAATTGTTGACCTCCCCCGTCCCCCAAATATAAACATCTGTTTCTGCTAAGGTCCTGTTTAGTTTTCTGTGGGAAAAAACTGGCATTGGCTAGAAAACAAATCTAAGTACAGCTTTTTTTCCGACATAGGTAAATTCCTAGCATGGGATTCTACTTGAGATTAACCAACTTTCGCTGAAGGGGTGCCATTTCTGTGGGCACCCCTAGCAATACAAGGTATGTGATATACATGGCGTTTAAATATTGCGACTATTAAAAACTATCATATATGTGGCCTTCATTGCCGGTGCAATTTCCTGAACTTGGTGCTGGGATTACCAAATATATGAGGGTGACCTTAATAGTACCTGCCGTGGGTGTAGATATTTACTTAAACATTAACAGCAAAAAACAAAAAGAACGGTTAGGGAGAATTAAACCCTAAAAAGGAAATCAAGTAAATTTTTCAAAAGTCTATCCTTACTCACAAATCCAGCCCGTCATGTTGCAAGAGGCTGTGTTTTTTTATGTGTCCTAGAAGTATTTTCTCTTCACAGCGTCTACCCTTCAAACTGTCCTCTGCATAGGGTAGGGAATAAACAGATTAACCGGTTGAGGGTAACATGACTGGTTAAGTGCGAGTCAGGATGGTTAACCCAATACTGGCTAAATGTTAACATTTTCTGTGATAGTAGGTGGCGTTGAATTTGGTCGTAGTTGATTCCATAAGCCAATTTAATCTGACAACATTTACGACAAAGTTTTCCCCTATTCACAAGGCTCAGATTGTTTACGCAATTCTAGTAACTAGTAATAGTTTCTCCAAGTTAGTGAAATCTCGTATTGAGGCGAAAAACGCTGAAAAATCACATCAGATTTAGGGTTTGACTACTGAATAATATAATCTCTTATTGATATAATAATATTATTGATAGAATAATAATAATGATGTAATACTATTATTGATATAATAATAATAATAATAATAATAATAATAATAATAATAATAATAATAACAACAACAACATTATTGATATAACTTTATATTGAGGCGAAAACATTGGACAATCACAGCAGGTTTACTGTTTTAGTGTCTGACTATTAAATCCAACAGGACTGGAAAAGTTTCCTCGGACAGCTGAAATGGCAGATACAGTTTCCGGAATAAGGCAAAACTGGAGGCAGCAACAGTATTTAAGATCACGACACTTTTCTTTTCTTATTTTTTTTTTTTTTAATCTTTTATAACAGTTTGATTTGCAATGAACTATGACATTAAGCGTCGCTGGTAGTCTGTCCAATTACGGTTTTCTTTACGGAATTCCTCAATCTTGGCAAATGGCGCCTTTTTTTAAGACGCATACTACGTACTCACCAATCGATAATTTAACCAGTGGAAGATAGCCACACTGGCTGAAAAAATAAATAAAAAAAACACCAAAATGATCCTGGAATCCGATTTTGCAGTTTTCGTTGCCATTTTCTGATATTACATCGCATAATAACAAAAGGTTCAGTAGAATTATATTTTTAAAAAATTATTTATTCAGTAGACGGTCACCATTTAACATTTATAGTAGCTAGCATAGCCGTCTGCTTCTGAACACGAGGCTCGATCATAGATCTCCAATCGGTAGACAACAGCAGTTAATTAAGCCGTCTCTTGATTCTAACCGAAGCTAAAGTGAGGTGTCTCTCTTATTACGGACAACTGAGCAAATTGCTTCACCTGGAATTATTCAAATTTTCAAATATCCTAAAGCGTACCTAGAAGCTAACTGTGGCACACACATTTTTAATCCCTCTATAAAGGCATATACTTGTTGGACTGAACTGAATAAAGTTTGGAATTAGGTTTCGTCTTTGAGCTCTGTTCTCCATGGAGCTTCCTGAGGCCAGAGTAATTCTGTTGGTGCCTGTGGCTGCAGTTCTTCTGTCAAGCAATGGCTACACTGGAAAAGAAAAATTTCCGGTTTCACCTATTTTTTTTTTTAATCCATAAGTCATATATTTCTGAAATGCTCAACTTGCAAAGCAATCATATATTACTCTTTCTTTACTTCGCCGAGTGAACGAACTATGGCAGTACAGTTTCCGTTCTCCAAAATTTATGTCAAGCGTCAACTTTTAAATAATGAATAGACAGCACTGAAATGTCTGATGGAGATAAATTTACGTAACAATCCTAAAAAAAAAAGCACTAACATATCTGCGATATGGTAGGATTTCATTCATGGGTAATTTTCTATATGAAAAAATTATAATAAATAAAGATTGCTCTACTATCAGTATTGAGCTGTCTTTTGAATTAATGCTGTGAGCGTTAGAATTTAGATATTATTTTCGTTCTCAGTACATTTTGAGATAGATAGATAGATAGATAGATAGATAGATATGGGTATGATAAAAACATGAATATGCACATATACTTGTACGTATATATATATATATATATATATATATATATATATATATATATATATATATATATATATATATATATATATATATATATATATATATATATATATATATATATATATATATCTGACTGACACCAAATCAGTTGGGTTTCAATCCTGGTTTGAGGCATTCGGTTGTCTAGTCGCAATTTAAGAGCTGTGATATAGTGAAACAGTACTGGCTGCGAATGACATATATATATATATATATATATATATATATATATATATATATATATATATGTGTGTGTGTGTGTGTGTGTGTGTGTGTGTGTGTGTGTATTTCTCAGGTCTATTAAAACAGTGCTCAATGTTATATAACAGAGCTTTTAAGTATATCTTAGTGAATATGCATAATATCCTACGTCAATCTTACGCCTCGGAGTTTCATGCAAGCACGCAATCTTCAGGTGTTTCGCAGAATCCCGTGCTCCCATGGATACACAAACAACAAGCATTCGTCACGATTAAAGGCCTCAGGGAGAATTTCCTAAAATAAGCCCCAAATGCCGACTGCTCCATACAAAAATAACATCGGTATTATCATCAAAACTATTATAGAAAGAGCGTGTAAAAAAAAAAGCTTAAGATATCAAGCAGTGACCTATTGATACAGCCTATTGAATGGAATTGAATGAAGCTATTGAATGGTTTAATAATTTAAAAAAGAGAGAGGAATGCACATCTTTGCAGTTTGATATCTGTGACTTCTTTCCATCCATCATGGAAGATCTACAGATGGCCTCTATTAATTTAGCAAAGAACTACTGCCAAATTTCTTTAAAATATCATAAGAAAGGCACGGAAGCCGATTCTGTTCCACGATGGAAGTCTATGAACTAAAAGAAATAACCCAGACTTTTGTGTATCCATGGGAGAACATGATTATGCGGAAGTATGCGAACTTGTAGGGATACTGTTACTATGGAGACTCAGATGTATCTCTGATGTAAAAAAAAAATAAAATAAAATAAAAAAACGGAATATACAGTGATGACGTGATAATTCTCCTTCGTAAATTGAGGCAAAGACAAATGAGAAAGGACCTAACTAAATTCTTTGAGGGCCATAAACTGAATACCACCAATACTAACTCTAAATTGATCTATTTCCTAGACGTTAAATTAGACCTGCGTAAGGGCAAGTATAAGCCATACACTAAGGACTCATGCAACCACAGGTACGTCGACAGAAAATCCATCCACCATAAGAAAGAATTATTTGACGATAATAAAACTAAAGGGATATAAAAATCAACTGTGATAGAGCGAAACAGTACTGTCTGCAAATGACATATATATATATATATATATATATATATATATGTGTGTGTGTGTGTGTGTGTGTGTGTGTCAAAAGTGTGTGTATATAAATATAAATAAATATATATATATAATTATTTATATATTATATGCGCGGTACTTATTAGAAAGCGCTCAATATCAGAGATAGAGCTAACATATTTGGTTGGATTGATGTGAGTTTGTGACCCTGGGTTTCACGCTTTAGCGATCGTCAGTTGTCTGACGATCGCAAAAGCGTGAAACCCAGGGTCACAAACTCACATCAATCCAACCAAATATATATATATATATATATATATATATATATATATATATCAAGTCTATTAAAACAGTGCTCAATGTTATATAACAGAGCTATTAAGCATATATAAATACTAAAGGGATATAAAAAAAAACAACCACAAAGTGAAATTAGAGTATGCAGAAAGTAACAACAATAAAGATAAAAAGAAGCTAAAACAACGCAAACCTAACATCATATGGATCAACCCACCTTACAATAGTAACGTCCAAACAAATGGAGGTAGAATTTTTCTTAATTTAATTCACAAACACTTTGGGCTTTCTCCAACACTAAAAAAGATTTTCAACACAAACAATAGTAAGATAAGCTATAGTTGTACTAAAACATCAATAATTATATATTACAACATAACAATATATTAAGCAAGCACACTAATAAAATATTAATAATCCTACTAAAAATCAATCCAACTGCCTATAAAAACATAACCTGCCCACTAAACAGCCAGTGCATGACTGAAGGCATAATCTACAGAGCTAGGATCAGATCAGACGATGATATTAAATATTACTTTGGTTTCACCGAGAACGGAAATTGCGTTTTTACCATCACCAAATAATGCTGAACAATATTAAATACAAAAACTGCACAACACTCTCAAAGTATTTTTGGCGATTAAAAAGCAACTATAAGAACGTATCCATTAGCTCGAAGATAATCGCGAAAGCTAAACCATACTATGGAAAGGGAGACAGATGTAACTTGTGTTTGTTAGAAAAGCCTATTATATTAAAACACTTAAATAACTCTAACTTGCTGAACAGGAGAAGCGAATTGTTTTCTAAATGTTTACATAAAACCAAACACCTGCTCAAGCACATTGACCCTGATTAAAATAGATTTTAAAATAGATTTTATGAATATTAATATATATAACATCTATCAATATTCATAGAACCCATCATTAATAACATTTTTATATATCTATACACATATATAATTGACTCAATTAATTTATGACGTATGTATATTTAATTTCACCTTTATACGGCTAGGTTCTAAATGCTTTATATATATAGTCTTAACCTATAATTATGTAACATCGTGAGAGCTTACTTTAATATATTTTAATAAGCAGCAATTATTTCTAAAAAAAAACTAACGACGATTTTGTATGCAAAAAGGGAGTTATCCCCCTTCACACATAGCGTGTTTACATAAATTCAAAATTTTTCAAAATTATTTGAAATATTTTTTAATTCTTAAAACTTAAAAATTTGAATGATATAAATTATAAATACTTGATTCTAATATCATAGACAACAATAATAAAATGAACAAGTTTTAACACACAATTATAAATCAACACAACGAGAATACAAATTTCATAATGCTTAACAGTCAGTGAGTATTTTGCACCTGAAAACATAGGATATTATGTTATTCAATAATGTATATATATAGCAAGGGTACATCCTCTAGCAGTTCTGGAAGGCTCCCTGTAGAAAGTTCATGTAAGATATCCTGGGAGAACATATGGACCTACCAGACAGTCACCTACAATTCCAGCACAAATTAATCATAAACTGACTGTACGATTTTCAATAAAAAAGAAATAAATGTTCAAAAATTAATATAATGTGATTTTCTAGGATGTTTTTATATTCTATCTCTCACTTTCAAGATGGACCTATCCTGAAAATTATAGACCGTTCCCATTTTTGCAAAGTGGCAAATTCAGAAAATCATCAAGGGATGAAATATTTTCCCCACTGTGTATATATATATATATATATATATATATATATATATATATATATATATATATATACACGGTGCAATGGATTAGTTGGGATCTAAATTACACGAAAATTAAAATAACACTGACATCTCATTTTAACAGATATATTAACCAAAATTACACAAAAACATCTTAAAATACTAAAGTGTAAATTTATTCAATAAAATCATCATTGGCTTTAACCACAGCTGCCAGAAGACTTCAGAATATCCTGCAACTCTTCTGGATGGTCACCTTAGCTTAATTTGGTGAATGTTGCCATAATCCTTGCCTTCAGTTCATCTTTGGTTTTACAAAGAGTTTTGTTGGTCTCTTGCTCAACTGCATCTCACACATAATAATCAATTGGATTGTAGTCTTGAGAGTTAGGTGGCCAGATGTAATGGGTGATGTGGTTGTAGAAATTGCCTGACAGCCATGACTGGGTTCTCCAGTTTGTGTGACATTTTGCAGAGACCTGTTGCCAGACATAAGGTTTTCCAGCAGCCACTTTCTTGACCTAGGGCAGCACTACCTCCTCAAGTCACTTGATGTAGGCTTCCTGAGACCCTCATCAAAAAATTTGGGAGTTCTTTTCTTATCAGAATGATCAGAGTGAGTTTTTCAAGCTGCCATACCTGCATAATCACCATTAGACTCATCCAACTTTTTCCAAATTCTCTACACTGTCCTCAGATTGACACCCAAACTCTCTGAAATGTTGATATTGCAGCTTCAGGAGTGCAAATGCAAAGCACTACAGCCTGCCATATCCATATATCTGGTGGAGTAAATTGCGACATGGTGCTCTTTTTCTCACAGACAGTGTCCAACTGATCCTACAATACTGTGCAGTCAACAAAATCAAAAACAAACAACAAATATAAAATGCTAACAATTTACCCTATATATATATATATATATATATATATATATATATATATATATATATATATATATATATATATACATAGGGTAAATTGTCACTATTTTATATTTGTTGTTGTATACATATATAGTGCATAAAAGTGAATGCATGACCTGAGTTCAAATTTCACTAAGGCCAATTTGTCAGGGAGCTGACCTCTTGATAATATCTGCCTCGGGCGATTATCCCAGTGGATGGTGCCACTAAGAAGTGTCTGAATACCCCACCATGGGTTGACACTACTGTTATGCGTGAAACTGGATCAATAAATTTTTGTGCAGCCATTGTTGTTTGTGCTATCGCTGAAACTATAATTAAGGTTTGCTCAGCATAATTCCTATATAAACCACAGAAACACAAATGTGCCTGAGTTGGTGTCTGCAATAGGAATTAGATAGGCACCTTAGCAGACAGGTATATACTCATATACAACCACCCCGCCATATTGATCATGTATAAAATATGTCTGTACTATTCTTACTTACAGAGAATTGAAACTGGCAAATAGTTTTGTTTTGTTTTTTTTTTTGTTATATTCATTGTATTTTTATTTTTTATTTTTTTGGAAACTGACCTATTCTGGTTTGACCTTCACCAGACAGGCGAGAATAGATGGTGTCTCATGGCATAGGAATCTTGCTACATCAGGACAGTCTATAAAGATCTTTGACAGTAGTCAAACCAAATTAATGGGATTCTTGAGCAACTTACTTTACCTTCTTTTTTACTGTTATAAATCTTGTCAAAAAACATGTAGGATTCTTTTAAAAAACATTCTTTTTACATTACCAAGATACCTTTGGTATTCTATTGCTCAAAGAATTTCCACCAATAGAAAGTTTTCTTATAAAAATGATTGAAAATTTGTCTTTTCTTATATGAAATCATTTAAAAAACATTTATAAGATAAATAAGCTTATTAAGTTTTAAAAAGGAGAATAATAGAATTGAAAACAGAATACATAGTTAGAAAATGTATTTACCAGTAACATTATTAATCAAAATAAGGAGAATTTGTCAATGTGAAGTAAAAGCCTTTTTATGTTTTTTTAATAGAATTCTTCGGATTTAGATTTTTGAAATACTCAAAGACATTTATTCATCTTTTCATAAAAATATTTTACTTTAAATGTTATGCAAATGACTAAAAAATGTGTCCAGCATTTGATAACAGGTGTGGAAAATATGGAAGATGCATCAAAACTTTTACAGTGTTTTTTTGATAAATGTGTGTCTGGGCATAATCCTGGTTCCATGAATCCTGGATCTAAGCAGTTTTTCAGAAAAACAGTTGAAGATTTAAACAAGGCCAGATGCTCTTGTTATCTAGTTATTTAGTTTTTATTCTTACAAATGCTACAAATGCTCTCTCGAAGAAGTTAATATTAATAATTTTTTGTTATATTTGATTTTTAATAGACATTTTTTCTGAAGATTTTTTCCCTCAATTATCTTTTTACATTGAAAAATGGACTTCAAAATTCCATTATTTTTCACATAAAGTTGATGTAATATTGTGATATTATTATCATAGCAACAACTTTATTAATGATAACATTTAATCTTTTATGATCAATCTGTGTTTTGCTTTCTAAATGGCATTTAAAAAAATAAGTTGAAATTTAGTTTAGTCTATCATTAAAAACATAAAGTAGAAACAAATGTAAAATACATAAAAAATAAATGTTATTTATTAAGAATTCAAATATTTCAAAGTAGGGCACCAGTTCTTTCCCTTACTTGCACCATGTGTAAGCCTGTGGTATAGAACATCATCAGACTTTTACAGGGTAAAATTACAAGTTGCATCCCACATCAACTTTTGTTCATTTTAACCATACCTGGTGGGAAGAGTGGATTCCTTTCCTGGTTGTGAATTCAATGATAGGAAAAGCAGGTTATAGCTGATTTATATTTTATATGAATGCATTGTTTAATGTGGTTCTAATAGTTGTGATGAATTATAGGACAAGAAATGTGGAATGCTGTAATGATTATTATGAAAGAAAACCAAAACTTACGAACTGTGTTTGAAATTCAACCATCACTGTTTGCGTTCACTTTGTATGGATGCACTTTCCTTTATGTTTTGTTCCATATTGATAAAATGTCTCATCATTGGCATATAATGTTGTCACTCCCCCAAAGAATAGTACAACTGTTTGACTAACTTCTCTTCCATAACTACCAACTCTTACCCAGTAGTAACAGATAAGAAATTTTACCCTCCAAAACAGCCAAGATAGATAGATAGATATGAACAATCTGAGATAGATAGATAGATAGATATTGTGATTTTTTAAGTATAGCTTAGATGTAGCACAAAGTATGAGCCACCCAGTGAGGATCAAACTCACTACTCAGATAGATATATGTGTGTGAGTTTCATTCATTCCCCCTTCTTTATTATTCCTTGTTGTTTACTTTTTCTCTTCATCTTTCTCTATATATAAAGAAAATAACACAAATAGCAGAAAATTTACCAGTTTTAACTGATTTGATGGTTTTGAGTGGGAGAAGGCCATTAGCTTTTGTGTGATTGGTGTACTTCCATACAGTCAAGAGTTCCAGATATTTGTACTTGGATGGCAAAAATAGAAAAACAAGTTACATTAACATGTCACAAATAACAAATTTATTTGCAAAGAAATATTATTTGCGTTTTACAATTTAAGCATAAAAGAAAAAATGTAGCCTGAAAGATCTTTTGATGATGTTCCTTTCTTTTGTGTGTAAATAATACATATTTTTCTATGAATTTGACATGTTGCTTTAAAACCTTTGAAGTATATCAGTTTTTGAGTAGATTTGAAAGTAGTAAAGTAGTGTATGAATGAAAGTTGAATTGAAAAAGTTCTTTCATACCTTTTTCATTTGATGTTGAATAGTATCATGTTTCTCCTTGACATTGTTTATAAAGTCAGCATTTAGGTTTGAATGAATCAGCATGACTGCTGATTGTGTTGAGTCACTCTTTATGAGATGATGCTGTTAAATGTTCTTTTAAAAGATTGACTTCCATAAAAGTGGATTGAATTGATGGGTCATTTTAATTTCTTTGTAAAAATTTCCAATGGATAAAAAACTTTTTTTTTAAATTAATGCAATTTTCAATTATGTGTATCAAACTGGAACTAATTTCTCTGGATGAAACTTTGCTGGTTTTTAATTCCCTATGTTTTAAAACCCATCAGAATGAGATCATTTTTAAACAAGCTAGATAAAACTAGGCACATAATACTACCTACAAGGTCAATAATGACTACAATTGAAAAGAATTTCAGTCATTCATGTACCATGCATGATCCATGCTTAGGCGATCATCTATCTTTCAATACATGACTGATGAGGCAGATTTTTCTTGCAGTAAGTTGCCATTTCTTTCTGTGGTAGACCAGTTGCCATCCAAGGCCTGTCCTACTATTTACCCATAGCTGGGGGGAGAAGAAGAGGATTCATACCTTTCCCAAAGGTATTAGCACATAAGGGAATTTAATAACTTACACTTTTAATCAAAACTGCATTTGAATTTACCTACAATTAATATAAAATTTGTTAACACTTCTTCAAAAACAATAATCAATGCAAAACAAAATAATACTATAAAAAAAGAAGCAGAAATTTATAAAGCAGACTGCAAAAAATATCCTGAGAAATACATAGGTGAGACATCGAAGAATTTAAATAAAAGGTTTATATGAACATAAAGGGGATCTTTTGTAAGACAAAATAATGCATTAGTCATTCATTATAATAGATATGAATATAATTTCAAATGCAGATTTGATTAAAAATTATTTATTGAGGCAAAAATGCATTGAAAGTTTAGCAATTTCAGAATCCTCTACAGTTGATTTATGTCCATTGATCATATCACATATCTCTTTTACTCACAAAACTATTGTTGATATAATAACTCGAATTAAAAACAAAAGTCATAAAAAATATAAATTAAAATAGATGATAAAAAGCTGACTTAGACCAGCTAATTTAAAACAACAAGATACACCAGAAATTAAAATTTAATTCTAAGCATGAACATTTCTGTACCTTTAACATTTTCAATATTAAATGTAACTAGCACTTGTATTTTCTCCCCAACATATCTTTTTAATCATTTCACCCCAAGTAAAGCAGGAATGCCTCTAGTACACAGGTGGTTACAACGAGTGAAAGTGAAAGAGAAGTCTGAGAATAGGGAGGATAGGACAGAAAGTGAACAGGATTCAAGAGGACAGATAATGATGATTGACATTGCATTTAAATTTTTGAAGATTGTAGTTATCAAGGAAGCAAGTAAATGGAAAGAATTTCCACAGGTGGGAAGTGTGAGAAAAGAAACTGTTGGAGTAGAAGTGGTGGTTACATTTACCTAATTTAACAGTAAAAAGGTGGGACCTAGATTAAATTCATGTATTTGGGGTACCAAAGAAAAAAGCTTATCAGAATAGTTGCCATGAAAATATTTGTAGAAAAGATTAAGGAAAGCTATGTCACATTGGTGAGAAAGTAACTGGAGTCAAGATGATCAATTACATTACAGATCCTTCTTTGGACTTTGTCAAGAATCTTGAGGTGAATAGCAGCACCAGACCAGATAAAGCAACAGTATTCAATGCACAGAAGAATGGTGGATTTGTAAAAGTGCAAGATGAATTCAAACAAAAAAAAAATTCTGGCATGACACAGTGACCCAACTTTTTTTGCAGTAGATGCAGCTATTGATTCAATGTAGTTGCTTCACTTCAAATCAGTGGAAAATGTAAGGCCAATAAGGTATAATGTATTGCCCTCCTGATGGCAGGCAGAAAACGTTCTGTATGGTGGTTAAAGGAAAGCATTAAAATTTACAAACCATTTCTTGCCCCAGCCTACCACTGATTGGAGGTCATTTTCAAGAGCAGCTGCCAGTTTTACTTCTGATGGATTTGCTATTGAGACAGGAGTAAATGGTAGTGTCATCTGCATAGATACTTAGATGGGAACTGATGACATCGAAGAGATCATTGATCAAGATCAGAAATAGTGTAGAACCCAGGATAGCGTCTTGTGGGACACCTGCATTTGTGAGAATGGATCTTCAGATCCATTCTCACAAATGTGAGCCTGTTCAAAACAACTTTCATTTTGTGAAAGTTGTTTTCATTTTTATTTTCTTAAAAACAGTAACTAAAGAAGATGACTTCCAACAAGGTGGGATATAGGAAGCAATGAGACAATAGTTTTAGAGTTTGGAGGGAACTGTAACCAGCTCAGGAGCACATTTCTTTAGGATGACAGCTGTGATTCTGTCACCTCCTCTTGCCTTGTGGGAGTCTAATTTAGAAATGATGTCTGAAACCAGTGACTGTGTTATGCATATATCTTTCAGTAGAGCCTCTGTTCTAAGAGGAAGATCAGGCACAGGTACTCCTGATGAATTGAGTGTGGATTTGAAGGAGAACTTCCAAATAAAGCACTCAACCTTATGTACTGTAGATATCAGGACTTGAATTCAGTTGAATGAACAGAGGAGGGTTTGAGGAATTGCTGTTATTCAAAGCTGCCAATAATCTCTAGAACCAAACTTGCAAAAAGTTATATGTTGCTTCATTTTATCAGCAAACAGTGACTTTGCTTCTTTGAGGACATCCTTGTACTTATTGTATACAAAGACAAAAAGATGTCTGATGCAATCAGACCTGTTGCTCTGGTACAGTCAGAAGTGATTCATCTGGGTTATAGCAGCTGAGCATGCAGGAGATGATCATGGCTTCACTTGCTATTCCCATGCTGGAATAAAAGCTTTGATGCCAGCTTTCACCCAGAAGGAAACCTCAGTGGCACATCTTTAAAGAGGATAATTAAAAACTTCATTTCAAGAGGCACCTTGATAATAGAAAGATTTTCTGTTGGTAGGAGGTTCTTGGTAGATGGGAGAGCAGGAAGAGATGTTTACAGGCACTACTGCATCATTGGAATTGCCAAGCGGGCAGAACTGCAGAGTATAACATGAGTCAGGAGTAAAGAAGAGTTCAAGAAGAGAAGCATGTCCATCAGGATTACTAGAGAAATACATGGGAAAGTCCACCACTTGTGTGAGAGAGAATTTCAGAGTTTAGATGCTAGCAAGGTCAGCCATAGAGAGTTTAAGCCAACTGGCATGGTGGGTATTGAAGTCACCAAACACAAAGATAACTGCAGACAGGTGTAGGGAGATGGCCTTATCTATATTATCAGAAATACTATCTAGCATGCAACAGTCATGAGAGCAAGTCAAACGGTAGAGAAAGCAGAGAGCTGACTAAGTTTAGTAGAGAAAGATGGAGGAACATGTAGGAATGGTCTTGAAACACAAGACAGATTTCCCTAGGCAGTGGGAAATGTTCCCAAACATAAACTCTCAGACCATAAACTCTCAGACCATACATGTGGACACAAGATTCCTTCCTAAAGAGAGGAAGATAGCCAGGAATCAAGAATTCAGAGGAGGGGATTGAAGAATTAACAATACTTTCACAGAGCGAGGATGTTCAGGGAATGTTTGAAGGGAATTCCACACTGTGGAAGTTGGTACAAATACCACAAATGTTGAGAAAAGAAATGTTGAGGGGGTTTAGGTGATTTTTGTCGAGTTGATTTGGTTTTATTTCGTTGGTTGCTTATCATCATGGCGTGTTATTTAGGTTAGAAATAAGTTGAGAATACTAGTAACTGTCGGTCATCTAACTGTAACATGTGCGGGCTGGGAATTGGTGTGGACTGCAGTATAGTGTGGCCTCAGAGTTTCCTACTGAAGGTGCTGCAGAGACAACCTTTCCATGCATGAAATGCACTGCAAGAAACCCAATATTATGCAACTGATGCAACTGATGCAACTGTTGATCAGAGTAGTCTCTCTAGATTCTATGCAAGAGTTTTGGCTCCTAACTATCAGTTGGAAGCCACAACCAGAAAACTGCCAACAAAGTAGACTCACTATGAAAACATGTAGCCACCACCCACACATGTCACCAAAAATTCATGACAGCAGCACTATTAACACCTCATTAGAAAAGAACCAGAGACCCCTCCCTAAAAAGGAAATAAGAGATAAACCTCTACTCCTGTTCAAGAGAAAGGAGTGAGTAGGGACTGGGCAATAGGAAAGCCTATCTACTTTTTTTTTTAAAAATAATTATTAAGTTTTAACTCTAGTAAAAGTTGAGATAACCATTATAAATTTAAATAAGAATTAAAAATGGCATATACCTCTGAGAAATCAAGCAATCATGTACTGGGTTTGGCTTCCCAATTAAGTCAATATCTTTGAAAATTAATTTATTTTAACCATGATACGTTCAATCTATTTATTTCTTTCTGATATTCTAGTTTATTTTGGGACTTTCGAGGTAGGGGAAAGTCTATTTTATATATAGACTGCATCAATAAAACTGTTATTAGTCTGAAGAAGTTCCAACTCAAAATGAAATATGTCACTTAGAATTTTTAATATTTTGTCATTCATTACCCATTATTAATCTATATTTTCCCCTTTTATATTTACATAGACTCTATCACTGATACTGAGCACTTTAACCCATAAAAACCTTAAAACTATATTTTTATCCTATATTCATATATATATATATATATATATATATATATATATTTATTCCCGCCAATGCTGTTATGTTCACTTCCCACCAATGTATTTGTGAAAGATTCTTTTTACTTGTCTTTTTCCTTCTTAACCTCTCATTTTCTTCTTTTTACATCTTTCCTTATTAGCTTTACTTTCCTCCTTTTCTTTAACTTCATTCTCCTCACCCACTTTCTTATGTTCTTTTTTCTTTTTCTTATCTCTTTCCTTTCTTAGCTACTTTCACTTCACCTTTTTATCTTCCTCTTTCTCTTTTCCTCTTCTTTCTTAATTCCTCACCCTGTTTATTTCTTCTTTCTTTCTTCTTTTCTTTCTTTCTTCTTTTCTTTCTCTCTTTCTCAGCAACCATTTTTTACATGTTCTTCTCTCTTTTCCTTTCTCTCTTATCTTCTTTCACTCTTTATTCTATTCCCTTTCTTCTTTTAACTCTTTATTGGCACTCTCCTTCCTCTGTACCCTATCAATTGTGTTCTGAACAATGCCCATACTAGTGACTTCATGGTCAGCGCCTGCCATTTGTTCTGCTTAACTAAGCTGAAAATTATTCCGTGAGATGAGTGAGATTCTCACTTTATTATGTTTGCTGGTCAGACTGGGAGTTGGCCAAAAATCCTGAGGGATGAAGCAGTTCCTGAGACAGTACACTTGGCCTTGGGAATCAGTGCTGTATTTCATCACAAGTTGGCACTTTATGATGTTAATTGGGCAACGATTACAGTTCTTTATTGACTAAAAAGACAACAATCAAGATTTGCCAAAAATATTACATTTATATTAATGACAATAGAAGGATTTATAAGGACTTACAACAATAATGTTCAGAAGAATAATATCAAAATAAAAATCTTAATGTCCATCAGAATAATATCTAAATAACAATAATAAAGTTTATAAGGATGATAGAATAAAAATGATTATATTAAAAAAAACATGATACAGGAATTAAAAAAAAATGATATTGTTCATGAGGTCATAAGCTCAATCATTTGTCCTGTAAAACATTAGGATTGTAGGGGTCCCACATGTACTGCAGCTATAGCAACTATGGCATGTCATGGACCAGATAGCCTGACATAGTCCAACCCTCTCCAGGCTGGTTCTAATTCAGAGTTTTCTTCTCCTAGACTGGTTGCCAAACAAGGCTATAAGGCTCAGTCTCTCTTGCAATTTATCCATAATTAGTGTGAGAAGAAATGGATTCATACCTTTTTCAAGAGTATTTGCACATAAGTGAATGCAACAAACCTGACTGGAATTCAAATTCAGATCTCTGATTTCTTCTTCTGAGGCCGTATCTGCAATACTATCATGCATCCAAATTGACAAAGATGATAGAAATACACAATAGAATACATAAGGATGATATCAAAATAAAAATGAAAATGTTCATAAGGATGATATCAAAATAAAAATGATAATGTTCATAAGGATGATATCAAAATA
Source organism: Acanthosepion lycidas (assembly GCA_963932145.1). Taxonomy (NCBI): domain Eukaryota; kingdom Metazoa; phylum Mollusca; class Cephalopoda; order Sepiida; family Sepiidae; genus Acanthosepion; species Acanthosepion lycidas. The sequence goes on from OZ010574.1 coordinate 81,377,731, forward strand.
AAAAGGATAATGTTCATAAGGATGATATCAAAATAAAAATGATAATGTTCATAAGGATGATATCAAAATAAAAATGATAATGTTCATAAGGATGATATCAAAATAAAAAGGATAATGTTCATAAGGATGATATCAAAATAAAAATGATAATGTTCATAAGGATGAGGCTGATATCAGAATAAAAATGATAATGTTCATAAGGATGATATCAAAATAAAAATGATAATGTTCATAAGGATGAGGATGATATCAGAATAAAAATGATAATGTTCACAAGGATGATATCAAAATAAAAATGATAATGTTAATAAGGATGATATCAAAATAAAAATGATAATGTTCATAAGGATGAGAATGATATCAGAATAAAAATGATAATGTTCATAAGGATGATATCAAAATAAAAATAATAATGTTCATAAGGATGAGGATGATATCAGAATAAAAATGATAATGTTCATAAGGATGATATCAAAATAAAAATGATAATGTTCATAAGGATGATATCAAAATAAAAAGGATAATGTTCATAAGGATGACATCAAAATAAAAATGATAATGTTCATAAGGATGAGGATGATATCAGAATAAAAATGATGATGTTCATAAGGACGATATCAAAATAAAAATGATAATGTTCATAAGGATGATATCAAAATAAAATTGATAATGTTCGTAAGGATGATATCAAAATAAAAATGATAATGTTCATAAGGATGAGGATGATATCAGAATAAAAATGATAATGTTCATAAGGATGATATCAAAATAAAAATGATAATGTTCATAAGGATGATATCCAAATAAAAATGATAATGTTCATAAGGATGATATCAGAATAAAAATGAAAATGTTCATAAGGATGATATCAAAATAAAAATGATAATGTTCATAAGGATGATATCAGAATAAAAATGATAATGTTCATAAGGATGATATCAGAATAAAAATGATAATGTTCATAAGGATGATATCAAAATAAAAATGATAATGTTCATAAGGATGAGGATGATATCAGAATAAAAATGATAATGTTCATAAGGATGATATCAAAATAATAATGATAATGTTCATAAGGATGATATCAGAATAAAAATGAAAATGTTCATAAGGATGATATCAAAATAAAAATGATAATGTTCATAAGGATGATATCAGAATAAAAATGAAAATGTTCATAAGGATGAGGATGATATCAGAATAAAAATGATAATGTTCATAAGGATGATATCAAAATAAAAATGATAATGTTCATAAGGATGATATCAAAATAAAATTGATAATGTTCATAAGGATGATATCAGAATAAAAATGATAATGTTCATAAAGATGATATCAGAATAAATAGAATAGATAATGATGATATCAAAATAAAAATGAAAATGTTCATAAGGATGATATCAAAATAAAAAGGATAATGTTCATAAGGATGATATCAAAATAAAAAGGATAATGTTCATAAGGATGAGGATGATATCAAAATAAAAATGATAATGTTCATAAGGATGAGGATGATATCAGAATAAAAATGAAAATGTTCATAAGGATGATATCAAAATAAAAATGAAAATGTTCATAAGGATGACATCAAAATAAAAATGATAATGTTCATAAGGATGAGGATGATATCAGAATAAAAATGATAATGTTCATAAGGATGAGGATGATATCAGAATAAAAATGAAAATGTTCATAAGGATGATATCAGAATAAAAATGAAAATGTTTATAAGGATGATATCAAAATAAAAATGATGATGTTCATAAGGATGATATCAGAATAAAAATGATAATGTTCATAAGGATGAGGATGATATCAGAATAAAAATGATAATGTTCATAAGGATGATATCAAAATAAAAATGATAATGTTCATAAGGATGAGGATGATATCAGAATAAAAATGATAATGTTCACAAGGATGATATCAAAATAAAAATGATAATGTTAATAAGGATGATATCAAAATAAAAATGATAATGTTCATAAGGATGAGGATGATATCAGAATAAAAATGATAATGTTCACAAGGATGATAACAAAATAAAAATGATAATGTTCATAAGGATGATATCAGAATAAAAATGAAAATGTTCATAAGGATGATATCAAAATAAAAATGATAATGTTCATAAGGATGATATCAGAATAAAAATGATAATGTTCATGAGGATGATATCAAAATAAAAATGATAATGTTCATAAGGATGATATCAGAATAAAAATGAAAATGTTCATAAGGATGAGGATGATATCAGAATAAAAATGAAAATGTTCATAAGGATGATATCAAAATAAAAATGATAATGTTCATAAGGATGAGGATGATATCAGAATAAAAATGATAATGTTCATAAGGATGATATCAAAATAAAAAGGATAATGTTCATAAGGATGAGGATGATATCAAAATAAAAATGATAATGTTCATAAGGATGATATCACAATAAAAATGATAATGTTCATAAAGATGATATCAGAATAAATAGAATAGATAATGATGATATCAAAATAAAAATGAAAATGTTCATAAGGATGATATCAAAATAAAAAGGATAATGTTCATAAGGATGATATCAGAATAAAAATGATAATGTTCATAAGGATGATATCAAAATAAAAATGATAATGTTCATAAGGATGAGGATGATATCAGAATAAAAATGATAATGTTCATAAGGATGATATCAAAATAAAAATGATAATGTTCATAAGGATGATATCAGAATAAAAAATGAAAATGTTCATAAGGATGATATCAAAATAAAAATGATAATGTTCATAAGGATGATATCAGAATAAAAATGAAAATGTTCATAAGGATGAGGATGATATCAGAATAAAAATGATAATGTTCATAAGGATGATATCAAAATAAAAATGATAATGTTCATAAGGATGATATCAGAATAAAAATGATAATGTTCATAAAGATGATATCAGAATAAATAGAATAGATAATGATGATATCAAAATAAAAATGAAAATGTTCATATGGATGATATCAAAATAAAAATGATAATGTTCATAAGGATGATATCAGAATAAAAATGATAATGTTCATAAGGATGATATCAGAATAAAAATGATAATGTTCATAAGGATGATAACAAAATAAAAATGATAATGTTCATAAGGATGATATCAATATAAAATTGATAATGTTCGTAAGGATGATATCAAAATAAAAATGATAATGTTCATAATGATGAGGATGATATCAGAATAAAAATGATAATGTTCATAAGGATGATATCAAAATAAAAATGATAATGTTCATAAGGATGAGGATGATATCAGAATAAAAATGATAATGTTCATAAGGATGATATCAGAATAAAAATGAAAATGTTCATAAGGATGATATCAAAATAAAAATGAAAATGTTCATGAGGATGATATCAAAATAAAAAGGATAATGTTCATAAGGATGATATCAAAATAAAAAGGATAATGTTCATAAGGATGAGGATGATATCAGAATAAAAATGATAATGTTCATAAGGATGATATCAAAGTAAAATGATAATGTTCGTAAGGATGATATCAAAATAAAAATGATAATGTTCATAAGGATGAGGATGATACCAGAATAAAAATGATAATGTTCATAAGGATGATATCAAAATAAAAATGATAATGTTCCAAAGAATGATATCAAAATAAAAATGAAAATGTTCATAAGGATGATATCAAAATAAAAATGATAATGTTCATAAGGATGATATCAAAATAAAAAGGATAATGTTCATAAGGATGATATCAAAATAAAAATGATAATGTTCATAAGGATGATATCAAAATAAAAAGGATAATGTTCATAAGGATGATATCAAAATAAAAATGATAATGTTCATAAGGATGAGGATGATATCAGAATAAAAATGAAAATGTTCATAAGGATGATATCAAAATAAAAATGATAATGTTCATAAGGATGAGGATGATATCAGAATAAAAATGATAATGTTCACAAGGATGATATCAAAATAAAAATGATAATGTTAATAAGGATGATATCAAAATAAAAATGATAATGTTCATAAGGATGAGAATGATATCAGAATAAAAATGATAATGTTCATAAGGATGATATCAAAATAAAAATAATAATGTTCATAAGGATGAGGATGATATCAGAATAAAAATGATAATGTTCATAAGGATGATATCAAAATAAAAATGATAATGTTCATAAGGATGATATCAAAATAAAAAGGATAATGTTCATAAGGATGACATCAAAATAAAAATGATAATGTTCATAAGGATGAGGATGATATCAGAATAAAAATGATGATGTTCATAAGGATGATATCAAAATAAAAATGATAATGTTCATAAGGATGATATCAAAATAAAATTGATAATGTTCGTAAGGATGATATCAAAATAAAAATGATAATGTTCATAAGGATGAGGATGATATCAGAATAAAAATGATAATGTTCATAAGGATGATATCAAAATAAAAATGATAATGTTCATAAGGATGAGGATGATATCAGAATAAAAATGATAATGTTCATAAGGATGATATCCAAATAAAAATGATAATGTTCATAAGGATGATATCAGAATAAAAATGAAAATGTTCATAAGGATGATATCAAAATAAAAATGATAATGTTCATAAGGATGATATCAGAATAAAAATGATAATGTTCATAAGGATGATATCAGAATAAAAATGATAATGTTCATAAGGATGAGGATGATATCAGAATAAAAATGATAATGTTCATAAGGATGATATCAAAATAATAATGATAATGTTCATAAGGATGATATCAGAATAAAAATGAAAATGTTCATAAGGATGATATCAAAATAAAAATGATAATGTTCATAAGGATGATATCAGAATAAAAAATGAAAATGTTCATAAGGATGATATCAAAATAAAAATGATAATGTTCATAAGGATGATATCAGAATAAAAATGATAATGTTCATAAGGATGATATCAGAATAAAAATGATAATGTTCATAAGGATGAGGATGATATCAGAATAAAAATGATAATGTTCATAAGGATGATATCAAAATAATAATGATAATGTTCATAAGGATGATATCAGAATAAAAATGAAAATGTTCATAAGGATGATATCAAAATAAAAATGATAATGTTCATAAGGATGATATCAGAATAAAAAATGAAAATGTTCATAAGGATGATATCAGAATAAAAATGATAATGTTCATAAGGATGACATCAAAATAAAAATGATAATGTTCATAAGGATGAGGATGATATCAGAATAAAAATGATAATGTTCATAAGGATGAGGATGATATCAGAATAAAAATGAAAATGTTCATAAGGATGATATCAGAATAAAAATGAAAATGTTTATAAGGATGATATCAAAATAAAAATGATGATGTTCATAAGGATGATATCAGAATAAAAATGAAAATGTTCATAAGGATGATATCAAAATAAAAATGATAATGTTCATAAGGATGATATCAAAATAAAAATGATAATGTTCATAAGGATGAGAATGATATCAGAATAAAAATGATGATGTTCATAAGGATGATATCAAAATAAAAATGATAATGTTCATAAGGATGATATCAAAATAAAATTGATAATGTTCGTAAGGATGATATCAAATTAAAAATGATAATGTTCATAAGGATGAGGATGATATCAGAATAAAAATGATAATGTTCATCAGGATGATATCAAAATAAAAATGATAATGTTCATAAGGATGAGGATGATATCAGAATAAAAATGATAATGTTCATAAGGATGATAACAAAATAAAAATGATAATGTTCATAAGGATGATATCAGAATAAAAAATTGATAATGTTCATCAGGATGATATCAAATTAAAAATGATAATGTTCATAAGGATGAGGATGATATCAGAATAAAAATGATAATGTTCATCAGGATGATATCAAAATAAAAATGATAATGTTCATAAGGATGAGGATGATATCAGAATAAAAATGATAATGTTCATCAGGATGATATCAAAATAAAAATGATAATGTTCATAAGGATGAGGATGATATCAGAATAAAAAATGAAAATGTTCATAAGGATGATATCAAAATAAAAATGATAATGTTCATAAGGATGATATCAGAATAAAAATGAAAATGTTCATAAGGATGAGGATGATATCAGAATAAAAATGAAAATGTTCATAAGGATGATATCAAAATAAAAATGATAATGTTCATAAGGATGAGGATGATATCAGAATAAAAATGATAATGTTCATAAGGATGATATCAAAATAAAAAGGATAATGTTCATAAGGATGAGGATGATATCAAAATAAAAATGATAATGTTCATAAGGATGATATCAAAATAAAATTGATAATGTTCATAAGGATGATATCACAATAAAAATGATAATGTTCATAAAGATGATATCAGAATAAATAGAATAGATAATGATGATATCAAAATAAAAATGAAAATGTTCATAAGGATGATATCAAAATAAAAAGGATAATGTTCATAAGGATGATATCAAAATAAAAAGGATAATGTTCATAAGGATGAGTATGATATCAGAATAAAAATGATAATGTTCATAAGGATGATATCAAATAAAAATGATAATGTTCGTAAGGTTGATATCAAAATAAAAATGATAATGTTCATAAGGATGATATCAAAATAAAAATGATAATGTTCATAAGGATGAGGATGATATCAGAATAAAAATGATAATGTTCATAAGGATGATATCAAAATAAAAATGATAATGTTCATAAGGATGAGGATGATATCAGAATAAAAATGATAATGTTCATAAGGATGATATCAAAATAAAAATGATAATGTTCATAAGGATGATATCAAAATAAAATTGATAATGTTCATAAGGATGATATCAGAATAAAAATGATAATGTTCATAAAGATGATATCAGAATCAAAATGATAATGTTCATAAGGATGATAAAAGCAGTAATAAAAATAATAATTAGTATTATTTTCTGTCTGAGATGAGGTATTGTAATTATTTACACTCTTTACATTGTTCGAATTGCTGTCCTCATCTTTATTGCCATATTCACAACGTTTCAACCATTGTACACTCTGGCCTTCTTCTGGTGATAGTGAGAATCAAAAATAAAGAAAAATTTCTTAATGGGTTTTCTCAAGGATGAGGTTCTTGAAATCTGTTAGCAGTTTTACCACTTGAGCTATAACTGCAAATCCTTGCAAAAGATTTAATCTAATTGTACATTCTTATGCCTTGTATTTCCTAAATGCTTCCAGTTGTCGTCATCTGCAAGGTTTCATTTCCATGCACTCATCATATTAATAGTAATATTATCTTGGATGTTTATATTATTAAATGAAATGTCTGTTTTTAGTGGGGTTTTTTTCTCGTATTTCTTCTATCTTAATTTGTGTTAAAAAGCAAGTCAGTGTAAATTAATTATGTTGTGATTATCAGGAAATTAACATGACAACATAATGATTCCAACCGGGTCATGTGATAGAAATTAATGGAATGACAATCTATTTAATAGATTAATGATTTGTTAATAACATATTACGATAATGGAACTTATTGAATCAAATTATATTGGAATTCTTACATGGATGAATAGATTATTTATTATACCGTGATTGTAATGCAGAAAGCTGATATAGAATAACATGGAATTAATGTGTTTATATAACAATATATAAAGGATACATTCTGTCACAGAATCTCTTTGAAGACATGCAAGAATATTTCATTACTTTGGCTGTAAGCACATTTCAACCAGTCCATTCTATAACTTTCTTAAGTGATACAAATATATCTTCTGCATCTTTAAGTTCTTCTTACCATTCCAAGTCTTGTTTATTTTGTTAGCATTATTCTTTTTAAATGGATTTTTCAAATGGATTTCTATGGCCTTCTTTCAATGCATGATCCTTATTAAAGGAAGGTGGCTTTATGATTCCAGAAGCTGATTTTGAACAGGTTGGCCAAAATGCTGAAATGACAACACAGGCAACAAAATGTATGTATTCAACAGCCTGAATAATTACGGATTTGACTGAGAGCTGTTAGCTTTACATATTTATTCTATTTAATTGTCCCATTGTTTTTTTTTTTTTGATTTGCAAGCTGTTGAGATATTAACTCATTTTTGGGAGATCAATGCCTATGTAGAAAATCGATAAAATTTCAAAAGAAAACAATCTCTTGAGCAAAATATTACAAAATTAAAAAGAATTCTGAAGAAAATGAAATGATTTGGGGTATTTTCACTTGCATGTGCTATGGATTAATAAAAAATTTTTACAAGCATTCAAATTGATGTAGAAATATATATATATATATATATATATATATATATATATATATATATATATATATTTATATATGAGATAATGTGCACATCTTTAGTCGTACCAACAAATTTAGTGTGATGAAGTCACAAAGGACAAAACACGACACAAGAAAACTTTTCCATTTTATCATACATTTTTACCTATATATATATATTCTCGAATATAGTGTATCTGTAGAAGAGACAAGCTGAATAAAAAGAGACAAGAGGAAGAACTATACATAACCAATGTGTTTCATCCCCTGAGGGACTTTATAAAGGCAATGTAGGATTTATTATGCTGTATGTGTTTATATACAGAGGCAAGGATGTCATTTGTTTATGAAGGCTTGTTAATTTTGAGAATGTTCATGAATGTTCAAAGATTGAAAGTCATGCAAAGCATGCAAGGACACAATTTTTCCTACTTCAAAGGCTGGTGAAAAGTAAAGTTAGCAAGTCAGATGCAATAATTTCTTTCTTTTCTTAATGAATATTGTTTGGATTGTGATTAACATGTTATGTTATGAGATGGACATTTGTGTTGTACATCTTCAAAGGCTGAAGTGATGGATTTAAATGTTTTCTTTAAATTTTTCAAAATTTATTCTTGTGTATGTCTAGCGCATTTGTTAAATTGTTATGTGTGAGGTCCCTTTTGTGTTCATAGAAACTAAATAAAAAATGAATAAAATTTTTATTGTTTGTCATATTTAATGAAAGATGTTTAAAAGAAAGGTTTCTGCCCAAATACACATTAATTTATATATATATATATATATATATATATATATATATATATATATATATATATATATGAATTTAGTGCATAACTCTTACACTCTAACTCTAGGATCAAAATGTCCCAGGACCCTCAGTTTGGCAAAAAAGTGAGCTGAAGATCAATGTATATGTATATATGTGGTATTTCAATGAGATGACCCACTATAAAAAACAATGAAGATTGCAAGGGATATGGGCAAAAATTAAAGAATGGATCTACAAGAAAAATTAAGGATCTACAAGAAAAATTAAAGAATGGATCTACAAGAAAATGGATTATCTTAGTTACCAAAGGCCACTAAGATCATCCATTTTCTTGTAGATCCGCTGTAGATTGTATATCCATTTTAAGATAACTGGAGATAAGGGAGAGAATGAGAAGATACTGACAAAGATTCACAGAGGAGCAGATGCACAAGAAAATGGATACTCTTAGTTGTTAAATCACTCAGGGTTCAGCTTAGATAAAATCATTATTGAATTAAAAGAGAATTAAATAATTAAGATCATGAAAACATTAATCACAGAGATAATGAATGAAGACATTTTTGAATTTGACTAACAAAGCAAGAAAACAAATTCACATGAAAATAACTATCAATAAATTGCAAGTAGACTGAGGTAATAACAGGTGTTCAATTAACACTAAAAGATGTTATTTATCAAATTTTGCAAAACAGAATTTTAACTGTCATAATTTTGATCAGATATCAAAACAAAAATAATTAAAAATGGTAGTGATTAATTAATTAAATTGAAAATTTTAATAGCACTTATCGAGATGGGAGAAAATTACATGACATGCGTATTACTATTTATTTGATAAATTTCTGTTCTTTAGCTGAATAAAAAAAAAAGAAACTAAAGTGCCCAGAAAATAGAGACAATTGTGTACTGGATGTTTGCATCCTGCTCCACTTGAATTTGTGCATTTGGTCAAATGGGTAAAAAAATATTAAATACAGTCTCATGACAGCTACTTTCACTGTTACAGCTACACTACATCTTTACTTATTGTTATGGAAAAAAACAGAAAAGTAAAACCGGAAAAAAGCATACTTATCATGAAGGATTTCAAATGTATTTTATTAGATCTTGTAAAGTACCAGAATGCACAGCAATTACAGCTCCAAGAAAGACTGGAAAATAAATGGCAAAAACAACAGCTCTCTCAACAGGAAAAAATGGAAAATTTCTTTCTGCAAACCCAGAAGGAAAATCAAGAGACCTCGAATTTCAAAAGCAAGTTTTAGAACTGACAAGCCGTAATAATCCCATCGAAAACGAATTTTCTTTTTCGCAAAACACTATTTGAAGCGCAACAGAGAATTTTTCATACACTCCCGCGTCATACTTTAGGTAATATGAGTACTTATATACTACAGATTGTGCAAGACTAGCAAGTTGACATTCACCGAAGCAGTGGAATTACTCATGGAGCTTTTCAGTCCAAAGACATCTCTTTTCTACAAGAGATGGAAATGTCTTAATCTAACTGGGAAAAAATAGGAACATTACACCACTTTTGCGTCAGTAGTAAAGAAGCACTTGCAATGATTTTAGACTGGCGAAGCTAAGTGCGAATAACTTCAAATGTTTGATATTCGTGCAAACACTAGTTTCAACAAGAGATGCAGAAATTAAGCAAAGAATCCTAAACAAATTGGAGAATGAGTCGAATATAACTCTACAGCAGATCGCTGAAGAATGTCAGAGGTACGTCAGTTTAAAGCAGGATTCTAAAAATATCGAAGAATCGGGTATTGCTCACGTCAAAAAACGTACGCTACAAACAGAAACAAAGTCTCCTAAAACTAATGAAACAAAGAAAAAGCAAAATAATTTTCCCCCAACCCATGTTACAGATGTGGGGCCCTACACTGGTACAATGATTTTATTTTCGGGAACAAAAAAAATGTTATTAGGTTGGTGCAAAAATAATGACGTAATAATGTCGTTTGTTGACGTATTTTTAACGTCAAAAAACGACATTATTACGTCATTATTTTTGCACAAACCTAATACATATGTAACCGAGTCGGACACAAAACTCGCATTGCCGATCTAAAAATAAAAATAAAACCTGTAGCTGCATAAAAATTACAAGGTCGGACGAACTAAACGGTGCTGATATCAGAAAATTCGTGCACGTAAAAATGTTAAACAAAAGTGTTGAATTTCAACTAGACTCAGGTTCTGATTTGACAATAATAAACTTGAAAACATGGAAAAGATTGGGTAAGCCGACCATGATGAAATCTAGCAAGATTGCAAGATCAGTAACAGGGGGAAAAATCAAATTCGAGGGAAAATTGATTGCTAATACAATGTTCAAAGGGAAGACTCTTAAATTAAAATTGTTCGTCCTGAAAAATACTAACAACTTATTTGGCACTGACTGGATGACAATTCCAGCTTTGGGACTTACCTGTAAATTCATACTGCCAAAAAAATTGAAAATTAGAATGCCGAAGCTGAAAAATTGGAAAAAGAACTAAAGGAAGCCTATCCAAGAATTTTTCTGGTGGGTTAGGCAGGTGTACCAAGATAATTGCAAAAGTTGGACTGCAAGACGACGTCCAGCCAGTGTTCAAAAAGATGCAAAATGTGCCTTTTGCCTCGTTGGAACAAATTAATGAGGAACTTGTCAGATTAGTAAAAACTGGAGTTCTATCAAAGGTAGTATAGTGGACCGTAGCGGTGGTGATGAGTATGTAAAACACACGTGGGTAGACATTTCCTGCTAGCCGGTCCAACTACATGAGAAAGTTGGTCTTTAATTAATTCCAGAGAAGATAAGGAAAAACAAACACAAGACCGATAAATATATGTAAATAAATATATGAATTAATAACAAGAAAGGTTACAAGTTACATGGACAGAGTGCGTGTGGTGAATATTATGTGTGTGTGTTGTGGTGGGTGTTCGTACGTACGTGTATTGTTCTTAACGTGTTCCCAGCATTTGGGAAACGCTGTATCTGTGAGCGTTCACATCTGCGAGGTGGTAAGGCTGAAAGCCTGAAGAAAAAGAGGAAGAGGCGAAGGGTCACCCAGTATTTATAGCCAGGGGAAGAGAGACCCCTGGTGAAGGGTTAAGGAACTAAAGGAGGCGCTAACTCCGACAGTAGAGTACAGCGAATGGGCCGCAACAACGGTTTATGTAAAATAGAAATCAAAAGACATACGCGTTTGCGCTGATTTTTCGATAGGATTAAATGCGGTTCTGAAGGACTATCATTACCATCTTCTTTACCCAGAAGACATTTTTGCGAAGCTAAATGGGGGGGGGGGAATTGATCTTAGCTAGGCTTATTTGCAAATTCCGGTTGAAGAGATGAGTTTGAAGCTATTGTGTATAAATACGCCTCGTGGATTATATAAATTGTAGCGTTTACCGTTCGGTGTCAAGGTCGCGCCAGCAATTTTCATGGATACTATGCTGAGCAGCCTTGACTTCTCAGTCACTTATTTAAATGACATTCTGATGAAAAGCCAAAGCGTAGTCAAACATAAGGATCACGTCCACAAAGTTTTTGTTAAGATTCAAGATTACGGTTTCAAACCTAAAGAGACCAAATGTAATTTTTTTCATTGAAAAAATCAAATACCTAGGACACATAATCGATGAGGATGGCAGGAGACCAAATCCTGAATGGGCTGCCACGATTAAAGACATGCCGGCGCCCAATAACATCGTTTCATTGAAGAGCTTCCTTGGACTAGCAAATTATTACCAGACATTTATACCAAATATCCATGATTTGCGTGGCCCCTTAATGAACTATTAAAGAAAGACAAGTCCTGGGCTTGCACAGCAGAATGCCAGGTGGCATTTGAAAAAAATAAAGAAAACACTGACGCCAGACTTATTTCTTACACATTACAACCCGGACTTGGAAACCATTGTTGCCAGCGACGCTAGTTGGTATGGCGTAGGGGCATGCATTCTGCACAAAATGACTGATGGAGCAGTAAAACCAATAGCTTATGCATCGTGAGCTTTACTTCCTGTGGAAAAAAATTATTCACAGATTGAAAAAGAGGCGCTTGGGATTATATTCGCAGTCACAAAGTTCCACCGCTATATTTACGGTTGACATTTTACTCTACAGACAGACCACAAGCCACTACTCACTATTTCTGGCTCAAAGAAAGGTCTGCCTACTGACACAGCCAACAGATTGCAGAGATGGAGTACAATCCTGCTAAATTACAACTTTAAAATGGCGTACGTGTCAAGACTAATTCCCAAGTACAAAGAACCACTGGAAGATACAGTGCTTGCCTCCCTTAAATCTGAAGGAAAATTAAAAACTCCCCTTTGTAATCCAGTAAGGGAACTTCCAGTGACGCTTGAACAAATAAGACAAGAGGCTCTCCACGATGAGTATATCAAGCAAACAAAAGCGAAAAATTTGGAAAAGAACCAGTGAACTACTAACGTTTTCTCTATATGCGATGAGTTGTTACTATACAGGAAACACATTGTGATTCCATCAACACTCCAGAAGTGCATTTTGAGAGATTTTAATGCTGGCCAGTCAGGAAGTACTAAAATAAAAAGTTTGATGTGTAGCTATGTCTACTGGCAAAACATGGACAAAGATATAAAAAACGCTGTCAAATCATGTAAAGGCTGTGCCTTGACAGCAAAGGCACCTCCTGTTAAATTCAATCCCTGGCCAAAAACGGATCTACCTTGGTCTAGAATTCACATTGACTTCGCAGGCCCTCTAGAATGATATTACTACCTCATTGTAATCAACAGTTTCTCGAAGTGGCCCGAAGTACACAGATGCAAAAACCCAACTAGAGAAATTACTATCAAATTTCTACATGAATTGTTTGCCAGATTCGGAGTAATGGAGACCTTAGTGTTCGATAATGGAAGTCAGTTTACGTCTGGAGAATTTAGAGACTTCTGTGAAACATATCAGATCGAACACATTGTCGGAGTCAACTCCTCCTTAATTATTCAAATTGTTCACTAGGGCACGCTCTCCTTACACTATAAATACTGGGCGATTTCTTGCCTCGTTCTCTTTTTGCTTTGCATTTCAGCGGACACATTTAAAGGTGTGATCTCTCGCAGAGATCTGCGTTTTGCCCATTTGTGGGAAAACGCCATGAAACACACACACGCACACGTACGAACATTCACCAAAATACAAACTCTTTACGTTCACACACAGAAACAAATGTTAATGTCTATGTCCATTGTAAAATTGTGTTGTTTAATGCATACACACACACACACACATACATATATATATATATATATATATATATCGGTCTTGTTGGGTTTCTTTACACTTCTTTATGGTGGATTCAATCTCTGAGTTCGCCATGTTCTTGTAGTGGACCTTCTTCTAGCAAAGCTTCGTCCGGGGAGGTAGACAGATCCCGAACCCGCTTATGTGGGTTCTAAGGGAATATTTTTGGCCCAGCCTTTGGGCTCGGAGTAACCCACGTTAAACTCGGCCTTGTGCCACATACATTCCTCGTGGGGAGGGGGTCTGTTAAATATCGGCAGTCAGACGCAGTGTAACCTGACAGACACTTCTAACTGCTGACTAATAACACTCTTATTTTGTATATATGTTCTGTTATTTCAATGCATTTGTTCAACCTACCTTCTTCTTTCCGTGTCTTTCTTTCTGGCCCCTAACAGCCCACAACACTTATATATATATCGATCCTCTCAAATTCTCGAATCAATTACTGTTGTCATTAAACTGTTATTAAACTCTTCTCCGTCAACTAAAATTTTACACAAGACCAACATTGTATATAAATTTTAATGACTTTTGGGAGATTGTATCTCTGACAAAAAAGTAAATATATATGATGGCTTCACAACAACATTATCAAGATGGTTTACATAACACATGTCAAATTCAAGTTCTATTTCACAACATTTAAAAGAATATTTCTGTCCACATTCACATTTTAGATAAATATTAATTGACAATACAAGTATGCCCCATCATGAAAATAAAAAAAAACAAAACTTCAAATTCTTGAAGTGCTTTAAATAAAAAATGCAACCAACACTAAATAAGATTAATTATGAGTATAGCAACAATGTTTTAAAATACCTATAAAAGCAATGTTTTGGGAAACTCAAGTTGTAATTTTTTTTTAAAATAGCAGTTTGAGTATTTTATAACATTAGTAATAAAAAAATATAAATTAAGTTACCTCCTTTGCATACTCTTAACAGTTTAAATTGCCTATAACAAAGTAAATTTCATGTGCATTTATAGAAAAATTCACTAAACTATCTTTTATATTAATTTTTGTCTTACCAATTCACCCCTGAAGACGACCTTGGATAAAATTGAAAGTACTTTGGAAAATAAAAGAAATAAGCAAACACACAACAACATGAGAAATTGATCTGTGAATTTGAATGGATAAACTAAAAATAAATAGACATAATTGTCTTGATTATTCAACCAAACATGCTTCAATGGACATTTGCTACCTATATATATATATATATATATATATATATATATATATATATATATATATATATATATGTATGTTTTGGCAGCATATTATCTTTTAAGCATGTTTGATGAAACACTTTAGAGATGTTGTTTATTTTCAGGAAACTATATTAATGAAAATAAAGAAACACATGTCAAAATTGTTTAATCAGACATGCTTATATATATATATATATATATATATATATATATATAAGCAATGAAAGTCTTGGTAATCCATATGAATAATCCCAAGGAGGATGAAATCCTGAGAGCTTAATGTTAAGTCACAGCGAATAATTTAATTTAAAGTAAAACAGACCACTTTAAGGCTCCATTTATAATAATTTATTTCACCAGAGAATTTTATATATATATATATATATATATATATATATATATATATATATATATATATATATATGTATGTATTGTGTATTTAGGCAACAATCACTCTTTTATACATGTTTCATTAAAAATGACAGACAAGATACTGTGATTAAGCTTTTTATTTTAATTTTTCTTGTGTACATACAAGTGTTTTCTTTTCTGGATACAATGTGTGTAAAAACTGTCCAAAATTCTATATGCCCAAGTGCTTTTGGTTATACTTTTAGCCATTATCAAGGATGATTTTATTTTTACATTTTAATTGAATGTATGGGTTTTGTTATATATGCATACAGAGTTATAGGAATGTTTTATTTTCCAAACATGGTCAGCACATTGTGGCCCTGTACATATTTGATGTTCTTGAAAGCGAAAAATTAATCTCATCAAGACCTTAACTCATAGGGCCTTGATGATTTGCAGCCAACAATATTTGGATGAAGAATTGGATTTTATCCGCTGAACTCTATTAAAAAATGGATATCCTGGTGATACTCTTGATAGTGTCATGCGGGATAAGATTATTAATTTTCGAAACGAAAAACAATATTTAGTTCAGAAATGTCCTATTTACTTGCGGCTTCCTTTTATTGGTTCGCGGGGTGAGCTTGTGGCG
Source organism: Acanthosepion lycidas (assembly GCA_963932145.1). Classification (NCBI taxonomy): domain Eukaryota; kingdom Metazoa; phylum Mollusca; class Cephalopoda; order Sepiida; family Sepiidae; genus Acanthosepion; species Acanthosepion lycidas. Next base: position 81,394,332 of record OZ010574.1, read on the forward strand.
AGGCGGGTCTTGTCTGCTGTCCATATGTGCTATTTTTCGGCTCAACTAAGGATTCATTTTGCGACTCGTTCTGCCTTTTCCTCTATGCGTAAGGATCCTCTTCCTCCCCATCATGTTTCTTTCGTGGTTTATTCTTTTAAATGTGGTTGCGGTAGCAACTACATAGGAAGGACTTCCCAACGTTTAGATTGTAGGATCAGGCAGCGTGTCCCATTGCGAGTTCTTAATCCGGATTCCCATGAGAGCCAGTTGGTTAATACTTCCGGGTCAGCGATCACTGAACATTTGATAAATTGCAGGGATTGTGCGAAGGATTTCAGTCCGAATTGGTTTACTGTACTGTCCAGTTCGCACTCTCCATTTCATTTGCGGGCACTTGAGTCTCTGTATATTCGGTCCAGGGAGCCGTCTCTTTGTAAGCAAAAAGACTGTCACCTTGGGCTTCACGTTATTAGACTCTAGTGTGTATCATACATTCCCCTCACACTCCCCAATTTTTTTTTCCTTTGTGCTGTTCAAATTCGCGCGGTTTGAATTTTTCCCCCCTCATACCATTAATCATTTCATTTTTTAATGTTTTAATTGTATGTAGGGTGTTTGTGTGAGTCAATATATATTGCAATAATTGTTAAATTATTCCCAGTCGACCCTGATGAGCTTGGGAACGAAACCGGTTGGTCTGTTCTGTAAGTGTTTTCATCTCTTATTTTTTATTTTGCATAATGCCTTTAGGAAATAATTTGTATCTATTCCTTGCAATATTATGGTTCTGTACCTCCAACGATTTATATATATATATATATATATATATATATATATATATATATATATATATATATATATATAACCTTGGATGAGATAGAAACTGGTCTGTGGGGCCTGAATCATTGCTGGTTGTTAGGGGGTGAAATATTTATTTTTATAAATGTTCAAAAAATCATATAATATGATTTTCTAGAATTTTTTTTATATCATATCTCTCATGTTCAAGTCGGACATACCCTGAAAATTTTAGCCCGTTCCCATTTTTTGTAAGATGGCAAACTCAGAAAATCACCAGGGGATGAAATACTTATTTTTCCCACTGTAGTTCCTGAAACTTATGCAGCTGTTTGGAAAACAAATGAGTTCTTTAACTCTCCTGAGTTGCCTGGTGTTTCTCTGCACAGGCTTTAATTAAAAGTTGGATATCTATCATGCTTCTCAGAAATCTCAGCCTCACCACGAAGATATGCAATGGAATTTACATAACTGTTAAGCAGCTTCTTCCTGCAGTATTTACATACTGCTGCTATTTTCCCAGAAGTCAGTTTTCTTGAGCAATACAAACATGAATTGCCCTAGAAAACAGATATTGAGTAACATAAAATGTTTGATTTGTTAACATTCATGTTGTTATTATCACAATGTTTTGGCCATCTGGGTAACCTTCAGAGAATTTTGAACACTTTATTTAATCTATGAGAGTAGATTATTCTTGTTTCAAATCTAGGGATATCTCATTGAGCGCTGACTTAGTATTTCCCACTGATTCCAAGTACACACTACCCAGACCATGGATTGAACTCACAATTACCATCTCAGTCAAAAATGCTTTAATCCATTATGCTATTGTTCCCATAGGATAATAAGTGTAGAACTTGGAGACTTAAACCTAACCTTACTGCTGATGAGAGTGCAGCTACTGTTTGATTTAAAAGTAAAATAAAAGATAATATTTTTTGCTTTTTCAACATTATATTTATTAAATAACATATTTAATATTGGAAGAATATTATGTATATAATCTATATATCTAACTAATGATTTGTAATTGAAGGAAAAACTAGAAATTAATCACATGCGATGCATTGCATCATTCATCAGCTGTGTCTTGTTACATGTGTATGGGCTCTGAATCCTTTATAGACATTTTAATATTATTGTAAGTATATATATATATATATATATATATATATATATATATATATATATTCATGAATTATTCATACATAAAACAAATACAAAGACTAATGATTAAATGGCGAGAAATCCATCTTCGCGAACAATTCAATAATATACAAAAACCCTGAATCTGTTTATGAATGAAAAGATCCTGTTTTATAAATTTCCGTTGCATTAGATCTTTTTATTTTACAAGCTTTCCTCTGTTCCTACAGACATCCTCAGGTATGAAATAGATTGTGTTCTTGTTTTTACTCTCAGTAATAAGTGGATAAACAAAAACAAGGTTGTAATCCGAAAAATGCTATGAGAAATGTGTGTTATAGTTTGTTTCTACTTATTTTTGTATGGGTGTATTTACTTAGATTTTTGTATCCGTGCCTTTCATTGTATGTATATGTTGTCTGATATTTTTTTTTTTTTTTGGTTGTGTACATCTATTTCCTGTTTTGTCTGTGATTTGGCGTGTTTATATATCTAAATATGTCTATGTGTTTGTATATCTAATTGTGTATGTATTGTCCTTTGCAATATTTTGTCCTCCCCTCCTGATATCATCACTTCAAATGTATTTAAGTTGTGACAATGTTTTATATCCCCATAAGATTAATGTTTGTTCTGAGATTTTAGATTTTAAGTTAAAACAAAATAAATAATCAAATATATGTATTTTTTCCTCAGTTTCTTCTTTAAATAATTTTATATTTTAAACTTAATGCAGGTTAAAATTTACAATTGGTAATTGTTAATTTTCAATTTTATAGTAAAATTTAATATTAATCAGTTCGAATGATTTCTATTTTAGTCTAATCCTAATATTAAGGCATTAATTATTATAACCAAGGTTCGTTGTCAAGTTTTTTGTATTTTCATATACTTGTATTTTGATTGGTCATTGCAGCTTATGTAACAGCATTTCCCCTATCGAAGGGTGTTTGGTTGATTTGAACCTTTTAAAACTCTTTATTATACATTCAACACCATCACTTGTTAAAACACCAGAAGTATTGAAACAAGATGGCTACTTTTGTTATTTTATGTTATAAATTTCAGATATATATCATTGAAGATTTTCACAGACTTTGAAATAGTGATTCCTCTGTCATCTGCAATGAGAGCATCACCCTATTTGCCTTATCATATCAGCAGCTGACCTGCCACATCAGAGCCTGTCAGCTTTGCATTTCTCTCTAATAATCCATCTCTCTAATCTGCTGACATCACGTGTAACCTTGCTACAAACATTCACTAACTTCCCATGAATGTTAGTAGCAATTTTTCCTTCCAAAACATGAAATTCTATGACAGCTATTTGCTTTCTACATAGGTTCAGATGGCCAGCCATTTTGAAAGATCATTACAGTTAGGAGAAAAGAAAGTGACTCCACAAATTTTTCATTTAGGTTTTGAGACCCTTTATATGAATTCTAATACTTTTAAAAATTAGACCAGACATTACTTTTGACCAACCTACATTGATTGATAACAAGTCTGACTATGGAGGTAAGATCTTCTTGCTGTTTTACGAGCAAGTCTTAAAGTCATAGCTTATGAGGTTTGTTTAAGCCCTCACTTGTTCTCACCTCTTTTAACCAGCATTAGATGCCAGTGATAAAACATATTATAAGGATAAAAAAAGTCTAGGGAGAAGTGTGTTCATGCTTTCCTTTAGTGTATTAGAGCAAGATGAGTAAAAGCAAAAGCACTGAATATCCCTGCAACTTTTCTGATGTTGTGTACTCTAGCCTTCATTAGGTATTTGTCAATCCAGGTAACCTTCAGGGAATTTCAAACTGAACACTTTATTTAATCTACAGGGATAGATTGTTCTTGTTCTGCTGTCCATGTTGAGAGATATTTCATAATTTTCTATTTTTCCACTAAGTCTGCACTAGCCCGGCCCATTGTTTGAACTTCTAATTACAATATCAGCAAATTCATGAGTCAATCCACTAGGCTATTGTCCTATGGGACCATCCTGAATGAAGAACTTGATGCCTTGAACATAATCTGCTTGCTGCTGAAATTGCTGCTGCTGATTATTACATTTCAAATGAACTTTACAAAAGCTTTATTAATAACGGTAATACTGATTACAAAATTTAATAATCAAAAGAAAAAAAGCTCACAACTTGCAAATGTCGAAAACTGTTTCAAAATATAATCTTTTGAATTGAATAATTCCGGTGATTTTTTTGTTCATCTTAATATCCCAAAATGCATTGCTAATTTTTCAGATTCTTTTCTTTAATGTTTCATTTCCTGTAAGTTTGCCACCTTATTTTCTTTCCTTTTTATATTTAATAAAACTTGATTTTATCTTCACTGATAAAACATTCATGAAAGAAAACTTTTAAAAAAAATGTTGATCCAATTGGAAACACTTCCTTCTTCCTTCAAATCCATATATTGTTTTATTTTCAAAATTTTTAGTCAAAATGGCATATACAATGAAGTTAGGACCTGTTAGACAGAAATGGTGATACATGAAAAATGAACATGAAAAATAAAATATAAGTAATAAAATAAGAAAAATGAAAATAAGAAATAAGAAAAATAAAATGATAAAATTTAGATTCAAAACCTGGAGGAAGAATATTGCTAAATCTGGCACAAGGTTTACAAGTGAGGAGCATTCATTGGGGAATCAAACTCATTACAGTTGTAATAATCTCCAAAACAAACTTGATAACTATTAGGTTGGTGCAAAAATAATGACGTAACAATGTCGTTTTTTGACGTTAAAAAATATGTCAAAAAACAACATTATTACGTCATTATTTTTGCACCAACCTAATATTACTCCACAGTGATATCCCTATATTTATAAAGCCTTGCGTAGTCTATCACAAGGATATATATATGGGCACTTAGTAAGGTTCAAACTCATTACTCTAGTATTGATTTTGAAGATTTGCTTAATAAGCACTGCTTGTGATATTTACTATGTCTACACACTACTAGTTTTTAATTCAGAGTTGTAATTCACCTAGAGTGGTTGCCAACCAAGGCTAGAAAGCCCCATCTGCCTTGCCATTTAACCTATAGCTGAGTGGAGAAGGGATGGATTCAAACCATATCCCTTTCACTGCAATGTTAGTCAAAATATCAGCAATTTGACATATTTAATTACTCCTCCTCCACCTTAGTGGCATTAGTCTCCCATGTAGAGACCACAGCTTTACTACACCAGGTGTTGCTGCTGTCGTTTCTGTATCAACTACTTTTTTACTTAGTTACCAGCCCCACAACCAATTAGTTTTTATATGAGAGTGTCTTTCTCCTTGATTAGTTAACAACTAAGGCTGGAGAAGAGATTGGTATTTGTGAAAAAATGGATGTAATGAAGTTGGAATGCTGATTATATTATGTGCACATTTACTATATGTATATACAAACATAGGAGTAGATAAGCTCATCTATCATCTAGCCCACACTTCTTCCATATTTATTAAACAAGAGTAGAGGATCATCCCTTGTTCCTTGTTTAGGATATGGGTTTTTTTCTTCTTCTTCTTCTCCTTCTTCTTCTTTCATGGTCATAATAATATACCTGTCTTAACTTTTTGATGATCTGACTGATCAGTGGCTGCTTTCCATTATGAGGGTACTGGGTTGGCAGTTCGCTGGCTGCTGCATTCAACTGGTAGTAAGGAGACCAAATTCTATGGTAGCATTTGGAGAGGCTGCTCTAATCAACAGCCACATATCAGGGTATTTGTAATGCCATGTCCCATATGGGTAGGTGTTGCTCCACGTATTTCTGGTAAGCAAACCTGAGGCAAAATTATGCTACATTCTGGATAGTTTGTACTGCTACTGACAACAGATAGTGATAATTATATTGGCCTTTTTCCTTTTTCTTTCTTTTTCTCCTCTGTACAAATCTCATGACAAATACAATGAAAAGAAATATGCTAAAACCAGTAAACATTAAACCACCTACGGCCATTCAAGCTTTCTTTCTCCAATGTTCCTGGTATCTGTTCCAACTTCAGTAGTATGCAATCTTTCTTCTTGGAGCAGTTGGAGGATATCTTTGCACTCTATGAAACCAATTTAAATTCTTCCATTGCTACCAATGAATTCTCTATTCTAGGTTATCTTGCTCTTTGCCAAAAAGATTTCAGCATTCACATGTATGGCCTTGGTGTTTACATCCAGGATAATCTTCCGATGACCAGAGAATTGTTACTTGAGTTCCCTAACAACTTTTTCATGTACTTTCACCTTTTATTATTACACTCTGTTAGCTAATCTCTTTTTTCTTTATATCAGACATAATCTCTGATAGTACAGAAACGACACTCTTTCTTTATTCAGCTGCGAACATCTTTGTGTTCAGTGATTTTAATGCACATCACAACACATGGCTTAAACACTCCTATGTTACTGACGTTGCCATCATTCAGACTTTCAATTTATCTATTGTTTAATCCCTTACTCAAATTGTGGATTTCCCTACTTGTCTCCTTAGCAAATCCAAGCATCAGGCTTCTTCCCATGATTTATTTCTTACCTCCTCTTCTAGCTCTTGCCAAGATTCACAATATGTCCCTCTTGGAAACTCAGATGCCTTGGTAGTATCTGTTGATATTTCATTCCATAAGTCCTCTTTCCATTACCAGCATGCTTATTTGGATTCACTCCATGACTTTCTCTGAGTTGCCCCTTGCACTGAAATTTTTAAAATTCATATTGAGAATTGCCCCACTGAGGTTTCCTCTTGGGTCAAAACTGGCATAGATGTTTTCATTCCCTCTCAGAAATGCAAGGTGAAGCCTCAATCTTCTCCATGGTTAACAGCAGCATGCTCTGCTACTATAGCCCACAGGAAAACACTATTTCCGGCTATACCAGTGTAACAGTTCCTATTACAACAGACGCATATTTGTGGCAGCACATAATAAATGTAAATGTGTCCTCAAAGGAGCTAAATCTCAATTAACTGAGAGAATGAAGCACCACATTGCATCTAACAATTTTTTACTCTCATGGTTACTAGTGGTTCCGTAATAATGTATTAAATAAGAGAATGTTTTCTATACCTTGTCTCTTCAATCACTTTGAGGTTTTAACATCTTCTGCTGACAAAGCTGATAGTATCACCCGTAAATTCTCTTTAAACCTTTCTCTTGACTCATCTGGATTTTCCTTGCTTAACTTCCCTGTCGAGTAATATGCATATAACACCTTCTATGGTTTCTGCTATCATCTCTCCTGGATCCCCACAAAACATGTAAACCTAATGGTATCCTTGTAATAGTCATTAAGAAGTGTGCTCCCAAACTGGCTCCTGTTCTCTATAAACTGTATAATAAATGACTCATAACCTCTCGCTTTCCTGTTGGAAATCCTCATCTGTGTTTTTAAGAACTCAGGTGAACTGTTAAACCCTTCCAACTATCAGCCTATTAGCTTATTAACCTTATCTCTTCTTGGGAAACTACTTGAGGCCCTAATCAATTTTCTAGACTGTATACTAAAACCAGCAAAAACTCTGACACAAAGTTTTTCAATGTGAAAACAAAGATTTTTTGAGAACATATTATTTGATATATGTGAAGAACTTTTTAAATGATAAAAAATTACCCCGAAGCAGTAAAGATACAATATTGTAACAATTTATGTAAACCATGTAAAACTGGCTAAATGAAAAAAAATTATGACAGGTTTTTACAAAAAAGTTTTTTGTGATATCTTTTATTAGCATCTAAGTATAAATGTAATTGCTATACATACTCACACTTTTAAGACACAATTAACTATTACTAGCTTCAGCACAAAAAGTTAACACTGCTATTTTTTCAATTAATCAATCATCATTTTTTTCCAGTTATATCTTTTTATGATTAAAACACAGTAAAAGGTTATTAAAATTAATCTTCTGTTGATTTTAAATCCCTTATAAATGCTGTATGAAAAAATATATATTTACCTTCAAAACTACATTTAAACATCACTGAACCTTAAAGGCTTTCAAAATAAAATATCAGATAAAACTAGAGACAGAAAACTTGTTGACTCTTTTTATATATTATCAGTGGGACTTCTGCCACTGCATCACTGATGTCAGATATTTTATATCAGGTTTATAATTAGTAACCTTGAGAGATATGCATGCACTACAAGTTTCATCCATCAGACTACACCTGTTAGAAGACTTAACAAAGTTCATCACTGTGAACAAAGATTCACAAGCATATGTAGATGAAAACATGGATAGTAATGTTGTTGCAAGGTTTTTTAAATAGACAAAATTTTCTGGAATGGTATTCCAAGTCCTTAATACTTTGTTTTCCACATTTCTCTCTGATATTTCAAGAGTAATAATTGATATTTTCCAAGTCAACACTAAGGTCAACAAATTTCTGCTTCCAAATTGAGCTGCCGCATGTCAAAATCATCCATGTCTATCCATGAAGACATTTGCAAGTTCATTTCATCCAGTTTGATACTGTCTGGAAACTTAATGAATTTTGCTGTCTCTTCTAGTTCTCTGAATTTATCAAATCTTATAAAGAACTGCTCAAGAGTTGATTTAAAAATGTTTACAAACAGCTTTTGAAGACATTGGCAGTCTGTTCTGCCATCGTTTAGGAGATCATTGATGTACTTCTTTAGTTTTGGGAAGTATCTAATCTCTCATTATCTACATCCCTCTTAAAAACTTCTAGTTCCATTTGAAAAGTCTTTATGTAAGAAAAAATAAGATCAAATGTCTTACCAGAGCCCTTAATTTAATAATCAAGTCATTTAAATGTTCACAAAATCTGCAAAAAGCATCATTTTACAAACAACAATGATGTCAGGCAATTCTTAGTAAGATACTTGTTGGTCAGTCAAAAAGAGCTTTATCTATATCTAAGAATTCAACAAATCATTTCAAGACCAAACCACTGCTAAACCAATGAACACTGTTGTATATTTTCAGTTGTTTATATAGAGATTATTCCTCATTCAGTAAAATTTGAAATTGTCTTTTATTTAAATCCCAAGCAGAAATGTAATTAACAAACTTAACTGTTTGCATCACTTCCTGAAGTTCCTTTATGCAGTTTTTGCACACAAAGCTTCTTCGGGTATGATGCAATGAAAACCTATCAGTGGATAACCAACATCTTTTGCAAAAATATTTACAAATCCTGCCTTCTCACCAATCATGCTGGGGGCAGCATTCATTGATATTACTTTTGAAATGTGAATTTGCCAAGTGGACAATTTGTTCACAACTGCTTCACATATTTCATATTAGTATGCTAAAATAGTTTTAAAAAAGCAACCATCTCTTCACATATTTCATCACTCCTACAAAATCAAGAAAACATGGTTAGCCTAGCTGATGATGTAATGTCCATACTTTCATCATCTTTTGTCAATTGTTCAACTGTATTTCTTTCCAACTTAAATATCCTGTCCTTAACCGTTTTCCTACTCAAAGACAAATCTTTAATGTGCTGAATAATATTTTCCTTTTATGAAAAATTGTCAAAAAGAAAAGGTGAACATTTTAGCCAAGCTTTTTTAATATACTCCCCATCACTGAGTGGTTTTCCATGTTGGACAATAACTTTTGAAACCTCAAAACTAGCAGCAATGAAATTGGAACTAGGCTTACTTGAAATAAAGTTCCTAAAAATATCAGCTTTGTTTTATTGTCTTGCTCTGTTCAATTAAAATTAATTCTCTTTGGTTTTATTTCTTAAGTTCTTCTGAATACTTTCAAAATGTCTCTTTACAGAAGAACTTCTACAAATGATTGTTTCAGAACAGAAAATGCATAAGGCTTTATTGTCTTTCTTTAATGATGTCAAATTTTTCAGTCCAGTATTCTTTAAATTCTTCTCTTACATCCTCTTCATTTGAATAACATCATTTCTTAGCTTATGATCATTACATTCTGCACAATCTGTAAAGAACAGAAAATAAAAATACATGAGATAAGGACGTACATGAAAGAGGTGCAATCAAAAGAGAATCTAATGAATAAGTTCCATGTGTCAGAAATAAGTCATCGGTGTGCCATGTTTGGAACATGTGCCAAGGGCTGCCCACCTATGTACTAAGACCTTAACAAAGTAGAAAGAAGAACCAAGATGGCTGGAAGAAATAAATGCCAAATATACATTGGGTTCAAAATGATTTTATATAATGCTATATCATACAAGAAATTCCATGCAATGTCATACAAAAAATGTCATGCTATATCATACAAGAAATGCCATGTTATGTCATACAAGACATTATATACTTGTCACTCTTGTACCACACAGAAAAACTGTAACATATATAGATAAAACAAGCAATATGAATAGGCAGAAGTCAAGAGTGTCTTACGTATAATATTTATCAAAGGGAAAATGGCTAAACTAGTGGTAACTTTTAAGTTCCTTGTTGCAATCATGTGGTTTCCTCTATTTTTCTAACTGCCACTGTCAATCATACCTTGCTCCTTCACAGTCTACTCAGCAACTGGCGTTTGTCATACCACAAGCTGACATCACCCACCAGCTGTCATATGACACTCTTGAATTCATCCTACCAAAAGGGAGATAATTGATCTCTTTATCTTTACAACAAAATTTGTCTATAATCCAATATTAGCCATAACTGTTGTTTAATATTTGGTTTGTTCTCATTGATAAAATTAACCTAGCCTCTGAATCATAATAACTATGACAGCTGTGGGGAAAAGAGCTCTAAATATCAGCCTCAACTTGGTATTATCCCATCAACACTGCAAAAGATTTATTATTAATTTTGATATATTATAAAATATTTAAATTTATATTTTCTTTATTGTTTTCCTCCATTTTATTCTTGCTTTTTATTCAATGTTCAGGTTGTTCAGTAAAGCCCATCTTAGACAGACTCCAGGATACATAAATTCAAATCTTGTTAGAGGTAACTCTTTTATATCTAATGCATTTGATTTGATTAAAACAAAAATTGGTTGTTAAATGTAATCACTCCAACAACAACAAAAATAAATAAAAAATGAATAAGAAAAAGGAATAACCTAATAAATTCAGACAACTTAAGACTTTTGTATCTACTACTAATTGGTCTTAGCAAACAATGAAGGAAAACTTGTGAAAAATTAAAGTCTAATAGGAATGAAATTCAAACAACTTAAGACTATTATGTCTACTGCTACTACATGTAAGCAATCAAGAAAAGTAAAATAATTAAAATAAGTAAAACCTTGTGAAAAAATAATAATAATGCCAATAATTTAACAAATTCAGATAACTTAACATGATAAGAACTTTTTGTGAGTTATATAATTCTGACATCTATGATTCTTTTAGACTGAGGCAACAGGAAGTCAAGATGAGTCACTATAAAATATTGAACTTTGCAAACAGAGAATTATGGTAAACAGCTCTTTGAGCTTTTAATTATGGTATAGTTAATGATTAAAATGATGGAATTCAGTGGAGAATTCCAATTATTATCAAGTTTTCTATTACAACACTTTCCTAGAGACATCTGCCTTGTTAATTAATTGGCATATTATTCTACTATAAATATTAATTTAATTAAATGTTGGTTGTCACTTCAACAGGGACTAAATACTATAGAATCATTTTCAACTATATGATGGCAACAAAACGTTTTTTAAAAGATATTGATAATTTGTGAATAGGCATGGCGGAGTAATGGATAGCAACTCGGATTGAGTAATCGGAGAGTCAAGTTTGAATTCCAGTCAAATCCATTACATTCACTTATGTGCTAATACTCTTGGGAAAGGTATGAATCATCTTCTCCCTCCAGCTATGGATAAATAGCAGAACAGACTGGGTTCTATAGCCTTGGAAGGCAACTGGTCTAGGAGAGGGACTACTCTGAATTCAAATCTGTGAAGTGTCGTTTGGGGACCTTGTGGCACATGGTGCACCAGATATCTGTATTTGGCCCTTCAAAAAGTGTGGTTGCTTCTGCACAAAGCCTTCACCACTATAATCAAATCATATGGGCTGGTGTCTGGGCTGTCAGTTCCTAGGAAGTGAGCTGTTTGACCCTCATAAGTCGAATATGTGTATATATATATATATATATATATATATATATATATATATATATATATATATATATATATATATATCCAGATGAAATGAGAACAAGTGGAGTATAATTCCACTGTACATAACATTTAATTTAAAAGGGGGCTCGATACAGTATAGAGCTAAATATTATTAACTTTGGATTAAAAATATTATTAAAAGTGGACTAAAAACACTGATGATCACTTTGATATCTCTATGGGATCATTAGATTCAGCAGTATCTTCTGACCTGGTGGATTTTTTTATCCTATATAATCTTAGCGCTTATGAGGATGGTACTGTTGATACTATAGGATTACGCAGAGATGACGGTTTTATGGTATTATGGAATTCTGCTAAAATCAATGTTGACAAATTAAGGAAAAGGATTAATAGGGAATTAAAAAGCTTAACTTTTAAGGTTAAGATAACTACTAATGTTAAACAGGTTGATTTTCTTGATGTTACATTAGCTCATGTTAATGATGTATTCCAACCTTATATGAAAAATAATGCAAACCCAATATATATTCACCCCAATTCTAACAACACTTCATCTGTAATCAAACATACACCCTCATCAATAGAATGTAGGATTAGCAACAATTCATCTGACAAATATGTGTTTGATAACTACAGCAATGTTTATAATACTGCTTTTAAAAATAGTGGTTGAAATCAATTATAGAAAATATGGTAATATTGATCCAAGGAAAAGAAATAGGAAAATCATTTGATACACACCAATTAGTCAGTACTAAGTTTGGCCAGTTCTTGCATTTAATTGAAAATCATTTCCATAAAAGTAACCTGCTTAATAAAATATTTAATGGAAACATATTACAACTAAGTTATAGATGCATAATCATAGAACTTTAATCCAATTTAAAAATCTGGATAATAACAGCCAACCTGTAATACTGTTAATAATATTAACCAATGTAATTGCAAGGGTTCTAATAAATGTCCATTATGAAACCAATCCTTAACCACCTCTCTTGTTAATCTAAATACTATTTCTACAATAGAAAATTCAACTGTTAAAAATTTTTATATTGGTAGTACTAAGGATTTTTTAAAGACTAGGTAGTATCGACATATTTTATCCTTCACCAATAGTACTTATAAAAATAGTACATCTCATTCTAAATATTTTTGGAATTTAAAAGAAGCAAATAAAACTCCTAAGGTAAAATGGAAAAATAAAAAGGAAACTAGAACATGTACATCTTTAAATGAACCTTGTTTTCTGTGCTTACATAAAAAATTAGAAATTATCAGATTTTCTGATAAACTTCTTTATTAAATCAAAGAAGTGAAGTGACTGTAAATTGTAGGCATAGCCTACCTTTTACTTGCAAGATGTTTAAACTTTGAATTTGATAATACTTTTTCTTATAGAAATAATCTGTAGATGAACTCTTGTGTACTTTATATGGCTTACTATTCTATTTGTATGATTTATTTTGATTTAATGTTGCTTTGTATTGGTATTTGATTAGTATTATTAACATCTTATATGGATGTACAGATGTTTAGTTGGCATTATTAACATATTACATTGATTAGTTGGTATTATTAACATCTTATATGGACACTTTTTTTAATGGTTGCATATTAATTTGCCAAATTAGGTCTGTATTTTTTATCCCTTTTTTATTTTTTTATTTATTAAATTTTTTCAAAAGGTTAAGTTATTTACCAGTTTCTTAAAGTGGCCTTTTATTTATCAGCTACAAAATTTTATGTAAGAAGCTGAACAAGCATATAACGAGTTAAAATTGTTAAATTACCCCCCCACCTATTTAATTTTTACTTCTTAGTAAAGTTGAACATCAGACTTTGATACATCTTACAAAATAATGTCTCAACACGTATCTGCCCATAAAGGAAATTGTCTAGGTTTTATGTGCAGACAACTTCGTATCATGACCTATATTTAAAAAAAATTTTCCAGTGAATTTCAATTTACCATGTCAAATCAAATGTGATTGGTTATTCACGGCAAAGCCCACAAGCCTATTTTTTTTTACAAGTATTCTGCTTTTGAAATTAAATTAATCTTTCACTCACCAGTAGTTTAACATTGCCTGAGGTGTTTATGGTGTTGCAACATAATTACCATTATGTGGCGATTTTTAACATGCTTTGATATCCTAAAATAAAGAACAAATATATATATAATTAAATTACTGTTTGAGGAAGATCATGGGAAATTTGTTTGTTTAAAAACAGTAATTTGACACTTCCTCTGTAGCTAAATGGTGTTGCACATCAGGCCAGATAACAGTTCCATGTAGGATAGAGGTTTGATTCCTGTCAGAGACATATTTTCTATGAAATATCTCGGATATTAAGGCCATTAAATGTCATTAATACTGTTTATTATAAACAGTTCATTTACTTAAATAACTTTATCTATAAAAATAATGTATAAACAGGAAATATTAAAATAATTGTCGGACAAAAAACAAAAAACATGTAGCTCATTGGAGAAAACATTAAATATTTCTTAAAAAAGTCTACCAGCAATTTAAAGTCAATTTTTCTTACCTTGGAGACTAAGCAAAATTGATAACAACTATTTTGTCACTAAGAACATCTTTCAACGGAAATAATGAAAAGTTCTAAATTATGTTTTTAAAAATTTTAATGCTAATTTCTGCCTTGACCATCAAGTCAATAGTTAGTCAAAAATATCCAATAACCTATGAATTGGTTTTTGAGGCAAATCATATAGTAATTTTTTTTTTTCAAACACAAAAAATATCCATTTTCTTTATGGAGAAGGGACTGTGAATGATACAGTGTTTTGGGAAATGTGAATTTTGTTCAGTTTTGAAGAGAAAGAAATACAACCGGGACTATTTAAATAAAAGAACTGTTTGCAGACAATGTGCATCTGCAGACTTAGCATGAGAGAAAAGATATCTGGGTATCTTGTCTACAGTTCTTCTTTAAAATGAGCCTGTAGTGAGTGCAAAATAATAATATCTCTATTTGATGACTCCATTCACATTTGGAGGACTGAGGAAAAAGATGGGAAGGAATTTGCATGCCTATGTGAAATTTTCTTTGGACCAATGAAAACCTTCCTTTCACAGAAATTGACCAGAGAGCTGAAAAGGAGGAGGAAATAAATTTGTGAGCCTATGTGAAATAGTTTTTGACCAATGAAGACATTGTCTTTACAGAAATTAGCCATTGATCCAAGAAAAAATAAAAGAAAGTAGCTAGACTATGCAAAATTTCTTTAGATATAAAATGAAGAGAAAAATTAAATTAATAAGAGAAGTGTATCTGAAGATATGTGAATATGATCAGCAACTAGCATTCAAGTTCTTGCCAATGTAAAATTATTCACCAATTATATTAATAGCTTTAACAAAGCACACAACACTTCAAAGAATTTTCTATTAACAATCAAAGAAAGCTATGTATTTTAAACTATTTATCTTCTACTTTTGAAAGTATGCAATCATATATCACTTCAGTGAACAACAAACTCTTATACATTTGTCTTAAACATTTTTGAATATTATTTTGTGTCAGATCATTTAATCTGTTGTATGAACATTTCCTCTCCGTGACAATTCATTAAAACTACAGTCTTTAACAATTTCTGATTTATTTTCCTGAAAAAAAGCTACTGACACTACTTCAAGCATGTAATTTCATAAATAAATTCTTTATATTGTTTTGTTAAAATTACCCATGTGTTTATTTGTTATTATCGTCTTTCATTAATTCTTCTTGGCGTGGGTAAATTAACTGTTCATTTTAACCCCTAACTCCCACGTCATTATAATTGTTCTGGATTTTTAAAGTTATTACTTTAATGCCTATATTATATTTACTAGATAATAGATAGGATATTTGTTCTCTTTTCAAACATCTCAATAATAGAATTACTAACATCAATAACTACTTAAATAATGAATTACTTTGAGATTTTGATATGAATTTGACTCCTACATTATGTCAAAATAACTAGGCATGGAAATGAGCACAGGGTGATTTGGATTCCTGCCTTTTCCATGGGTATGAGTACAAGGTGAGTTAGAATTTGAACTTAGTTTGCAAAGGTTTTGTTTCAGTTCCCTGCAACCAGAGTTGAAGTTACTCACTAATTATATTATCAGTTTCTAAACAGTACATGGCACTCCAAAGAATTTTCTATCAACAATCCAAGAAAGCTATGTATTTTAAACTATTTCTCTTCTTCTACTTTTGAAAGTATACAACCATATATCACTTCAGTGAACAACAAACTCTCATACCTTTGTCTTAAACATTTTTTAATATTATTTTGTGTCAGATCATTTAATCTGTTGTATGAACATTTCCTCTCCATGACAATTCATTAAAACTACAGTCTTTAACAATTTCTGATTTATTTTCCTGAAAAAAAGCTACTGACACTACTTCAAGCATGTAATTTCATAAATAAATTCCTTATATTGTTTTGTTAAAATTACTCCATGTGGTTTCCTCCTCATAATTGTCTTCCATTAATCTTCTTGGCATGGGTTAATCAACTGTTCATTTTGTAACCCCTAAGCCCAACACCACTATAAACCTTTCAGTACTTGGATAACTTCTTTAGATAGTAAAAATTTTTCTTGAGGTTGCTGGCTCCATACTTCTTTAACTTGATGCCATTTACCAAAGAAGAAAAGCAAGATTTAGTGCAGGAGCAGCATTGCTATGTACCACCTTGGGACTCTGTTGACAAGTTACCTGAAAACCTGTTCTTTCAAGGTAAATCCACAAATACTCATTTTCTACAAAAAATGATTTTTTCCTTATTTATTTTTCTCTGTTTGAATATTACAGGGCCATCAGAAATACCTCCCACATAGACTTCCAAGAAATACCTCCCACATAATGGTAATTGTGTCTTCATCTTGCTAATGTCATACCATTATGGAGGAATTTCTGCTGCACACCATATTAGAGTTTGTTGAGTTTCTTTCTCTACAAAAACTCATCCAGTTTGTTCCAGCACACATGGCTTAGAACTAACCCTATTTAATCTTAGGGGTGTATTCAGATAATCACCAGAAATCTGGTCTGTTGAACATTAATGAAATGAATTCAATTATGGGCTAAATAGCAGAATAGACTGAGATTCTTAGTTTTCCCAACAGTATTTATGTGAAAGGGAATGTAACAAACATGGACAAAATTTGAACTCAGCACACTTTCCTTATTAATAACTACTATGCTATATGTACACCCTTTGCAACACCTACTTTGCTAAGCAGATAAAAGCAGTGTTAGCATGACTCACATGAAAACTCAATTGACAGACTAATATATGCTGCATCCTTCCACTTCCTCACTCTCCAGCACTTTGTAAATTATCAGAACTTTATCCCAGAGAAGGTAATATGTATCCTTTGCACTCCATATATGATATATGTAATATTTTATTTTGTCTCCAAAAATGGGACATTACTTCCCAACAAACTGTGTGTGTGTGTCTTTTTAAAAATCTGTTTTCATGCCAATTTCTTTGATAGAAAAATAATGTGCTTAACAATGCCACACAGTCTGTGTGTCAAAAGGGAGAAGTGTTTCATTTGTCACTAGAGTTAAAGCTGAAAATTTGACCAGATTTTTATTTTTCATTGGCAAGCTTACTTGTTCAGTTCAAGAACTATACAACACCTCCTCAATCACTACTGTACATAATAAACAAAAATTTAAAATTTAAAACTTTTCAGTATTATATATATATATATATATATATATATATGATAAAGTAAAGTTTTTAATATATTCATATTTATATGAAAAAGACTCAATATCAGGGACAGAGTGTATATAAACATAAGCAGTGTGAATAGAGTATCCACAATGAATGGTGATAGTCTGCTTCATATATTTCAACATGAAACAGACCTTTGTCATCCAGTGTTGATACCTATGTCCACACTACTTTTATATATATCAAAGCCATTAAAATACAATGGAAGCAGCCAACATTAAACAGAATATCCTTCTCCATCAAAGATTGTATATTGAATGGTGTATAAAAAATAATCACATAAAAATAAGAACTGCAGCTTTTCTAAATGATGATGATGATGATGATATATATATATATATATATATATATATATATATATATATATATATATATATGGATGGTTGGATAGATGTCTATCCAAACATATATGTTAGCTCTATCTCTGATATTGAGCGCTTTCTAATAAGTACCACGCATATAATATATAAATAATTATACATATATATATATATTTATTTATATTTATATACACAAAGTTTTCACACACATATATATATATATATATATATATATATATACGATGCCAGAGTGCCAAAATGTATAAACATATATTGTTTTAACATTGTGTATTTAGACAGAACTCTTGATGAATCAACGGTTAGCTAAATAGAGGTGGTGTCTCAATAAACATAGAAGTGTAGAAGGCAATGAGAACTGACTCCATTATCAATCCCAAGAAATATCATGGCATTTAACAAACAAAATATGAAATCTAATAGTGTGATGGGTACAAGATAATAACAACACTCCGAAAACAACCTCAGTTTGCCTCCTGTGAATGGCTTACTGGAAAAGATACAAAGGATCTGTGCTCTATATATCATCAGGACACCCTTTAGAAGTGGTTCAACATTATGCAACTATCTCTTCCTAGTAAGATCACCCATAGAAGAGAACATGACCCTGTACACCATTCTATGCAGTTATGTCAAGAGATATAAAGGTGAAATAGGCTGATCTCTTAAGATAAGGCAGCTGGAAGAACATAAAGATGTGACACAAGGGGAGACAGAAAAATCAGGCATGGCGGGAAAAGGGAGATCAGCACTTTCTGTGGGATTAAGTTGATATAATAATTAGAGAACATCACTGGAAAATATGAAAATTTAGGGATTCTGCACATATGCTGGGCCACAAAAATCTCCTAAGCCAGCCAAGCATAAACATGAATATAATATGAGAATCAATAATATGGAGAGCTAGAGAAAAACAGCAATAACAAAAAATTGTATTATGAGCTCTGGTAAAAATGGTTACTGAGACATTAGGTCTATATGTACCAAAAATTGACTCACTTATGTCCCCAAGGACACAGTGCTTGGTTGAAGTAATCCAAAAAAGTGACCTGACCCAAAGAGTTATGAGTTCAATTCCTGACCACAGCAAAGTGAACAAAAACTTGGCGAGCTGAGTTACTAAAAGGAATTAACAAAAACTGAGATGGGCATGGCATGTGGAATTAGAACAATCTACCGCTCTGGACTAAAGAAAGGGTTTTGTTTGAAATTCCCACATATATCACCTACAGAAGGCTGGAGTGTACAATGGCAAAAACATTGTGAATATGGCAATAACGACAACAGTTCGAATGATGCAAATAGGGTAAAAATTATTTTTAATAAAACATGTCTTAATGTTTCATGCATGTATATTTGATTAAGAAAAAAGATTTTTTCATTACAACATTTGCACATTTATGATAGTCGAATACAAGTAAAAACACATGAATATATGCAAATCAGGTACAATGTGTGCATATCTTTTGATAATTTAAGAAATTGAAGTGGCAAATTAAAAATTTATATTGCTTTGCTTAAGTTAAGATTGTTTGCATGATTGTTGCCTTTTCTGCACTAATTTGTCAAGATTTTGCATTTTGGTCAATAAAATTATTCTCAACAAACAAATTAAATGTAAATAATTTCATCACATTAATGAAAGTTTACAATGATACCCAGTTATTTCCCTTAGATCTTACTTGATTATTTATTTCAAGTTCCATCTAGTAAATTGGATGTTAGAAGGATGAAGAATAATATCCAAACAAAAGTGAAAATAATGAGACAGAGTTGAAAATATTGTTCGAACAATGTATTTCACCTTCTTAAGGCACGTGTCTTCAAGTTGGAATGACAGATAAACTCCATGTGCTGGAATTTTTGAGGAAGCAGTAATAAATAACCTTATCAAATGCTACAGATAGAAAGTTTATTATTTTTTCATCTTGTATTGAAGATGTTAACATCGGCTGGACTTGAAATTAATGCAGTAGATCTTGTGTTTTTTCTCTATTTAATTGTATACCACATTGTGCGACTATTGCTTTTGACATGGTCTGGTTTAGATCAGCTTGGTCTGAGGTTGACCATGGAGAATTGCTTAACTGTATAGAATTGTTTGATCAGAGATAAAGGTTCTAACGGAATATATAATTTTTTTAAGCTTGAACTATCCAGTGAAATTAAATGGTTAAACATAGAAAAGAAAATAATATAAGATTATTATAAATGTAGAGGAAAATAATGCAATTTCAATTGTGTTAGGAAACAATACAGTGAAAAATTCTCTTTTAAATCTATAGCATAAAAGTCTAGCAAGGTAAATTTAAAGTTAAATATACAAAGCCCAATATACCCATTCTGGCACCAAGTTTGATAAGGGTATATCATGCACATGCATCACTGCCAAATGAGCACAGTGAAAGGCAGGTTTTGATAAAAGCAATATATACCCTTGGTTGTGGGACCCAGTAAAAAATATCTCAAATTGGGGAACTCAGTCTGCTGAGATGGTCTCTGATTCAAGGTGTTCCCAAGTGTCTAGACATGACTCCCAAGTTGTCTTGGCTGCCTCACCCTTCAAAATATCCCTCTTGTCATCAGGCCATGATGCTTGTTCACTACTTCCACTTATGTACAAAGATGCACAGTGAATCAGCCTCTAGGAGACATGCCCAATAGATCAGGCAACTAACAAGCAAAACTAAATGGATGTTTATTGTAGACCATTTTAGTTCATGAAGACAAAACAGTTAGGATCAGAAGCCAGAAGAGCCACACCCGGGGTAGCATTATTATTATTGGTATTATTATTATTATTAGTAGTAGTAGTAGTAGTAGTAGTGGTGTAAAAGAAATTATCATAACAAACTAACAGCAATATTTGTTGGTACCATCTGATCCATCATATCCAGTGTAATGCATTATCCATTGATTTGCTTTTGTTCTACTGGAGATGATTAGTCAAATACAGAAACAAAAATTCCAAAGACTAATGGTTGCTTTTCTCAGGACTAGTTCCAGGGTCAGGAGAGCTCCAACCAAATCTACAATACAGGGCCCCCCCAAATCTATATGAGGCCCCCACCAACTCTGCTAGATGTCAATTTTTATAAGGTCGTATTCATATAAAATACAAATTTTAGTATAACTGAAGTATGTACAATAATGGATCGTATGCAATAATAGGTAAACAATTCAACTATAAATATTGAAAATAAACAATGTATCTAAATATAAATTAAAGACATGTCATAATAGGTCATTCCATAGAGTTATGATGAAGACATCATCAGCAGGATGTTGGATGTGGTCAGTGGTAGAATCTAGCAGACCAGAGTTGTCAATGAACTGTAATGGTATCATGGAAAAATATCCTTTATATATTGGACAATGGATAAGTCCTAATTATTCCAAATCAGACTGAAAACTGCTGGAACACATGAAGTAGCAGCATGTGTTTAGGAAACACATGAGACAGAGATGAAAAAATATATGTGCAACTGAAACTTTATAACAGCACATGTGAATAGCAGCAGGAAGAAGCAATTGGATGTTGTGGTGCATTCCAATGGATGACCTAGGCAGCAGTCAGTCATTAAGCTCACATGTTTTTCTATCATACAGATCATTGTAGACACTCAAAAAAACCTAAGTTCTATTTTGAAATTAGTGCATCGATCTGTTATAACAAATTTAGGTAAGGAAACTGAACATAGAATAGACTACACTAGAGGTAGTTTTGCCCAACACAGCAAATTGACGCAAAACCAAAAACATATATTACACATATTTAGAGATAACAATTTAAGGCCAAATTTGCACAATAATTAGAAAATATATATCTCTAATTACACACTAATTTTTGTCTAGTTAAGTTGTACACAAACAGAACTTTACTCAAAACAATTTTTTAAAAGAAACACAAATATATCACACTGCTAGACATTATTGAAATGAATCTCATTTGCCACAGATGCTTTCAACTACATCAGTACATTTCCCTTATATAGGCTATAATAACATGGACAGTAGCACACCAACAGAAAGCAGAAAGACATTTCACATGCACACACACGGCTGACTGCCTGTTCAACCATTAGGCTTTGTAAATGGCCTCCAGTAAACACAGCAAATCAATGGACCCTATCAAGATGACAAGCAGTCCACCTGGGTTAAGCATACTCCTTTTTCACCCTTTCAATTCACACCTAGTACATTGCACATTCAACCCACTATGGTATACCACTTAGCAGAGACATTTTTATGACTTGTATATAAAAATAAATCTTTGGTCATTTATCTAAACAAATGTCCAAGTTTGTTTCTTCGACTCTAGTCAACATCTTGACCTTGAGAATCACAAACAAAGAACAACACCAAATAACAGAAAGAACATCATGTGAGAACTTTCAACAGCAGTAACAGCTTAAATGCATATGTCATGTAACTCAAAGAGTAAATCATGACAAAATCAAAATGTTGACATTCTACACTACTTTAAACAAAAGTTTAGAAAGGAAACCCCAATCTGTAATGGAAAGAGCTAGAACAGCTACTGAACTTGAGAAACCTATTTCCCTGAAAAATGGTTTTAAGAGAAAGATTTTATGAATTTCACCCAACAGCAGCAGTGGCTGTTCAGTCAATAAATTCTAAATATTTCCTTATAAGGAAACAGATAATATTATTATTACCATTACAGCACTGACATTCAAAGTGGAAATGTGAAAGTTGGTTTTGGAATCTGGGAATATGCAATAATATTCCCCCTATAAATTAATAATAATCTTAATTTATAAAAGTTTTCATAGGAACACACTGCTTTTGGATAGTAAAGTAAATGTATACATTTTCTTCCACAAAGCTATGATATAATATATATGAATACTTATTCACAAAGGCCATCTTTGAATCCCCAAAGTACATATAAGAATTGGGGCAATGTCTGCATTGTTCGTTTCTCTAGATTGAAGCATATAAGAGACCACCTGGCAAAGAAAAGAAATATTAGGAGAATTCTGTGGAGGTTTCATCAGTGAGATTACTGGAGAGCTTCTGAAAGTTTCCAGCTAATTTAAAAGGATGGAGAATAAATAATTCATCAAAGGGAAAATATGTTTAAAAGGAAACATAATGTAGAACAGCCTAGACAAAAATAAACAAACATGAACAAATGTAATTATGTGCTGGGAATATTGAAATTTCTCAGAAATATTATGAGGAAAGAGGGATTGGAAAACTTAACTCTTGCAGGATATACTAAGTGAAGGAGGAGCAAAGCAAAAAAAGCAAGTAATGTACCTAATGAGTTTGGACTACAGAGTTGTGGCAAAGAAGGATAGTAAAGGGTCAAATATAAGTTAGAGTAACAAGAGAGAGGAAGCTATGGAGAGCTGTGATCGCCCATGTCCTGAAGGGACATTGTAGATAAAAGAAGAGAAAAATCCTTATTTATCACAACAGTTCTTGACCTTTGTCAAGGCTTGCTTACTTTGAGGTTTCAAAATTTTTCTCACACTTCTTGACATGTGAGAAAAATTTTGAAACCTCAAAGCTTTAAGTAAAAATTGCCAAATTTAATATTAAAAAGTGTAATTAAATAATACTACCACTGATAAATTTTAAAAGAATCTAAAGATTTATTAAAATATTAAATATTTATATTAAATATATTAAAATGATCACTATTTACATTATTCGGACTATTGTTCTCATCTTTGTTGCCATATCTATCACAATGTTTTGGCCATTGTATGCTCCGGTCTTCTTCAGGTTGTTTGAATGTCAAACTGAACCCTTTATTTTGCTCACTGGGGTATACTGTTCTAGTTCCACGTGCCATGTCTAATGGATGTTAGTTATCAGTTATCTCCTGTTAATTCACCTCTCCAAGTTCTCTACTGCTTTAACTAGGTATTGAACTCACACTCTTTGGGTCCTGTCACTGGATCTAACCAACGCCTTTATCTACTGTGCCATGTGTCCTTACCCCTCAGGACCAAGACAAGAATTTCAAAATTCTGAGTCAATATCCAATAAGTATCGGGAGCTTTCATCATTTATGATACAATATTAATATTAAATATATTATATAATAAAATTGGAACTTGATGAATTCACTGAGTGACAGCACTTCACCAAACAATAGAAAAATCTCCCCTGTGGAGAAATTTCAGTAAAGTAAAATAATTTCTAAAGGTTAAATCCACTTTGGCAGGAAGGGAGACAAGCCTGCTACTGCCCCTGCTTAGAACACATCTATTAAACAGAGGAATGGGAGTCTAATATCTTCAAAAATCTGTTAGTCAAAGATAGTAAGTTCGACCCTTGGTAGGACCACAAGAGTCAGCATAGTTAACAATATTACAAATATAGAAATAGTAAAAAATTAAAAGTATTATATATATATATATATATATATATATATATATATATATATATAATTAGTGGTTAATATATATATATATATATATATATATATATATATATATAAATTTCCAAGAGGATAGAATCCAGGTAGAGCTCAATGTCCAGGACAGAGCAAGAATATAATATAAAAGACTCAAACACTAATATTCCAGTGTTATAATTTTATTACATTGGAATCATAACATACATTTTCCTCTCACACTTCTTTCCCATTTCCACACATACACTCTCACTAAAATTATATTTTCTGATTTCTTTTTGAATTTGTAAGTGTGATGAATTGGATTATAATTACAATTACAATTAAATAAATTATAACCATGGAATATTAGTGTTTGAGCCTTTTACACACACACACACATATATATATATATATATATATATATATATATATATTAGGTTGGTGCAAAAATAATATCGTTTTTTGCCGTTAAAAAATATGTCAAAAAACGATATTATTTTTGCACCAACCTAATATATATATATATATATATATATATATATATATATATATATATATATATATATATATATTAAATTAAAAAATATTAAAATTTATCAGATTTTGTCAAAATTTAGTCTGTATAAATTGATTAATCCCAATATCCCTTAATCTGTAATGGGATGCACTATTCCATTACATGTCAATGATCTGATCCCTCCCATTCCAAGACTACAGACTGATGGACTATTTTGCCAAGCATTTGACTGACCTGGTCATCAACATGCATTGATTAAGGGGTGTGTGATATTGCAGATTAATCAATTAATTGGCTGCTGATTTTTGTTCTTTTGGATATTTTTTAACTTTCTACATGAAAGTAAGGTGAATTAAAGGAATGCATAAAACCATACACATGTACACACACACACACATACATACAGACATTATATATATATATATATATATATATATATATATATATATATATATACATTTGCAAGATGCACTTGTGACTTGCAATATCAAGCAATGCCTGTGCATGAAATAAGTGAAGAATGTTGTTGCACCTGGTTAATCTCACTCTTAGAGAAAGTAAAGCATGTAGCTGATAAAAAGAGCCAATCAACGTCATTGGATGCTGCCAAGCTGCAAGTGTTACCTCAGAATTTTCCTTCTATTTGGATACAAAGACTAAGGGGTCAAACAATCTCAGCTATTTCTCCATCCCAATGCCTGTGCTAAATGACCCTTGATCACATGCCCCTTCTGACAGGTCTTGTTTTTAATCTTGCTAGGTGTCTAGCTACCCTACACAGCAGAAAGCCTTATGGCCACATCACATTGAAACACTGGTTCCCAAATAATCACTGAAATTAAGCAACATTGTACCTGGTCACTACGTAGATGGGTGACAGCTTGAGGATATCAGATGCTGTAACCTTGGGTCAACCTGTGTCATGGTTTTTCTGTCATTTCTCAATGGTGCCTCATACTAGGATCATCTCCCCAAGCAATTATCATCAGAATGTTACCTCTTTGACAAATTGACCAGGGAGAGATTTGAACCCAGATCCCATGGTCTGGACACTAACATTCTATCCACTCAGCCATAGATTGAGGTTTGGAAATGTTTGAATCTCTTATGCTCAAAAGTGTTCTTGTGATTTCCCATCAGATTTTTTGATGTCTAAATATTTTTTATATCAATGATTTATTTTTTCAAAATCAATAAAATTTTTCAAACATTGCTTGCTTGGCATTCTCCCTCACCCCCTCTCCACTTGCAAAAATTGCCTAACTCACCATTTAGGGTTGTGTGCACTCTAGGTTAAGAACCAATAATTTATCAAAAATAAGACAAAAAAATTTTAATTATGCAAATCAATCACAAAGCAAGCTTGCCATTTTTATCACATGCTAGCCACATCCAAAAAAGAAAAACTCTAACCCTAACCCTAATCTCTTTTGTCACAAGACAACTTCTTTTGTCATTATTATCACTCCTCTAACTCATTTCTTGAGAACTTCAGACTCATCAATATCTGTTTCACAAAAATGACTCAAAAGCTTTCTTCATGTCTGAATTCCAGGGATAAGAGTTATCATTCTCCTCCTCTTTGTTCTATGCGCTGCATCATGAGTGGTCCTGGCTCTCCAAAACTCCCTATCCCTTGTGTCTCTTAGCAATTCTTCTCCCTTTGCTAAAGATTCTGCTCCCTGTTCTGCTATCCAAAATCATGTGTTAGGTAGCCCACTGTCTTTTCCTTTGCTCAATGTGCCCTGTAAAGGTTAGATTCTATAAAGCCCTCTTTTCTCATTATGTCCAACAAAGTTAAGCTGTCTCTTCCTGATTCTGATTATAACTGTCCTTTTTTCATGGTTTCTCTATTATCAACATGGCAGACACACCATACACGTAGACTATTAGAGAAGGATACTGGATTGCTAAAAGGGAACTTTATTTAAATGAACTACTTAAATCCTATATGATAGTCTTAAACATGCAGAAATCATTTTGAAAAATTATAACAACCAAATTGTCAAATTCAAAGTCCAATCAATTTTTTACACTTCTTAACAAATTATTAGAAGCTTTTATGAAAAAGCCAAAAAGATAATCCAGATTTATGACTGAAACATATGTCCTTCTGCATTTGTATTGCTTGCACTTATATCATTCTTATCATAAAGACTGCATTTCTTATTCCAGTTCTGTTAATGAAACCACACTGTTCTTGCCCAGGGTGATGTTCTTGACCTATTTCTAATTCTGCTACATGCTCAGGGTGATGTTCTTGACCTATTTCTAATCCTGCTACATGCCCAGGGTGATGTTCTTGACCTATTTCTACTCCTCCCACATGCTCAGAGCAATGTTCTTGACCTATTTCTAATCCTGCTACATGCCCAGAGTAATGTTCTTGACCTATTTCTAATCCTGCTATATGCCCAGGGTGATATTCTTGACCTATTTCTAATCCTGCTACATGCCCAGGGTAATGTTCTTGACCTATTTCTAATCCTGCTATATGCCCAGGGAGATATTTTTGACCTATTTCTAATCCTGCTACATGCCCAGGGTAATGTTCTTGACCTATTTCTAATTCTGCAACATGCTCAGGATGATGTTCTTGACTTATTTCTAGTTCTGCTACATGCTAAGGATGATAAGCTTAGTTATGCTGAGTGTCCAATGGAGCTCACATTCATTTACATCTGACTTACTAAGGCTTTCCATTATGTTATCACTGTCATATACAACACACCGTACAGTTCATTTATATCTGTTATACTTCTCACAATGAAAGCTAACACTGTTATATTATGCAGTAGTTCAGTAGCTTGTGTAAGTGTTACCAGAGTTAACCTCTGAAAATGTTACAGTCACAGAACATTTTGCCTCTGATGAAGTCTATTCAAGTCACAGTGACTCAGCTGGATACTGTATCTTTTTCTTTGTATAGACACACATGCACACACTCTTCTTAATCTCTTTTCTTTTTCCATGGAAATAATCAGATGGTGTAGATATTACTTGAGGCCAAAAAATAAATAAGGATTCACCCACTTTCAAAAATCAAAGGAATAAAGGAGAAATAAAAGTTTAGACACCAAGCATCTCTATTACAATCCCATCTGATCCCACTGCTTGAACTCATCCAGGTGATGAGTAATATTTATTTATTCTTCTTGCCATTGTGCAATGGACAATAAAATTGTACAGCAGGCTCCAGGTTCCCTAATACACACACACACTGACAAAAATACTATATCAAATGAAGAAAATTAATAATTTTTAGAATATGTTGGAAATTGTCAGCATGTTCATTTTATGCAGGGCTCAAGGATAAAACTGTGCCTCAAGTGCTTTGTCCTAGAACTAACCGAACAAAAACGTCACCCTGTGGATAACATTTTGAACAAGTGGTACCCAGAATGCAAGCTCTCTTTCCTTATTTTTTCTGCTCTGCTTTGACAGCAAGAATTAGAAATGTCCTCCAAGGAGGGCAGCGAGCAAACAATTATTTTCTGGGTAACATCTATAATTATTTGGAAGGCTCTATCTTCTGCTGAGCAGTTGGCATAATAATAATAATATCAATTGATATTTATTTAATATGCAATACTATTATGATTTATTAAATAGAAACAGATTTCAACCAATAGTCTCATATATCCATATAAGTGTCTTACAATAACTGCTGAGAAATATTTTATTCAGTTCACAGATATTTCTTATACATCTGTTATGCTATCTTATACAGTAGTTGTACAGCGTGTATGAGTGCTACCAGAAATAAACCCTGAAAATGATACAGTCACAACTTTTTGCTGCAGATGAAGACTTTTTGAGTAGCAGTGACTCCACCTGGTGCTGGATCTTTCTCTGTTTACACACATACACACACACATATGTGTTTGTCAATTGTGCAAACAATCAAGTGGTGTTGGCATTGCCTGAGACCTGTAACAAGTGACTAGAGCTGAGTTTAGAAACACTTAAATCTCATCAATGCTCCATCCAACTGAATGTAATCTCATTTCCAGGAAGTCAAATGTCTGCAGCAGAGGATTGTTTTAAAATTTGTAAAGAAAAAAATAAGGTTTTAAAAAAAAAGAAAGAAAATTTCTCTTGATAAAACAAACAGAATCAAAAAAAAATAAAGATCCAAATGACAAGAATATTTTCTTTTTGATTCTTGCATTTTTTTCAGTTGGTACCATTTTCTCTTTATTTAAAACTTTTATTGAGAATGAGATACTCTGGTATCTTCTGCAAAGAAGTCTTTACAAAAAAGGAAAACAAACACGAAATTAAACTTCCAAAAACAACAAATAGCTTTTTCTTCCCCTTATTTTTCTTCTTCTCCAAGAAAATGAAGCATTTAAATAAAAAAAAATTGAATAAATAATTTTGACAAAAACAACTGCAAAACCAAAAACAATGCACCCCAGGTTTATCAGTTTGTTTGTTCAGACAATTTATATTTCAAGTTTATTCTTTCATAGTTCTGAGGTTATAATCTGTATATTCTTACCTGCATTTAACGAAACAAGAGAAACAATGCCTAGATGTTGCTTAACAAAGGGCAAGATTACAATGTATTTGTCAAAATTCCAATGACTCTTCTTCCTATTGTTATTGAATTTTTTTATCACCTGATGATTAAAACGAAAGATGGCACAAGATGTTGATCAATTTTTTCAGTGTACATCCTTGTAAGCATGTTTGTAGAAACAAACACACCACTAAAGCAGGCAGTGGTTGGAACCAAACTCCAATCAGTTTGACTCTTCTTATATGAAAAGTTGTTTATTGTATACCTTCTCTTTCAATCAACCTTTTCTCAAGATGATTGCTTTCTGTACTTGAAAGATGTGAAGCTATTTTTAAATAAAAGAAAGATCATTTTTAGAGCAGCATGTCAGAACACATACTTATATACATGCTAACATAACACAAGTATTTTATTCATTTATATGTGTATACCAGGTTTCTGGTGGTTATTTCTGTAGATTATGTGACAGCAAGTCTCTTCAACTCTCTAGAACCTTCCTCATTATCAATGCTATTATCTTGACAGTATCAATTTTTCGTTGATTTTCTGATTTATCCAGCCTCAGTGATAGTACTTTGGGCATCGACTATTATGGACATGATCCTAACTCTCATGTGAGGTCCTGGTATTTTTACCAAATGTTTATGCTCTCATTTTGCTCATTATATAAAGAGATAATGGCTACCATTCAAATCCAGCATTTCCTTATACATTCATCTACGAATTCTCAAAATGGTGCCAGAACCTAAATTCAGCAGTGTGTTGTCTGAAGCATTGCAGACATTAACAATTACTGCTATAATCACAGCCTTCTTTTGCTCTGCACTGTTGTTTTCCTGAAGTGGTGTCTTTGATGCCCGGTCATCGGAAAATTTACAAAAGCTTCATGAACTATGGGTTGTGTGATATCTGCATACTCCTCTATTTTTTTTATACTAAAGTACATACAGTACATACAATACAAGGCCCAAGAGCCACTCAAAGTAGGAGGTTACTGAATGTGGTATGCGACATGAACTTAGGAGGAAAAAGTGAAGTGAAATTTAGGATATGGCAGATAGATGACACAACTTTAGGCTGGAAAAGATTACAGTCTTTAGGAAAGTATCCATGCAGAAGTCTCTTCCACAAAGTAGCGGTTCTTGGGAGAAAGCTTTCTTAGTGGAATATCCTTCTTACCAAAAGAATATATAGAGAACAAGGATGATTCAACCCTGTGAATGTAGCATGGTGGGATTGAGCTGTAAATATCTAAGCTGGTAGCACTAAAGAATAGTGCTCATCTAAACATTTGCCATGGAAATATTTGGTTTGATCTTATGCAACTGAAGATTGGTCTTCATGCAATCTTTACAGAAATGTTCAAACTCTGTCTTTGCCAACATATCAACCCAGCAAGTACTTTGGCATGCAGGGCCTTTCCATGTAGTTAGAATGCCCAATACACAGGATTCACAACTTAGCAGTTCAAAATTTGTGATGTGATCCTGTCACTGGATTCTGCACAAGGAACAAAGAGTCTGCATTTGAAAGTTTCTCCAAAATGAACTGGAAGCTCTGTCAGGATTTATTATTAGTATACACAATCTTAACGAAATAAGATATGAAGATGACATGATCTTGATGGCAGAAGAAGAAAGAAATTTACAGGAACTCCTAGATGAGGTAAATAAGAAGAAAGGCAGAAAGAAAACAATTATAAGAAAACAGAATGTATAGTTGTCAGTAAGATCAAAATACTAGATACAAATTAGAGATTTCAAAATCAAGCAAGTACAGAAATTTAAATATCTACAAAGTGTTCTAACAGTTGACAAAAAAACTGACACAGAAATCCAGAGAAGAATTAGATGACAAAAGATGCCTTCCAAAAGCTATGCCAAATATTAAGAAACAGGAAAATATCATTAGAAACGAAAATGAGTGCTGAACTGCAGTGTAATATCATCCAGTGAATATTTACACTATTTCTATCATTCAGACTGTTGTCCTAGTTTTCATTGCCATATTCATGGCATTTCAGCCATCCTCAGGTGATAAACATTGGAATTTCAAACCAAACCCTTTATTTAGATCATGGGGGTAGATCATTCTAATTCTATGTGCCATGCATTTTTTGGGATATTTCAGTTTCAGTTAAAGAAGAAGAGTTGAGTTACTAAAAGGAATCCTTTAGTAACTCAACTCTTCAAGTTTTTGTTTCTTCTGCTGTGGCCATGTATTGAACTCACAACTCTTCGGCTCAAGTCACTTTTTGCATTACTACAACCAGTGCTGTTAGGGTCCCAGCTATGGGCAAATAGTGACCCCCTCCCACAAACAAAAACACGATGAAATTATAAAAATACATTTTAATAATAAAAAATACCAGCAATACATTTTTATGAAAAAAATACCAACAATACATAAGCAGCAATACATTTTATCTGCAGTCAAAGGCATAAAATTGCATTCAAAATATATTCAGCCATAAAATTCTGTTCAAATTATTTAGATTTTGACATTAAACACCCCCACCGTAGTTGATATGCCACTAAAAAAAAAATCCTACAATTTCTTAAATCAACCTGTATTTCAAAATATAACTTTAGAAAAACTATATCACTACCTCTAGTAATTATGTCCATGCAAACATGTATATGCACAAAAGCCGAGTATCATCTACCATATGTTCAATTGCGAAAGCAGAATAACATATCATATTTTTATAACTTCAAATCTTCCAAGAAAATTAAATTTCAGCATTAAATAAACCATAAAGTGTTGATATACCATTAAACAAATCAACTAACATCGACACATCTATGGAAAGTGTTTACTTTTTTGTTGTGAATATTGGCTGGTACATGTTGGGTGATCTGTTCTGTCTATATAGTCAGCATCACACTGACATCTAAATTCATAAATTACAGAAGTAATATGATGAGTAAGCAAAATGCTATCAACAAGTAATTCAGGAATGCAATTGTACACTGCAAAACCTATCCAAGTGCCAACTGCAGAAGTGATCACCTTCCTGTTATATGAAAACTTAGAATGAAAATATGGAAACTAAAGAAGCCTAAAACAGCACCCAAATTGCAATATGACAGACTCTTGATCAACCCGAACCTGAAGGGGAAATGTATGGTCAGTGTGAAAAGACGATACGAGGAAAAAAATGGAACTGGAAACTCGAAGATAGACACACTAAACAAGATCTCTGTAAATGAGATCATCCCAAAGGAAAACAGACAAAGAAGAAATAAACGAATAGATGAAAATGAGATTCTCAACATATTGAAAAGGAGACGGAAAACAATTCCTAAACATGAAACAGAATATAGGACACTATACAAAGAAATAAGGAACAAATGCAGGCAGGCTAAAGAGGAATGGCTCAACAAAAAATCTGCAGTAATAGAAAGATTGAGTATCACAAATAAAGCAGAAATGCATCAAAATGTAAGTGAACTAATAGGACAAAAGATGCAACATGATGCATAAAATCCATGGATGGAACAATGATATTATTAGAGAAAGAAAATATACTTCAGAGATGGAATGAATTTATCAAAGATATATGATGAATGAGAACAACGAGCAATACTGAAATACTGATGGACTGGAAGTATTAAAAACTGAAGTGGAAGTAGTTCTGGCTGAATTGAACAGAAACAAAGAAGCAGGGCCATACAGAATTGTAATAGAGAAACTGCCAGCCTTAGATGATATGGCATTGACAAGATTACAGAAATAATAATTGAAATTTACAACAGGGGTCATATACCAGAAGACCTAAGCAGACCTATTTTCACGGCACTGCCTAAGAAACCAAGAACAAATAAATGTGAACTCCATTAGGCAATCAGCCTAATGAGCCATATAACAAAACTAATCATCCAAATTCTGATGAATAGAGTGCACAGCAGAATCAGACTGGAGATAGGATAAGAACAGAGTGGGTATGTCAAATATACTGGAACAAGGTATGTGATATTTATGCTCAAAATGTTATCAGAAAGATCAATACAAATGCAGAAGGACGTGTACCTGTGCTTTATTGATTATACAAAGGTGTTTGATAAATTATGCCACAAAGATCTATTAGAACTGCTCAGCAACCATGATATTTTTGGAAAGGATATTAGAATAATCAAACTTCTTGCATATGGATAGAAAATGAGTTCAATAGTTATGCAAAAATAGAAAGGGGTGTAAAACAAAGATGTGTCTTTTGACCAGACTCGTTCAACCTATACAGTAAGGCAAATCCAAGAGAATTAGATGTAGTGATTTGTTGTGGCTGGCCACAGTATTAACAACATAGAATATGCAGATGACACAATGGGTTGATATCAGACATGGAAAGAAAACTATAAAAGCTCCTACAGAAGGTAGTGAAGGAAAGCAAGAAGAAAGGACTAAGTAAAACTACAAGAAGACAGAATGCATGGTTATCAGCAAAAGGATGAACCCAAAATGAAAATTATAAATCAGATATACTAAAATAAAAAAATACAAAAATTTAAATATCTGGGAAATGTTCTAACGGAGGATGAAAAGTGTGACACTAAGACTCGAAGATGCATCATGATGGCCAAAAATGCATTCCAAAAGCTAAGCAGAGTATTAAAAGATAGAAAAAACTTTATTAGAAACAAAGAAAAGAATGTTGAACTGTTATATATCTGTCTTACTATATGGCAGTGAATGCTGGATAATCTCCTCAAAGATGCTGAAGAGACTTGAAGCATTCAGAAAACTTAACACTATTACGTCTTCTACTACTGCTAGACATAAACAATTGATAGAAATAAAATACAATTAAAATATAATAGCAATGCTTCATCTAAGAAGTCCAAACAACTTAAGGCTAATCTATTATTACCAGGTGTAAACAATTGTTAGCAAATTATCAGCAGTGTTTTCTTTATTGCTTACAGCTGGTAGTAGTAAATATATTAGTCTTCTACTACTACTACAAGAGGTAAGCAATTGATAGAAATTAAATTAAAATATAATAGCAATGCTTCATTTAAAAAATTCAGACAATTTAAGACTACTATGTCTATTACTACTAATTATACTAATCTGACTAAAAGAAAACTAATTAAAAGTTAATAATGACAATTATTCCTTGAAAGAAAGCAGACAACTTAAGAATTGTTACATCAATATAGTTACTCTTGTTCTACTTGTACACAATTAAAGTTTAATCAGGCTTTTTCTTTTTCCTTTGGAATCCAACCTGTATTGATTTTTTCAGGTACATTGAAATTGTGAACTATTCAATTAAAAATGTTCACTTAAACGCACCACCAGTTATTAATCTGATGTAATGGAATAACCTGTTACCCCCATGAGTGACTACTCTATAGGTAGTAACAACATATAAGTATCTGTAAGTCAATAGACTACAGAGTCTAACTGGGATCTGTTGAGTACAACTCAGACTTATGCAAGAACTACCGACCTTCCAATAGTAGCACTCACTACTGGATTGACTTGCAATGACCTTGTGCATAACTGTTACCTTTATTCTTATTGTACTGCTTTTTGACAATAAACTTTTACTTATTTTATCCACCTTGTTTTTCAAGTATATATTCTTATTAGCACAGAATATAACATAATCCAAAATTGGAAATGTTGCAAATATACAAGATTAAAGATGGTTTGTATAACTTCTATCAATATTACAGTTGCCGTTGCCATAATCTAAATTAAAATGTTCTGATGTCTATCTGTCACTGACAAAAAGAGATTTTTGTTATAACTTGAAGAACAAAACAATTTCTAGTGCAATTTACATCTTAGTAATAATGGTATGGTGTCTATATTCATGATCAACCAGACAATAACAGTCCAATGTTTGTGTGTTTGCTACAAACTGAAAAGAAAATTATCAGCACTGAAGAAGAAAAGAAACAAGATTGCTGCATAAAATAATGAAAGGTTCATAAGTCAGGTTCAGTGAGACAGACCTTTGGTCATGGAAAAAATACAGGAGCCAACAGCAGCAGACTTCTAGGAACAGCAATAGCTGGCATCTTTATATAAATTCATGCTGCCAACAAAGCATTCTATTTCTTTTCTTTTCCTTCATAAAGAGCACACACTGATTCTGGGTAATGTAAGTAATAATGTTCTTGTCTCAAATGAGGACACATGAACTCTCTAGTCAATGAAAAGCATTCTTTTCTACTGTCAAACCTTTCTTATTTTATCCCTATGGAGTAAATATTTTATAAACTTTCAACTTGTTTTAATTATATTGCTTTGTTAAAAACATATTTAAGTGGTGTTGATACTACCTTATGAGACAAAAATATTACCTTGAAACCTTAATTTTGCAAAAAAAATATTACAGTAGTTAAAATAGATATGATGCTAAAAAAACAAACATATTTGGTGAGTATCCTTATTGTAGGCCCAAATTATCAATCTTTTCATTTTATTTTCCTTTTCATCATAAATATTTCTGCATTTTATTGCCCAAGTTATCATTATACATATTCCGAAATTATTTCATACACAATTCTTGATGGTTAGGGATTAGTAACAATACAATTAAATCTAAGTAAAATTTTTAAATGTAATTGAAGTTTGACAAATTACTGATTAGTCTATGCACTTATTTATTTTTCTATTTCAAATTATAATAAATTCTATAAAGTGGAAATGATTCAATAGTGGGCTGTCTATTATCTGTTGTGTTGACTATTGTTCTAATATACTAACCTCACAGCTTATTAATAGAGAAATGAGTTTGGGCCTCACTGAGTCACACAAGCACACACACACACACATATATATATATATATATATAATGGATATTCATTTCTAAGTTTGCCTGAGCCAACCTCTGGTTTATACAGAAATTATGCAAACTAAAACTGAATTAAAGTTCCTGGGAGAGAGTATATCATTTGGCAGGATCAATAACATGAACAAGGCCAGTATGTTCAAACCCTTGGTCATCCTGACTTGTGACTTAGCCCAACAATCATCTCCTTGCAAACAACTTTGACAGCCCAATTTCTCTCACAAGGCTTGGGTCTTTTACAGGTACTTCACAACATTGGGATCATTTCCACAGCCCACTTTTATCAATAAGTTACCTTAACAATTTGACCATGGTGAGATTCAAACCTGCTTAGAACATTAGCCAGTTTGGCCATCTATTTGTAAACATATAATGGGACAACCCCCAACTTGTTTTCCACCAACAAGCTAATGACTACCTGTTAACATGATTCCGTTTTTGCTCACTACATGTTCCCATGGAAACAAAAGATGAAAATAAATGCTACATTGAGAAATGAGAACTCGAACCCTGTTCCCAATATATATAAAACATGTGTTTTATTCAGGGATTCACTTGCTTGATCTGGGTGGGTAGGTCAGTGACACTTGGGACAACTTCTACCATGTCAGTTTAACAGCTCAGCTCTTCCTTTTCTATCAATTCTCTGCCAATTACAACACTGGCAATCAGAACTAACCAAGTAACAATCAACGATGCAAAAGTTTCCAGCATTTTTTGAAATCTTATTTTCTATTTAGTGCCCAGTTTTAAAAAATAACTACCGGAAAATTTTTCATACGCATTTTAGGTTAGACCAAAAAACTCATAGACTAACAAACTATCAACTATTCAATTTTTATAAATACTGAATTAATGGCAATGACAAGGAAGGTGATTATATTTTGTTATATTCTGTGCTCATAAGAATATATACTTGAAAAACAAGGTGGATAAAATAAGTAAAAGTTTATTGTAAAAAAGCAGTACAATATGAATAAAGGTAACAGTTATGCACAAGGTCATCATAAGTCAATCCAGTAGTGAGTGCTACTGTTGGAAGGTCAATAGTTCTCATGTAAGTCTGAGTCATACTCAACAGATCCCAGCTAGTATAATTAGCTACCCCCCCCCATGAGGATTGCATGTGGCACAAGGCCGGTTTAACATGAGTTCTCTGAGCCCATAGGCTTGGCCCAAAATATTCCCTTTTTGAACTCACATAAATGGGTTCAGGGTCAGTCAACCTCCCCAAACGAGACTCTGCCCTTCAGTGGAGCCTCATCCGGGTTCATCTCTGCCTGAAGGCAGAGAGTTCAACTGTTTAGCTGGAACAGGTCACAGCTACACTCTGTAGTCTGTTGACTTATAGATACTTATATGTAGTTACTATCTATAGAGTAGTCACTCATGGGGGTGACAGGTTATTCTGTTGCATCATATTTAAAAAATAAGTATTCATTGGTAAACTATGAGGAGACAATAAAATGATGAAAAGGAGAAATAATCATGATATTTGAGACATATGCACATACACACATGCACATACATATATAAACACACACACACACACAAAAACAGAAAAAAAATCTATTTACTTAACACCAATAATTAGTGTACAAATTAATTACATCAAACTTAGTAGAAAGATAATGAAAATTGAGAAAATTGGCAGCCAATTGCTGAAACCTCCTAATGAGTGGACTGAACAATTACAAAAAGGTTTGTCTACAAATCTCAGGTATCAAAGTGCTGAAGCTTACATCAATCAGCTAAAAGACAAACCTTATTTGTACATATATATATATATATATATATATATATATGATAAAAATATAGTTTTAAGGTATTCTATATTCATTGGTGCTCAATATCAGGGATAGAGCATAGGTAAATATAAAAGCGGACATTGGGGTAAGTGCCCACTGGCAACAAAATAGAATAATCATCTTCGCTTTTAAATGCAATCTTCATAGCCTGAAGATTGTTTCAGCATGAAACAGACTGTCACTGCTGGGTGTTGACCTCAATGTTCACTTATATATATATATATATATATATATATATATATATATGGAGAGAGAGAGAGAGAGAGAGAGAGAGAGAGAGAGAGAGAGTGAGTGTGGACATAGGTGTCAGCACTGCATGGTGACTGTCATTTTTATACCTCAATGCAATATTCAAATCAATTATCTTTCTATAATAATGACGTAATAATTTCGTTTTTTGGCATATTTTT
This sequence comes from Acanthosepion lycidas, assembly GCA_963932145.1. Classification (NCBI taxonomy): domain Eukaryota; kingdom Metazoa; phylum Mollusca; class Cephalopoda; order Sepiida; family Sepiidae; genus Acanthosepion; species Acanthosepion lycidas. The sequence goes on from OZ010574.1 coordinate 81,432,882, forward strand.
TAACGTCAAAAACGACATTATTACGTCATTATTTTTGCACCAATATGTATATATAGACTTGCAGCCATATCACAAAACACTGGTTCTTGTATGATAAAGTATACTAAGCAACATCAAGCCTGGTCAGTACTTAGTTGATCACTTGAGAATAGCAGGTGATGCAGGCTTGACTGTGGGGATGGTGTAATGGATAACAGCTTAGAATTGGAAATCAGAGAGCAAAGTTCCAATTCCAATTGAGTTTGCTATATTCACTTATGTATAAATAACCTTGGGAAAGATATAAATTCACATTTTCTCCCCTACCACTACCCAGCGATGGGTTAGGGTTGGTAGAATTTCTATCATTATTATCTCCCCTATCTAAAAAAATATTTTATGGCCTTAAATAACCTGCAAAATATTCATAAACCATAAAAAACAATTCAGTCAGTATATATATATAATATATATATATATATAGCATAATGAGAAGCCACGTATACTTTCTTAATATGTATATATAGAAAAAGTTGCAAATTAAAAAAAATAGTAATGTTTTTTTATGAAAGTATTTATCTATTTATATATATATTTGATATTTCAGATATCTGAAGAAAGATTGAGGTCAATCTGAAATATCGAATATATATATAAATAAATAAATACTTTCATAAAAAAACATTATTATTTTTTTAATTTGCAACCTTTTTCTATATATATATATATGTGTGTGTGTGTGTGTGTATATATATATATATATATATATATATATATATATATATATATATATATATATATAATCTTGTTCCAATTTGTCATACTATTATTCTAAATATATTATTTACATTGTAAATGTCCTGATTTTTATTGTCATGTTCACAATATTTCAGCTGTTCTACACACTGGACTTCTTCAGGTCCTTGGAATTTTAAACTGAACTCTTTATTGTGTCCACCAGAATAGATTGTTCTAGTTCCACATACCATGCCTCTTCCAAATGTTCCCACTACTGTAGCCAGGTATTGAGCTCACAACACTTTGGATCAAGTCATTGGATCACAATTCTTTGGGTCAGTGGATGAAACCAATGATTTTATCCACTTTGCCATGTGTCCTTGAGGACATCAGTATACAAATTTTGGGTATTTATAAACTTAAAATCTCAGTAATCTTTTTTTACTAGAGCTCATATTGCAATTTTGGTGTTATTATTGCTTTTCTGTAGCACTGTTAATTACTGGTTCCCATATTGTATTCATTTTATGCTTGGCCAGCTTAGGAGATTTTTGTGGCCTGCTGATTCCTTAAGTTTTTGTATTTTCCAGTGATGTTCTCTGTCAATTATTTCATCATCTCACAGTGGGTGGGGATCTCCCTTTTCCCTCCATATGCCATGAGCATGACTATAAAGATGAGGACAACACTCTGAACAATATAATTAATGTAAATAATTACAATACCTCATCTCGGATATATATATATATATATATATATATATATAATCAAGCAAGTTCTATCTGCATTTGAAAGACACTCTTTTTCATTCAAATTCCTTCAAAAATCATAACTGCTCAGTTATAAAGAATGAATAGATTTTTATTTATTAATTTAGCATATTTTTATTATTTTAAAAATTATTTTTAATGGACACCTATAGTTGAGTAAACACTCAATTTATTTTAAACAGTATTATATTTTGTTTCCTGGCTTGAACACTTCAGAAATATTATTAATGCAAATTAATACATAAACATTTTTACATTTTGCATACAAAATTGAGCAGTTATGATTTTTGATAGAATTTCTGCTTGTGACAAATCATGACCAGCCCTTTCACACAATAAGCAGTTGGGCTTTTGTTGTACCATCAACATATTTGAAAACAGCTCTGAATGGCAGCTCATTCTGCTGTAATGAACAGCCATCTGTATGTAATTTTTGATAGAACTTCTTTTCCAAATCAGTTACAAGGCCTGCCTTACATTAAGTATTTGTGTTTGTGTATATGATGTCTAGAACAGCCTTAAGACTGTCTATACTATCAAATTCTTCCAAAACATTAAAAGCTTATTCTGCTAGAACAACACCCCTTGGATTTGTAGGTGGAACTATTCTATGAGTCAGGTATTTTCTAGTCTCAGTTCCTTTCTCTTGAGTAAATGTTAAATGGTGCTCTGGGCCACTTTCTTTTTTTAGTTTAATGTCACTATTTTACCCCATAGCTTCTTTATACAACAAAGTTTCTTTATTAATCTTGCCTGCAATTTGATTTTTGCTTTTAAACACCAAGACATTAAAAACAAAAAACAAATTATACCAAAAATATAGAAAATGAGAAAAGCAACATCAGCCTACAACAATCGATCCAAGAAATGTAAACTCTCTGGAGGAAAAATAGCTATAATTACCTTCCCAGACCAAAACAAACTACTAAATAAATGATCAGAACTCATTTCAAAATGCAGCCACAAAAAACAATTTTTTCCTACATTAATTAAAAATCAAAAACTAAAAATGAACAAGAATAAACAAAAATAAATAAATAAAATCGAAAACAAAAACAAGTAAAATAAATTAATTCAAAAAAATAAATAAGTAAATAAACTTAGTAAATAATAAACAAATTAACAAAGCATGATAAACACAAGAAGACATAATAATAACAACTAACAATAAAATAATCAATAATAAATAAAAAAAAAGTTAACTAACAACACTATAAATAGCCAAAAACATTCATTTGGATCCACAACTATTCCCATTCATTAGCACTTAGAATAATTTGAAACACAACTGTTACTGCCCACCAAAATAACCATAAGAATAATACAACAGACTACCCACAATGCAATACAATAGACTACCCACAATGCATCACTGACCTGTATATATAAATAGTTGAGTAAAGCACAATGCATATAGACTGACAATTGCATTTAGCATGAAACAGACTGTTGCTTCTAGATGTTGACTTCACTATATATATATATATATATATATATATATATATATATGTGTGTGTGTGTGTGTGTGTAAAATATATAGAAAATAGGAAAGAACTCGTTAGGTAAATAATCCAAAGTTCTTTAGTATTTTTGTTATTATTTTTTAAAAATTGTGCTCGATACAAAAGTAGAGCATAAAAATAATTATCTATTTAAAAATATGATTCCAACATTACATAAGAGTTCTCATGTTTCAAAACAAGAGCCAAAAACTTCAATATAATTATTTGAATTAAACTGAATTAAAGTACTAAGCTCTGTTCCATCTTCAAGCGAAATTATTTACTGGAATAACTTATTCCTGAAAATTTAGACACCCCAACCTTACCCTGACTTGACGTCTGTGAATGTAACTGAGATATTGATACAAATTATTAACCCTTACGCCCCTTTTTTTTAAACAATTGCTCTAGCTGTTACCATAGTAATCTCAATTTCAATATTGAATATGCTTATAAAATGCATAAATTTCAGGAATAAGTTATTCCAGTAAAAAAATTTCGCTTGAAGATGGAACAGAGCTTAGTACTTTAATTCAGTTTAATTCAAATAATTATATTGAAGTTTTCGGCTCTAGTTTTGAAACATGAGAACTCTTATGTCGCATTGGAATCATATTTTTAAATAAATAATTATATATATATATATATATATATATATATATATATATATATATATATATATATATATATATATAGATATATATATATATCCCAATATGAGGAGAATACTCAATATCCAAGATGTACTGTTTGCAGATATAAACAATATTAACATAGCAATCAACATTACACAGTGACTAACAGTTTCACATGACTATATTTTGTGAAATATTGGGTTAGCCAAAAGGTTTGTTCAGTTTATTAAGTAATTGTTCTACTTAATAAACAAACTTTTTGGTCAGCCTATTACATCTGTCAGATACTATGGCAGACATAATCAGTGGTGTTTTTATTTAGCCAAGGATCATTCCAGAGGTTTCAGGTATTACAACATCATACTCCCTCTCCATGATGACCCAATTGACACTAATCAGATACTGACTTGTATGCCAGCTGTCAGCTACTATTCTTTTCATGGTGGAATGCTCCCCAACTCACACTGGCTTTTCAGGCCTTTATAGTTCAATTCCAGTTCACCAGCTTCTTCATTCTTCCATAAAAAGGAACCATCTTCTTAGCAAATATGGTGACACTCTTATTTTGAAGTGATAAATAACAATCTTTCGTTTCATTCTTTGATAACATATGCATTGCTCTAAAAAATACAATATTACCAATGATAAATTACTTTTGTTTTTCTACAAAAATTTAAATGCACTATCAAGCGTTATCTTTTTTCTTCTTAATTCCTGTTTTTTTTATTGTCCTCTCTACTAAATAATGTTTTTCGCAATATTCTTTCACATTCAGTAAACATCTTAGTGACTTTTGCTTAGAGTGAAATAGCTAAAAAAAATCTAATTTGGTGAATGCTCAATCTTAACCAAGTATCACCAGTAGATGAAAATGGTCGAAGTACCTTACTTCTGTTCTCTAGCCAAAACTCCACTGTCAAATGTAATTTTAGGTCATACCTAATATATATATATATATATATATATATATATATATATATATATATATATATATATATATGTGTATATATATATATATATATATATATATATATATATATATATATATGTATATATATATATATGTGTATATAGATATATAGATATAGATATATATATATATGTGTGTGTGAGTGATAGAAATTAAGGAGGATTTGAGATAATTAACTAATTCATTGAGTCTAGAAGAAACCTCAACAGAATGCAGAAAGCACTGGACAGCCATTTCGTCCTATATTTGGGACTCATCAGCAGTGCGCATCCACTACCAATAATTGAAACAGCAATAGTGACAGGCAAACGTCATACCAACTGTACTAACAGGCCTCGGCAATGAAGAGGTAGTGAACTAGACTCAATATTGCACCGCTCATTCACATATTCCGTCGTGGAACTCATCCAAGTTTCTTTAACCATCGGACTGTGCATATATATATATATATATATATATATATACACACAGATATATCCAGAGCCACCGATTGTTAAATAGTTTATGTACTGATGTGCCAAAAGACATGAGTTAGCAGTATGTAAAGGTAATGCTAGTTAGTGCCACTGGCCACTGTACTTTGAAATCCTGAAAGTGCCCAGACATAAATCAGTGAATCATTGACTTATATTTGTTGATCTAGTGCAAGGACCAGCTTGGCTGCACATAGCAAAAGGCAACATGAATTAATTGGTGTTTAAAGAAGGCAAAATAATGTGGACCAAATGGATGAGAATTCTATTTTTGAAATTATCGACAATTTTGATAACTCTCAATCTATTGTGCTCCATGTTTGCCAAAAATACCAGATGGAAAGCATTACTCTCCATCATGGACAGTGTAGTGGCCAACCACATATCCTTAATGATCGTGATCAGAGTCATCTGGCTAGAATTTTCTGTGGTAAGCAATACCTGCTCAAAATCTTATCCATGCTTAATTCAGAAGATACCAGATACATATCCCGAAGTTTAGCTTATCTGGGATATGGATACAGATGACCAACTAGGCTATCCTTCATGAACACCACATATGCTCCATGTTCTAAAACAAGATTTTGGAATACATTTTTTTACATATTCAATAGTTTTTATCACCAAATGTGATGAGGTATTGTCATACATAAAATTATCTTCTGTAAAAAGGTATGGTATGGTTTCTTCTTCAACTACAGCTCCATGGATACCTTCAAAAAAATCAATGTCATTTTAACACCATCAGAAACTTGAAAGTTGACATAGACCAACAACTTTACTATTCATAATTCACCCCTGAACATGACCTCTGCCATGTTGAAGTATCAACATATAAAGGCCATTTCCACTAGTATTCAATAAAAACTTTCAACAATCTATATACAAAACAATCTCTCTACCTAATGAAGTGTACAACAGCATTTCTTTCTGTACAATTATTTAAAATATCTTTATTGATGCCTTTAAAAAGGCTGTGCTTTTTGACTTGATTTTGGACCCAGAATCTTCTAATTTTAACATTTTTCTCACTACCACATTTCCTAAAATATCAGAGCTTAACAAAGATTTTTATAATTTCCCTTCTGGTCAAGATACAGATCTATGAGATAAAGTTTTTAACCTGCATCGAAATCATTGATTTTCTTTAATGAACTTATTCACAGATCAGTTTTTTACAGTTTTCAGTATTGTTTTGTTGGCCAGCTCTTTTCTCTTTATCCATAAAATCAATGTTTCAAGCTTGTCTATGTAGCTATTAATTAAAGACATCAAAATTCAAGACATTTCATACAACTCATATCCATTTGTTTACATCTGCACAGAACAAACCAACATTTATCTTAATGCTACAGATAGATATGTACGTCATTCAGCAAATAAGCATTTGATTCCAATATATATTTATTTTATATATTGATAAAACATGAAGATGAAATGCAATTTGTTTAGATTATTGTTATTTTTTTATTTTTTTTAGAATGAGTAACTCCAACCATCTTTGATTGATTGCTAGGCAAGAAAGAATATTTCCCATTTTCATTTCCCCACTGTAGTCATTAATATACCCATGGTATAATACATGGTGGGGGAACAGAAGATTAGAAAGAAAGGAATGATAAACATGAATTATCCTAAAAGTTATTTTTATACCGATATATACGTACTTATCACAAATTTGCCCAACAAGGAGAATCTATAATATGTACACAACAAAAACTGTGAAAGGGGGAAAAAGAGAGAAGGTCTTACTTGTATTATTTCCTAATGGTGGCACCTTCTATGTGACAGGTGAGACAGGTGTGTTTTTCTCTATATGCCTTACTGCCATGGGTTTGTGATATCCATGTTCTTCATATACTGTATAGTAATTCATGGGCAGACACATCTTGCTGAAGGTTGGAATAAGCAGCAACTACCTCTTGCCACTCTTTAAATTGATATCATTCACTGGTCATGACTTCATCTTAATTAAAGGGAAATAATAGCCCTTTGCATTCCTACCCTGAATTTTTTAAATTCTTTCCCAATTGCTTTGATACAAATACTCTCCTCCCTTGTTTTCTTCTTTGTTGTCCCATTTGCCATATATAACACATTTTTCTCCTTACAATTTCCCTGAACTGAATATTGGATATTGATTCTACAATTACATATTTGTTACATAATTTTGATTGTTTTTGCATTTTTGCTATTTAGTTTTTTGTTGTTATATTTTTAATTATTTGTTCAATATTATGCATGCAACTTTTAATTTTATTAAATATTTTGTTTAATTTGGGTGATTTCTAGAAATTTTGGTCGAAAAGTTAAATTTTTTTCTTATTCTGCTTTGCTTTTTGGTTTTCATATAAATTCTAATTTCATTTTGAATTCATTAGTTTTTCACATGCAAGTCAATGTTTCCACAACATCAATCAAATAATGTAGGCAAAATTGAAACAATGTACTTATTTTTATCTGATAAAATATAGTAAATAAATTCCATTTCATAATATCAGATATCAGTTCTTATTAGATATATTTATAACTTATTTTATTAGTAGTTTTTATTGTAAAATTATAGATTTTGGTTATCACATTGCAAATACACACACACACATCTATATATATATGTGTGTGTGTGTGCGTGTGTGTGTGTGTATAATTAAAATTCACCCTAAGCAAAGTAGTAAAGCCAGCCACTAAGACATAAGAGCTTGCTAGGTGTGAAAGAATTAGAAAACAAGAATTATTGAGGAGTGAGAATAGAAGAGTAATCAGGAAGTCAGTAAATAACAATTGACATTATATTTAAATTTTTGAAGATCAAAATTGGCTGGAAAGCATATATATATATATATATATATATATATATATATATATAAAATAGTATAATTTTTTATATTTCTTTTTTAATTTCATATAAAGATTGGCATAGGTTATAAGTATGGCTTAATCTCAAAAGAGAACCAAGATTTTGTAAAGATATTGGCCGAGAGTGATAGGAACACCACATTGGAAATAGCAAAAAATAAAAGTTATACAAATATCAGATAACAATATAATAAGAAATTGATATATTTGGCTACATAAGAAGAAAATCTAGTCATAAAAAGAGAATTGAGAAAATTAAAAGGGTTATAAGCAAGAAAGGTGGATTATCCAGCTAGAAAATACTTTAAAAAATAGTGTCAGGAAGAGATTAGTGTCTTGAAAAGATTAGTGTCTTAAAGAAATTAGTGTCTTAAGATTAGTGTTTAAAAAGAAAATATTAATAATATTGGCTAAAGGTATGAAAGTAAACATCACAAAGAAATGTAAGTTGGGGGAAGTACATGAAAAATGATTCCTTAGCATTTACTGATGAATGTAGGACGACATTTGATGGACCTGATGATGAGGTAAAAGGTTGAAACAGTAGAAAATCTAATGCAATAAATAATTAAAAGAATAATGACATTTATAGATTGACATAGAATCAAATAATTAACATGTCAAATAATGAAATAATTATTAATTCAGATATATATATATATATATATATATATATATATATATATATATATATATATATATATAAAAGAATAGAGAAACCACAAACATTTCTTTTTAATATATACACTTTTCTCTCGTTGGAACAACTATAACCTCTTCCCTATATATATATATATATATATATATATATATATATATATATATATATATATATATATATGTACAGTGCTGTTCAATAAAAGTGACTCACATTATCCTTTGAATTTAGCTCAACTTTCGTTTCATCAGAGAAGAGAAAATTCTTCCAGTCTTCTACAGTGAAATTTTTGTAATAGTGAGCCCATTCAAGTCTCTTGGCTTTGCTTATTAGTGGCTTAAAACTTTGTGTACAAGATTTGTAACCTTGTTCTAACAAGATTTGTAACCCTGTTCTGATGGACTGTTGAAGAGACAAGACTAACACCTTGCTCTTCACATAGACTCTTTGCAACTTCTCTCTTGATTACCCTGCCAGTTCTATCATCAATCTTTTTCTTTTGTTCCCTTGTTTCCTTCCTTAGAGCAGGAGTGGCATCATTATGTGCTCTAAGCACATAAGAGACAGTTAATTGTGAGGTTGTAGCAATTTCCGTAATTTCTCTCGTAGACTTGCCTGCTTTTGAAAGGGTAATAATAGATGCCTTAAGTGGTTCTGATGCATGTTTGTACCCTTTCATCTGGTTAGTGACTTGAGTGGCTATTTCAAGCTGTTTTTATACTGTATGAGGCTTTCTGGAATATTCTGGAATACTCTAGATTTAATTTAAGCTGTTCTAGAATTCTCTAGAATATTGTTCTGAGTTAATTCTAAAAAGGTTTTCAATATTTTTCAAAATTTCTTTAAATTTACCAGTTTAATCATTAGAATGCGATATCTGGGTCCCTTTTTTTGCACTGAGTTTTTTCCTGAATTTCATTTATATCCAAATTTATAATTATCAATAGAATACCTTAGGGTGAATAAACTTTTTTCCTAGGTGGCCGGGAAGGGGTCTTTATATTAGTAAGATTAAAAATTATTTTAACCCCAAAAACAATAGACAAATAAAATTTTTAGTAAAAAAATCAGTGAGTCACTTTTATCAAACAGCACTGTATATGTATGTATGTATATATATATATATATATATATATATATATATATATATATATAGGATATTTTGTTAATCAAATATGTTTCAGTGGTCTATATCTTTTGAAACTTATAAATAGAAATCTATATTGCACTTTGCATAAAATGTGATATCAAAAAGTTATTATCAATAATATATCAGAAACTGAAATACATATACATATATCCCAAACATTTGCAACAAGATTTTGGTATTTAACAAGTATTCATGGAACTGATATTTTTCACTTATTTTTGCAGATTTAAAAAGTTGCAGGTCTGGAATTTTGCTATAGTTCACAACTCAACAATGAATGAAAATTGTACAACTTTATTTGAAAATCAACATTCAATTGTGCTGACACTGAGGGCATACCAGCATGAATTCAATGTGAGAAATCTACCCTCTGTATCAATGATTTGCCTTTTGGCAGGAGATTTTCAGCAAACATGCTCTGTACATGACTTGTCAAAACATGTTCATGTTACATGGAAGAAAATATTGAACATGCATTAAACAGCAGCAAAGAACATGGAATGTCCATTTGACGAAGCTCCTTGCAGCTGAATGTACCTGAAACATCATTTATACCTCATTATGAGCAGAGGTTTACACCAGTATCCAGTTGGGAAAGAAAATAAAGCCAATAGATTATGAGGAAGGGTTTAACTTAGCTTAGTGAATTCATTGTCAAGAGTTATGGAGAATTTGTTTGAAAGAACTCAGGAACGGGAGATCCAAAATAGTGCTCACTTAAAATGTGTTATTCTTTCAGAATCAATTGAATTAAATTTTCATTCAATGACCATCATTATTGAAAAAAGATAAATTAATAATATTGCTGACTTAAGGATAATGTAACTTTTAAACCCCATCACTACTTTTGGGACACCTTGTATTATGAAAATTTTGTCAACATTAGTTGATTGATATTGATTTGATTATTAAAAAAACTCATTTGCATATTAAAATGTGACATGAATGATGCATATCTGCATATATATATACATATATATATATATATATATATACATATATATATATATATATTTACCATTTATAAACATTAATTTTTAAATTTCAAAATTCAAATTTAAATTTATTTTTAACCTTTATTATAGTTGTTATTAATATTATAAATTTTTATGCTCTTCTTTTTAAAATTAAAAAAATTTTTTTAATAATCTTTAATCTATTGTCCTATATTAATTACAATTATATTAATCAGGATTAATAATATTATTAATAATATTATTAATATATCATATTTTATTTCATTCCTACTTTGCTTGTAATCTTTAATACTTTATTTATTAACTATAAATTATATTAATGTGTTTTTCAAGTGTCACCATGATATACCTACATATAATAACTCATTCTTCCTTCTCCCTCCCCCTCCCCTGTTTGACTCTTTCTTTCTTCTTTCTTCTTCCTCTTTTCCCCCTTGCTTTACAATTTATCTTCTTTTTTATTCTTTTCTCTTTCTGTCTATAAATTATTTAAGAGGTCAAATTGTCTGGCCTCTTAATTGGTTACACTTGAACCTACATAAATTATTTAAGATGTTTTAAAAACAACCTTATCCCTACTTTCCATTTCCAAGATAGACCATTCTATAATTCCTCTCTCCCACCTCCTCTGTCACCTTATATCAATCAAAAACTATCTCTCAAAAAACTTGTATTAAAAATAAAAGAAGCAAAATTCCTTTGTAATTAGAGATGTGACCTAATGAAACGAGGAAAAATATATTTTCTGTGGAAAATAAATTATAGTCATGGAAACTTAAGGTTGTCTCTTTCTTAATTATTTAATTTATATATATATATATATATATATATATATATATATATATATATATATATATATATCAGATCTCACCAGAGAGAGGTCAGGTGCAAACTCCTACGAATGCAACACTACCAGAAAGACCTGCAGGTTACTTGTGAAAGTTTTGTGACAAGGTTTGTCAACCTGTTGCAGAACTCCAACACCACAAGATTGGTTCTGTGGGTGTTGAACAAAACACAAATGTGCCTGCATGAGCCTCTGCAATAGGGATTGGCTAACTGTCCTAACAGACAGGTATCCTTGAATATGAATGGCTAGCTATTATTATATATATATTTGAAGGATCTAGCTAAATGTAACCTAAAGATTCTTGGCATTAATGTTGAAGACTGTTAAACTGTTGCTGGAGATAGATCTGGCTGGAGAACGTAGATTTGGGAATAATTTTGAGCAGAGAAGAATTGAGAATTCCAAGAATTCCAAGAAAAACTGCACCATGAGGAATGGAGAAATAGAAACAGTCTCAGAGTTATTAGGGCGCCAACACACATGCCATATTTGTGGAAAAGTCACCATTTCAGCCTTTCAGAAAGACCTGCAGGTTACTTGTGTGGGTTTTGTGACAAGGTTTGTAAGTCTGTTGCAGGGCTCAAATGTCACATGGCAGATTTCAAAACTACTTTATGTTTGCCACATGTGTAAGACAGGTTATAAAAGTGAAGCTGGCCTTAAGAATCACTTACGGGCACATAGCAGAGCATTAGCTCAGGTATAAATGATGGAAATATTAGGTTGGTGCAAAAATAATGTCGTTTTTTGACGATTTTTTGATTATCGTTCACCCATTTATCCAACTTTTTTGCCATCCCTATTTGCTTTAAATGGCGAACGACTGTTGAGTGGTTGACCTCGAGTTCAACAGCAACTTCTCGTGTGGTTTTGCAAGGATCGGCTTCAATTAAAGGCTTTCAAATGTTCGTTATCAACCGCAGTCGGTCGGCCGCGACCGACTTCATCTTCGAGGCTCTCGTCACCATTGCGAAATTTCTTGAACCACTGTTATGCCACACGTTCGTTAGTGGTTCCTGGGCCAAACGCATCATTGATATCAGGAGCTGTCTCGGCAGCTTTTCGGCCTAGTTTGAACTGGAACAAGAAAATCGTGCAGATTTGAATTTTGTCCATGCTGTCGAAAAGCCTGCAAAAAAATGATAGAGCGAAAAACGCGCTTCAAAATGATATATAACATGGCTATATATATCAATGAATTAATTCAGAAATCATATATAAAAGTAACATATGTGAGAAAACGACATTATTTTTGTACCAACCTAATAATATAATTCAGAATGAAAAACGCAATATGGATACACACATTTGAGTAGTTGCACTTTTTTTCCTTAAGCAGTGCGAATTATATTTACTAGTTTACTCCCCCACCTCGATTTTAGCCTGCATGCTAATGTTGATAACTTCAAATACCTGGGTCACACAATTCCTTGGGATGGCTCTCTTGACAAAAAAAAATTGAAAATCGAAATAAAGCAAGCCAGGCACTGGAGATGCTCCATAACAAAGTTCTAGATCAGCAGAACATATGTCTGTCAATGAAATTAAAAGTATACAATGAAATGTTCTCTACAAATGTGAAATGTAGACAACATCTACAAATGATGACAGACAACATCAAGAAATTGGAAAAGTGCTGGCTCTTTGCTCCATCATTTACAGGATTACATCAACAATTTTGAAATTTTGGACTGTGCAAACTCAGCCAGCATCAAATAAATGCTTATCAAGAGACAAGTTTGACGGACTGGCCAGACCTCATCATCAGTGTGGAGCAACATCACCTTCCTAAGCAGCCGTTGTACAGAGTGCTGCTATGTAGGAGAAGACATTAAGGCTGACTAAAGAAACAGTACAAAGACACAATCAAAACTAACTTCCTCTGGTACAAGATCAGATCAAAGGAACTAGAAGAGTGAGCTGCTGTCTGATCAAGATGGTATGCCATTGTCTACCAAGCTGCTGCAAACTTCAATGAATCCAAGAAAAACAAAAAAAAAATCAATATTCTATGAGAATGCTGCCATCATGCAGTTTTAATCACAACCACTGTGTCAGACTCTGTGCGTCCATACTCGGTTTTCAGAGTCATCTCCAGATCCATTGCATCACTCTAAAGGGAAAAATGATGATCATGATGATGATAGCATATATATATATATATATATATATATATATATATATATATATATATATATATATATATACACAGTCTTTCTGTAAATACTTGAACATATCCACTGAAGGGACTGTTGGAAATGTACCAGAAATAACTTTTTCTAAATTAAAAAAGAGAAATAAATTTCCTATTTTGGGGATGAGTTCTTATCTATCTTCAAGTGCACAATCCACATTACATTGAAATTGTTACAACATTGTCATAAAAATATCAGGTGCCTCATTATACTACTTGTTTAATGATTATATAACGTAAAACAAACTGAGTGTTGTCCTAAAATGTAACAGAAATGAGAGAAATGAAAACTATTTTTGAAAAATTAATACTGCCTAAAACTTAAAAAAAAAAAGAAAACAATAATTTTTAAGAGAAAACGAAAATGATTTCACAGTCGGTGGTATCAATGCATACATTTGCTTCCTAATGACTAATTTTCTCAGATATTGTAACATTGAAGATGACAAGCTTTTTATAGAAACACTGGCAGACACTCATTTGGCAGGCAAATAAAAATCAAATATAACAAATCTAAGGTCATAAGAATAGAAATGAATTTTATTAAATAAATATTTTATTTAACAAAGAACACAAAATTTACTAGCAGAGTTCAGAAGGTAAACATTTTATGGTTGTTTTTTGTATATTATTTTTTAAATCCATATATGAATATGGTATAAATAAAACAAAATGACAATGTGTAGCAAAATTAGGATGTGTGACAAAGCAGCCTCTCCTCTTACAAGTATATATTAGTGAGTTTATTGCTTAACTTTTCAATACATATGAGAGAGTGTTGAAAAGTTCTTGGTCCAACCAATAAGCCCTTTCCAAAATAATTCTGATGTTTTCTTGTTGTCAGTGGTCTTGGGCAACGATGTCAGTTCACTCATATTGTTGGATCTTCTCTCTCTTCTCTTTGTCATCTCCCAGCTGGGTAGTGAAATGTTTTTGGGTCTGGAGATATAAAGACATCAACAAAGGGAATTTTAAACTAAGCTAGTTTATTAATCACATCGGCGGGTACATCTCTAACTATCTAGTAGAGTTTCTCTCTCCCTCTACAAGTTCCCAGACATGAAGTACCACATCTACATTGTTTGACATTTAAGATTCAACTCCTCAGAAAAATTTCTCTATCATTCTCACACTAGTTTAACCAATCAAAATCGACTTCCTTTATTTTGTCTTGTATCTGATCCTTAAGATCAAACTGAAGAAGTCGAAGCAGAAATATACTTCTCTAAAAAGTAATAGTCTGATAAATTATTATTTAGCACTCTCATTTGGTCAGAATTTGGAAAATGGGTTGATCCTATTTTTCTGGGAAAAATATTTGTCCAGAATTGACTGAACATGTTTGTAGTTTTATCTCATAATTCAATTTTTCGATCTGAGCAGTATCTTTTTCCATATTTTTAAGAGCTTTGATACTTGTGTAATGAGAGGACTTATTGTAGCTACAAGTTTGAATTGGACAGTGGTGCCATCATTTTGAAGAGAACCCAAAGTTAATGTTTAAGTGAAAGCTCCATTTGATTAACCATGAGACCCCTAACAAAATTTAGTAGTAAGTTTTAACAATCTCAGAATAAATGAATTGAAAACATACCTAGATTTTAGATATATCTATAAACAGACCTCGGAAATAGATAGGAAAATTAATTCCCCAAGGAACGACTAACTTTTGATTGTGAATGAGAAAGTGACAGATGATAGGTCAATTTTTCTTTGAAAAACTCTTTATAAGATTAGGGTACCAGTTTTTTATGGGAATTGTGGCACTGTATAATTTGGTGAACTGAATTATTATCTTGTGTTGAATGGAGATACATATCTATGTGATATATTGTAGTGATGGTTTTTCAAGAAGAAGATAGTATATTGTATGTATCATGTGGTATGCCTGGAGGCTAAGAAGTTCCCTGAGGCAAAACAAGACATATCTTGTCACTAGGTTGCACCACAAAATGCTACAAACCAAAATATTAACCTAAGAACTCCACTCATGCTCGTAAATAATCTTGTCAGATTTAGAGTTTCTTATGGCATCAAATTCATTCAGAAATGTCTAAACTATCAACTTTATACAACCGTTTTCTCAGATCAATGCTTAAAAATTAATTCAAGCAAATGAACCCTGTGATTCTTGAAGGGGATGGTCATTTGTCAGGTCAGTTTTTGTAGACTGGTGCTATAGTGCATTCATTGAACCTCAGCAAGTGTAATATTCTTCTATGTGCCATGTCTCTTTAAGATGTGGGGACCATGGCTCTCCACAACGTCCTGTACATTGTAGCTTTTTACATTGTTTACATCTCTTTTTGCTCTCTCTCCTACTCCATTCTGCTAGCCAATTCCACAAGCTTGTCAGGTATTTTATTCTTTGTTTTCCACTGTCCCACTTGCTTTCAACCTGTCCTTTGAGTGTTCAATTTTCCAAGCCCTATTTCTTCATTATGTACCCTAAAAATTTCAATTCTGTTGCCTCAAGTCTCTCCTTCGTCTGTGAGGAGATTGTCCAGCATTCACTGCCATATAGAAGGACTAATATTACATAGTACTCTTTTCTTTGTTTCTAACAAAACTTTTCTTTAAGGGAGTAAAAGATAAAAAAAGGATCTGTTATAAACAAGCGTATGGTTGCAAGAAAGAAATATGACAACAGCAGAAATAGATTTACGTGGTTTATTTCAGCAGGAACGTGAGGGTTTGGGACAGCTCCCTTGTGGTAAAGTTCATAAGCCGGCTTCGGATCTAGGTCGATCTCTCATAGTAGTTCACACATGTTGACGGTGGTTGATGCTCCCCTGCTGACCGCTGCTGACCACTCGGCCTGACCTGGCCACCTGTGATTCTCTGTTGAATTTCCGTGTGATCCCTTTTATAGTGTTTTTTTATGGCTTAACAGGCTCGAAAAACGAAGCGAGTATAATTAGGAGGGAAGCATTTTTATTGGACGAAAAATAGAACACTTTAAATATTATTTTATTTTTCGACTGGAACACGTGTGTCGGGAACATTTGTAAACGAAGATAATGGTCATTTTGTGACGGGGCTTTGTCCTGTTCACATCCGGCTCTCGCTCTTGAGTATTTGCCTGTAAATCAGTCGAGATATGTCTTATTTTATTTTATAACAGATCTCACTTAATTGAAGATAAGTAAATGTTCTGATGAGCTACATTCATTATTTCTACCAGTTCCGACCTGCACAGTTAAGATCTGCCATGCCACATACACAAAGTTGAATCATCCCAATTCCCTTTATATTTCATTAGTAAAGAAAAACAATATATAATTTTTTAATATATCAAGAACAATTTTAGAGAAATCTATGACAAAGGGGAAAAAGTTTTCATGTGACATGTTTCATATTTTAGGACTTCATCAGATAGAAGTTATGTTTATGTTATTATGATTACATATGCACACAAAGGAGAGGAGGAATTTTAAATCAAATTTTTTTTTAAAGATATTTTTTGGCTATATACTCTAGCCAATTTCATTTAGTTTCTTTCTCTTTTTACTCATTTCCATCATTTTTGTTATTAAATATCCCACATTGTGATAACAGAAGATCTGCTAAGAATGGTGAAATATTAAATATATATATATTAAATATTAAAATATTAAATATATATATATATTCTGCCAAGAATGGTGAAATATTTAATATACAAATTCATCATGGATGAACTAGCAATTAAAGCACTTTCTAAACATTTTCATCTTAGTGAATTGTTTTCTCTTTTAATTAGATTAACATATTTATGTCAAAAGTGTGGTCAGACTCGTTATGCTGAGCAATTAATGTGTTTAATGTGTTATTATTTAAAAAGTCCCTTTTGTGTTCATTATCTGCCTATATTTCTGAGATGAGCTATTGTAATTATTTACATTATTTATATTGTTCAGACTGTTGTCTTGATCTTTATTGTCATAGTAAGGAATTACCACATATGCTAGGCCACAAAATTCTCCTAAGCTGGCCAAGTATAGAAATGAATACTTTTTTTATTGTGTTTTGAGTATATATTTTACCTGATTTCATTTAGTTTCTTTTTATCACTTTTGTTATTAAATAACCCACATTTGATAATAGAAAATCTACCAAGAAAGGTGAAATGTTGTAAGAACCTGGACATAAATTTACTGCAGATGATCTAGAAATCAAAATACTTTCTATACATTTTCATCTTAGTAAATTGCTTTTTCTTTTAATTAGAGTGGCATTTTTTAAATCAAAATTTTGGTCAGACTCATTATGGTAAGCAACTAATTGAATGTGTTTTTTTGCATAAGATCCATTTTGTGTTCATATAGTTTTTATTTAAATTCCTTGAGTTTTCTCCTATATATTCTATATATAGGTGATAGAGTAAATTCCTCCTTCAAGTTTTACTTCATTATTTTGTTTTATATTAATTACATTTTTTATTATTTTAGAAATTTCTATTTGTAAGAAGGAAGTTCCATTTGCACAGCTTCTTCCCAAGAATGCAATATGTAGAACAAACTCCCAAGAGGATGCTTCCCCAATCACTACACTCTTGAGCTTTTCAATTTTCATGACAACTGTTATCTTTCCTACATATCGCCATAATTCACACTTCTCATACATTCATACAGCAACCTTATTCGGTAACTCTTTAATTCAAGTAACCTGATCGAACAATTACTAAAAAAAAAAAAAGACAGAAACATTTTAGAAGCAGATTTGTATTATTTGTCTACCTTTGAACCTTTTGCTTCAATGATAGATAATCATTTCAAGGATACTGAAAGATTCCAACTACTGTAGATTTTTCAGCTCTCAGAATATCTTGACACTGGCTTTTGATGAAGTAATTTGAAATAATGTAAATGAAACCGAACCTCTTGACTATACTTGTACATTATATTTAAAGACGATTAATAAAGAATTGCTTCATACTTGTCATCAATGACTGTACATATTTTTAAAGTCAATCATAAAAACTTTGTGCTAAATCTGATGTCAGGGATAGAAATTCATTCAAGCTTCACAAAGAGTTGGACAGCATTGTCCTAAACAATGCTATCACAAAATTCTAGGATTTTTATAATTTTATTCCTGAAATAAATTACATTTTTTCTTTTTTTTATATATATTTTCTTTATATTTCAAGTTTTTTGTGCCTGCAAAAATTAATTTGAAAGAGTAGCTGCCAAAAAATGTCTGATCATTTTTCAAGATTCGCAGTAATAAAGGAAACCAAAATGAAAAAATGTCAAAGGTCATGACAGATAAAAGTCTCTTTCTTTAAAATGTGTGTGTGTAAGTGTGTGTATAGATAGACAAAAAGAAAGATAGAGTGTATGTCAAAATCAACACTGCATGGTGACTTTCATTTTCACACCTTAAGTGATCATCATACCATGTGTTACTACTCCTTGCTGAGGATCTATATACAGAACTTTGGGGAATTATGATGAATGTGGGAAGGCTGAAACCGGTTCTTCCCAGTTCTTTTGTTAAGGGTATTTATAGTCCTAACCATTATTTGGCATATTTATTTATCTATTTTTACTTTATTATTCAATTTATGTATTATTTATTATATTTTATGCTTCCGTTCAAACTTATTGTTGATTAAGAGGGTAAAGAGAAGAAAATTCCCCCTCTTTTTTCTTAATTTTACGTACCACTACAGTAAAATGGACGAATTTAAAAGTGCAATGCTAGATTTGATGAAACATCAACAGGAACAACAACTACTGTTGGAACAGAAATATCAAGAAAGACAAGAGAAATTCCAACGAGAACAGGCAGAATACCAGACAAAATTCGAGGAATTGCACCTAGAAATTCTGGCTAGACAACAGAAACTGGGAGAAATGCTCCTTCAAACACAGAATGAGCAAAGACACTTGTATAGTATATCCATCAAAAGCCAAAATGAGGACAGAGAAAACGCGTTCTCTCAAAATGCTATATATGGAGTTCTATTGAAAACTTCACATTTGCACCTGAAGAATAAATTACATTCGCTTCGTACTTTAAACGTTGCGAGGACTTATACAATACCGATTGTGTAAGTTGAGCTGACCACAAAAAGGTTCACCTACTCCTCAGGAAATTAGGCATCAGCAGAATATGCTAAGTTTGTTTATTATATTTCGCCTAAGAAAACCAGCAACTTGAAATTTAAAGAGGCGGTTCAATCATTAACAGAATTCTTCAGTCCAAAAACATCACTGTTCCACAAGCGTTGGAAATGTATGAATCTCATCCGCAAAGAAATCGAAGATTATATTACTTTCGCGAGTGTAGTCAATAAGCACTACGATGGCTTCAAATTGGCAGAGTTAAACGCCAATAATTTTGAATGTCTGATTTTCGTCCAGGGTTTGATTTCAGCGAAAGACGCCGAAATACGCCGAAGGGTACTCAACAAGCTTGAAAACGAGCTCGACGTTACTTTACAGCAAGTTGCTGAAGATTGCCAACGTTTCGTGAACCTCAGAGAGGATTCGAAAAACATCAAACATAATGGCGCGGCTCATATATTTTAAATAAAACATGTCAAAGAAAAATTAAAGAAGGTCAACCAAAAAATAATAAAGTTACTTTGCCGTCAAGACTATGTTTCAGGTGTAGTCAATTACATTGGTATAGAGATTGTCCTTTTAAAGATAAAAAAAAATGTTTTAATTGCGATAAATTGGGACACAAAAGTTCCCACTGCAGGATTAAGAACAAGACAAAAAAAAGTTTTGTAAAAATTACCAAGTCTGATGAACCAGAAAGTCGTAACATCAGGAAATATATTGAAGTGCAAATATTTAACAAAAATATAAGGCTACAGCTTGATTCGGGTTCAGACTTATCCATAATTATCAAACATGGAAAAACTGGTTAGCCGACTTTGTTAAAAACGAACCAAATAGCTAAAACTGGCGACCCTATTAAATTTATGAGCGAACTTATAACAAATGTGTTATTCAAAGGTAAAACTTTAAATCTAAAGGCGTCTATTATGAAGAATACGGGTAATTTCTTCGGGACTGATTGGTTAGAAGTTTCATCTTTGGGATATGCCTATTAATTCATTATATCAAAAAGTTGAAAATTTGACCGACGAAGAAGAAATGTTGAAAGGTGAAATAAAAAAATTCCCGACGTTTTCAGTGGAGGACTAGGAAAATGCACAAAAATGTCTGCTAAGTTTTAGTTAAAGCCAGACGTAAATCCAGTTTTTAAGTAAAAACGTAAGGTTCCATTTGCCTTGTAAAATCAAATTGACGAGGAGTTGAATTGACTTGAGGAAATGGGAGGAAATGTCAAAGGTTGAATATAGTGAATGGGCATGTCCCACAGTTTATATTTTTTTAAAAAAAGGGCAAAGGAATTTGTGTATGTGCTGACTTCTCTATGGGGCTGAACAGGGCCGTAAAGGATCACCATTATCCACTTCCAAGTCCAGAGGAGATATTCGCTAAGCTCAGTGGAGGAAAATATTTTTCTAAGATTGACTTAAGCGACGCATATCTACAAATACCCGTGAAAGAGGGATATCCGAAGCTCCTTTGTATAAACACCCACAAGGGTTTATACAAATTTTTAAGACTCCGTTCGGGGTTAAGGTCGCCGCTTCCATTTTCCAACAGGTCATGAACACGATGCTAAATGGTTTGTATTTTGTGGTGGCCTATCGCGATGACGTCCTAATGAAAAGCGAGAGCATCGAGGAACACAAATCGCACGTGTGGTAGGTGTTCAGGAGAATCCAAGATTACGGATTTAAATTAAAAGACGAGAATTGTGAGTTTTTCTTACAGATGAATACCGGTACTTGGTACAAATAATTGACAAAGACGGAAGATGTCCCGACCCAGATAGGGCAATAGCAATAATGAATATGCCAGCACCAGAAAATGTGTCGGCTCTTCAAAGTTTTTTACGTCTCGCCAATTATTACAACGTTTTTTGTTTGTTTTTTATGTCGCAAGAATGCACAGTTTGAGAGCTCCATTTAAGGAATTATTGAGAAAAGAAAAGGTAAGGAGTGGGAATGGACAACCAAATGCTAGGAAGCGTTTGAGAAAATAAAGGAGACCCTTACATCAGATCTGTTCCTGACTCATTACGATCCAAACCTTGACATCATTGTAGCCAGCGATGCTAGCTCCTACGGCATCGGGGCGTGCATTTTCCACAAGTTAAAGGATGGATCGGTAAAACCAATCGTCCATTCATCTAGGACGCTGTTATCAGCTGAAAGGGGGTTACTCGCAATTAGAAAAGGAAGCCTTAGGAATCATTTTTGCAGTGACTAAATTTCACAGATTTATTCATGGAAGGCACTTTTTGTTGCAGACAGACCATCATCCACTTCTTAATATCTTTGTATCAAGAAGGGGTCTGCTAACATATACTGCTAATAGACTGCAAAGATGAGGAACCATTCTCCTCAATTATAACTAGAAAATAAAGTTTCTCCCATCCACTAAAATCTGTCATGCAGACGAGTTATCTAGATTGATACCTAAGTATGCTGAACTCCTGGAAGACACAGTCATTGCTACCATAAGAACAGAGGTCGAAATAAAAAGTACCTTGTGTAATACTGTCAGGGAGCTTCCTATAACAATTGACAAGATAATAGACAAAGCCTTCGGTGATGAGTTCATAAAGTAAGTAAAGGACAAATTAAATAGTAAAGACCAGAATATTTCAGAAATTTACTCACTCTATAACGACATACTAATGTACGTCTACACTACAGAAAAAAACATTAAAGGAATTCCATGTTGGCCATCCGGGAACTTCAAGAATGAAGAGCCTGGTGAGGAGTTACGTCTATTGGACCAACATGGACAAAGATATTGAAAACACTGTAAGATCGTGAAAAGGGTATGCTTTGGCTGCTAAAGCACTCCCTTTAAAATTCAATCCTTGACCTAAAACCGACCGTCCGTCGTCGTGGATACACATTTATTTTGCTGGCCTACTTGATGGTTTTTACTACCTTGTAGTAGTTGACAGTTATTCCAAGTAGCCAGAAATATTGAAATGTAAGAAGCCGACCGCGGAGGTGACAATAAAGTTTTTGTACGAGCTATTTTCCCGTTTCGGGCTTGTTGACTTTATTGTAACAGACAATGCCACACAGTTCACATCCTGAGAATTTAAGGATTTTTATCATTCATTACGGATCGAATATATTACCACGGCGCTATATAATCCAAGAAGTAATGAACAGACAGAGCGTTTTGTGGACACTTTAAAGAGAGCACCGAGGAAGGCGAGAGGTACTCCCACCGATGCGGCTATACAGCAGTTTTTGCAGGTCTATCGTATAACCCCTAATAACAGTTCTCCATCTGCCAAGACGCCAACGGGGGTCATGTTTGCCAGGAAAATAAAATCAGCATTTGACAAATTCATTCCGCGTGAAACGAAAGCAGGAAATAGGAATAAAGTGTTTAAAAAGCGCTTTAAGATCTGTGAAAAGGTTTTTTTCGTGCATTTGCAAATAATAAAGCTCACTGGGAGATAGGAACAAAAGACAGACATATTGGTAACATGAGTTACATGGTTCAGGGATCGAAGTTTATACACAAACGTCATGTAAACCAAAATTAGAAAACGATATGAAAGCGCAGTCGATAGGGATCCTATAGAAGATGACACTATGGACGTCATCTTTGACACGTTTAAGGTTCCAATACCGCCATCAGTGCCAGAGTTCAGAAGGCCCAAAAGAAAAAGGAAATTTAGAAATTAACCCGAAAAGAAAAAGATATTGAACAATCTTTCATTTCATACCATGCTTACAGAAAAAGGAAAAGAATGAGTAAAAAAAAAATCTCCTCACTTATGAACTTTGAATTACCTAGAAAAGCACAATACGCATTGGATTATTGGAAATTATTAACATTATAATTTACCATTAAACTTATTCAATTTTTCATTATTTAGGAATAATGAATAGAGACCTTAATAAAAAGGGACTGTTGTTAACATGTAAAATGTTTGTCATAAAACTAAAAAAAAATTGTGAATGTAATTCCTGTTTATAGCTTTTTAAAGGTGGCATTTTCTGATATTTTTTTTTTTTTTTTTGTGTGTGGTTGAATAAAAAGTATTGTGCGGTACTTATAAAAAAACTCCAGAGTCAGGCTGAAAAGCGGGGTGTTGTGGTGTCCTACCTCTAAAGAGTCTATGTTGGTCTCTTCCGCCTATTATAAGATTAGTAGGAGAGACATTGGAGAACAGTCGAATAGATTAGACGATGACCGACACACACTCACTAGTCGTGTAATACACTTCCGCTGTACTAATTGTTTAATATATGATATATCTGCAACACTTGTTTGGATATTTCTTTAACCATTGACTTGGTCACAACATTTACACGAAAGATTTTATTAAACATTAAAAAGCTTTCCTTGTTCTATATTTTGGTAAAAGTGACTCACTAGTAACGTGCTATCAATTGCTAAATATTTGCGTCAAAGTCTTACAAATAAAATCATTCACGATTTGCTTTTGGGCAAAATTCATGCCTAAAGATCAAACGAAGTTAAAAGAATTTACATAGGTAAGAGAAGGAGAAGAGAGAACATTACCTCTCATCATATTCTGATTAAAGTGTAAGGCACAAACATAAACAAGACTCCTTTGTTCACTCTTATTATTAAGGCAAGATAACCAGCTCAAATGTTAATATGTTAAGCTCATTAAAGCTTAATTTTTTCAGCAAAATCTTCATTTACTTATATATATACAGTCGATAGTCTTTTGAGAAGGTTGGCAAATTCACACACATTGCTGAGAATTTTAACAATAATTCAGTTAAAAAATATTGAGATAAATATCGTTTTCTTTTTTTATAAAAGTTCAAAATTAGGATTGATATCTCTAATTTTAAGAAACTTATTTCAGTTTTCTTTTTTCTTTATCTTTCTCTTTTTTATCGTCGTTGGAGCAGGCGTTGTTGTCGTTATTATTAGAAAAAACAAAAATCCATCTGGTCCTTGGACTAATTTGTCTTCTTAAAATCGCCTGAAAACAGGCTCCAGATTCAATCCTAGTATGACATTTGCGGAAGCAGAAATTAGCGTCCTCATTGGTTAAAAAAATAAAACAAAATGTATTTTTAAAAAAAAGAAAAAAAAAACCTTGCCTTTTGACAGACTTTATTTCGGCGGACCGTCCTGGGTATGACGACAAACTACATCAGCGTCCTGGGTATGACGATAAACTACACCCGCCTCCTGGTTGAGACGATAAACTACGTCCAACAGCAAGGCCTCTGTTCAGTAGGTTTTGAGGAGCGTGGAACCACCTCTTAATTGTTGGTATTTCCATGTCCACCCTGACCCGGGGTAGTAGCACCTGTTAGGGTCCCAGCTATGGGCAAATAGTTAACATCCAAACTTGGGTCAAAATACTGTGATAGTGTAAAAATAGGTTTTAATACCATAAATACTTTGTAAAAAAAATTATTACTAGCAATACATTTTTGAAAAAAATATATTACCAGCAATAAATTTTTGGAAAAAAAAAAATTATCAGCAATAAAAATTTTGTCAGCATTAAATAACCGATTGAGGTTAATATGCCGTAAAACAAGCCAAACCAAAACCAAACTGTTATCAGCAATTACTTAAAAAAAAATTAACAGCAATACAAACAGCTATACATTTTTGGGAAAAAAATATTACCAGCTATACATTTTTTCAGGGAAAAATATTCCCAGAAATAGATTTTTGAGGAAGAAAATATTACCAGAAATATATTTCGAACAAGAAAATAAATATTACCAGCAATAAAAATTGTCGGCATTAAATAACCGATTGAGCTTGATCTATCGTAAAACAAACAAAGCCAAACTGGGGTAAAACTCTATGAAAGTGTAAAAATACCAGAAATACTTTGTAACAAAAAATATTACCAGCTTTACATTTTTGAAAAAATATTACCAGCGATACATATCTGAAGAAAAAAATATTACCACCAATACATTTTTGACAAAAAAAATATTACCAGCGATACATATTTGAAGAAAAAATATTACTAGCGATACATATTTGAAGAAAAAATATTACCAGCGATGCATATTTGAAAAAAAAAAATTACCAGCGATATATATTTGAAGAAAAAATATTACCACCAATACATTTTTGAAAAAAAATATTACCAGAGATACATATTTGAAGAAAAAAATATTAACAGTGTTACATATTTGAAGAAAAAAATATTACCAGTGATACATATTTGAAGAAAAATATATTACCACCAATACATTTTGAAAAAAATATTACCAGCATCACATATTCGAAGAAAAAAATATTACCACCAATACATTTTTGAAAAAAATATTAACACCAGTACATATTTGAAGAAAAAAATATTACCACCAATACATATTTGAAAAAAATATTACCAGCGGTACATATTTGAAGAAAAAAATATTACAACCAATACATTTTTGAAAAAAAATATTACCAGCTGTGCAGTATTTACATTAGTCGGACTATTGTCCTCATCTTTGTTGCCATATTTGTCAGAACGTTTCGGCCGTTGTACGCTCCGGCCTTCTTCAGGTGGTTGGAACCCTTTATTTCGATCACTGGGGTAGACTGTTCTAGTTCCACGTGCCATGTTTGATGGATGTCAGTTATCAGTTATCTCCTGCTAATTTTCCCTCTGAAAGTTCTGCACTGCCTTAACCGGGTATTGAACTCACACTCTTTGGGTCTGTCACTGGATCTAATCAACGCCTTTAGCCACTGTGCCATGTGTCCTTGAGGACACATGGCACAGATGAGGACAATAGTCCGACTAATGTAAATACTGTACATAATACCTCATCTCAGAAATATAGACAGACTCTACCAGCTGTACATATTTGAAAAAAAAAATATTACCACCAATACATTTTTGAAAATAAATATTGCCAGAAATAGGTTTTTTGTAGGAAAAATGAAAAATATTACCAGAAATAGAGTTTTTGAAGAAAAAATATTAGCAGAAATAGATTTTTGAAAAAAAAAAAAAAAAAAAAAAAATTTCCAACAATAAAAATTTTGTCGGCATTATAACCCACTGGTGTTGATATGCCGTAAAACAAACCAAACCAAACTAATTTCGGCCGATTTTTTCAGACCATAAAACTTGAGCTTATTTTTTAGAATTTGAAAACCAAATTTTATACAAGTATCTTTCTCATAAACCGACAAGCTTCATTTAGGTGGCATTTTACATGATTCGGACCTCTGTTTTTACAAATTTGAAAACAAATTTTATACATCAAATTTATTTGAGCTATTTTTTTCATTAACCATCTGACTTTCTTTTTATAATTATTTTCTATATAATCTTCTCAAAAGAAAGTGCAATCTAGTGTATCATTTTTTATATTCACCTTTTAATTAATCTTTTATACAATCTATATTTGTTATTATATAAATCTTTATACTCTCCCCACCCCCACAAAGAAAAGTTGTAGGGGAGTTATAACTCTGAGTAAATAATTATAAACCCCCTAACATTATTTTACATATACAAAAATAATCGTAGAAAATGAGAAACAGCAATAAGTGGAAGCATCAAAAGAAGTATTATTATCTGGTGTTGGAGAAAAGACAGACAGTAATATTGATTAAAATTGTGAGTTTTGGGATCAAATGTAGTTTAAATATGGATCGGAATCTGACAAAATAACAAGACGAAGAATTAGTAAAGTATACAGTCTTTCTCGTAAGGTTTTTTTTTATAGATGTGTGTAATGAGTGTCCAGATAATTTAGTTAGAAAATACATGTCTGCAGTTTTCCTACCTCAAATTTTGTTGAGTACTAAAAGATAAATGTTACTATATAGCCTGAAAAGGAAAAAAGAACCGAATTTTATTGTTGGCGCACGTGTTAACGACGTGACCGTCTGAACTGCTAGTCCATTAGTGAAAATGCCACGCTTTCGTGTGTATAGAGGAGAAAAGTGGGGTCGATTCTCATTGGTTTAGAATAAGTGACTTAATTATAATTGTTATAATTATTTTATTATAATTATTTTTGACACTATAACAAATTTTTATTTATTTTTTATGGACACGACACTGTGACAGTATAATTAATTTTGCCTTTATGAATTTCTTTATGGACACGACACCGTGACAGTATAATTAATTTTGCCTTTATGTATTTCTTTATGGACACGATACCGTGACAGTATAATTAATTTTGCTTTTATGTATTTCTTTATGGACACGACACCGTGACAGTATAATTAATTTTGCTTTTATGTATTTCTTTATGGACACGACACCGTGACAGTATAATTAATTTTGCCCTTATGTATTTCTTTATGGACACGACACCGTGACAGTATAATTAATTTTGCTTTTATGTATTTCTTTATGGACACGACACCGTGACAGTATAATTAATTTTGCTTTTATGTATTTCTTTATGGACACGACACCGTATCAGTATAATTCATTTTGCTTTTATGTATTTCATTATGGACACGACACCGTGACAGTATAATTAATTTTGCTTTTATGTATTTCATTATGGACACGACACCGTATCAGTATAATTAATTTTGCCTTTATGTATTTCTTCATGGACACGACAAAGTGCAATAAACGAACTTAGTTTATGGTATTTTTTTATTTACCTTTTAATTAATTTCATATAATTATACATTTCTTTTTCATTGTAATTTATTTTTATAAAGTCGAAATCTTTAAAAACATCTTTAAAAACTCAATTTAACTTTATAACGTTCAACTTGATTGGTTGATAAATATTTTGCGTGCCCAAACATTTTCTGGATAAATTTGTGTGCAAATCTATGGACCCTTCCTCTCCCAGTAAAAACAACAATGCTGGAGAGTGGTCAGGATGTTTCGATTCAGCAAATGATTAGCTATCTTAAGAAACATTGTTAATCGGCGTGTAGCCAAAACTACGCCTTCTGTATATTTCTTGAGGGGCCTCTTCATATTAAAAAGCCATGAAGATGATTATAATACTCACTGCCTTATCTCTACTTGTCAACATCTTTCGACAACAACTCCTTCATAGATATACAGAAGAAGGATTTTAACAACTGCAGATGAATGTCATTTTTTCCACAGAAAGTAATTTCTAGAAGATCAACCAATATCTCCAAGCAATAAATAAATAAATAAATAAATACTTTCTTCCATTTTCCAGAAGATATTTCTGGGCAACTTCTAAAAAAGATCAGTTCAACAAAACCTTGTTACTGTCCAACACACGAATAGAAAATAACTTGTGCGACCTTCAAATATAATTTTTTTAAAAATGTCTCTCTTTAACCACTGAAATAAGTGATGAGTTTCGTCTGAATTTTGAAAGGGTTTTTCACTCTTGATTTCTTTACAGTTTTCTTAAATTTATATTTTTGTGCGCATAGAAAATACCTTCTATATCTTTATATAACATTGTTTTGATCACCATTTTTTAAAATTATCTATTTTGGTCAGTTCAACCATGTAAGAGAAAAATGCCTAATCTTTACTGTTTCATTTGAGGAAAAAAGTAAAATTTTTTAACAAATGGACATTTTTTCCGCAGCAGGAAATAACCCCTATTTCCAATAGAATTATATACTTACATACATACCATATTAAAACACACACATACATTATTTTCTATCCAATAACAAACAATATTTACAAATATTCCACAATACAACATACACTGTTTAAATCAAACTGTCTATTGGTTAGAAATTAACATCACCATGTGAAATATTTGACCAATCAGAGAAAACTAAAACCCTATTTTTCTCTTAAAAAACACACAGATTCCGACATTCAGGCGCGGAGATGCGACTGCCTCCAAGTCGTTCACATCTGAGAAGACATGGCTGCATAGCTTTTTCCTTCCCCCAGCACGAAATATGCATCGGCGACTTCAAACAAATTATCTCCAACAACGACTTGGATGGTCAGTGAATCTTGACTGACGATCGAAGTCTTTTCTAACCGACAGATTTTCTGTGAACCCAAATATTTTAACTCAAGTAAAGTATTGTGGGAAATTTGTCCCGGCTTTCCCACATGAAAGGGTTAAAGTTAAATGTGCCAGAATCGATAAAAGCAACAACGGCTTGAAAGATAAGTGTCGTCAATACACAAAAAAAGTAAAAGGATACACACAAATACGAGAGAAAGAAAAGGAGAAGAAATTCTTTTAACTTAAAGGAAGAAAAAAATGTTCATACAAAGGCTTGCTCAAAATATTTCTCTGAGCTCCTAAAAATTCTTTAAGCGAGTAAATTGTTCTTAGGGGGTTAACACTCACGTAGATTTCTTCAAAGCTCTTGTTGAGGAGGAAACAGTCGGAGGATCGAAATTTTGTAGGTGAGTGAGTTCGTAGGCCGACGACGAGAATTTCAAGGTCAGAGGAAGCAGATTTCGGGTAGTTTTAGAAGAGGGCGGACTTTCTGCATTTAGATCCCAGCGGGTAGATCTCTTTCTTGAAACTGGTTCCAAAGATGACTAGTGTTCTATCACCGACCTGATGCTATCACAGACGGTGTCAAGTACTCACTGCCAAAGAGGCATATATTCTCTGTATTTATAGAGATTAGAAGGCTGAGAAATATCGGGAACTTTTCCCTACACTTTCCCGGCCCTTTCATTAGTCAGAAAATATATTCTTATCTTTGATAAGTATCAAAGTTTTGGAAGCTGCTTTTTGGAAGCAAGGGTTCTACAAGTTGTGAGCGTTACTCCCCAACTTTATGGCACTATGGTCAGGGCAAGGAGGGTAAGATTGCTTTTTATACTTTCTCTCGTTCCTGAGAAAATATATTCTTATCTCTGGTAAGGATCAAGGCTTTGGGAGCTGGATTTGAAAGCATGGGAAAAAGTTGGGGCAAAGATCATAAAAGAGGCTAGAACACTGACTTGTAAAATATTGTAGTAGTGGTTCTCAAATTCTAAAAGACTATTTTTACTCGTTTTTTACTCTTTTGAATTCATGTACATATGTTTGTAAATAGAAATGAATTATTTAACAAGCTTATTCATGTTTTATTTATTTTAATTTTACTATTGATTGGAATTCGGACGTTCGATTTTTAATATAAAAATCCCCTGGACGACTTCATTACCTGCACTCTAAATCCTTATATTGCTTTTGATTGGCTGGAATGACTTAGGTTAATTTAATGTTTAGGAATAGACGACCTGTATATATATCTGACAACTACACTTCTATGGCAATAGGCCTTATATTTTGTTTATTTTTAAACCTGCCAAAGATATTGAAGCCTAAAGATTACACACACTACTAAAATCATAACAAGATAGTATGCCGCAGAAACTAAAATCTGATCTTTTCAAACCTTCCATCTGTTACAGAACCATTTAAAAAGAAAAATAGAGTTAACTAAGGGAAATAACTCTGGTAAGATTAATCTTTTTATTAGACTTTTGCAAATACGTTTAATAAAACATGAATACGTTTTTTTTTTTTTTTGGTCGCCACCACTGTTTTTCTATATCCCTTCGTTCCACAAGGTCGATAGAATAGATGGCATAATGTCAGAAGGGGAATGTCTAAATTATAATTTAAATGAAGAGACAATGTTGACAAGTATTGTAGATCGTGTTCTGAATCTTTTCCTTACATCATATACACCGTTCAGAAACTATAAGACATTTCAGAATTAACCGCTATTTACATTCCATCGATGTGTGCACAACCATTTTAGTTTGGAGTTGCTTAGTACGTACTAAATTGATGCCCTTCGTTACTTATAAACTGACGAGTGTTTAAGATGACGGCCATATTCACGCCACCATCGTAAGCTGGAGGAGTCCTCATGATATACACAAAACTGGTTTAATCTATTGAAGCAAACATCTGAAATAATTTTTTGCTTGTCTGATCTATAACGCAAGGACTTTTTAGAATGATGCTACTTTGGGATGGAGAGAAAGGACAGTAAATTTGCAACACAATCACTTTTTATAAGAACAGGGACAAGTTAAGGATCAAGCCTGTGAGTGTGTAAGTTAAAAAAATTAAGAATCGTTTTTACCAGCAGTGTTTGGACTAAGAGAGAAAGAAAGAGAGATAAAGAGAGAGAGAGGGAAACATGTTGGCATTTCCATCCAATCTTTCTGTAATCGTTGTTGCGAACTGATTTTGAAAAGTCCTGTCCGTTTTTCCCGTGGGAAATATTAAATGTACACCCTTTCACACTACTTGTTGTATAGACATGTTATAATTTCTCCGTGGGAAAGATTAATGACAAATATGCGTATATCGATATGAAGATATCTTTGAGAAGAGTGCATGTTTGTCATTCTTTTCTATCAGCTATTCTGTTCTATCCTTTTTATTAAGGATATATCATGGATATAGTAATGCCTAGAATGGGGAAATGTAAACAGGAAATATTATCAATTCGCTAATAGCCTATTAACCATTTCCTTATAAACTCCTGCCTTGCTTGGGGTGAATGGCTTAAAAAAAAATTCAGCATTTATTGACCACAAGTGTATCATTCTCAATTTGGTATGTGATCGCTTTATTCCTGGACGCATGGTGTAATGTGTTCACCAATACTTTTGATAAATTTTTTATGGAGAGTGTGTACTTTGTGCAACACAAACAACTGACTGCAAGAAACAAATGTGCAAGATCATGAGTATTTTACTTGAAGGCAAAAATCTTTTTATCGAATCCTCATTTATCCTTATCGACAAGACAATCCACTACATATATACACCACCATATGGGGGCATAAAACATGCTAGGGTCATGTTAGATGAAACCCTGTTTCAGAAAGGCATAATCAAGAAAAACGCTTTCTGGCATTTTTAAGCATTTAATGTTTAAAGTAAGCATAAAGTTATACTCTGCTTCAGATTAGATCTCTTTCTGATTCACTCCACATCAAAACCTGTTGTCTGCATGTGAAAGCTAAAAAGAAAAATTAAAAAAATGTCACTCTTTGCGTAGGGACTTCGAGCATCAAATCTAACTCAAAACAAAAAATCTTCCCCCAAAATATAAAATACAATTTAAATGGAACCAGTGACAAAAGTTACCGCCAAATCAAATGTGTGACAAAAAAATGCTGAGTCACGTATCCATCTTGCTTAAAATGGCCCATTCACAACACTCAAGGCAATTGTAGGCGAGTAGGCAGGCTGCTGCCATCACCACCAGTGGCCTCAGTCAACCAACCCGACACAAGCTTCAAAGCCAGGCCCGGACAACTTCCAGGTCACTTCACAAAGATACATTCAGCCTTGATCTTTTATATTGGTAATACAAATAATTTTATTTCGACAGGTCTTGTCTCCTTTTCTATCCACCTCACTGGCTATACTTTGTCGTTTTGTTTGTTCTCGTGCAACACACTCGGTAGATAATAATAACAAAAAAATTACAAAAACACTTTAGTTATAGCAGAAAACATCACTGTATATAAAAAGCAAACTAGCAGTACCTATAAACAAAAAGCAAGAAATCCCAATTCTACACGATTATTACCGTAATAAAACGTTGGAAGAGAAAACAAAGCAAAAATGATTTTATAAAAAGCAAGGTACCAATACGGTCGAAGATAAATCAAAAACAATTTTATCATTACATGCACGGAGCTATAAAGGACTGTGTGGCTTGAGTCGCATCACTTTTCTGCCTAAAAAATTAAATAAAAGTAATGTTTTTCTTAGCAATCTAGAACATTGATAATTATTCTTTCTCAATTTGTTATTTTTTCCTTCCTAACCTCAATCTATATATAGTGATATTGTATCATTTGTCTAAAATAATTACTGCCATTAATTTTCCAAATAAATTAGAAAACTTCAGCTTCCTTCTTTGTTTTTATTCGAAACATTATCCTCTCAAACTTCCAGATAAATCGTATATGCAGGAAAAGTATATAATTCTCATTCCAAAAAAATATGTACATGCGAAAAGCAAAACAATATTTATTTAAACTCAAAACAAAAGAAAATGTTTGCAGCTATATCATAACAAAATAAATTGTCGATCTTATAGGAGGATCAGATAAAAAAAATATAGAATCAGGAATCTTGAAAACCAAACAACTGAATTGACCCCACCGACATTAACACCTGATTTCGTCTCTGACTTTTTTTTTATTTTGTAGTACCGTACCAACATTTTCTGTATTTCCTTTCAGGTGTGGGAAATGAAATAAAATCAATAATAATAATAATAATAATAATAATAATAATAATAATAATAAAGAATTAAAAAAAAAATTAGTTAATTTTCCCATGATGCAAGTTATAAAGAAACCGGAAATGGTTACACGTACGATTTTATGACCCGACTTCTAGAAAGGACATAATTTTTCCCTTTTTCCACTTTCCAACGAGATCGTTCGGACGTGTTTTCAGCAGCCCTACTCGCAAAATAAAGATTCGAACATCCCAACTCAGCGTGAGGCTGACTTCAGCTCGACCATCTTTACCCATTCTTATCCTTACTTCCCATAAACTAAAAAGGAAAGCGGACATACTCAAGAGACACTTAACTTTGTCTCAATACTGTCAACATAAAAGAAATAAACGTCCGTAGCAGAAACTCAAGTTCTTTTGTATGCTTCTTCTATCTTCGTTTATATATTGAACACGTACCTTCACCTAAAAAATACACACAAAACCCACAACCTTGTTAACATCCAAATAAGTCTCTTTTTCTGTTGTTTAATGTGTAATATGTTGAGGCATATTCAAGTACTATGGTTTAATACCGATAAATTTCGTCGGTACTTTGTTACGATAATTCCTTTTACAGTACCAGTAATAATAATAATAATGATGATAATAATAATTACAACAGATTACTAGGTCAATGTGTTAATGGTTATTACTGAATTTGTCTAGCAGACTTTAGATGAGAATGACAACGTCTGTGACTTTAGATAGCTCGAAGGTGTTTGACAGAGTCTGGTACGCTGACCTTCTCCACATGCTCAAGAGTTATGGTGTCTCTGAGCAAATATTTGGCCAATCGTTCTTAACAAATCGTGTAATAAAGGTCATGTCCAACGGCCGCGCTTCCATATCATTTCACATTAAAGTGGAGATCCGCCAGGGTTCTATCATTGAGCCTAACTTATTTCTTCTTATCTTCATCAACGACCTTCGCGATGTCATCAGTTCCCAATTAGGAATTTATGCTGATGGCTCAAATATTATCTCTTCTCTTAATAGTAAGTATGATAGGTCTGACAAAGTAAAACTGACAGCTATTTTCGAAAATCACTTCCAGTCAGTTGTTGACTGGGGCAAGGAATGGCTCGTAAATTTTAGAGAACTTTTTTCCATGGCTTATGCTAAATTCCTGGAGAACAATTCATTGCTGTTCTTCTTGAATAACAACTCAACCTTCTTTGTCTCACGTTTTCAACTGACATGAAGTGGAGTGATTATATTGAATCAATTACTAAGTCTGGTGCTACAAAAGTTGGTTCACTGTGTCATGTGTTATAACCTAGGGAATGTTACTGAATAGATTAATAACACGAAGTTTGGTAATGAACGATAATACTTAAGACAAGAACAACACATATAAGATTCACCAGCGGCGTGTAGAAATAGTCAACTGCTAGAAGTGAGTCAAGTGAATTCTACAATGAATCTCCAACTGCAGACCAACATACAGTATTTACTACTGTATTTATATGAATGGGGACATACCCATTATCGCCCGTAGGCATGCTACATCATGCTAGACAATTTTTCTCTACAGAAACCATCCTTCACATATAGAATTGCTAGGTCTACTGCTAGAAAAGTTGGTTCACTACGTGATGATAGGCATTTTTTATGCCAGAATCTATCTTAAACCTTTATAAATTTACCATTTGTCCATGCATCTGGTCTGGTGCTTCTGCAATGTATTTAGAGATTAGTGACATATCCAAAGAAGAATCTACAATGTTATCAGTCTTGACCTGGCATTTCGGCTTCAGTCATTTTCTCACCACTGTAGCGTAAGTTTCCTGTGCCTCTACTATAAATCTTTTTATAATTGTTCCGATGAGTTTTCCTCTTTTCTACTTTGACTTGACAACTTTAAGCGCAGTACTAGATTGGCAACTAGGTCACATTATTTTACAGTTAAAATGTCTTCATATAACTGTAAGGTCTATGCTAAAAGTTACTTCTATCGCACTTTTCACTTACAGAATTCTCTTATAGTTTCTTGGTTTCCAATCAACTTTGAATTTAATAATTTAAATGTAATGTCAATCGTCAACTGCTATCTATTTGAAACCTGTCCTTGTATTGTCCTTTTTCCCTAATAATGTTTTTTTCTCAGTTTTTTTCTCACTCAGTACCCCACCCGCGTCATAATGTTATATCGCCTTGCTTCAGATGAAATGACTAATATCTATCTATCTATCTATCTATCTATATATATATATATATATATATATGTGTGTGTGTGTGTGTGTGTGTGTGTGTGTGTGCTTCAGCAGCAAATTCTCTTTTAGGCATGTCTGATTGAATAAATTATAGACATTATGTCTGATAATTTATTCACAATATAAAAATATAATTCACAATATAGAAAATTACTAATCGACAACACAACTATTCTACACCATGAAAACAACAAATTCAGATAACAGATCTTAGAAGCAATTTATATTGAAAAACAGAATGAACTATGAATACTGCAGTAATGTTCTGAAATGCCTATAAAGGAACAGTTTTTTTTTCATGCTTTAATGTGCACGTAACCATGACATTAAAACATAGAAGAAAAATTCTATAATGGATATTTTTTTATGTTCTAATGAACGCTCAGCTCATTGTCAATCGTTTTGCATTCAAAAACATAATAAAAAGAATTACGGTAATGGATAACAACACACATCTTTATATAAATAATTATACTAATGAACAATGTATAGTTTTGTACCACTTGCACCCAAGAAAATGATCTTGGAATGCGCCCACGCACGCGACAACGCCTATGCCCCCCACACACAATGAAAAGAAAAAAAAAATGTACTAATGACAAGTGCATATATAAAAGAAAAAAAAACGAGAAAATAAACATCAATTGCAGATATCCTCTGACGAGTGGACGGGGTGATTACTGGAGGTTCCATCTACGAATATCTAGAGTCGGGATGCTGAAGATAACATCAGTCAGCCGTGTGACAAATCTTATACTTTACTAATTCTCTCTCTCTCTCTCTCTCTCTCTCTCTCTATATATATATATATATATATATATATATATATATATATATAAGGATTTTACACGTGTTTGAGTTGCTAATTTTGTGTTTTTTATTTTATTAAACAATGAAATTAATAACAACTGACCCAAATTCAAAAGTCATACTAAAGAAAAATTCCTGTTAGAGGCCCAATTTTTTTATTTTTTTACAGTGATATTCACCCTGATAAAAGGCTAAGAGCCGTTCTTAGTAGAGGGTTACGTAGTAAGAGACACAGTTTATGGAAATATGTAGGAAAGGTAACAGTTGACCCTAGACATGAACAGGTTAAGATTTCAGTGATCGGAGAAGCATCCCCTTGGGAGCCAGTCCCTCAAATAAGCGGTTTGTAGGAAGAAACTGCTCGAGTGGAAGTTACATCCCACCAATGGAATACGAAGGTGGTTTGCTACAATGTGCATGGAATGACAGGTCTTAGCCATGAAAGTTAGGACTGGTGGAACTAAGGATTCTAGTTCGTCTGAGCACTTTCCATGAAAATAGTGATAAAGCTGCGAAAGACTTGTGGCGTTTCCTCTGTGAGAAAGGAATTATAAGGTGGAAAACAATTTGTCACCCACAAGGATGCAGAGACACTTTCGGACTCTTTCAAAACTGGATTGAGTAGCGTCAGCCCACATATCGCAGCAGTACTTCATTTTCGGGCTGATCTGGCTCTTGTAAAGCTAGAGGATAGCAAGATGAGTCAGGTACTGGCTGGAGCAATACAGGGAATAGACCATTTGCGATGGATCCTATGTATGAATTGTATTTGAAGTCGAGGTTGAATTTAAGTCGCAATAGGCGCTCAAGACACGAGGTGTCGTGTTATCTCCTCCTAATTTTCGAAACTGCTCCTAGGTGACGCTTTCCAAGCTATAAATACTCGACGATATTTTTTCTCGCTCTCTTCTGATCTTATCCGCCAACATGTAACCTCTCTCGCGGAAAACGCGTTCCCTTTGTGAAACGCATGAACAACACACACACACGTACGTACGCACATTCACTCACTACACATACTTTGCACCCAAAAAGTTTTTACATTCATTTGTTACGCACATTATTGTCTTTGTCACTTGTAACCCTTTATTGTTAATGCATTATCATTTGTTTGTACATATATATTGGTTCTTGTCCTTTCTTTCCATTTATTTACATGGACTCACGCCCTGAGTCTGCTATGTTTGTTGTGGGCATTTCAGGAGACACACGTGTTTATTTCTCAACGCATACACCGGCCCGCAACAGGGGTCGCCCTGAGAAAACACACGTTCATCGTGATCAGTGAAAGTTCTGGGTCTGCTTGAAAATGATGGAATGTCACTAGTTTGGTTTTTAATGTATTGAATTTGAACAGCCAATTTTGTAACCCTCTTAGCCGCTACGTCAAAGATCGGCTGCCAAGCTATAATATTGGAGCTTACTACAGTTCAGTGACCCCCAGTATTTCAAAAAGATGTCTGAATTTTTTA
The DNA here is from genome assembly GCA_963932145.1 of Acanthosepion lycidas. Taxonomy (NCBI): domain Eukaryota; kingdom Metazoa; phylum Mollusca; class Cephalopoda; order Sepiida; family Sepiidae; genus Acanthosepion; species Acanthosepion lycidas. The sequence goes on from OZ010574.1 coordinate 81,471,334, forward strand.
TGCGTGCATGCCGATTTTTGTAAATAGGGACGTCCTTATATGGTCATATCAGAAAATAAGAGCAATAACTCTAGTAAATTTAAAATTTATTGGTAATTTTCTAACATTTCTTCAACAAGTGCCTTCGTAAGTAAGACTGTAAAACAGAAGTAACTAAAAATTTAGGATTACTGGATAGTTAAAAAAATATCTTTAAAAAGGCGTTTACATTGTATCTGTCATGTAATTTTAATACAAGCATTTCTCCCTTACACAAATCTCACAAACATCAAATTATCGATGGATGTCTCAGCACATCATAAAAATACCCACCTTGATGTTTAAAAAAATGTTTTTCTGTAATATTTTAAACTAAAAGTACGTAATATTTGTTTCAGTTAAGATTAAATAAACTTTAAATCAGTTAATCTTACCCAAATAAAGTTTCAGAAAATTATATATTATTTTGGATAGATTTTCTAATAAAGAGAATTTTTTATGTTAATTCCAATTAATTCAAATTCGGTTTGAAATAAAGCAAAGTATTTTGCTGATTGGAAATATTAAATTTAATCTTTTTGCTTGGAATTAAATCTAAAACGCTTCAAAAAGATTTTGCATTTTTAAAATGCATTTTAAACTTTATGTATGCTTTTTTTAAGTGCGCGTACCTATATATATATATTCATTAGGTAGCTATTCGGGGTTGCAAATTTTAACAGCTCTTAAATAAAAATCTAAAATCTAGAACATTTATTATTATTATTTATTTATTTATTTACTTTTTCTACATAAAATTTGTAAAAGCATGTGCGATACCTTGCCCTAGTCAGCCGCCAACCACGTTGTGTTAAAAGCGTTTGCCTTTGCTCGTTAACCAATACACCACGCACTCGTAAAGACCGTTATAAATCAGGTAAAATGGAAGGTAAAAAGATATGTTCCAACTCGGAAGTAGCATTGTGTTGCAAGCATGGTTTTAATTAACTTTCTTTATTTTGGATCTTGACCAGATCCAACTCGATGCCGGTTGCGCCATGGTCTGGAGACGATGTGAAGCACGCTTCAGGCTCTGGCCAGTGATGTCCACCTTCAAAAAGAAGGAAACGATTGACCATACAAGGAATCCATTGCACCCGACCTCAATAGGCAGCACATGACTTACTCCGGCATTGGTATAGAGTCCCACTGTGGAGCAGCAGCGGGGGGAGGGACTCCAAGTCACTTACGTAGGTGCTTGTTGATACACTGTTGCATCTGCTGAATGCAAGACAGAATAATATCATACATCTGCAACGATCACAGAAGCTGGGACAGGAAACCATACTGGTAGCAACTAGCCTTCAGTTTGCCGGGGAGATGGGTTCTGTCGATAGATTCAATTCCACTTTCTACACTTCTTTACCTTCGTGCCGATCAGTCAGTGGAATTTCATACAGCCGTCCGAGCATATATAATCAAGAGCACATCGATTTTACAATCCCAAATATATCTAAAGTAGTTCACATTTTCCTGCTTTTTATTTATGTTTAACCAAGTTGTTCCAAAGCAAAATCTTTAGTTACCAAATAGTAAAACGTTTGATATTCCAACCAAAAATAAACTTGGTTTGAAATAGAAATCTTCCTGATAGCAAATATCTCCTGAAAATAAATGCAGAAGCTTTCTTTTTGCCAACTTAAACTTTGAGCCATCTACATAAAACCATTTTCCAGACCTATTTGAATGACTTGTTGTCTGCATTCCTTAAAGAACTTTTGCTGCTAACTTGATTAATATCTCTTTGAAGCAGGCAAACTAAATTTTCATTATAGAAAATTTAATTTATACAAGATTTTAGATGATGTTGAATTACATCGTATTAAGTTAAACTGTAAATTCTTGAACAGAAGATACTTTTTCAACTTGAAGAATTATTTTATTTCCTCCCTCCCTCTCTCTCTCTCTCTCTTTATCTTTATCTCTATCTTTAAGTTCAATCTTTTTTCTATTTTCCATGTACCTTCAGAACTTGAGCGATCATGGCTCTCTACATCTTCTCTAGCTCTTAGCAATGTTTGTCATTAGTGTGTGTGTAAAAGAGTAGAGAATAAGCTAAAATTTAACCCCCCCCCACAAGAAAAAAAAACAGACACACAGGTTGTTGGAAATCGTATTTCTTAAATACAATCTAAGGGTCAGTCGATGATCACAAGTCCTACAAAAAGGAAAAAGGAGCCGGACGTGGTGATGACTTATCATTGAACCATGAATTGACGAATCAGCAACTGGCGAGATTTCCTGGGTAAAAAAGTTCCGCCCCTTTAATATTATTCACTGAGGTTTTTGACTTGGCAGCGAGAAGATAGTATGGGAAAAGGCTGGTGTAGGGAAGTACTCTAACTCACTGTACCCTCCCCGCCACTACCATTTAGTCGCCAACATTTCAATGTTGGGAGACACCAGAAGTGGCATATGCAAACACCACCGCATAGAGCTATTCTTTAGTACAAGAAAATCTTTCGCCTCGCGAGAAGATGGCTTTTAACTTTCAGTGAGAAATCAAGATAGTGCGACTTTGGAGTGAAGACAGACGATACGCCCACTACGACATATTACAGAACAACGACTGTAGTTTGCCAAACATCAGCTCAAGTCATATCTGATGATGTCACAATGGCAAACTATCTCTCTCAGTTACTGTTTAGCTATCTTTTTTTTTTTTTTTGCAAGATTGTTAGGTGGTTGCTCGCTGTTTTCTTTTGCCTCTCTTGCCTTTTATGTGTCATGTGTCAAATTTTCCGAGCTTTCTTTCCTAATTATATATCCTAAAAGTTTCAACAGTATCTTTCTGATTTTATGTATAACCGTCTTTTTCTTTGCACTTTCCTTAAAACTTCCACATTGCTTACATATTCCATCTATGGTATTCTCAGCATTCTTCTGTAGAACCATGCCCCCGTTGCTTCAGGTATCCTCTTCATTTGTGAGGAAATGGTTCAGCATTCACTGTCGCATAAGGGCAAAACATAGTATCATAATTTGACACAAGGTCTACAGAGAGCCTGCTTAGTAGGTTGGGTACCACTGAGTATTAGTTGCAGGAATATTCCAAGGGAATGGTAAAATTCCCAGCATGTACAGTGTACATTTCAAGAGATTTTTGATATTATTTTGTGCATATACAGGGTGCGATGGATAAATTGTTGCCATTTTATATTTTTAATTTCGAGCATGCACGTTGTTTGTTTTTGCACTGTGTAGTTGGGTCAGTTAGGATCCGTCTGTGAGAAAAAGAGCAGCACGCCGCAATCCACTCAGCCAGATATTTGGAAACGTGTTATGGGATCTTACCCATAATAATAATAATAATGGACTTTTCCATACTTAATAAATACTGCACCTCAGGAGTAGGGAAGGAGTGAGTCAGTCGTTCAAGTCGAGTCAGTAGTTCGAGTCAGTAGTTCAAGTCGAGTCAAGAGTCGAGTCAGAGGCAGTCCGAAACAGTGTCGCGTTCAGACAATTACTGCAAGACATTGGAATAGTGATACTGGTCGAGACTACATTGTTCTCTCTACTAAACCTGATTGTTCATACTAACACTTCTATATATTCCTGTTTGTAATATATCTGTGTTATTCCATACCTGTGTTCGAGTTCTTCTTTATTGGTTCTACCTAAGACTATCACCGTGGTACAAGGAACCGGACCATAACAAAATGACATGCTGTAGTGCTTGGCATTCGCGATGGAGGCTCCAATACGAACATTTCAGAGTGTTTGGTTGTCAATCTGAAGACATTGCAGAAGATTCAGAAAGAGTCTAATGGTGATTACAGAGGTACGGCAACTCGGAAAACTCACTCTAATCGTTCTGATAAGAAAAGAACTCATGAATTTGTTGATAAGGGTCTCAGATTCAACGCGGATGCCTAAATCAAGTGCCTTGAGAAGATAGTGCTGATCAGGTTAATACAGTGTCTGCAGGAAGACCATATTTCTGGCAACCATCAAGAGCAAGAGAATTAGTCATGGCTGGCAGATAATCTCTGCGAACACATCACCGCTTACATCTGGCCACCTAACTCCCCAGACTGCAACCCCCTTGATTGTTATTTGTGGGGCACTGTTGAGCGAGAAACCAACAAAACTCTCTGTAAGACCAAAAATGAACTGAATGCAAAGATTATGGCAACATTCACCAAATTAAACAAGGAGAACGTTCATAAAAGTTACAGAAGATTTCGAAGTCGTCTGGAGGGTGTAGCCAATGGCTATTTTATTAAATAAATTTACTCTTTAGTATTTCAAGATATTTTTGTGTAATTCTTGGTAAATATAACTGTTAAAATGAGATGTCAGCGTTATTTTCGTTTTTGTGTAAATTAGACGACAATATATCCATTGGGCCCTATAAGTATGTGTGTGCACGCGTGTGCGTGTGTGTGCACGCGTGCGCGTGTGTGTGAGTTTTAGGGAAACGTTATATTTATAAACGTTTCCTTTTTGTTCTTTATCTTATCATATATATATATATATATATATATATATATATATATATATATATATATATATATATATATATAATTTCAAACATGTTTGGTTAAATAACTTAGATGTATTACTTCTATTTATTTTAGTTTTAATACTTTCAATTCCACGAATTAATTTCTTGGGGGCTGTAGGAAAGTTATTACGAAAAATTCCAAAATTTTCTTGCAAATTATTTTTATTTTGTCAAGTATTTTCAGTCTCCTCTGAGACCATATTCAGGGGTTACATATCTATGGATGTCTTATGTGTTAACACCATAAATTCAAAATATTTTTCACTGTAATGCGAGGGAGGCAACTTATGTGATGTCTTAAAAATGTTTTTAATTGTAGTATTTTAATTTATTATTTATTATATAACACTTTTGCTGCTACAAATATTTTTAAGAACTTTGTTGCTATATTCGTAGTTGACTTTATTTATTTTTTGGCCGTAATTCTTTTTTATAAAGTGAATCCAAGATTTTAAGTTTTTGCTTATTATTATCATCTCGATGACGAACTAATATCTGTCTAAACTGTAAATGTGGATATGAGTGTTCCTTTAAATGTTCTGCGATTGAACTATGATCATTCAAGTGAAACGTAAGGCTTCTCGTCATCGTCGTTTTTGTAAATCCAGCATACGCATTAACATTTGTATCAGAGATGCAATCTCTCAAAGGATATTTAAATTTATACACGAGTTTGGTCTTTTGTAAGCCGCTAGTTGACGGAGAAGAGTTGTTATGGATGGTTGCATTAAATTTATTAGAGTACATAATGAATTTAAATTTTTTTTTTACTTGGATCAGTTCAGCCAATCAAAATCGATTTCCTTATGTCTAAATTATTAGTGATATAAATCTTTTTAGAATTCTTTCCTCCTGCTTATAATTAGAATGTATTTGATTAGGGCATAGTAGTTTGATATGTCCCGAACCATCTGAGGACACATTATGTTCATTTTTATTTATGTTAATATTCCCAATAGTTCGTCTACCAACTAACCAAAGTTATTAATCAACTAATAACACCATATATATATATATATATATATATATATATATATATATATATATATATATATATATATATATATATATACAATAAATACAATATTAAATCAACTCACGAACTATTTCAACGACAGTCTGGATATAAATCACTCCAGCAGCGAACTTTGACCTCTCCAATGTCTCCTGCACCCAGGTCAGCAATCCAATATTGCTGAGGAAAACAAAATTTCTTACCTCTTCACTTACGACTGCACGAAATGTACATACAGTTCATAAATAATATTGGTCGAAAAATCACACAATACATGCCGAAAGCCCCGCGCCACAGCGTCAAAAAATTCTATAACTGAGCCACGTCTTTGCCACCTAAATTTTACACTTTAAATATATTATGACACATACTTGTTTCCTACTCACAATGGCACAGTGCCGATGGTCTCTTATTACCCTATTTATTCAACTACAACCAATTAATTGCTTTGTCGTTTGTGTATTACCAGAATTACAAATTTACCACCATTAATTTTCTTTATTTACTATTATAAACCATTTGCCTCTGCGTGTGAAAACTCAACTCGCATCATTTCAATTCCTTCTGTCCTTGTTTCCCCCGACCCACCGGGAAAACCACACCCGTTTAGCACCTCCTAACTAATCCATTACTGGCTTTACCGTAGTTACAAGGGGTTTCTTCCCTTAGTCGTATATCCCGACCTGGCATCCCCCAAGCTATCTGACCAATTCCTTTTTGTCGTCAGAGCTATTCCTCAACTCCGGGGATTGTCCTAGGGTATATTTACCCTCTATGAATATTTCACAGCTTGCAACTACCATTTACTCCCAACATTGTCCGGTTTCCCTGTCTACATAGCCAAGCGTGACAATACCCCCACCACTCGTGATAGACACCCAAACACATTTGGAAATCCGAAACTATGCAAGCCGAATCTACTTATTCCCACAAACAATTAATTTTCTTAATTTTTCCACAAAATTTAACTCCCAAAATTCACGAATTAAGAACTTCAACCAATGAAGGCAAAATGACGCACACACGGCTCTTAATAAAAAAAAATTCCACATACTGTTACAAAAAAGAAAAAAAAACATTTGTCAGTTAATTATAATTAACAAAATAATTCTAAACTTAAAACATTTGAATGCATGCAAAGCATTAAAGCTAATCAATATCAACAATTTTTATACATGGTTCTAAACTTTTGTCAAAAGACAAAACAAAACAACAAAAATCAGTCTCTCACTAAAATGTTTCATCAAAATTGACATTGTCGCACCAGTGTGTATGCATGAGTGTGGGTGTTCACTCTTCATAGTTTGTCCTTTCTTCTTTCCCACTATTTTTTACCTTTTTTTTATAACTTTTTCTTGTCTGTCTATCAAAACCTATTCGCTTACACTTTTCTTACTTTTTTCTCCTAGATTTTTTTCATCATTACTTCTTATTTTGGTTTGTTGTTTAGATGTGTGCGTGTGTGTGCCGTAGGACATAGTAATATCAAAGTACTTACAGTTTTTATTTTCATCTGTCTTTATTACATATTTTTCTTTTTCATTTCTTATTCCCTTGTTGAGTCTTCCGTCGAAACATTTTCTCAGAAATTTTCCACGTTGTGTTGTAACCTTCATTCTACGACCCCCCCATGCTGAGAGGTCCTGGTTAACGGCGCCAATTCGATAGTATGTTGCATGTTAACAGCAGTGAATGATTTCAGCTCGGCTTTTTCTCTTGCCCGGCGATTGCCAATCAATTTGGTTCGACAGTGAAAGACTTCAACACAGAGAATGTTAATTTATCCATTTTTTATTCATTAACTTTTTTATTAATTTCTTATTCGACATCTAACTAGCCGTTTCGGACACGAAAGAGAACACGCTTGACGAGTAAGAACCAACTCGTTGAAAATCCTTTCTCTATCTAATATTCCCACGCTAGTTCAGCCAATGGAAATCGATTTCCTTATTGACCCCGAAGATCAACCACCGGAAGTCGAAGCTGAAATAAACTTCCCCTAAAAATAATAGCCTTCTAAACTATTATTTAACAATCGGTGGCTCTGGATATATCAGTGTGTATATATATATATATATATATATATATATATATATATATATATATATATATATATATATATATCCTCCCCAGTCTTTTGAACAGTCGTAGAGGTTTATCTCTTACTTCCTGTATGGGACTGCGTTTCTGGTTTCTTCTAAAGTTTTCTCATTCTCTATCATTCCCTGTAGCCACTTGTATCATGATCCCTTCCTGGAAACTTTCCAATACTGTCTCATATGTATGCGTGTCCGTGTGTCTGTGATTTTGTTTATATCGATGTGATATTGTTTCTAAATGATGTGTGACACTATAAAGTGTCACTGGTAGTAGTTGAAAGGAATGTGACACTGCTGGCATAAAACGAGGATAAAAGATGCTCATGAGAAAACCCTGTGTGTAGAATTAGAGAATTGGAAGAGTTGTTGAAAACATACGAAAGATTTAAGGTGAGAAATACAAATTGAAAAAACAGAAATGTTTTCTTTGTGATAAACTGTGAAAGCAAATAAATTATACGAAAGCCAGAACGTAAAACAGTAAAAACATTCTTTGCTGATTTGAAATAAATAATTTTGTTTTGAAAAGTTGACTGTTTTTGGTATTTGAAGGCCATTGACAGCCGGAGAGTGAATTTGGATAAAGCTGAAAGAATTCGCAAAGCCAAGTTTTGTAAACATGCTACTGGACAGGAAATATTTATGTCGTACTGGTAAATCGACAAACAAAGAAAATTCTTGTAGTTGACTGTTTTGTTATTTGAAGGTCATTGTCGGTTGGGAAGCAATTTTTGGTAAAGCCAAAATGTAAACAATGGGATGTTAGATCACTCATTTTGGATGCGAGGAAAAGAATGAAATTCTTTTATGAGAGAGGACATAGAGATAATTTTTAAACACACAAAACATTGAGAAAAAATTATTCTTGGGAAAAAAGTAATGTTAAAAACAAACTTTATTTGTTTTGGAAGAGCTGACCATTGTGTTTGAAGGTCGGTATCATTTCTCCAAGACTGGAGAAAATAATTAATTGATGAATAATATGTAATGGGCTTTGAGGGGCGGTAAGATTTGGACGAGATGCATATAAACCGAACGCAGTTGCAGTTAAAGCGAGAAGATGCGAGAGACCACGAGAAGCTAGTAGAGGGCACGAGAGGCCGGAAGTTATTTAAGTTACTTAGATGAATATAACACAAAGCCAAATTTTTTAAATGTGTGTAAGAAGATCGTGTTGCATCAATATTTCAACTTAAGAGGGCTTGTTTACCTAAAAATCAGCCTTTTAAATTTCGGTATTATGATATTTAGTAAACATAGCTAAATGCAATACAAAACTCAATGGAGAAAATGAACAAGAAAATTTGCTGCACTCTGTTGGGTGGGCGTGCCTACTTGACTTGAAAATCAGTATTCAAAATTCTGCTTTATTATAAAAACTTGTACACAGGCCATTGTATGTGATGGTCAGATGCAACAACCGCATCTACAAAGCGATTCTTTATTTTCATTTTTTCATATTTATTTCTTTGTTCTTTTAAGCTTTCCTTGTATCCTGAGTGTAGGATTTCTTTTTAAAAACAACGTATCAGACATTTTATTTTCAGCATCTTTTAAATGTCAGATAACTGGTGACTAACTCATCAATGTGACTGTGTTATCTAGCTGTTTTCATCTTTCTAATTCTTCGAGTGTGACAAACGACTCTTTGAGTGAACACTAATTCCTTGCGGATCTTAGGCAAAGCTCAAAAACAAGCTAGTTCCACATAAAGAACGATTTGTGTATTTACTGAAGAATTCTGGATGCTTCACCTCATTCCACGTTTATAGGTATGAGATATTTGTATTTGAAGTGCTAAACTGACTTGACAGCCGACTTTTTCATATTCAAACAATTCTAGCAAGATTTCTTTGAATTGGCTGAAAATGTAATTAATCATTGGCCTTGTCTCATACTCAGCTGAACCAAATAAGTATAAATCCTGAAAAATATGGTCCCGTGTTTCCATATCTACTTTCCTACCCTGTCGTGGGGTCGGGGCTAGAATATGTCAACTACATCTCCCGTAGTAGGTTAAAAAAAAAACAAAGGTGAACACCTATTAGAGAGAATTTTATAAAAACTGAAATAAATTGTAATTTGATACTCCCACTCTCTAAACACACATAATCTTTCTGATATTACCTCATATATATTAACTTCCGTATATATATATATATATATATATATATATATATATATATATATATATATATATATATATATATGCTGGACTCTCTTGCTGTGGACGACAAATGAAGACTCAGTAAAATAAAGAAGTGCTCAACTTCTATGGATATGCAAGTCTTTCCCAAGGCCTATAGGTATTTTGCGAATTTTTAGGCAGATGGAACATGTGACTGAGCCATCGTGCTCGAGTGTTTGAGAATCAATTGCCACATGTTTTCATAAGTGGGCAGCAAGGCTTGCTGTAATGCGTGCAACAAAGCGATGGTTGATGGGTGTGGCTATTATTGAGAAGAGCTGCATGCTGCCAACTTTCTTTAATATTTGCACGCAGTTGATCCCTATGTTTATGTCGGCCTCGCTCAAACCTTTGTATAGATGAGTAGCGGGACAGGCGCCCTTCTCTCCGACGCTTTGTATTTCGAGGAAGAAAAGAAGATGTTGCATCGTTTCAGACTGTCGTTGAGTTTCTCTTTGAAATGCAAGAATAGGCTTCAGACTTACCTGCTTTCTAGAAGCTGATCAAAGAGGAGTTATTTTGGAAGTCTGCTATCGCTCATAGGATAAATACGTCATTCCCACCCGTGTTTGATTTTTATTAGGATAGTTTCAATACCTGTCATGTTGCACTTAGTCAGAACTTCACTGTTTCTAATGTATCACCCAATTTTCTGTTGTAAATCATACGTAGGTATTGCATGTGGAAGGCATCAAGTTGATTGTGGTGTCAATGGTACAGATTTCAAAACTCAACGCTATAAAGTAGGGATTTAAGTACTATTGACTTGTACACTGTTGAAGTATAACCTAATGGATTCAATAAAAAAAATTCGGGTGCCAAGAATAGGTTCAATCACAAATCTGTGTTCAAAAAGCCCAAAAGGCAAAGTGGTCGTAAACAGTCCAGAAGACAAATTAATACCGAAAATGAGGGTCAAAAATCCAACCTTCCACTCACAACAGAGGAAACGTACTTTTATCGGCTTCAAATGCGTTAAGCAAAGTAAGCTTGATTTGCTCAATGTCAGCTTTTTGTTCTTTGTTCAGCTGTCTATACACAGCAAGGACCACGTCTTTCAAACGCAGTGGAAAAATTCGTTCGATCTTCGTGATCTCACAGACAAATTCTGCATTTTTGATACACTCAACTACAGTCTGTCCAGTCGTATAGTCTTAGCATGTTAGAGTATTAACCAATGGAGTTAATAAAAAAAAATTCGGGTGCCAACCATAGGTTCAATCACAAATCCGTGTTCAAAAAGCCCAAATGGCAAAGTAGTCGTAAACAATCCAGCAGGCAAATTAATACCGAAAATGGGAGGTCAAAAATCCAACTTTTCGCTCGCAACAGAGGAAACGCACTTTTGCTCACCAAGTTCAAAAATCGTTCTCCCCTCGTTTATTCACAGAGCAATTTTTCTGATTGGCCACGCCAGTTAGAGAGGAAAGAACAATTAGCATAGTTCTTCTGATACTTAACATGGCAGGTTTGTGCTAACAATTTTCTTTGTTCTTCCTTCGGCAGACCACACACAAGCCACGAACTCTTTTTCGATTTAGGTGTTTTTCTCTTTCGTTACATACACAATAATTTTCACTTTCAACAATGTCACGGATATTTCAAAGTCTGTGATAAAGATTACCAGACTAGACTTTCCAATCTTGCACTCAATTTCGTTGTCCATTTTAGCATCTTCGGATACAATGAAGCCAAGATAGGTGAAAGAGGAAACGGGTTTCAAGACTTTTCCCTTAATATAAACAGTGGAAGCAACAGCTGGGGAATAGTTACAGATAGGTTAATGGAAAAGTTACATTTTTTTATGCTGATTGTCAGACCAAAAGCGGTTGATGCACAAAAAAATAATTTTCTAATGATCCATTGCATATCCTCAAGGGTGTGGACTACAATTGAACAATCGTCTGCAAAGAGATCACGAACAGTTTCTACAATCGTCTTAGTCCTTGCTTTAAAGTCTTGTTGGTTGAACACCCTGTCACATGTCCTAAACTCTAATATCACACCTTTAACATTCTTAAATGCTGTTTTCAGCAAGACAGAAAAATACAAAGGAAATAAGAGGGGTTCAAGAACACAACCTCGTTTAGTTTCATTAGGGACAATGAATGAATCTGACAACTCTCCACTGGATATAACTAAGGCAACAGTTTCTGGTGGAAAGACATGATGACACCGAGCATACTTTCAGGAACACCCAACCTCCTAAAGAGCATTCTTTGAAATAGCATATATATATATATATATATATATATATATATATATATATATATATAGTCTACTACTCGACTCTCCTGTCGATTTCGACGTATAAGGGCCAAGCAGAAATTCACCTAGGAAACCGACAGCCCGACAACAGCACGAGATTTGATTATATTAGGATGGTGCAAAAATAATGACGTAATGATGTCGTTTTTTCACGTTAAAAAATACGTCAAAAACGACATTATTACGTCATTATTTTTGCACCAACCTAATAGTAGGGAAGGTTTCGTGAAGGACCATCCACACTTTTTGAAGGGCCGAATACAGAGGGCTGGTGCACTACGTGCCACAAACGACCCTCCGCAGGTTTTGAATTCCGAGTTGTCCTTCTCCTAGACCAGTTGCCATCCAAGGCTATAGAAACCAGTCTGTCCTGCTATTTACCCATAGCTGGAGGGAGTATATACAGACAAACCTCTCATCAACAGACTAATAGGAGGATGGAGTCGTCTATTAAAGCCAATTGTTCTTAGATAGGAAGGTATTATGTTTGAGTTATAAAACCGCTATAGTAGCTACCACTAGTGATGATCATAATGTAAATGATATAAACATGTATGTATGGCATAAATAAATATATACTTAATATAGATATATTAATCAAAACAACAAAACTAATAGATTTCTCACAGCTACTTTCTCACGGACGCATTAATGTGTCATACTTTACATACTGTACACCCATCTTTGTTTACAATTGAAAAGCCCGCCACCGCCACCGCCGCCGCCGTCGAGAGGTCACTTTGAGAACTAATACGACTTGTCCTGCTAAATTTTGAAACACATCACTGACGATTTGGACGTTTTTTTCTTGCAGATTTTTTTTTATTTTGCCTGCAGATTTGGTCCGTTGCATCCGAAGTCCGTTGATGAGGGGTTCATAGATGAATAGATGAGAAGTTTGCACTTCTCTCTCTCTCTTTATATATATATATATATATATATATATATATATATATATATATATATATGCACCATGTTTTATAAAAGATTTCCTGAGCAGTATATGCTGGGATATTTTATCAGTCATTGGAAATGTTCATTCAGCAATGTTTATTGTAACCTGCCTACTAAGTAACCTGCCTATGGCTTTTTTGATAGCTGTACTTATGATACAATGTTTTGCTCTTGTGTATCAAAACAGCTGTGATCTTTAGCATGGCTGACAAATTTGAAGAACATGCTTGCCAAGACACTTGTATTTCTTCATCCAATGTTTGTGAACATCCTTTAGACTGAACATATGTTTTTGAGTGCAATGTGCATTTCAAGGCCGGTTGAATAGCATCTGAGAATGATGAGCATTCACGGCAATACATTAACAGAAAAAGATTAAAGAGAATGGAATTATAAAATTAATATTTAATTTAAATAGACATACTATAAGCATAAATAGTGAATAATAAGTTAAAATGAATAATGAATTGAATAAATAGTTTTATACTACATTATATTCTTGCTGAAAAAAATGAATGTTTCAGGAAGGATGGAATTATGAAATTGCTTTCAAAATGGAAGAAGTTGGTAGACCATAATAGCGTGATGATCATCATCATCACACACATATATACATACCTACATAAATTCAAATTTCAATAACAATCATTCATTGGATAGAAATCAACGCTGCTATCTTATGCGACAGTTTTGAAATCGCTATATTTTCGTATAGTAGATTTTGTGCACTTTTGGGAGAATCGGATCCCAAGTGACTTCTCAGCTTAGTAAATATTTTTCAGGAAATATCAGCTTCTAATTGGTCAATAAACACACAAGTGGGCGGTGTAATCCACACACGCACAATATATTTTTCCAGCTCGTGACTAAGTCAAGTTTCCCGCCAAAGTGCTCTGATCCTGTCACGTGATTACGTTATCTATACAAACAAACACGAGTTTGTCTCCCTCTCTCTCTCTCTTCCTCTTTCTCTCTCTCTCTCTCTCTCTCTCTTGTTATAGACAATCGTATGGTTGCAAGAAGGAAATACGACAACAGCAGAAATAGATTTACGTGATTTATTTCAATAGGAACGTGTGGGTTTGGGACAGCTACCTTGTGGTATAGTTCATAAGCCGGCTGCCGATCTGGGTTGATCTCTCATAGTAGTTATCACTGGTTGGCGTGGCGCTCCTCCTGCTGACTGCTGAGACTGACCGTGACAGATCTCTTCCCTGGCCTCCTGTTGACTGCTAGTACTTCCCCGTGTGACCCCTTTTATAGCGTTTTTTATGGCTTGACAGGCTCGAAAAACGACGCGAGTATAATTAGGAGGGAAGCATTTTTATTAGTCGAAAAATAGAAACACTTTAAAATATTATTTTATTTTTCGACCCGAACTCGTGCGTCGGGCCAATGCTTAAACGACGATAATAGTCATTTTGTGACGGGGCCTTGTCCCGTTCACATCCTGCTCTCGCTCTTGAGTATGTTAGTTTATTTGCCTGCAAATCAGCCAAGATATGTCTTATTTTATCTTATAATTCTCTCTCTCTCTCTTTCTCTCTCTCTCTCTCTCTCTCTCTCTTCTCTATTCTTGCTGTAACATGTAGTCCCAGAGAATTGTCTTCTTGACTTTGAGGTCAGATGTTAAATAACATTTCATGCATTCACGTACGTACGAACATTCACTAATACGAATGTTCATACACACACACACAAACACAATTTTAACTATGTGCTTTGTAAATGTTTTGTTTAATACATATATTTTTTTAGATATATCGGTCATGTTTGTTTGTCTTCCTTATCTTCAGTTGGACTTAATCCAAGTCCAACCTTCTATTGTAGCTGGGCCTTCTAGCAGGACATATAAACGGTCATGTTTTCTTTACATCTTCACCCCCCCCCGGTCCTCTACATAATGGTGACCGTCGACGTGATCTTGCGAAGGAAAGACAATAGTCAACATAATGGTCTAATACCATAGTACATAGATTGTTTAATAATGTCAAAAACAAAAAGTAGTATTTTATTTTTAATTAATAAACTGAATTTACTTACATTTCCTTTTTTTCCGATTCTTTTGCTGAAGTCCAGAACCAAACAAAATGGAAGCAGTTACTGAGCAGAAGGTTATTATTATCTGAACTTCTGAAATGTTTTTTTTTATCAATTTCCCTGATTTTTTTTATTTTTACCAGACCCTTTTGGTTTTTACTCCTTTCCAAACTTCCACAGTTGACTCTCGTATTCAGCAACCTTCTAGGAATATGAAACAGAACCTTTTATTTGATCCCCTGGTGGGCGTTATTTTCATTCTGATAACTGTCACATTATGCAACAAATTCTGCAATTCTTTAAGAAAGATACCAGACATGACAGGTATAGAAATGAAAATAACTTCCCCCATCTGGGTATCAAATAAAAGTTTCTGTTTCACATTCCAGTGAGGTTGGTGAATGTGAGAATATCTTTAAAAATATTGTGATAGGACAGAAGAAAGCAACCTGAATGAATTATAAGATAATTCAATGTAAAAATAATTCATAGGCTACTTCACGTCAGAACATTGTACAATAGATAGGAAAAATGACTGGAATGTAGCTGTCCATTTTTAGTATCTTGAGAACTGGTCGTGTATAATTTGGCACACAATTAAAGGGGACTTTCTTTCACATGCATAAGCAGACACTCTCTCATGGGGTTACTCAGTTGCCAGTGGATGAGCATTTATGCTGTGTGACATAAGGACAATGTGTCTGCCCAGTTTTCAAGTCCCATATTTTTCTCTTACGTTTTGTATCTCTTCATGATTTGGCCGATCATGGCTCTCCACACATTCCTATCCTTAGTAACTTTTTAGTCATTAAAGCCACTAAGACACAAGGTGCCATGTAGTGTGAAAGAATATAAGGAAATAAAAACCATTATTAAGACAAGAAAACACTAAAAGAACAGGAATTAAGAAGACAAAAGATATTGGTTGGCATTACATTTAAATTTTTCACTGGAAGACAGTTCCACAAGTGAGTAGAGTGATAAAACTGTAGGCATAGAACTTATGATTACACCGAACCATTTTAATTGTAAAATGATGAGACCTAGCTTAAATTAATATAAACAGATAGCTGATGGGCAAAGGAGAAGAGAAGAAACCACCAAAGAAGAATACAAGGGACCACCATAAAAAAAGAGAAGGGACTTCCATGAAGAATACAAGGGACCACCAGAAAAAAAGAGAAGGGGCTTCCATGAAGAATACAAGGGACCACCAGAAAAAAAGAGAAGGGACTTCCATGAAGAATACAAGGGACCAGCAGAAAAAAAGAGAAGGGACTTCCATGAAGAATACAAAGGACCAGCAGAAAAGAAGAGAAGGGACTTCCATGAAGAATACAAAGGACCACCAGAGAAGAAGAGAAGGGACATCCATGAAGAATACAAGGGACCACCAGAGAAGAAGAGAAGGGACTTCCATGAAGAATACAAGGGACCACCAGAGAATAAGAGAAGGGACTTCCATGAAGAATACAAAGGACCACAAGAGAAGAAGAGAAGGGACATCCATGAAGAATACAAGGGACCACCAGAGAAGAAGAGAAGGGACTTCCATGAATAATACAAGGGACCACCAGAGAATAAGAGAAGGGACTTCCATGAATAAGACAAGGGACCACCTGAGAAGAAGAGAAGGGACTTCCATGAAGAATACAAGAACCACCAGAGGAGAAGAGAAGGGACTTCCATGAAGAATACAAGGGACCACCAGAGAAGAAGTGAAGGGACTTCCATGAAGAATACAAGGGACCACCAGAAAATAAGAGAAGGGACTTCCATGAAGAATACAAGGGACCACCAGAAACAAAGAAAAGGGACATCCATGAAGAATAAAAGGACCACCAGAAAAGAAGAGAAGGGACTTCCATGAAGAATACAAGAGACCACCAGAAAAAAAGCGAAGGGACTTCCATGAAGAATACAAGGGACCACCGGAGAAGAGGGGAAGGGACTTCCATGAAGAATACAAGGGACCACCAGAGTAGAAGAAAAGGGACTTCCATGAAGAATACAAGGGACCAACAGAAAAGAAGAGAAGGGACTTCCATGAAGAATACAAGGGACCACCAGAAAAGAAGAGAAGGGACTTCCATGAAAAATACAAGGAACCACCAGAGAAGAAGAGAAGGGACTTCCATGAAGAATACAAGGGACCACCAGAAAAGAAGAGAAGGGACTTCCATGAAGAATACAAGGGACCACCAGAGAAGAAGAGTAGGGTTTTCCACGAAGAATACAAGGGACCACCAGAAAAAAAGAGAAGAGACTTCCATGAAGAATACAAGGGACCACCAGAAAAAAAGAGAAGGGACTTCCATGAAGAATACAAAGGACCACCAGAAAAGAAGAGAAGGGTCTTCCATGAAGAATACAAGGGACCACCAGAGAATAAGAGAAGGGACTTCCATGAAGAATACAAAAGACTACCAGAGAATAAGAGAAGGGACTTCCATGAAGAATACAAGGGACCACCTGAGAAGAAGAGAAGGGACTTCCATGAAGAATACAAGGGACCACCAGAAAAGAAGAGAAGGGACATCCATGAAGAATACAAGGGACCACAAGAGAAGAAGAGAAGGGACTTCCATGAAGAATACAAGCAACCACCAGCGAAGAAGAGAAAGGACTTCCATAAAGAATACAAGGGACCACCAGAAAAGAAGAGAAGGGCCTTCCATGAAGAATACAAGGGACCACCAGAAAAGAAGAGAAGGGACTTCCATGAAGAATACAAGGGACCACTAGAGAAGAAGAGAAGGGACTTCCATGAAGAATACAAGGGACCACCAGAAAAGAAGAGAAGGGACTTCCATGAAGAATACAAAGGACCACCAGAGAAGAAGTGAAGGGACTTCCATGAAGAATACAAAGGACCACCAGAGAAGAAGAGAAGGGACTTCCATGAATAATACAAGGGACCACCTGAGAAGAAGAGAAGGGACTTCCATGAAGAATACAAGGGACCACCAGAGAAGAAGAGAAGGGACTTCCATGAAGAATACAAGGGACCACCAGAGAAGAAGAGAAAGGACTTCCATGAAGAATACAAGGGACCACCAGAGAAGAAGAGAAGGGACTTCCATGAAGAATACAAGGGACCACCTGAGAAGAAGAGAAGGTACTTCCATGCAGAAATTAAGTAGTCATCTGCTTAAGACATTTTCTACTTTTCTGGGGCTGAAAAAATACAGTAGATTGATGCTGCACCTCTTTCCAAGAGGACAACTACTACCAATGTCTGACTTCTAAACTATGAACTATGAAACCAAAATGGACTTTCTCCTGACTGCTGCCAAGATCTGACTTTTTTCTTTTATTTTTTTTAAGGATTTCACCCCAAGCAATGTGGGATGCCACTAGTATGCAAGAGGTTACAGAGTGGGAGTGACAGTAAAGAGGTGTGATGGAAGAAAGGCTGAAGAGAAGGACAGGGAATAGGTCAGGGCATCTGGAGATGTCGATTGACATTACATTTGAATTTGAGATTATAGCTATCAGGGAAACAAGTAATAGGAAGGGAATTCCACAGAGTGGAGGTGCAAGAAGAGGAGACAGCCACATTTAACCGTTTTGACAGTGAAAGGGTGGGACCGTGATGCCAGTCTAGTAGCACACTTAAATTCATGGAGTCTGGGAACTAGCAAAGTAGCTTGTCAAAGCAGTTTCTATGAAAGTATTTGTAGAAAAGACAGAGGAAGGCAACGATACGTCTGTGAGAGAGCAACTGTAGATGAGATGCCAGATTAGGACCAACCACATTGCTTATCCATCTCTGGATCTTGTCTAGGACCTTAAGAAAAACAGCGAGGGCACCAGACAATACATTGTATTCCATGCAAGGGCGAATTGTTGATTTATAAATTTGAAGGATGGACTCAGGTGAGAAAAACTTTTTGGCACGACACAGGGAACCAATTTTCCTTGTAGTGGATGAAGCTATTGATTCAATGTAATTATTCCATCTCAGGTCAGAGGACAGTGTGAGCCGAAGCAATCACAAAGAGGTGCTCTTATGGAGTTGAGCATCAGACATTCTAAGGGGTAGCAGGGATCATTCCCTGTGGTGAGTAATAGACAGCAGTTTTGTTCTAGAGGCATTAAAGTTAACCAGCCAATTTCTGCCCCAGTCAATAACTGATTGGAGGTCCTTTTCAAGACTAACGGCCAGGTTAGTTTCGTCAGCGATACCAGACTTGCTATTGAGGCAGGAGTAAATAGTTGTGTCGTCAGCATTGATGCCTACTTGGGAACTGATGACATTGGGGAGATTATTAATGAAGATAAGGAACAGAGTAGGGCCTAGGAGAGAGCCTTCGGGAACACCTGCATTCATGGGAAAGGAACTGGAGGAGAATCCGTTAAGGACGACCTTCATTGCATGGTTTGACAAGAATAATCATATTACGTCAAATAATCGACCTGAAATTCTATATCCTTTAGTCTTACGAAGAAGGCCGGCCTGCCAGAACCTATCAAATGCTTTAGAGATATCTATAGCCACAGCATGTGCTTCTCTGTTATTGTGGAGTGCTTGGTATACAATTTCAGTTATGGCTGAGAGCACATCAGCTGTAGAACAGCAAAGCAAAAATCATATTGCTTATCAGAGAGCAGATCATGGGTTGTAAGGTGATTAACACATGATATTCAAGTGAACTGCGTGGCTATTTGGAAGAAAGTAAACCAAGGCATATGTATGCTCTTCCATTAGCCACTGATCATATCATTCACATTGAAGGAGTCAACAAGGAAAAAAAATATATTCAAAGAATTTAACCAAACTTTTAAAAGCAATGATTTATAAACAAACTTTTGCTAAACTGAATTACATAGGACTCACTACAATCAAAATCAAATAAATGAATATATAATATTTGTTTATACCTTGGAATTTATTCATTTATTTCCAAAGTATCTGATAAATATTGCTAAGAACCTCTGGCACTTATCCACAAAACCACTGTTTGATCCAGAATGCTTTAGACTGTTTGGCTGCAGAGAATGTCACAGTCAAGAAAGGTCCTATTTAAAGAGTAAATAGAAAATTTCCTGTTTTTTTATGCTTTCCATGGTCAAGTAATATTATCATTATAAAGGCTTATAAAAAAAATAACACAAAAGTAAGACAAAACATTTAACAATATTCCTTTTTACTATACACTCTCTGTTCTGATACCTATTTACACATGCAGATCACCGTTTACTACTGCTCCGCTTACCTTCTGCATATCTTATGAGTGATAAATTTACCAGAACCTCATGATGTGTCCCAACAGTCTCATTTTAATTCCTTTTAGTGTCCTTTTTGTTGCTATTTTCCTTAAAACTTGATTGCTGCTCATATGTTACGTCTATAATATTTTCAGCATCATTCGGAAGAATTATATATCTGTTGTCTCAAGTGTACTTTTTTTCTGTGAAGAATTTGTCCAGTATTCAATACTGCATATAAGGACTGATACTACATTGCAGTTCATTATTCTAATTTTGTTTTTTGTTATTTATTTTAGGTAAAACATTGAATAATCAAAATTCTGTAATTCCTCTACTCTTTAGATTTGATTCCCTGTAAACTTCTGGTTTTCCTAAAGCTAAAATCAATACTAAAAGAGAAATTTCACACCATGGTCATGATTAAAGAGAATGTGACAAGGCCACTGATAATAAAAAGAAAACTTTGCAAACTATTTTAAAAAGTGAAAGGGATATTGAAAATATTAGATTGAACATTTTCTAGATGAAGGGTAAATGAAAACCTGGTCAGGTACAATCAAGACCTTGCTTGACAACTGAAGAAACTGGAATATAAGAATTATGGTCATGCTTATAATAACTGACGCACTTGAAATTATTGGTAAGAATAAGGAAATTGGCAAATTCAAAAAGAGTTGAGATCCTCCAAACCATAGAAGGATTCAGGTTAATAAGACTACAGAGGAAATTATTGGATATGTAAGGCAATGCCTAACAAAACTGCATTGCATTTTGTGCCATCTCTGGTTTCAGTTCTTCCGGCTGCAACATTACATCATAGACATCATCAGTGATAGATAATTTTCTTTTTATCACACTTTATTTTATGAGGAACAGTAGTCATAGCATTGCCTCATGTAGGAAGAAAGAGGCAGAAGAAGATGATTAAAAGAATGCGTATCAACCAGTTGACTAAAATAACATTCCCATGTGATGGTCTGCTTCACTAAGGAAAGATTATGGTGAAGCATATTGACCCTTCTAATTCTTTTAGCCGAGTGTCTTTGTACATTTTTTATCATATCACTGTCAGGATTCACCACTTATAGTTTCTGACTAGAAGTCTGCCATTCTGGGCTAGCCTACCCATTCTGTAATACCTGTTATCATTTTGTTAACATAGTAATTTAGATCCTCACAATGTACCCCTTTACTGTGACCTTGTGATAAATTAAACTAACACATCATTATTGTTGGTGCCTCAGTATGGAGTTATGGCTTCCAAGTAGGTCTTACTGTTGATTACTGTAGTAAAGTCACTGGGTAAGCCACATATATATATTTGTGCCTTATGAAGCTGAACTTTGTAAATTAGCCTTTAGACTTCCCTGTGGCAAATAGAACCCAACCTGACCACACCAGGTTTTGCTGCTGTGGTTTTCCATAGGAAATAGCTCTTCATGAGGTGGGAGAGTTGCTTACCCCATAACCAAACAGTTTTGAATTGTCTATTTTCTTGATTAGTTACCAACCCAGGCTAGAGAACCCAATCTGCTCTGCAATTTAACCTAGAGCTGTGATGAGAAGTGATTGATTCATTCCTTTCTCAAGAGAATTTGTGTGAAAGTGAATGCAAAAAACTAGGCCAAAATTTAAACTCGTCATGTCAATTTCATTTTCCACACTGATAACTGCTATACTATATGCACAAACAATTACTACAGTAGTGAATTTGATAAGCAATAAATGCTTCAATTTTGTGGCCTTGTACCTAACTAAGTTAAATAAATATGAGTCTTACGTCCAGTCACACTGAAAGTGACAGGCATTGTCTGAACACTAAAGTTAAGCTGTGTTGCATATGGAGAACATTTTTAGAAACAGCAGGTCATGAAAAAGTCAGTTGAAGCTGTGAAGGTCTTTTCCGATTGGTCAGAAAATATTTTTATGAGTTTTAATATTTTGTTTTGTTTTCACTGTTTTAGAAGTGGCTGTGTGGAACTGGTCTAAAATTAAGTGAGTTGTGTCATTTGAATGGTATCTGTCAGGGTGAATTCTGTTTTTGTCGCTGAGTCACTGTTCCAATAGGCTATGGCACATATTCTTCAAGCTTGCCATTTTTAGGCTATTACTTGTTTTGCTCCACGTAACACTCCTTGTGTGGTCAATGATTCCAACAACTTCTTGAAAAATTAATGCAATCAAAATGGTAATCATTCTTTTATAATGTAATGCATGATTAATGGTGGCAGAAGATTATAGAAAACCACTGGAAATGTTTGGATGACTGAATGCTATAAATTTATCCAAAGAAAATATTTTTTTGGCAAAACTGTTGGTGCCTTTTTATATCGACCAAATCCCAAAATTCAGTTAATCAATATTTCACCCCAGAATTTGAATGAAAAATGCATGTAAAACCAATACACCTTTTTAAGAATAACCAGTATTATTACAAATCTTATCAAATTTGTCTTTTTCTACTGCTTACATTTAAACTTTCCGTAATTTAATCATCTTTAAAAAAACCTTCCTATTTGGAGAAATTTCCATAATGTCTTTGAAAAAGTGTGCTTATATCTTGTGGAATGAATTATTACCAGTTCACAACAGAGGTTATTGCTGACAGGGTGATATAGTAACATAAGATATACCAGGTAACTTTCCATATCTTGTCAGGCAACCTTTTAGGTTTATCTGTCAATCTCCCAGATCTTCCGGGCAACCTCCGACGTCTAGGTGTACCAGCAATCACCCATCATCCATCAACCTCCCAAATCTGCCTATCAAACTTCCACATCTACTGGACAACCTTCCAGGTTTACCAGATACCTAGTTCAAGCAGATAATTCCACCTTTTCAATACAAATAAGATGAAGCTGTAAAACCAGAGCTCCCTACAGCTACAAGACTTTCCTCTGCAGCTGATGTAGAAAATACGATTCTAATACTTGAACACTGCTAAATACCAGAAGACCTGTAATAAATATGAAAAACTCTTCTAAATCTATGCAAAGCCAAATGTTTAAAAAAAAACAAAAAAAACTGTCATCAATTATCTATGGGCTCCCATTTACTTAATCATCTTCCCTGAGTTAAAATCAGCAAGAACAGAAATTAATGATGACAATAATAGAATGATTCTGTTATTGTCTTCACAAAGCTAAAAGCCATATTTAGCATTTGACTCCCAAAAGTCTTTTCCCAGTGAGCAGATTAATTGAGGCAGTTAAGAAAGAAGCTGATCCTTTTTCTATATGTCATTCCTCTCAATTGCCAAAATCAGGAAGTGAATGCTTTAACCAATTAAAATCAGTTAATATATTTTCCTTTTATCTTCCTTCTTTGAGATAACATTGATGTGTGTTTCTCCTTGAATAAACCCAAATAAGAAGTCTTGAAAAGATTAGATTTGCTGTAATTTTCTGAAAAATAGATGATGATATTCTATATTTTGGAAAGTGTTTCTCCCAGTAATAATTTTATTTTATCCAAAGAAATGAACGTATACAAAAGTAAGAGATAAAATGTCAGCAATGAAAATGGTGGCGGCAGGGTTGTTCCTTTTTCTTTAAAATGATTGATTCCATCCAAACCTTATCAGTGCTTCAGGAAATCTCAGAACATTGAATGAAATTTAAAGAATCCTTCTTTGTTGATTTTTAGATGCTCATTTAAAATGAACTGTACAAGATCCAAACTTTAGAAAAAATAAATTACTCTTTGGGATAAACAGAAAAACAAAAAGTTTTAATCTTATTTTCAAAATAAGATTAAAAAATTTTAAACTTATTAAAAAAAACAGTTTAACTTCTTTCTTTTTTTCAGAACTAAAATATTCAGAAGTGAAATTATTTGATAGAAAATTATGCAAAAATAAAAGCCAACAGTGGAATTTTCTCATGATTTTCTGTGCAAATCCACAGTGAAATAATTATTTATTAGGTTGGTGCAAAAATAATGACGTAATAATGTCGTTTTTTGACGTTAAAAAATACGTCAAAAAACGACATTATTACGTCATTATTTTTGCACCAACCTAATACATTATAATCTGTTACATATAATAGAACAATTCTAATTGTACATGACATATAAAAGCCTTATTCTATCTAATAGATTAATACCTGATCATTGGCAACACTTTGCTTGATTTTTAATGGACTAATCAAATAATTTGACATGATTTTCTATAGTAAAATTATTTGCAGTGTATTTACATTATATGTATACACTTAGTCTACTATCAAAATCTTTCCTTAATATCTGATGACTGATGATTCACTTTTCTCCATTCATAATGTATTTCTACAGGGTGCAATGGATAAATTGTCATCTAAATTATGTAAAAATGAAAATAAGACTGACATCTCATTTTAACAGATATATTTACCAAAATTACATAAAAATATCTTGAAATACAAGAGAGTAAATTTATTCAATAAAATAGTCATTGGCTTCAACCACGGCCTTCAGATGACTTGAGAATCTCCTGCAACTCTTCTGTACAGTCGCCTTGTTTAAGTTGTAATAATCCTTACCTTCAGTTCATCTTTGGTGTTACAAGGAGTTTTGTTAGTCTCTCACTCAACTGCGCCCCACACATAATAATCAAGGGCATTGTAATCTAGGGAGTTAGGTGGCCAGATGTAAGATGTTAGGTGGCTTGATGTAAGATGGTTGCAGAAATTGTCTGACAGCCATGACTGGGATCTCCTGCTTGTGTGGCATGGTGCAGAGTCCTGTTGCCAGATATAGTGTTTTCCAACAGCCACTCTCTTGACCCAAGGCAGCACTACCTCCTCAAAGCACTTAATGTAGGCCTCTGTGAGACATGTGGGAAGATGAATAGAGGCATAACGTTGCCATCACAAGTGATCACTCCAAACACCTTTGTAATCACCATCCAATCTTCTATACTGTCCTCAGATTGTTACCCAAACACTCTCTGAATGTTTGCATCAGAGCTGTGAATGCCAAGCAGTACGGCATGCCATTTCCAATTTTCTGGTAGAGTGAATTGCGCCATGGTGCTCTTTTTCTCACAGATGGTGCCCAACTGACCCTACAATACTGTGCAGTTGACAAATTTAAAGAGAAACAAGGTGCATTAGCAAAATTAAAACTATAAAATGGCACAATTTACCCATCACAACCAGTATAGTAAAATCTTTGCAATATATTTCTATATTAAAGACATTTACAATGCTTTCCTATCATAAGACCATTTACAAAATCTATAGTAAAATCATTTATAGTGATTTCTGCCATGTTGTATCTTTAGGCCAAGTCAGATTGGGCCCAAACTGAAGTGTTACTGATACATATGGGCTGGAGCTATTCATTCTTTCCTTTTCAGTTTTTATAAAGTTCAAAATCCTTTATGTGGTCTTGTAGAGTAAAACTTATTTTCCATTCTACAACTTCTTTCCCACAGATACAACGCTGCAGGCCTGTTGCTACTCTATTGCTATTTCCATGGCAAATGTTCAGATAAGCACTCCATTCATCAGTTCAGACAGTTCAGATCTTTACTGTGAGGATACACAACACTACTCCTCCAGATTTCATCTTATTCCATCCATGTACCAAATGTAAGAAAGAAGTTTCATTCAGTTATCTCACAAGAACTGCCACTTTGTGAAAATACTCCCTTGTGAATACTTCCCAAGCACTACAATCTTAACCTCTTAAAGTCAAAGATCAGTTATTATCTATCCTTCTTATCCTCATAGTCTTCACTTTCTACCACCTTCTTTTCCATTCATATCACACTCTTCATTTATATATTCCATTTTAATTTTAACCCTCTACCTTGAGTGATGCTCAGGCCTTGCACTGGATGATTTATAGTATTAAAAAATTACCAACAAGTGCCCTATAAAAGGTATATTCAAGTTTTACAGATTGTATGACATAAAATATTTAAAAAGTTTATTGCTATCCGCTTTGTGACAATATTACTAATTTAGATTTTATAAACAAAAGAAATCTCCAGTTAGTATTAGGTTGATGCAAAAATAATGATGTAATGTCGTTTTTTGACGTATTTTTTAACGTCAAAAAACGACATAATTACATCATTTTTTTGCACCAACCTAATAGCTAGTCTGAATGTGAAAGGCCTGAAATTTCGGTTGAGGTTATCTGGATTTTACAAGTATGCAGAAATATCACAAACTTATCTGGTGTAGACAAAATAAAATCCTTCATTTTGAAATAAAATTTGAAATAAGGGGAGAAAAAAACAAAATTTTGAAAAAAGAATAAAATTCAAGTAATGCTTATATAAGGCTGAGAAATTGACTGGCAGATGGAGTCAGATGATAATACTTGATGGATTTAGCTTTCTTGGAAAGAGCTTAGCTAAAGAAGCGTCTTCTGTTTATGAACAAAAAGAAACTCTTCTTTTTTTAGATTAATGTTGTTACTAAATTCACTAATCAGAAAGAAAAATCCATTTTGTTTAGAAAATTGACTTATGAGAAAAATTTATTAGGAAATGAAGATATTTTTCAAAGAAGGGACACATGCAAGATGATGTCAGGTAAACCCATAGAAAGGATTCATTTTGGATGCATGATTAATTAATAACAAACTACAGGTAAGAACATACGGATTTAACAGGGGGTGTTGTTTAATGTAAATGATACTAACAGAGAAAAATTAGAATTGGTCTCAGCCTGTTGGTGGTAGTGAGAGGTATCTGGACCAATGAAATTGCAGAATCACAGATAGGGAATAGACCAAACCAAATTTGGAAGAGTGCAGGATGTGGTTGACTGGGATTTATAGATCATTAATTAGTTATCTGAAGGTGTAACCATTCCAAGTGGTTGTCAATATAATTTTGACCCTTGAGTAGACATCACTTGGAGAAACAACAGATAAACTACAGAGTCTCTTACTTAATGGTTCTTTAGAGATACGCTTATCACCTGAAAGACCTGAGGAGTGATTTCCTGATTTAAGAATTTCCAACTGCAAAAAAGCTAAAACAAGGAAGACTGACAATCATCTTTGTTTGAAGGCCTGACAACACACTCCCTTGACTGTAGTAAGTCAGCTATCAATGAACCAGTGAATGCTGACTATATAAGAACTGACCAATTGCCATTGTTTTTTGTCATTATGAACAGGCATTTTTTTGTCTATCCTGTAAATTGTTTTCTTTTCTTTGTGACTAGATTTGTTCAGCCCAACAGAAATTTCAACCAACTTCATTCAAAAACTTCTCAGATCTAACATGGATGGGATATGGGATGGCCAACTAATGGAGAGGGAGAGACCATGCCCTGGAGCAGAAAATAATGCATATAACTTTTTGTAGTTAAGCATAATGAGTCGGTACTGCCAAAAAGATTCACGGTTCAATCATTTCAAATCTCTCAAGTTCATTTGCTAAGCTTTGCTGCAATTAGGTAGCACCCATTGAGGATCTATAATAGACTATAATAGACCTTCAATGTGGAGCACTCCCCAAAAATAAATTTACTATAGTAGGAACAGTTTGAAATACTAGATTGTTAACCATTACTCAATGATATAGCAACTTAGGTATTTACAAAGTCTGGGTCAAGTCCACAAATATAAGACAGTAAAATGTTTTGTTACTGATGTAATAAATATACATACACCTGGGTTCCCCCTCTTAGTAATATGATAGGCTGGTGTCAGCCATAAATAGAGACTGATGTGGAGGGGTACAGGATGACACCTATTGGCTATGCCTATTGCCTACACCTATTGCCTACCACTACGATGAGGACCCGTCCATTATGGTTACTTGCTAGATTGTTCTACCCAGTTACAGTAATCAACAACCACTTTGCTACTTTGAACAAATATATCCCTTTCTGGGACATATCAATTACACTAATTCTGTAACCATAGCAAGGTAAATTAGGTATTTATTCATTTTGGCTTAGTCTGGCACAAGGCAATAACTGTGGAGTGCTCATTAATAAATTAACTCACTATGGCTCCTACCCTGAATCCGTCATAAAAATTCAGGATGTGGAATTAGTAAATACTATAGACTTCAAAAATATTGGTGCATGGATCAGTTACAATAAATTTAGTATATGGGACAAGGAAATTGAATATATTCTTCATACCTCATGGATTAGCATTACATTGCATTACATGTTCTATCCATTGCTGCTGTTGAAAGTCCTCAAGTGATATGGTTTCTGTTATTTTTGTTAATGATTCTGTAGCATCACTCCATGAGATTTGAAGAAACATGTTCCTCACTAAGACCAACAGGGTTCAGTCACTCAAAGCCATTTCTAACCATTATAAATAGTTAGAAATGGCTGGAATTGAGAAAGCAGTTATATACTGTTGGCAGTTTAGATATTTCTGGCACTATGCATGACATCTATATAAAAGTCTTGATCTGACAAGTTTATTTAAGAACATGACGAGTCAATTTTTTGGTTTTGCTTCAATTTGCAGTGTCGGTCATACTGTCCAAAGCACAGCTGATTCTGTGTTCAATTATGTAAAACAACTCAGCAAGAGGAAAATAACTCCAAGGACAGATTCCGAAAATTTGCTTCTCAGGTAATTTCAGTTTTAAATTTCTAATTTAATCCAAGCATATGAATAATTTCCTTATCTCGATTCTGATGGTACATCTCAGAACCTTTTTTCTCCCTTCAGCCTTGAAATATTTAAATTAGGTTTTGAAAGGGTTAGGAATCTCCCCCTCTCTGACTAGAAAGAAAATTTTATGTCTTTAAAAGTATCAAAATTGATCTCATATGAAAATTAAAACGTTTGCGTGCTCAGATTAAATCTTATCCTTTGGACATATAAGCCATCTCCAATGACCACTTGACAATATTAAATGTTCATCATAATCTATTAACTGTCTGTTCATTTAATTGCATCATTATTGCTGTTAATATTGAACTAACTGTTTAAATACTCTAATCCAGTGAGGGTTATGGCAACCTCACATTGAAACACTAGTTCCCGTATGTTCATTGAAGTTAAGAAACATCAAACCGGGTCAATGAGTGACTGCTTGTGATTACCAGGTGCCATAAGCTTAGATATGCAGGTGGTGTAATGGATAGTGGCTCAGAATTGTTAATTGGAGATCCAAGTTCCAATTCCAGTTGGGTTTGTTATATTTACTTACATGCAAATACCCTTGGAAAAGGTATGAATCCACCTCTTCTACCCCTATCTATGGGTTAATTATTAAGACTTGTATGACTAAATTATTAATATCTCAAAAAAAAATTCTTACAATCTAAAAATATTTTCTGGCTTTAAATAACCAGCTTGATAAGCTGTAGAAAATGAATGACTGAATCAATCAATCTAATCCTGTGAGGCTCTCTTAATGTCTTGCACATTCATTAATATTAGGTTGGTGCAAAAATAATGACGTAATAATGTCGTTTTTTGATGTTAAAAAATACGTCAAAAAACGACATTATTACGTCATTATTTTTGCACCAACCTAATATCTTATGTACTATTGTTCACCAAATACAATGCCCATAAACCACTGAAGGTAGATGCTTACTGAACGAGGGTGTAAAGATCTATGAAGAGAAAGTTTTCTTTCTTTTATTTTTTTTTACAGTAAGGTTTACCCTGTACAAGGCCCGGGGGTCACTCAAGGTAGAAGGTTACAATATGGGGTAGTTTACATGGATAGGAAGGGAAGATAACAGTTGAATCTAGACTTGAACAGGTTAAGATTGTAGTGATCAAGGAAACATCCTCTAGGGAGTCTGTTCTGTAGAGGACCAGGTGGTTTGTTGAGTGCTGTTGGATTAGGAACATGTGTGTAACTCCTGGTAGAATATTAAAAGGTCCAACTACAAATTAATGGCAGACTTGAATTAAGTCCAAGCAAAGATGTAAAGAAGACAAACAAACAAACAAGACCAATATATATATCTCAACAAATATATATATTAAACAAAACAATTTTACAATGAACATAGACAATGATACTTGTGTCTGAAATTTGTGTTTGTTCTTTGGTGAATGTTCGTATTTTGGTGAATGTTCATACGTACGTGTATGTTCGTAATGTTCATAGTGTCTCCCAGAAATGGGAAACGGTAATCTTCTAAGAGCTTACATTTTGTCGGTGAAAAAAAGAAGTAAGAGAAATTACGTCACCTCTACACAAGGCCTGAATGAAAGAGAAAGAGGCAAGAAGTTTTCCAGTATTTATAATATAGGGAGAGAGACCCCTGGTGACAATTTGGAAACTAAAGAGGAGCTAACTCCAACAGTTCCGTAGGGGAGGTGTTTGCAAGAAGCTATTTGAGTGGAACTTATCTCTCACTGATGGAATACGAAGACAATATGGGTGTTTTGCTACCTTTTAAGTGGCATGATGGTTCCTAGGCATGAAGGTCAGACCTGGCAGAACCAAGGTATGTAGTTCATCCAAGCACTTTCCATGGTAATAACAACAGAGCAGTGAAAGGCTCATCACATCAAGCCTGTGAGAGAGAGGATGGAGCAAGTAAGAGCATATTATGAGGTTATGTAGAATAGATAACAGATGACCCTAGACTTGAAGAGGTTAAGATCATAGTGAACAGGGAAGCTGTTCCACAAAGTAATAGTTCTGAGAAATACAAAGGCAATGTGAATGATTCAACTCTGTGTACACGCCATGGCAGGTCCTGGATGCAAAGCTTTGAACCGGTGGAACTTAGAGATGTAGCTTATCTGAATATTTGCCATGAAAATATCAATAGAGTAGTGAGGGATTAGCAGTCTGGGGAAAAGGGATCGTAGTTGTGTGAAATAATTTATCATCCACATGGACATGTAAATGCTTTTGAACTGTCAAAGCTGGATAGGAAGGATTAGAGATGTGGCAGCAATAATCCATTTTGGGTCTGATCTGACTCTTCTAAAGATAGAGCATGACAGGTGGAGCCAGGTACTTTCTGGTGTTGTACTGCCCATTTTCCCAGCATTGTAAATAATGGTTCATATATATGAGTTTCACTTGGGGTCTGGAGTGAGTTTGAGTCCTAGAAGTATTTGTGCAATTGAATTTTTTTTTATTTTAATTAATACATGTTTATTGTACATAAAAAAAAGAAAAGAAAGTAAATAATTATGAAGTCAAGTAAGAGTTGTTCTTAGCAAACTCTAATTAAATTAAATGAAATTTAAAAACAATATAAGCTATATTGAATATCTATAATTATATTAAATTAAGAAAGCTAAAGCTGTATATTTCAATGAGAAAATTTGCATATGCAATTTTTAGGGTGATATGTTATTGTTTAATTGTGATGTTCCCCTCTTGGCTATATAAGCATTTCCCCTCATGGTTTAGCTGGTGTGTGTGCATTTTGTGTACATATCAGCTAACATTTTAGAGTAGCTGAGGAGGTATGAATTATCTAATTTTCACAAAAACTACCTGATCATTGCATGAAAATGCATGGAACTTGTAGCTGTGGTCAGTGATTGGAGACTGGAAAATTATTTATTATATATATATATATATATATATATATATATATATATATATATATATATATATATATAACTAGCAGCATGGCCCAGCGTTGCCCGTGTTTGATTCAAAAATCGAACGACTCATACAGCAATCGCTATCACTTGACTTAAAATATTTTTGCCCTCCCTTGCCTTTAAAGTAGTGCCCTTTGCCGTGTTGATGTTGCTATATGTGTTACTTCTTGCCTATCTCACACTGCGAATTTTTTCTAAGCTCTATACTAAACATTAAATCTGTTACAAAAAAAAACTAAACAAAATGAACACAAAACGATCAGCTTTAAAAAAGGACTCATAACTGGAAAAACTGAATGAAAAAAAATGTTAACAACAAATGCTTTTTCACACCCAACCCAGTTCTGCAGAATCAGAATCAACGTTGAGTTTAAGCAAGCGAATGAGCCAATTGGAGTAAAGTGCCATGCAGATTTAAATTTTTCCCACTTGTGACGAATGCAGCTATCGATTTTTTTTGCATGCTAGTTAACATTCGTGTCAGTCAGCTGTTATGCTCTCACGCTGGCCAATAGAATCTTCCTGCCTATCCATGGCAGCCAGCTATAGGCTCTCACTCTGGCCAGTAGAAAATGGCCGCAAACTACATGAAAACTGCCGTAGAAGCATGAAAAAGTTGATTATATCCACTATTGATGGAAGTTGGGAAATGGAAGATCAGTCTTGGCCTTACCGCTAACTTGGAGCATGTGCATGTAAATTTTGGTGCAAATCCGTCGGAAATTGTGGCTCTGCATTCATTACACACGCACACGTCCTGCCTTTTATAGATAGAGATATAATATAAAAGTGAACATTGAAGTCAACACTCAGAAGCGACAGGCTGTTTCATGCTAGACACAATCGTCAGGGCACAAATGTTGGATTTTTCCTCAACTGTTTATATATATGGGTCACTGGTGCATAGTGGGTAATTTATTCTGGCGCTTATTTTTGCAGTAGTGGCTTGTTTGTTTATTCATTTATTTACTTATTTGTTTGAGTCAATCTATCTTACTTGTTTTTCATTTTCATTTTGTATTACTTATTCTTTTCAGTTTTTGATGTTTTTAATTAAAAAAAAACACTTAAAAAAATAATCGGGGTGGATTTGCTTAGGTTGCTTATTTAATAGTTTGTTTCTCCATCCACATATGAGCTAAAATTAATTGAAAAAAACAGAAAGCTTCATAAAAAGAATAAGATGGAAAGCCCATTTCTTTTTAAACCAAGACCTTCACAATAACACTACACTTGAGGAAAAATACGGCTTTAAAACCAAAAAATGCTCCCTGCAACAAAAAGAATTAGACGACTTTGAGAAAGACTTAACTGACCTAGTTAGAAACATAAAATTCTATAAAAAATAAAACGTATTCCAAAAAAAACTAAAAGAAGATATAACTAAAATAAACAATTCAACAAATGTATTTATCACAGTGGACAAAACAAGAAATTTATGTGAACTAAGCCCCCCCCTACACACAACAAATTACTCAAGGGCAACATAACCAAAACATAAAAGAAAGCACCAGAAACAACAAAATATGATATCAATAAGGAAGCTAAAGCAATCGCCCGAAAATTAGACCTAGACAACCAAATAAGTTGCATCAGTAAGGCACAAGCCTTTATCACACTAAAAGACCACAAAGAAAATTTCGATACCAAACCTGCATGCAGACTCATAAACCCAACTAAAAGTGAACTAAGTAAAATAAGTAAAACTATAGTAGAGAGAATCAGTTCTGAACTAAAGAAGTTCTAACTGTGAAATCATAGGTATTTATTTACTACATGAACTAAGCAAAATAATAGATAAAAATGATAGAGGACTCTACAGGAATGACGGTCTCATAATCTTAAGAAACTACAACAAACAAAACACAGACAAAGCTAGAAAAGCAATAATAAGGATTTTTAAAATAACGGATTTGACATAGATATAAAAACTAACCTAAACGAAATAGATTTTCTAGATGTTACCTTCAACCTAAGAAAAGGCACATATAAACCACACAGAAAACTCAATGATAAACCACTGTACATATACACATCCTCCAATCACCGGCCTTCGATAATCAGAGATCAAAATTGATTAACTGCAGGCTTTCTGAAAATTCTTGCGATAAAACCATATTTAATGAAGCTAAGAAAGACTATGAAACAGTCCTAAAAGATAGTGGATTCCTGGCAACATTCACATACTCACCACAGAGCACAAGAAAAGCCAACAGTAAAAAAATATAACGTGGTTCAACCCAGTGTATGGCAAAAACGTAAAAATGAACATAGGTAAAATATTCTTCCAACTCTTAAACAAACACTTCCCAAAATCAAGCATGCTACACAAAAATATTCAATAAATACACTGTAAAAATCAGCTACAGTTGCGCCGAGAACATGGCACAAATAAAAAAAAACACAACAGAAAAACTATCAACAAACCACACAAAAAAATTAGACCCACATGTAACTGCAGAATAAAGAACAAATGTCCTTTAAAGGGTAATTGCTTATAAAACAATGTAATATACCAAGCCACAGTAAAATCACCAGCTAACAAAGAAAAAGTATACATAGGAGTAACTGAAGGATCCTGGAAACAAAGAAACTATGCACATAATACATCTTTCACAAATAGTAAATATGCAAACAGCAAAATGCTTTCCAAGTATATCTGGAAAATTAAAAACAAAACACAAATCACACCAAAAATATCATGGAAAATAAGGAAAAGATCATCAGCTTATAACAACCAATCAAAAACCTTCAAACTTTGCTTGGAGGAAAAAATAGCTATTACCACCTTCCCAGAGCAAAATAAATTACTAAATAAATGACCTGAGCTCATCTCAAAATGCAGACATGAAAACAAATTTTTACTATGTTACTTAAAAATCAAAAAACAAAATGAATAAATACAAATAAACAAAAGAATATAAAAAACAAGTAAAATAAATGAACCCAAACAAATAATAAACACATTAATAAACCACTGCCATTAGAATAGATAAAATACAATAAATAAAAATAAAACACAGCAAAAACAAATGAAAATAATCAACCCAAATAAATAAATAAATAAAGTAAATATAATAAACAAATTAACAAACCAATCCTGCCAAAATAACCGTTAGAATAAACTACAACAACCAATCCAAAAATTGGATGTAAAAATAGCTATAACTGCTACATAACTATAAAAAAAAAACATAACTACATTACTCAAAAATTGAAAACCAAACAGTGTAAATAAAATATACAAAATAAAAAACAAATAAATAAATAAAAAAGAATATAAAAATTTATCCAATAAATAAATAAATGTACAAATGACAAATTATACCCACTAAAACAACAGTTAGAACTAATAAAAATAAGCATAAATAAGTAAAAACAAGTAAAAATAATCAATCCAAATGAATAAATAAATTAAGAAAAAAAACGAGAAAAATAAATAATACGAAATGAAAATGAAAAACAAGTAAAATAAATTAACCCAAACAAATAAATAAATAAGCAAGCCACACCCAAAAATAACCGCTCGAACAAATTACCCACAATGCACCATTGACCCATATATATAAATAGTTGAGGAAAAATCCAACATTCGCAGCCTGATTGTGTCTAGCATCAAACAGCCTGTCGCTTCTGAGTGTTGACTTTAATGTTCACTTTTACATTTACATACATTCTATCTCTGATATTGAGCACTTTATCCCATAAATATAGCACATATTAAAACTATATTTCTTCATATATATATATATATATATATATATGAGGAAATATAGTTTTAAGGTATGTTATATTTATGGGATAAAGTCCT
Source organism: Acanthosepion lycidas (assembly GCA_963932145.1). NCBI lineage: Eukaryota > Metazoa > Mollusca > Cephalopoda > Sepiida > Sepiidae > Acanthosepion > Acanthosepion lycidas. The sequence goes on from OZ010574.1 coordinate 81,506,962, forward strand.
CAATATCAGATATAGAACATATGTAAATATAAAAGTGAACATTGAAGTCAATACTCAGTCAACAGAATGTTTCAGGCTAAACACAATCATCAGGCTTGATATATATATATATATATATATATATATATATATATATATATATATATATATATATATATATATACATTGTATATTGAGAGCTGGTTTTAATCAAATATTCCCCAATATAATATAACAGAGCTATTAAGCATACATTAATAAATATATATATTATTCCTCATCAGTCGCATTACTCAAAGTTTCATGCACACAGCAATCTTCAGTTGCTGAGTATGGATAGTCTCTACTCACCACCTGAAGATTATGTTGTGCATGAAAATCTAAATCATGCTACCAGTGAGGAATACTATCCAAATATATATATATATATATATATATATATATATATATATATATAAAAGTGAACATAGAAGTCAACACTTAGAGGTGACAGTCTGTTTCTTGCTAGATGCAATCGTCAATTGTGGCCTGATATATATATATATATCCATATATTTGCTTACATATATATATATATATATATATATTATATATATATATATACATGACAAGTGAAATCTATGAGCCCCAAGTTCAAATTTCAGTCTACTCTGTTGTGTTAACTTTCACATTAAGGTGAATTTATCTCTTCTCTCCCTAACTATGGGTTAAAAAGCCAAGTAGACTCATCTTGCTTAGTAACTAGTATATGAAAAGGAACACTTTGAATTCAACACTTTGGAAACTGCAACAGTAATTCACAGATAGTAAAATAGTCTGTCTATGTAAGGCCATGAATTTCTATGTCCTGATAGGACATGGTGTTAAAAAAGAAATATAGATAGATAGATATTTAAAATCTAACAAACACCAATGACTCTACATATACATATACACTGATCATCAGCTCTGAGAAGGTAATTTATTGCCCCTCTTATCCTAAAAAATCCCAATTCCTTTTCCTTACACACAATTTTGTCTTTCATTTTGACCTGATGATGCTAGACATAACACACTCTATTAATAATAACACAAACTTGGCCTGTTGAAATTACATGGATAGGTGTAACCTTCTCATATACTAGTTACCAAGCACGATGAGAGCCCAGTCTACTTGGTTTTTTAACCCATAGTTAGGGAGAGAATAGATAAATTCAAAGTAGACAAAGAAATTCTGCCTAATACACAGACACCACATTGAAATGCATTGCCACTTAAAATAGCTTCTCCACTTTGCCCCATCATATCCACACACACACACACACACACACATATATATATATATATATATATGAAGAGAGTCAGACAGTGTAAATATAGGAATCAAAACAGCACGTTGGTTGTCAGTTAAGAGTCACAATGTGATCTTCAAGTATTGCCATTGTTTATAATTTAAATCAGTGTTTCCCAACCCCATTTCCCACAACACACTGTTATGCCCTAAAATTAAATTACTTGTGCCATAAAAAAGTAAGATTGTATTTCAAAATCTGTAAAGTGCAAACGGAAATCTGCAGTAAAGTTCATAGAAAACTGTCAGCTACAACTAAAGAAGACACCCATTTATGGTGTCGTTAGGTTGAAGGGGAGATAGCAAGTACACAAATGCCGTCTGAGCTGAGTGTTTTCAGTATAATGTGTACACAGTTCTGTTGTGTGCTGGGCAAGGTTTAAGTATAGAGCACACGAAAATATTATTACATCTTCTAAAGTGGGATGTGTGCAAAAAAGATTTGGGGACTACTGATCTTATATACACATTCCCAATGACTGCAACGCATAATGTCACCATAGACTATTTCATATTTCTAGCTTTCCAACAAAAGCCAGGAAGTAGACAAAGAAATTCTGTCTTCCATACAGACACATCATTGGTTCTTGAAAACAACTAAGTTGGTCAGAAGAACTTGAACAAAACAATAACACAATATGATCTTAGACAAGTTTATCCACAATTTGGAGCACAATACACAACACCTTATTAAAAAATTAAAAAAAATACAATAAAAAATTAAACAGACTGACCATTTTAATCAAACATGTTTGGATGAAAGCTTTCTACCTAAATATATCTTATATATATGGTTAGAAAATTTGCTTTCTGACAAGGGAGACCTGGGTTCAAATCTCACCATAGTCAATTTGTCCTGAACATACAATACCTTTGGAAAACCCCACAAAACTATACAACAGGCTGATTCAAGCCTTGTGAGTAAAATTACCTTAGTTACACCTCCCCATGTAATTTCAACAGGCCAAGTTTGTGTTATTATTAATAGACTACTCTAGATAAAAATACTATATAGTACATTTGGTATTATATGATATCTTTTACTTTCCAATTTTATACCTTTTGTATCAATCTATGTTTCTCTGATCCTTACCTAAAACCATGCCTGGAGAATGATGATTACAATGTATAAGGAAGATAATGAGAATATACAAGCAGAGGGTTTAAGAATAAAAATGGTATGAGATAATGAATCATCTTAGTTGCCAATGCCCATGTAATTTCAACATGACAAGCTAGTGTTATTATATATTAGATTACTAATAATAATAATGCTACAGAGTACATTCCATATTATATGAGATCTTTTACTTTCCAATGCATTTTCATGAGAATGCTAATAATCTTGTTTGTGGGTGTTTGTTTTGTTGGCTCTGATAAAATTTCAAAATGAAAAATGAGGTGTAAAATTACTCGCATTCAATATGCATTTTGGATAGCAGGAAAGCTCTGATCAATAACTCTGTTGATCCTTTTCAGATCTGTTTCTATGCAGCCGCCTTCTACACCACATGTGTTCAATATAATACACTTCCCACTGATATCCTTTCTCGGCTCAGATCTGGAGTTTTCTGATCGAAGCCAAAATTTTCCGTTTTCCTTCATCTTTGAATCCATGGACAGTGATGGGAATTGAAAGAGAAGCTTATGATCAAATCAATTTTATATGGATTCCTGTTCACATGCAAGTGGAAAGAAAGCTTGCATTGAACCCCTGCCTCTGTGATATATACAATATATAAAAGGATGAGTGAGCATAGAAGCTTATTATAAGAAATGGTCATTGAATAACTATGAATTGAAAGATATCTAATTTAGTGAAAAGTATATTGTCATATTGATGTTACCCATCAGTCATATGCCCTCAGCATGGAACTTTAAGAAAATGATTCATCACTTCTGCAATTCCGTATATAAGGAAATTCATTTTTCTTTTCATTTACACTAATGGACATGTTTATACACACACACACACACAGAGTACCTGTACATGAAATGATTCCAGAGTTCCCTCTCACTGCATCAACAAGAAGAAAAACATACCAATCCAGTACTAACCACACTTTGATATTCTTACAACTAAACACCAAAAACTGATAGGCTCTTTTTTCCATCAATCATCCCATCCAAATGATTTTGTCCATACAACATTAGTTTTGGCAGAAAAAAATAAAGTCAGATTATTTTTTAACATTCCATGTATATACTACATTCATAGTGAGTGTCTATAGTCACAAAGTTAAAGTAGAACTGTTCAGACTAGTAGAAAAAATGTTCTATACTTTGGCATTTATAATTTAGGTTCAAGTGAGAGAAGTCTTTATATGTAAGGAGTGATTGTAAAAATGCTTTACTTGTTGCTGAAGTTCATTTAGTTTTGGCTACATGATATTTGTCTTCATATGATGTCTAATGCTGAGAGAGAAAGAGAATTTTCTATCTAATATCTGGCCCTGTATAGTTTTAAGAGATTTGAATGTCGCTTCAGGAATTATGGTATATATCAGACTTCTTGTAGCTATTTCTAGTATTAATGGAAGTGTGGAAAGTCAACATCTTGAATATTGCTATTTTCCATTCTGGTTACATGTGCTATACACTTTTGCTGTTGATGTTGGAAATTGGCTTTTGTAACTTGGGTTCTAAGCAAAATGGCGGAACAGAATATAAACCTCAGTGCTCTAAGTTAAACATTAATAAAAAGAATAACAATACTTCAAAAGTAGGATGAAATCTGTTGATCATCCTGAATCATGAAAAATAATAATGGCATAGAATATAAACATCTGTCCTTTCAAATACAATGATAAAAATGATATTAAAATACTAACACCTCAAAAGTGGAATGTAATTTGTTGATCAGTCGAGGGAGTAAACAAAATGACGAAAGAGAATATAAACTTCTGTGCTTTAAGATACAATAATAAAAAGATGATATTAAAAGTGACCTGTCTAATGTAATTTCTCTACCACATGAAGTGTTTTAGTGATCAAAGCAAATTAATATCTCTATTTGCTAAATTTAGTGAATATATACTTTTTTTGTCTTGGGTTTCTTTTGTCCAATCAAATTGCTGGCAAATATAAATCTGCAATGATGGTCCATCTATGCTTCAATTACTCATAGTGTATAATAGCAAAAAGCAAGGACTGAGTCTTTCTTTTGGTGCTGGAACTAGTTTTTCATTTTGTGATGACCACTATTTTTGTATTTTTTGTTGACATGCAAAACCCATTTTCCATCCCCCTGTAACAATGCCATGCAAAAATGAAAGTTTGGTATTCCTGGCCATAAGATTGTTGTAGATAATAGAATGTTATGTTGTTTTTAGTTCTCAAGTGGAAACTCATAAGGAACCTAAATTCCCTCTTTGCAATGTTCTCAAATAAACTCTGAAATGTACTACAAACAACAAATAGTTTGTTAGAAGATATGGCAAAATAATTCTAGACACAGTTTCCTACCATTCAACTCTAGTTCTGAATTGGTTGACTGACTTATAATTAATTATGCTGAAATATGTAATTACATTCTGAACACAAAAACTAAAATGTGAATTGCTTCAAATATCTAATTCTCCATAGCTGTGTCTTTTCTTTTAATCTGATTTCTCTCCAAAGAAGCTGGTTTTCTTTTTTTTTCAATGCATGATCAGCCATATCTAGTTTTAATGTTTCTCCATTGAATACAGTTCTCAGCAATTCTTCAAGTCTTATATAAATAATGAAAGCAACATAGATAGGGAAATTAGTCTGAATTAAACAAAATTCAATGATTACAAGCTTAAATTTTTTTAATGTTTGTATTCAGTACGAAAGTAATTTGGAAACAATGTCTCATCAATTTATGATTGAATTGGCTAGATGTAACTGTAATTTCTATGCAAATAGTTTCTTTTCTCGTACTTCCCACTTGTGGAACTCTCTTCTGGTTCTATGCTTTCTAACCAACTATGATCTTCAAAAATTAAATTGCAATATCAATCATTGTCTAATGTCTTCCTGATTACTCTTCTATTGTTCCCACTCCTTCATAATGTTTTCTGTTTTCTAATTCTTTTACACGCAGTAATCCTTTGCCTCATAGTGGCTTTACTTCCTTCCTTGGGGTGGATTTGGTTAAAAAATAAAATAAAATAAATAAATAAATTTATGAGTGAAGTGATTTTCCTTTTACCTTCTTCATATATTACTTTTCTTTATTATCTGGGAATTACCATGCCATCTTAGGAAAGATAGTTGAGTGGTTTCCCATTGTCTTCACAATAGTTTTCAATTCACAGTTAATCCTCATCGTAAACTGACACATTCTGGCTGAATGTAAAAGCTGTAAGCATATATGTAGTACAATATTACAAATATGAAATCATTATTCAAAGATGTTGCCCTTGGCCAGATAATAGAGTTTGTAAAAGAAATAGAACATTTTAAATTCCTCTAATAATAATTGTTTATGTGTGGATATATAAAAAGGACTGGTTTAAACATTTCAAATTGACACATTAAACAAACTATTGAAAACCAACTTTAGCTAAAAACTGAGCCCCTCCAACTAATAGAAGAAAGAAAAAATATATATGTGTATATATATATATATATCTACTAACCTGGTTGGCATTAAATGATCCATCAGGGTTGACATATTGTGTTAAACAAAATCAAGTCAACCACCCTAGACTTGCTGCCACCCAAGGCTAGAGGGTCTAGTATTCCCTGCTAGTTAATCCATAGCTGGAGGGAGAACAAATTCAAGAGCATTACTTTAAAAGCCGAGTTCCAATTCAATGAATATTCTACTGATGCTGCACTTTCCATGCTGATATCTGTTACCCTAACCCCACAAACTCCTATAAAAATCTTCACTTGTTTTTTTAATCATTTCACTCCAAGCAAGGATATAAAGTCACTAAGATGCAAGAGTACTTGTTTACTGGGTGTGAGAGATCGTGAGAAAAAGAAAGTATTATTAAGAAGAGAGAACAATAAAAGAAGAATTAAGAAAATGGAAATTAATGAATGATATTGCATTTAAATTTTTGACTGGAAAGCAAAACCCAGAAAAGCAGTCCACAAGTGAGAAGTGCACAAGAAGAATTGCTTAGCATAGAACTTACAGATACATCTAGCCATTTCAAATGTGAAATAATAAGACTTTGCCACCAATCTGGTACTGCTCTTAGACAAATAAAGTCTAGATACCAAAGCTTGAAACAATTCACATGAAAATATTTATAGAAAAGGCACAGTAAATATTTATAGAAAAGGCAAAGTAAACTGTGGTCTCAGTGTGGAAAAATAGTGTATTTGTATCTGAAACATTTCTCTATCTAATGGCATTATTGTGATTGTGTTTTCTGTATCTTTTGCAGTTTCATAGAAATAAACAGAAATGTTGCTTTCAAAGTGGCCCTTGTGTGTATGTGTGTATGTGTGTATGTGCGTTTGTGTGTCTATTTATTTTTAATGTGCTAGATTTGGTTTTATGCAGCAAATATTTGGACAAAATTTATCTCCTTCAAGTAATGTTTGATCTTATGGTCATCATCTATAATGACTGCTAGAAGCACAAATGTAATCTTATTTCATGATTCTATCTATTTATTTATCTATCTATCTTGGTATATTCTCACCTGCCTACTTTTGCACTGGTTACTTACAATATCTATCTACATGTCTAAATTTGCCTACATCTATGATCATCTCTAAATCTTTACATATCTCACTTATAGAACCTCTTTGGAGGCAGACATAGTCGCAAATTTATAGAAACTGTTTGGTACATATCCAGGTAAAATCCAGAAAATCAAATGCTTATTTTTTATGGTAGGTAGTGCCTCACACTCTAATCTGAACTTAAGTTAGATCAAGTGAATCTTGGTTTCGAGAAGTTTTAAAAAGCACTGAAAAATTCATTTTGTCTTAAGTTTCCTAAATTACCCAATTTCTAATTTGTGAGGAATTTTAATTTGTGAGGAAACAAAATTAATGGTATAATTATTATACTTCATAAACTGTCTTGAGAGAAATTTGAAGTCTTTTAAACAATATTTTCTGTTTTTGAATCTGATAAATTTCTACTTTGTAAAAGGTTTAGAATGTAAAACTTCAAGGCAAATTTCTACAAATAATTTATCTACTTTCTTTCTCTCTAAAGCTTTATAAAGCATCCATTCAGCCCAAGCTTCACTTTCATGCAGAATCTTGGGTCATATACCAGTATCACTTGCACTTTCTTGAATGCTTTCACCAATGGTGCCTCATACTGAAACAACAATACAAAGACTGTAGTCTGCAAGATTGCTGGCCATATACTGAGAATGGAAGACCACAAATTCTAAATATTCTAAACATCCTACTGTTCTAGTCACTAAGCAATGTGACAGAAGAGTACTACAAAGAGAAACGTGGATTCTCTAAAAAGAACACTAATCTCCTGCAGTATTAACCATCAAAAATGAGTAATGAAGACTGTTGACAGCACTTCTTGGCACCACAGGATTTTCCATGTAACTGACCTTAATGAATCTGTCCCCAGAATTAAGGGCATCAACTTGGGGCTCCTTCCAGTGAGCAAACAATTCTATACCTGTACATGCTGTAGAAAAAAAATTATTTTGTGCAGTAGACATGGATCATTTGATTTCTTGTTCATGTGTCCCAGCCGTGACATCTGTGTATGTATGTATGTATGTATGTATGTATGTATCTATCTATCTATGCTTTTCATTGTATATCTATCTATCTATCTATCTATCTATCTATCTATCTAAGCCTATTCATTATATATCCATCCCTTTTTATTATCTATCTATCTATCTATCTATCTATCTATCTATCTATCTATCTATCTATTTCAGATCTATCTAAGCTGGTTCAGATCTATCTATCTATCTATCTATCTATCTATCTATCTATCTATCTATCTGTCACTTTTCATTATCTATCTATGTGTGTGTGTGGCTAAGCAGTCTAAAGCACTGTTTATCAGACAGTGGTTTCCCCTAAAAGAGTGATGCAGGTTTATATCCCTTCAGAGAGATTACTTTTTTTATTAAGATTCTCAAATGTACAGGCCAGCAGATGCAATTCACTGTGTTTAAAAAAAGAAGAAAAAAAGAGTCAACTCAAAGTATAATGTTTAAAGTAATAAGAAACATATATATATTTATATACCTATATCTATATATTTATATCTATCTACACACACACACACACACACATACACGCATGTAATGTATGTTTTACTAACAATTACACATGTAATGTATGTTTTACTAGCAATTCTACAAGATACTTGATAGTAAAATTTTACCATAAACTCTCCTGAAATGTGGATGTAATTCCATAAAATTCAGAATAAATACAGTCATAATTTAAGAAATGTATTTTATTTATGACTCTTGTTCTGTCTCTTGATATCAAATGATTTTTATTTATCAAATGATTTTTATTTATGACTCTTGTTCTGTCTCTTGATATCAAATGCTATAATTAAAAAGACTGCTTATCTTAAAAATGTTATCTTTTAGAATTACTTTAATCCATGTTTTTGATGTAATACAATCTTTATTATATATTATATATGTGAGTGTTGTGTGTGTGTGTGTGTGTAGAAATGTAGGTATTTAGTCTTACATATAGTTCATACATACAGTCTTATTTTTATGTATAGTTATTACCTACAGTTGTAAATTTTATCTAAAAGGTTTATTGAATGATGCTCAATTTATGTAATCAATATCACCACTGAATTAAGTGCATTGACAAGAAAGGAGATTATGCTGAAAAATATTCTATTGATTGAATGCTAACATGTCTATTGAAAATACTTTTGCTGATAAACATTGTTCAGTAGGACTAAACTGACTGGCAAACATAAACACAGCCCTATACACAATTAGAATCAATGTACAGTCTGGTACATTTTCCCGTGTTTGAATTTATCTGGAATATGTGCCACCCTTTTTTTGGCTCTTATGTGACAGAAAAAGCATCCATTCGTCTCACATATTAATAAATATTGAGCACCAAATGCTTTATCAATAATTGAGGATTTATATTGTTAGAGACAACTCCCAATACTCTTCACAAATGAATATGAGCACCAAACCAGTGATGTCATTTTGGAAATGCTCTGTCCTCATCTTGTAAGCTTTTATCAGTGTCATTAATGATTAAACATTTTTCACATCCTCTGAGGATGTCAAAAATATATTTATATATACTGCTTAGTTTGACTCCTGGAAACTGACTCAAGGACTGATCACTTACATCACTGATGGGCCTAAGCAACTGTCATGTGACTTCATCTCAACCAAAGGGAGATGATCATCTTTAGTATCTGTTATGGTCCAAGTTCCTTGTAGCATGGTGATGGTCCAAGGTTAGAACCAATGAAAGAATAACACAAACACAGGTCTGGAATACAAAGATATATTACAACAGAAATATAATACAAAGAAGTAGAAGTATTAGTAATGACTATCAGATTTGGTTAGAGTGAACTATGTTGTCTTGACAAATATCACTAGTCCAATGTCCTTACAATATGCTCTCAATTATCTCACCTCGTATTACAATCTCCTCATACCTCTTGAGAGGCACAGTATTTATAATGTCAGGAATAGTCCATTATTATTATTATGGGTAAGTTCCCATAACAGTATCCCTACACTTTCAGTTACACTCTTCAAAAATTTGAATGTAATACCAATTATTATATGTCGTCATTTCAATCCCTTTCTTTTACTGGTCTTTCTTCTCATTAACATTTTCTCATTTTCTTCTCAGCAACCTCTTGCATCTTAGTGGATTTATCTCCATACTTAGTGTGAAATGTCAATACATGCATACAGGGTGTGATGGATAAATTTTTATTCTAATTTACAAAAATATAAAAATAAAACTGACATCTCATTTTAACAGATATATTTACCAAAATTACACAAAAATATCTTGAAATACTAAAGAATAGATTTATTCGATAAAATCACCATTGGTTTCAGCCACAGCCTCCAGATGACTTTGGAATCTTCTGCAACTCTTCCAGATGGTCTCCTTGTTTAAGTTGGTGAATGCAGCCATAATCATTGCCTTCAGTCCATCTTTGGCATTACAAGGAGTTTTGCTGGTCTCTCGTTCAACTGTGCCTTACACTTAATAATCAAGGGGGTTATTGTCTGGGTGTAAGAAGGTAACTTGTCTGTTGGAGAAGTGCATTTTATATTTCTGGTTTTTGGTGGTAGTGAGTGGAACAAGAAAATTTATAAGTTTTAATCTTTTGGTGAATCAAATTTTCCCAGGAAATTTGATTGTGAAAACATCTGTTATTCAAAGAACTGCAGATTTTGACAGGTGACAACATTTGTTTTGTCAATGTTCACCTAAAGGCTTATCAGATGAATATGAAAGGTTGTTATTTTGAATGCAAATGGCCTTGAAGTTTGGTGATATTTAAAGTCTGGATAAGTTAAAAACAAACTAGGGTCCCTTTTTGACCCCTCATGTGATCAAAGGAGGGTGAGAAAATGTATGAGTAGATGTATCCTTATATATACAACATTTTGGGGAATGGCAGATAAAGACAGCTAGGAATACAGCTGAGAGGCACCCAGGCATCAGCTGGGAGAATCAACAGGACAGACACATCAAAAATTGACTGATCAACACACACACAATTCACAGCTGCCTGAAATTAACTCAATGCTCAATTCTCTGATAAAAGTCTGAGGATACACACTTTGGTTCCAAGTCACTATCCCATCCAGAGGTGTTAAGCTATATAAAACTTTTGAAAATATTCTATCTTTATTTACTATTATTAAAACTATCATTTTCAACCAAGATCAGGCCTTCTCCTTCTTCGACTTTCTTTTCTTCAGACCAGTTTTTAATGTAAATAACATGGCTTACTGAACCAATGGGAAAAGCAACCTCACTTTTCTTGTCAGTAGAAACCCAACACTTACCAGCAATTATAGAGAATCAACAACCTAACTGGCACCAACTCCTCGGCCAGTTTAAAATCTACAAAAGATAGGGTCCAAATTGTATGGCTGCACATCCTTGGGGAAGAAGGGGTTGCATTATATGGGGAGTTATGGGGTGGCCAGATGTAAGGAGTGATGTGGTTGCAGAAATTGTCTAACAGCCATGATTGGGTTCTCCTGCTTGTGTGGTGTGATGCAGAGTACTATCTCCTAAAGGCATTTGGTGTAGGACTCCGTCCTGAGTCTAAGGCTCTGTGAGAAGGCTATGGAGGCATAATGTCACCATCATTAGTGATCACTCCAAACACCTCCATAATTACCATTAGACTCATCTAACCCTTTCTGAATCCTCTGCACTGTCCTCAGACTGAAACCCAAACACTCTGAAATATTCATATGGGAGCTTCCAGCATGAAGGTGACGTAGTAGAGTATGCCATTTCCAAATTTCTGGTGGAGTGAATTGTATTATGGTTCTCTTTTTCTTACAGATAGTTCTCAACTGACATTACTATACTGTGCAGTTGAAAAAATAAAAAACAGTGTGCATGCATAAAATTAAAAATATAAAATGGCGACAATTTACCAATCTCACCCTCTATATATACATACTCAAAATACCGTTAGAAAAGTTAAGAATCCATTTCTTCTCACCCCCCAACTATGGGTTAAATAATGGAAGCCCTGAGTGGCAACCAGTCTAAGAGTGTTATATTCCGTGCTAATAGGAATATATACTTGAACAACATGGTGGATAAAATAATTAAAGGTTTATTGTAAAAACCAGTACAATAAGAATAAAGGTAACAGTTATGCACAAGGTCATCACAAGTCAATTCAGTAGTGAGTGCTACTATTGGAAGGTCACTAGTTCTTGCGTAAGTCTGAGTCGTACTCAAGAGATTCCAGCTAAACTCTGTAGTCAGTTGACTTACAGATACTTATATGTAGTTACTCCATATAGTATAGTCACTCATGGGGGTGACAGGTTATTCCATTACATCACCTTCCCCACAAGCTGAAATTTTCCTCTAGAAAATTTAGCTTTCTAGTACTTTCTCTTTTTGGGGTCTGGGCTTAACTGCACAGTGGGTTTTCTTTTCCTTTTACTCTTTTGAGGCAAATAACATCTCGATCATATGGGCAAAGTTGATGTAGGAGATGTATGCATGTGTTCTGGTATGTTAGTGGGTGGTGTTATTTCAAACATGTCATACAGGACAGCCATCAGAGTTTCTCCCTCATCCTGTTGAACGATTTCAGAGTATCTTGGTCTTAACTGGTTTACGTGCCTTTTGCATACACATCTTTTTCCTTTAACCATATAGATTACTCTTCCAATTCTATTTGAAATAATTCCATCTTCCCAAAAACATTTTCCATCTCGGTCGTTCCTAAAGAAAACTTTGTCACCAGGCATATACTTCTTTGCACAGAAATTCTCTTTATTATGCATTTTCTTTTTTAGACAGGGCAACAATCTGTCAAATATTGATCTCATCTTCCTCGCAAACATCCATTCAGCAAAGTGAAAGAAAATTCTGAATTAAAACTATAGAGAAGGTAATAGGAAACCACTCCACTAGCTTTTGTGCTATTCCCAAGGACATTATTGCAAAAGTGAAAACAGACTTGGTTTAAAACAAATTTTGTTTATCAATTCCATTTTCTGTTCTGATATCCATTACACTACCCAACATCCTATATATATATATATATATATATATATATATATATATATATATATATATATATAATATGGACACATGTTTATATGTGCATTTTGTTTAGCCAACTCTTGGAAAAGGAAAGATTGCTTTATAATAATTAGAAAGAGAATATTCCACAATTTCAATAATTTAGATTATAAAGTAGAATGATGTGAATGTTATCAGCATAAATTTACAGAAAAGATGCATTAATATCATTTGCATAGTCTTTCCATTGGCAGAATAACCTCCCTTGAGGTTATTGTAAAATGAATGTTGTCTGTGTGCTATTTGGTGAACAGATATTCAGGATATGAACCTTATTGAATTGCTACTGTCTAACTCATTATGACTTGTACAAGACCAACAGTTGATAGATGAATGTGTAACAGTAAAGGGCGTACAAAATTGTAATGGCATTCAGTTCAATGCCTTTACATCTTGAAAATAAATGAATTCACCACATACATAGATTTTATCTGTACTTATATACAGAATCAGACATAACATAGATGAGAAAAGCAGAGAAATATATATTTACATGATTAGTTGTAGTAGAAATGTTATTAGGATTGCATAAGGTTTTTCTGAACAGGAGATTGTGTAGCATCTTTATTACTATTTATACAAAGTGGTTCAAAAGTCAAACCACAAATGAAAAAGAACACACACTTTCAAAAATGCAATTGGAGAATATTTGCAAGACATCATCTTTTATGATGTCTAATCAAAAAGTATCAAGACTGGTGCTATAAAAAGAAAACTATGACACTATAACTTCAGAGTATTCCTGTTCTGAAGTCACTCACTTAATCCAGCATCCTTTCCATTGATGGAAGCATTTCTGGAGCTCCTTTTTGGGGATAAATTCTTTTGAATTTCGTCAATGTTTTGAAATCTTTTCAATTGGAGTTTGATTTTTGAAAAGAGGAAAATGTCACAAGAGGTGAGACCTGGAAAACAGGGTGAGTGTTGGACCTGGGGAATGTTGCACTTAGCCAAAAACTGCTGCACACGCTGTGCTGAATGGGCAGGTGCATTGTCATCGTGTCATCAGATGCATACAATTCTGTCCTTATCCAATGAACATCTTGCAAACATAGTACGCCTTCTTTATTGTCTGACCATGTTGAATGTACTCATGATGAATAATGCTCTTGTAGCGGAAGAAAACTGTTAACAGTGCCTTCATATTGCTTTGAATTATTTGTGCTTTCTTTGGTCTTGGAATTTTTGGTGTCTTCCACTGTGAATACTGAGCCATAGTTTTAGGGTTATACCCATACACCTGTGATTCATCACATGTTATGACTGTTTTCTGTGGTGTGATGAGACAACCACACTCTACACACTTTCCTTCCAAGCAGTGCTATAAACAACATAAGGGAGCAATAATGTTATAATGGATGTGCGACAGATTTCAAGGTTAATCTGTGCTTCATTCTGCATACTGGATCTCTGTTACCATAGCAACAGTCCCAATATTTCTGATCAGACCACATATATATATAGATGTATTATTCTTCTTCTATGAGCCCCACCCCTTCAGGACATAGACAACCATATGGTTCTCAGCAGTTTGTCTCCCTTTACTAAGTTTCCAATTCCTTGTTCTGCTATCCATTCACACAAGCTTGTCAGATAAGTGGGTCACTTTCTTCCTCTATCTCTCTTGCTCTCAGGATGGCCCATGAGGGTTAAGTTTTCCAAGCCCTACTTCCTTGTTATGTGGCCCAGGAATTTCAGCTGCGTTTTCCTGATTTTGAATATAAGTTTATTTTTATTGCTATTTTCCTTAAGACTTCCTCATTGCTTACTCATTCCATCATATGGAATTTTCCATATCCTTCTACAGAATCACATTTCTGCTACCTCTAGTTTTTCCTCGTCCATTGAGAGGTAGTCCAACAATCACTGCCACATAAGAAGATGGATAGCGTATAGCAATCCAGCAGTCTTTTGCTTGCTTCTAATTAAATTTTTCCATTTCTCAGCACCTTGCTTAAATTTTGGAATTTTCACTAATCCATTGCATGCTCACTCTCAGTGCTGCATTTTTCATCTTCTGTTATTACTCTTCCCAGATATTTGAACTTTGGTGCCTGCTTGATATTTCTATCTCCAATTTGTAACTTGGCCATTCCTCTTGCTTATGGTAATACTTCCTTTCTTCTTGCAGTTAATGGTTATTCATTTTTTCTTACTTTCTTCTATCACCCTGTCTAGAAGGTCCAGTAGTTTCATTTCTAAATCAGCCATCAACACAATGTCATCTGTATATCTTTTATTGCTAAAATTACATGCACTGATGATAATTCCTGGTAGGGTTTTCAGTTCCCTTAGGGTGTTATTGCTGTTGTGGTGGAATGAACCTGGGAAAAAGACATAAAAATTTCCAAATGATATATTATCATTATAAAACATTCCTTTTTATAAATTAATATAAAATTTATACAGATTTTCAGTGGTAGTACCAGTTTTGGGCCACCCTATATGACACATTGTATATCTATGAATTGATTTACCCAGAGTGAAAATGAGACATATCTTGTCACTACATCCTCCTATTGTTGAAAAGAGTAGAACAAGGGAGGAGATTTTGTGTCCTTTCCTTTTATACTGCTTTATACAATGCCATCTAATGGTTGTTAAGAGAAGTCACATGACAGACAAATTGAAGTCATATGACAAATCTCTTGCATGAAGGCAAAAGCTTTTGATTCTGTCTTTTCTAGAATATACAATTATAGAATATATCCTTGTTATACAATTGGAGATAGTTTTTAAGATCTGAACTGCTCGGTTAACAACACTTTAATTTCAGAATGTTTTTTGTATTGATTCAGTTGAAACAGTTTCTTCAACTTTGTTGTTTAGGTTCCAACTTTATAACCATTCTATTTTCTAGTTATCTTTCTACTTTAGATTCTGAAATGTTGCGTGCATGTGTTTATATCTTTCGTAGATATATGTTTCATAGTATATATATATATATATATATATATATATCGTAGATTAATCTGCACTGTAGCAGTTGCTATCTCTCCTCTCTTTCAAAAGATGTTTAAAACAATAGCTTTAGATTCTTCAGATTAAAATAATTCCACCTGCATTGCTCATGGGGATATTTTCCCAAAGCCATTTGTCTCATCATTTAATGTCCTTCCTTAAATATATTTAAAAAATTTAATATCAGACCAAATGAAGATTGAATAAAAAAGAAAATTAGATTTTTTATCAGAAACTCCTTACTATATATAAATATTTCAGGTGTTTGTATTTACAATAGATGTATTTTTGAAACCAGAATGTTGTTCACATTAAATATAATTTTCATTACTATTTCTAATCATTTTTCACCTTTTAATGTTGCTTTTGAGCATATATATCCTATGTATTCTTTAACTTTTAAAGTAATCTTTCTTAACTCAAAATAATATGTTGGCTTCAAACAAGACTCAAACTCAATTTCATATTTCAGATGCTTGTCTTTCGTGAACAATCCCTTAATAGTAGGAACCTCCATTAGGTCAAGTAAAAAAGCAGCATATCACGATTAAAAAACGCTCAATTGTGACGAGGTGATGACAGATTACTATGGATGATCAAAATTGACAATTTTTCCAAAGTAAGCAAATGCGGTTTTTCGTTTTTAACTATTACTTTTTAAATATTAACATTTTTATTCAGCAATTATGTACTTTCTTAATTAGGTAATTATTTAAAGTTTTTTATTAATTAGATAATTGTTTAAATTTTTTTAAGGATTATGTCGTGTATACATTTCCATACGTAGAAATTATGAACGTTTTTTTCAATAAAATTTTTTTTAAATTAATTTAAAACTGTTATGTGCTTTTCAAATTTTGATTCATAAATTTACTTTTTCATTAAGGTTATCATTGCATTACGTGCTTGAAAGCAATAAAGAATTTTAAATGATTTTTGAAGTTTTAAGAAGTTAATGAAAAAAATTTTTTAAATTTGTAAAAAATACATTATTCATCGAAAAAATTTTATATCTTCACAAAATAATGTCTTTAGTATAACGTATTTATAAAAACAGGTGAAAGCTTTTCTAATTAATTAATGTCATAGTTTTTTACATTTTGTTTTTTATAATTCAGAGCAGATTTTCTATGATATGGGGTACTGTTTTACAAAAAAAAACTGGTGATTTACTTTCTACAAAGAGTCCTGTTTATAACTAATAAAATAAATCCCGCGCTTGAAGATTTAATTTCTCGAAATTTCATGAAAATATGTAAGTGGGTGGAAACATGTTAAAAAAATCTCTTTTTAACAAGATTTTCTAAAAAAAAAAAATTTCCAAAATAATTTAATTCATTTGTGAATAAGTCCTGAAAGTTTCATTAAAATCCAACAATTATTTGATTTTTGCAAGAATTTTTAAACTTAGGTATCGAAAATTTATGCCAAAAGTGGAGGTACCTATGTAATAGGCTTCTGTTATTTATATATATATATATATATATATATATATGTATATATACTTTTTTGTATTTATCAAATTTCATAAAAATTCCCAATGTGCAATAAATAATATACTAAACATTTCAAATATGTATGTGTCCATTGAAACAGAAAAACATAAAAAAAAGTCACTATGTTTCCATATATATAGATCAGTTAAAACAAATTTGGTATAGATGAGGAAAGTGAATATAGAATAGAAGCAATTTTGTTCAACAGCAAAAAGATGTTACAAAACTAAAACTTTAACTGAAAAACTCTAATCCTATTCTTAAATAGCACCGTCAGATTGAGAATGTCATATGGATGTCATTCATGACACCCAACCTGTTCAGAAACTGTCAACTCTGTACAATCACTTTCTCAGATCAATGACTAAAAATGGCTTCAAGAAAATGAACCCTGTAGGGCTTAGAGAGAACCATCCTTCTTTGAACATCATGGACTGGATCTATAAAAACACAAATAAAGAACTGTACCAAATAACAGAAACCACATCACTTGAGGACATTCAACAACAGTAACTACTAAAACAGGTAGCACATGTAACTGGAAGAGAAAAGGATGATATAATCAAGATGTTCACATTCCACACTACTTCAAGTAAAAGGTTAGGAAAGAAAGCCCCATCAGTATTGAAAAGAGTGAACTTGGGAAACCTATTTTCCTGAGAAATTATTTTAATAGAAAGATTTTATAAATTTTAACTCATAGTAGTACTGGCTGTTTGATCAATTAACATGAAATGTTTCTATATGAGGAAATGGCTATTATTGCTATTATTATTGCCATATTTAGAGTAGAAGGTTGTAATGAAATGTTCTCACCACTGACTGAACAATAAACATATCAGTATTGTTACTTCAATAAAAATGTCTAGTTCCTTGAATTGTAATACTTTTCTTCCACTACGTAGCAGTCACAACGGCTTTGAATTGTCTCTACAAATTAGGCATTTCTTGACTGCCAAACATGTATACACCCTGGCCCTTGATTGTACAGAGGTAGCAGGAAGTGACACCATAAAAATAGTTGCCACCTTTGGAAAAGGCATGAATCCATCCCTTTTTGCTCACTTATGATGGTAGATTGGACTCTGTAGTCTTGGATAGGTGACAGCCCAGGAGAAAAAACAACTTTGAATTCAAAACTGGGGAAAAGACAAGAAACCACTCCACTATCTTTCCCAGGAAGTTATGGTGATTCAAATAATAAAGAAACAAAATATGTGAAGAATGATAATTGCTTATATGTGTAAAGGCTGAAATATCCAAAGGTAGCAATGAACATTTTAATAATTTTTTTTGTATTTTCCCAACATAAAGTAGTCTTAAACAGCAATTTCTATTTGTAACTGTAATAGTAATATTAATGATTGATAGCTAGCTGAACTTGATGTGCCTAACCCTTCACTAACTAAAGCCCACTATCCAGTACTTTTTAGGTCTTCAAAAATAAAAATAGAAGTGGAAAATGTAGTAATAACGATTGATAGCCCTTGAGGAACTTCCTGGTGAATGAAGTTCACCAGCCCTTAAAGAACTCTCCTGGATTACGACACACTCTCTACATGCCCCGAGGAAACAAAGGTGGAATTTTTAAGTAACTAACAATTGCCTGTAAAATTAGTTTATTAAAGTTTCTTAAGTTGTAATAATTGTTGGTTATTTTCATTACAGTAACTAACGAAAACTTGGCATTATGTAAGGATTCAAATATCATCTAAGTTAGTGGTAAATCTCTAATAACAAAGCACAGTGTACATTGTGTCTGTCCATCCATTCATCTGTTTTTGCATTCTTGGCAAATCAAAAGCAACCTGAATTAACAGGTAGTAACTGTGGAGTAATCCACGGTTACCTCCCTTGTCAAGAAATGCTATTGGCCTTCACTATAAAATGGAGCATGAAGGAGGAGGGGCAGATTTTAAATTTTACATGTTAATGAGTTTAGACTTCAAAGCAAACAGGTAAAGACTTCATCTTCTCTTCTTTCCCCCTCCTGTAATGTAAGACACTTAACTTACACCATATGATGTCAGAAAGAACTTATGCCACATAGTGTTCAAAAGAAAAAACACGTTACCACAAAAAAAAAGGCATTGGAATATCCAAGTGGATTAAAAAAAGTTTACAAGAAATTGTAAGAAAAGTCATTTATTTTTTTTTCTAAAAAAAAATGTCTTTGCGTTTGAACTACAATCAGTTTATAGGGTAAAAAAAAAGAAAAGCAAATTTGTTTGCTTTGTTAAAAAATATGTTTAGTCCAATTGACAACTTGTCCATTGCACAAAATTCTGAAGAAGGACACAATAACCAAAGGCAATTTATGACAAATTTCAAACATCCTGTAAAAATTGTTTTATCAGGGAATTTGGCAACTAACTGGAAAAGGTGTATTTGATATTTTCAAAATTATTCAAAAGCCAGTTGACTTAACAAAGAATCTGATAGTACATACCAAACATCTGTCTCTTGTCAATAATAGAAGATGCACATGACATTTATGAGGGGTTGAAATTCGAAAATGAAGAGAAGAAAGAAAATTTGGAATTAGTAATAATGAAATTCAAAGAATTTTTTGTTTGAGAAATCCATGAATCATACGAAGCTTATAAAGTTCATATTTGAAAGCAAGAAGCTTCAGAGAGTATAGAAATATATGTTGCTGCACTCCGGCAGTTAGCAAAAGGCTGCAGTTTTGGGAAAATGCAAGACAGGCTAATTCAAGATCAAATGGCTGTAGGGGTTAAAGGTGATACAGTCAGAGAAAAATTTTTAAAGGATAAAAGGCTTACCCTAGAAAAAATGTATAGATATGAGAAGAATCTATGAAACTTTCGAGCAACAGACTCAAGATATTTCTTTCAGCACAAATGCAACAGAAGCAAACATTAGCAGAGTAACACCAAAGAAATATAAAAGAAGAAGCCTCAATATATAGTATGCCATAAAAGCAGTACAAATAAATGTATACACTGTGGCAATATTCCATCTCACACTCAAAACGACTGTTCAGCCAAATTCAATTTGCCAAAATTGTTCAAAAAAGGACATTATGCAAGAATGTGTGAAACTGGCAGGTCTAAAATTTGAGAAATGAGGGAGGAAGAACCACACTACATCCTTGGGTTTATTACTACTAACGATAGAATTAGCAGGGTCATGGATGAAGCCTGGCAAGCTAAAGTTAAAGTTACTACAAACCTATGTAGAAAAGTAATTCACTTCAAATTGGTAACTGGAGCAGATGTAACAGTAGTCCCCAGTAGTTATTTTAGAAAAAAAATGCCCCAATTATTTAAAAGTGTAATAAACAACTGCATGGATTACCATCAGATAAAAGTTATTGGTCATGTGGCAGCTTTATTAGAAACTCCACAAGCAAAGTCTAAACAAGATTTTTTTGTTATTGAAAATTTGGGGGAACCATTTCAAAAGGCACCAGTAATAAAATCTCTTAACCTACTGAGGAGGGTGAATTCTATAAAAAAGGAAGACCACAAATATAGAAAAGAATTTCCAGACCTTTTCACAGGCATTGGTAGACTTCAGAATATATATAAAATATGTTTAAAAGAGTCTGCGCAACCAATGTCTCTAGCAACTCCTCGATGCTTGCCACTTCCTATAAAGAAAAAAGTCCAGGAAGAGTTACAGTATTTAAAAAAACAAAATATTATGCATCTGGTAAAAACACCAAAAACTTCACCAGCAGTCACTGTAAAACCTGCTTCAACAAGGTCTGTTCTAATTAAGACAGACAGTGAAATTCAACGATGAAATACCTTTCACCTAAGATGAAGGACTGAACTGCCATCATCAACAAAAGTTACCAAGCCACAAACTTACAATACACTGCAGCATTAGTTACAGATGTCTGTTACTTGGAGAAACTGAGCCCAGCTGAATTGTCAGGCGGATCAAAATGAAACCTAAATAACTGAAATTGAAAAGTTGATTGTCAATGTCAACAGCATGTCAGTTTATACAAGATATGGTTGCAAAGTTCACCCTCCTGATAGACTTTCATATTGAAAAGACTTTTAAAAAATTGGGGGATATGGTGTAATCCATGGTTACCACCCTTATCAAGAAATGGTATTGGCTTTTGCTATAAAAATGGAGCATGACTGAGAAGGGGCAGATTTTAAATTCCATGCATTAACAAGTTTGGATGTCAAAACAAACATACAAAGACTTCATCTCTTCTTTACCCCTCCTGAAATTTAAGACACTTAAATTGTGCCACAGAAACTACTGTAGCTATATGCAATTTAAAATTACATAACTCATTCAAAGTTAAATTTAAATATCAACCAGAGCAAAAGGTTTAAAAAACAATTCTTTATTAAAGGTTTTACTTTAATTTCACTTTTCATCACAAATTCAATTGATATCGACTAATTAAACTGCAATTAAAACCTAAGCAAGACAAAGTATGTTGCTCATATTTTTTTTTCTTTTTCTAGCATGCATACTGTGATGTATTCAAAATATTACATGGTTCGGGTTCTCTAATGCCTTTTAAGAGTAACTTTATATGAATGGATCATAAAGAATGGTGATTTTAAAGAAAATAAAAATTGTATGCAAAATAAATGTAAACAAACTACAGAGATCAATTGTGTATATGAAGAAAGATTATGCCAAATTAAGGTGTTGAATAAAGATAAAATAATTTTATTATTTCTAAATTCTTATAATTTTGATGAACATAGGATGCTGAAGCTAAAAGATAAATGGCCCAAAAGCCTTCTGCAGGAGCTAGCCTAAAGTCCACCTGAAGAGTGGATTCTAGGCTATTGCATTAATAAATTTAAATTTATGTACCAAAATAAAGCATAAGTAATCATATATAGCAAATACTAATAGTAACTAAAACAAAAAATACATGGTTTTACATAAGGATTCAAACATTTGAGATAACAATTAATATGCTAATAAATTTAATTTTATTTATGAAAATCAAATATAAGTTGTCATATATAGCAATTCCTATTTGTAACTAACAAAAACATTTATGACATTATGTCCTCACCGGTGACAATTTCATTTTCTTGTTTGTTTTTTTTTATTTAATGCTAGATATAAAAAGATGAGTGTTGAAATTTGTCCAAACAAATTTCATGTAAAAATTACAAAATGTTATGCTTAGTCACCCAATTTGTTTATTGTGCTGCCAGAAATATGTTGACAAAAGTTAAGAGTTGTTGGTAAAGGCAATGGGTAGAAATAAGAAAAACTGAAACCTTTCTTATTCTGGATTCAAATGGAGTTGTTCATTAAATATAACCACAATTTCTCCACCCAGCTGCCAGAATTTGCTGTCATGAGTGTGAATGAAATTTTTCTAGGTATTTGTATCAATAAATCCTACTTGTAATATCATAGTTTATACAAACAGCTAGTAATAATAATAATAATATGTCCTGATGCTACACCAGACATGGTTCTGATGACTTTTGATCTTAATAGATTGGAAATGTTAATATAGACATGTTTTGTTTTGGTGAATTATAATGGATTACAGTAAATATATTAAGCCACATTATAAGTACTACTGGTATCATGTAACCCAGTACTAACTGCTGCAGTGTGATGTAATCAGTGACTAAACTGGTTCCCCCACCAAACATTTTGGTATTGATCATGACTAGACACTCAACATGATTAAAAACACAACCCGTCAAAGGGCAGATGAACCTTCTTGTAGGGCCAACAGCCACCTAACAAAGTTGGGTAGACAGGGTTCCATAACTATACATGCAGCCAGTATGGTGATTATACAACATTGTTGAGTAGAGGGTTTCTTAGAAGGAAGTCAGCAGCCAGGGCAGAGGATCTTATTATTAGAATCAACAGCTACATGTCAATGACCAAGGTGAGCTTTCAAGTTGGAGGACATCGGTTCTGGTTTGACATGGAGACTAATAGTCACCTCCAGTTTTACTTGCCCATGACATGCTATGCACAAATGAATAAGTTTCCAGCTTTCAAGAATGATATGAGGAGGGGACTGGTCAGCTGTTCACCTATGCAGTGACGCTATCACCACATGCAGTCATGTGACTGATGATAATGATGACGATGATGGTGAATTTGAATAATTTTAACATGTTCAATATTATGGATAAAAAAATATTAAATTTTATATAGTGCTCTGGACAAAAAAAAAACACCAGAAGTTTTCATCCTTTAATAGACAGTTGTGCTTAGTTTAATTTGTAACATATATAAATACAGATAGAAAAACAATCAAATGTTGATAAAATAGTGAGGGTTACAAAACATTGCCTGGGACCCCTAATCAGGCTTGCACTCCACACTACCTCATCCCAACCCCGAATATATATATATATATATATATATATATATATATATATATATATATATATATATATATATATATATTCCTGGATGATAATGATTTGAATTTGAGGCCTGAAGACTACTAATGCAATCGTCTATCATGCTACTATCAAAGGGTGTTTCCATTCTTTAGTTGTGAAGATTAACAAAGAATGTTCTATGATGCCCAAAGACAAGGTTAACAGTTATGGAAGGGACCCATGATTTTCCAATATTATTCTAATCATCTAATCAGGTGTGTGTGAATATCTTCTGTTTTCCTATTCTTTTGTTTCAATATCATTGTTTTCAATTTTATTGCTCATAATTTCATTGCCTTATTTAATTTTTTTATTTCTGCAGACACTAAGGAGAATTAGGAGTGATTCAGGGGGTAACTATAGCAAGTGTTACTGCTTCAGTTTCACTATCATGTTTCCAGTCTGTTAACAAAAACGAATTGCCTTACAGGGTTAAAAAAAAAAAAAAAAAAAACTCAATTTACTCATAATTTTTTTTTTTAAGCATTTCACCCCAAGCAAGGTGGGAGTGCCACTAGCAAGCTAGGAGTAAAAGAGTGTGGGAGCAAGAGTAAAGAGGTGTGATAGAGGAAGGGATGAAGAAAAGGACAGGAAATTAGATCAAGGCATCTGAAGATGTCAATTGACATTATATTTGAATAATTGAAGATTATAGCTATCAGGGAAGCAAGTAAGAGGAAGGGAGTTCCACAGTTGGGAAGTGCGAGACATGAAACTATTGGAGTAGAAGAGACGGCTACATTTAACAGTTTTGACAGTGGAAGGGTGGGACTGATATGACAACCTAGTATCAAGTTTAAATTCATGCAGATTGGGAACCAGCAAAAGTAGCTTGTTGGAGCAGTTACCATGAAAGTATCTGTGGAAAATACAGGGGAAATGATGACATGTCTGTGAGGAAAATGACCGTAAACATGATGCCAGATCAGGACCAGTCATACCGCATATCTGTCGAGGACCTTGAGATGAACAGCAGGGGCTCCAGACCATATATGGCAGCAGGATTCCATGAATTACAAGGAGAAGTTGGTTCATGACTTTCTCTCAGGTCATTACTGCTAAGGGAATGCAAAACTACCTCATATGCAGTTTGTTGATTCACTGATTCTATTCATTGCTCAGTGAACCTTTCAGCTGCCCACACTTCCAGTTTCTCAGTTTTATACTCTTTTGCAAAGCAGAAATAAAAGGAGATTGAATGTAAGTTTTAGTGTTTCACTACTTTATTTCAAGTAATGACATTTAATCTATCCGACAGCTGGGATTGAACTTTAGACCTTAAGACTATTAATTCAATCCTCCATTATGGCACACTCAAATGGTGCTTACATTTTTTAGTTGTGAAGAATAGTCATGAAGATGTAACGTAAGAAGCCCAGAGCCAAGGTTAACAGTCACTGAATGAACCAATAATTTTCCAATATTATTCTAATCACCAGTCATGTCTGAGTGAATATCTGGCTTTCTATTTACCCTGATCCAATCCTTTGCTATATCTCTGTTTTTAACATTATGGATTTTGGCAGCCAGGCAAACAGAAGTTCATGCCAAAACTTATGTTGGCCACTTTCCATGGGCGGAACAAAAACACATTAACTTGATTTTTCTTTCACATCATCATTATTAGAGAAATTCCTTTAGTTTTATTTTATCATGAAAGGCTTACAGAATGAAGTTCTTCAATAAGTGGGAATATTATTTTGTTATTGCGTCAAATCAATTTCTTCCAGATTTTGTTGTTTTGCATCTTTTCTACTAAAACAGCTGGATAAATTCATTGCATGTATTACCAAGACTAATCATCATCTGAAGACACAAAAATATATTCTTTTATCTCATATACTTTATGTGGTGCACAGTGCAAAAAAAGACTCCAAATTATGATGTCATTGTAACAAAAGAGAAGCAACAAACATTAAATAAGGTGTATTTCTCCCTAGGGGACGGCATATTGAAGTGTGTTTAAAAAAAAAAACGCACACACATAAAAATTTCAGTTTGACCGTTTATATTACACTAGCAGCATGGCCCAGCATTGCCTGTGCTTGATTCAAACATCATACGACTCATACAGCAATCGCTATCACTTGACTTAAATTATTTTTGCCCTCCCTTGCCTTTAAAGGAGTGCCATTTGCTGTGCTGATGTTGCTACATGCCTTACTTCTTGCCTGTCTCACACTGCAAATTTTTTCTAAGCTCTATACTAAACATTAAATCTGTTACGAAAAAAGAACTAAACAAAATGAACACAAAATGATCAGCTTTAAAAAAAGGACTCGTAACTGGAAAAACTGAATGAAAAAAGAATGTTAACAACAAATACTTTTTCACACCCAACCCAGTTCTGCAGAATCAGAATCAACATTGAGTTTAAGCAAGTGAATGAGCCAATTGGAAAGTGCCATGCAGATTTAAATTTTTCCCACTTGTGACGAATGCAGCTATCGATTTTTTTTGCATGCTATCATGCTAGTTAACATTTGTGTCAGTCAGCTGTTGGCTCTCACACTGGCCAATAGAATCTTCCTGCCTATTCGTGGCAGCCAGCTATTGGCTCGCACTCTGGCCAGTAGAAAATGGCCGCAAACTACATGAAAACTGCCGTAGAAGCATGAAAAAAATCGATTATTTCCACTATTGATGGGAGTTGGGAAATGCAATGTCGGTCTTGGCATTACCGCTAACTTGAAGCATGTGCATGTAAATTTTGGTGCAAATATGTCGAAAATTGCGTCCGTGCATTCGTTACACACACACACACGTCCTGCCTTTTATAGATAGAGATCACTTTCAGTGACTTAAAATTGGTTCCATCAAACGTTAGAGCATCATCATTTATTCAGTTAACATATTTTGCACAGTTGTGGTCACCACTCCCTTCCATGTACCTCTGTCTGATACTCCCTTTATAACCTCAGCCACTGTCATTCCCGTCCACCTCTTAATATTATCAAACCAAGACACGAGTGACCATCCCTGGTGTCACTTAACCCCCTTTATCGAAGCCACCTCATTGCATAATATGCTCAAAGTAATGAAGCTTCCTTAGTGCCATCTGCTCTCTCAATACATACTTTGTTCTGAACGTATCTAGCATTCATTTATTAGTGCATCTCACTGTCTATGGTAATTTTCTTTATGCCATATCTCAAAAGCATCAATCTAGCGTCTTTCCCTCTTTGTAGGTACCCATGACTCGCTTCCATAGCTGGCAATAGCAAAATCAGTGGCTCATAGTAATTCTAACTTTAGACTGATGTGCATAATTCAAATATTCCAGATGTTTACCATTTTTGTCATAGCACTTCTGGCTATTACCAGCCTTCTCTTGATCTTCCACATAGAGTTGCCCTGGGTATTGATGGTTGACTTCAGCTAAACAAAATCATCCATCTCCTCTATCTGCTCACCATTCAGCACAAAATCTGTGAAGTTTGTGTGGCCCCTGTCAATCACCATTAACTTTGTCTTTGTTGTTTTTAGCAGAAAATCTTGCCGGCTCCTGGAATCACTTACCGTTCATAGTAACATCAGCTAACTCTTCCAATGCATCCAACATAATGTCCTTGCTATA
This sequence comes from Acanthosepion lycidas, assembly GCA_963932145.1. NCBI lineage: Eukaryota > Metazoa > Mollusca > Cephalopoda > Sepiida > Sepiidae > Acanthosepion > Acanthosepion lycidas. The sequence goes on from OZ010574.1 coordinate 81,534,430, forward strand.
CATGTTGAACAACATCAGTGATTGGATGCAGCCTTGCTTAACTCCTCTTCCTATAGGAATCCACTCTGTTAAACTTGCGCATGTTTGTACAGTAGATTCATGATCACTATAGAGAGTGCTGATAAGGCGGATAATGTGATGTGGGAACCCCATCTTCTCCATCATTTACCACAGTTGGGCATGGCTGACACAATCAAATGCCTTGGTGTAATTAATGAAGGTATGGTGAAATATTGTGCTCCTGGCACATCTCTATCACCATCCTGATGTTGACCCTCTACTCCCTGGTTCCTCACTCTTCCATAAATCTAGCCTGCTCTGATATCACCTGGATATACTTTGTTTTTATTCTTCTTTTGATGATATTCAACAGAAACTTACTCAAGCGGACTATCAGACTGATAGTGCAGTAGTTCCTGCACTCTTTGAGGTCTCCTTTCTTTGGCAAAAGAACAAAGACTGATCTACACCAGTCACAGGACCACTGACAAGTTATCCATATTGCCTTGCAGAGTCACCAGGTCAGGTTGATTCCTGCTTGCTCTTTGTTTTCTCTTCCCTTTGCTTCATTGCAATCTCAAGTTCATCCATTGCAAGCCATTGTCTCTTCTGCTGATTCTGTAATGGGATATTTTCCATTGCCATCTTGTGAACAATGTCAGACATCTTTAGCCATAGCTGTTCAATATTTTCATCATCACTTCCATTTTCCTGGTTTGTCATCAATTGAATGGAGCCTTCTTTCTATGTACACGGAGAATTTTGTTGGTATCAGCATTACATCAAACCTTGGTGATCCTTGTCTTTTTATCATGGCTTTCAATTGCATCCTGAGTTTGCAGGATCACTTTCACAATCTACTTTGTGTTGTGCCTTCACATTCATGAGGCTGGACTTCCACCTTCTGCTAACCAGAATGTAATCAATCTGGTTCCCTGTTCGACCACCAGGACTTATCCATATGTACAGAATGTGCTTGTTTTGCTGGAATATTGTGTTGCCAACTATCAGATACAGTGTAACCCGGATACAAGAGACCTGAATATAAGAGAAACCCGGATATAAGAGAGATGTTCTCTGGTTTCAAATTAGAGCCTGTGTTAATGTAAACAAAATAGACAAAACCCGGATATAAGAGAAACCCGGATATAAGAGAAAACCAGGTATAAGAGACTTCTTCTCCGGTCCCGACAACTCTCTTATATCCGGGTTACACTGTAATTCTTTATGCAGAAGACCACGAGACAGTCTCCTCTGTGTCATTTCTCTCACAAAGTCAATAACATCCATAACAGCTTTCTTCAACAGAACTACCTCTCCTGACCTTTGCATTTCAACTTTCCATAAGGACCTTGAAATCGCAGTTTGGAATTTTGTCTGACACTTCTTTAACAATTTCATAAAACCTGTCAACCTCCCCTTTCGCAGCATCCTGCTGTCAGAGCATACACTTGTACAAACATGATGTTGACTGACTGGGCACTAATCCTTTGTGTGATAATCCTGTTATTGACAGTGTTATATCTCAGTACTGTTTTTGACATCAGGAAGCCAGCTTCACCTATTCTTATGTGATGTTTCCCAGAGAAGTAGGACATGTGCCCGCTCATAGTCAGAATTCTTTCTTGATCAGTCCACCAGGGCTCAGCAGCCTGACAGATGCTGAGACCACATCTCTCCATCTCTGCTGTGATGACATTGAATTTTCCAGGTGTCAGATTTCTAATGTTCCAAGTAGGACATTGAGTAGCACTCTGTAGAGACACCTTGTATTTTTCAATACCAGGAACATCAGTAGTATGACATCCCAACTCTGTCATTATCAATAGCAGAAATACTGGAATGATGCCACTATTCCCCAGTGTTATTTATGTGATCAATGTCAAGCCTGGGGGTATCACCATCCCTCGCTGTATCTCTATTTCTCTTGTAATTGTCGTCAAGGCAGAAGAATACAATGGTTCAATTTGTACCGGGGATGTTGACGTTACCCTGTTCCTCCTCTTAGAAGTTACATATGTATATGTAGTCAAATGTTTCAATTAAAAATATCACAATTTCTGGGTATGATGATAAACTACATCCAGCAACAAGGCATCTGATCAGGAGATTAGAGGTTTTGAGAAGTGTGGAACCACCTCTTAATTGCTGTTGTTCCCAGGTCCACCCTGACCCAGGGTGGTAGCACCTGTAAGGGTCCCAGCTATGGGTAAATAGTTAACTCCAAAACTGGGGTAAAAACACTATGAAAGTAGAAAAACAGTTTTTTATAGTAAAAATACCAGCAATACATTTTTGGAAAAAAAAATTTAGCAGCAATACATTTGACTCTCAACAAAAACCCCCTTTACAAAAATATGTCTATGAAACCTGATCTGCAAACTTATTTCTTACAAAGAATACATATTCTATTCATATGAACTACCCTAAAAATCTTGTCAGCACCCATTGAAGTTAATATACCATAAAACAAAATAAGCCAAACCTAACCTAAAAATATCATCTAATATGCACTTATATAAATATGCATTACGTGTTTTAGAAGCGTCCAAAAAAATTGGCGTTTTTTTTTTTTTTTTTTTTTTTTAAATAAAACGTTGGGTAATCAAAAACATTAGAAAGTAAGACAAATTATGAAACAGTACATAAATAAACAAACATAAATATAAAAAAAGTTTGTTCATTTTAAAAAGAAAATAGGAGAAACAAAAATGAAAATATAAATTGAGATTTAAGCCTTATTGAACAACTAGCAGTGGAGCCCGGCGTTTCCCCGGGGATGTAACAGTAAGAGATAGATAAAGTATCGACCAGCATAAAGACTGAAAAATAAAATTGACAAAGATTATTGTTTAAGGTTCACGGACACGCATGTCTTAATTATTATTATTTTATTTTATTTTTATTTTTTTTACGAATTGGTCAAACCCAAACTCAAACAAAAACATTGTTTTCAATCGTTATGAGTCTCTACTGATTGAATAGAATTTTATTATAAACAATTGTCTTGTAAATTGAATTTTGAAAGCATTCTGAATGTAAAAATAAAGAAAAAGTGTGCAAGAAAATAAGAAACACCACCTGCCAAAAAAAAAAGGTGAAGTTTTGTTGAAATCGGTTGAAAAATGTAGGAAATCCGATCCCATATATAAACGAACACACACACACACACACACACACACACACACACACACACACACACACACACAAACAAACAACCTGGGTTTTATAATAAGTATAACTCGATATGCGTTGTCCCCTTCCATTCTGGCGACAGTGATGCCTCTTAATCGTGTTTTCAAATTGATTTTGTGCAAAAACAATTGTGTTTTTCCAATTTTTGGTGCTGTCAGAACCACCGCAAGGTAATTTTACGTAGTCCTGTGAAGTTTTGTTGAAATCGGTTGAAAAATGTAGGAAATCCGATCCAATATATAAACGTACACACACACAACCTGGGTTTTATAAGTATGATGAATTTATAATTTAACATACAATGAAATAATTTATACTACCTTTTTTACAGTACTGTTACCTAAACTATCAATTGATAAAAAGAAATGAGAGTAGAAAATGCAAAGTTGAAAAATATAACTTTAGGTAAGCAAAAACAGACATTTCTTTCAACGTGAGAATGCCGGAATTTAGAAAATAATAGTTGCGTAAATATACAGAGAACAATCCTTGCGATCTTATGTCGTAATATTCAAAAGTACTCGGGAAGAAAATAATATAAAATAAAAAAAATATGAACTTTAATATATTTGCTGATAGCATAAAACACCTAATTCGGATTTTAAAAATTAAATTAAAAATATTGATAAAGAGAACTTGTCCATGTTATTTAACCAAAAGAATTATTGCTGCCGAAATACACCTTGTGTTATGAATAATCAAGAGTTACTCTCCTTAGAGAGAGTTATTTCTGTTTACTGGGACTATAAAAGGACACTCTATGCGAACCTTGTATTCCCAGCTGAATAAAGCTTTCTTAAAACCTGCACCTGCGTACTTTTGTATTGCAACAGACGTCTCTTTGTTTCTGCTCGTAACGAACGCAAGTGTGTCCTCAATGAAACGAAGTTATTGTTTGCTGATAGAATGAAACAATGTATAGCATCTCGCAAGTTCGGTTCCAAAGATTATTGGCGACTCTGCAAGAGTGTGCTGAACAACAGCAAATCCTCAGTGCCTCCTCTATTCAATCAATTCGAAGTCCTGACCTGCAGTAGAGAAGGTAGAAGGCTTTACACGGAAATTCTTTTCCAACACTCGTCTCATCTGGAGTACTCACACCTGATCCCCCACCAGAACTGAGGCTATACTGGATGATATGCGCATAAACCTGTCATTGGTCTCCGACATCATTTCTAAATTAGACTCCATAATGCAACCGTCGTCCTAAAGAAATGTGTTCCCGAGCTTGCCACAGTTCTCTCCAAACTCTACGATTATTGCCTCGCTTCTTCCTGCTTTTCAGCTCGTTGTAATTCCTCCTTTGTAGTTCGTGTTTTTAAGAATTATGTAGAAGCTTCTGACCCCTCTAATTATCGCCCTATTAGTCTCCTACCGCTAAGTATTCGAGGCTTTAATCAATGCTGAGGTGGTTGAGCATCTTACCTCTCACGACCTACTCTCTGACAAACATTATAGATTCTGTTTTGCCCAGTCTACCCCTGATCTGCTTACGGCCATCACTGAATATGTATATCAAGCTCTTGATAAAAACGGCGAATCTTGAGCTGTGGTTCTAGATATGTCAAAGGCATTTGATTTCGCATGCTGATCTTCTCCGTAAGCTTCATGGCTACGGTATCACGGGACGATTATTTGATTTAATCCAGTCATTTCTATCAAATCGTGAAATGAAGGTCGTTCTGAACGGGCTCGCTTCCAGATCCTTTCTCACGAACGCGTGTCTCTCAAGTCTCTATATTGGGTCCTACGCTTTATCTGACCTTCATCAATGATCTTCCTGATGTTATCACCTCCCAAGTAAGCACTTATGCTAGATGACACTACCATTTACTTCTGTCTCAACAGCAAAACAGTCAAAGCTGACAAAGTTGACCTGGCCACTGCTCTTGAAAAGGACCTCGAATCTGTGGTTAACTGGGCAGAAAATGGCTTGTAAATTTGAATGCCTCCAAAACTAAAGTGCTTCGACTACATGAATTTTAGCATGCTACTAGATTGGCATCTAGGTCCCACCCTTTTACTGTTGAAAGAGTTAAATGTAACTGCCACTTCTATTCCAAAGGTTTCTTTTCTCGCACTTCCCGACAGTGGAACTCTCTTCCTCTTACTTGATTTCTTGATAACTATAATCGTCAAAAATTTAAATGCAACCTCATTATCCATCTTCTGTTGACTTGAACCCCGTTCATCTTTTACGCTTACCTCATTCCAATCATACTCACTCTTTTCTCTCACTTTCACCTTCTGTAATCCCCAGTGTACTAGTGACACTCCCACCTTGCTTGGGGTGAAATGATTAAAAAAATATGTCATAAAGCAGAATACACACACACACACACACACACACACACACACACACACACACACACACATATATATATATATATATATATATATATATATATATATATATATATATATATATACATACATTACTAACGCCTGATGAGATACACATCGAAACATGATTGCATTTAGATAGAGTTTTTACATGTTTTCGATGTAATATCCTAAAATAAAGAATATTGCTCTACTTTTGTATTGAGCCCTCTTTTAAATTGAATGCTACGAACGTTGGAATTTCATTCTATTCGTCCTCGTTTTACACACATACACACAGACACACACACACATACATACATACATACATACATACATACATATATATAGAGAGAGGGAGAGAAGAAAGAGGTTGTGGTGGTTCCAACGAGAGAAAAGTATGTATATCAAAAAGAAGAGAAGTGCCGCAAACGTTTTTGGTTGTAATGTGGATTTATTTAGAAAAAAAATAATATTATGTTTTGTTTTCCATAATTTTACTACACGTGTTTCTGGTCTCGCGACCGTCTTCAGGTAAAAGTGGAGATTTCCACATATTATTAAAAATAATTAATTTTTTCCTTGTTTTTCAATGTTCTCGATATGAGACATTTTCCGTTTTAGTGTTAGTAATCCGAATTTCTTTCTTGAATTGGCAATGAAGAGTTCTGCGCGAAGGTTCATAAAACAATTTGGTCTAAGCGAAATGATGAATTACTTGTCGGCATTTTATCTTTTAATGTTTTACTGACCCCTATGCCCTATGTGTTCTTGGGTCTGTTTCCATTCTCGTGTGTTTCTGTCAGCATGCGTGTATATATGCGTGTGTATATTCCCCCTCCATATACATACTGTCTTACTAAGAGGAATTAGTAAACTTATCTGTACATATACACGCATACACACATATACGCACATACACACCATCCCACCACAAGGAATCAGTACACACACACACATACACGCACACACACACATATACACACATACTTCCCAAGTTACATGGAACCGGTATACACATACACACACATACACACACATACATACATACATACATACATATACACGTACTTCCTAAGTTGTGTGGGGTTTGGGTGCGTGCTCGTGAGTAGTTCCCCTGTTTTGTCAACATGCGTACATATGTATATATACATACACACACACACATATATAAAAATGTATATATATATATATATATATATATATATATATATATACATACAAATGCGTGCATATATATATATATATATATATATATCTTCGTGACTTCCGCATATGAGCGTGCGTACATGTATGTGAGTGATTTGATCACTGTATTTGGTCACCTTGTGTGCACGTTGTGTGTTTTTGTGTGGGGGGTTATGATCTATTTAGTTCGGGTTTATATTTGTTTATAAAGTTTTTTTCCTGTATTTGTAGGTACGAGTAATTGTCTGTTTGATATATCGGCATGATATCAAATTTACCCTGGTTACATTTGAAAATGTGTTGTGATACAAAAAGTTTTCTTTTGTCTGTCAATTTTATATTGCTTTTGTGTAGGGAGACCCTGTTGTACAGTTATTGGCTGATGCCTATATATGACTTCTTACATTTTGTGCATTTAAGTACATAAATTACATTTTTGGAGTTGCAGTTTAAGTTTTTATTCATTGTGAATGCTTTTCTTGGGTTTTCAAAAGTGTAGGAGTTTCCTTCTATAATAATGTCACAAACCCCACATCTTTTTTATTTGCATTTTGTAACTCCCTGTATTGTGTGTTGGTTAAATTTAGCTGAGGTTAATATGTGTTTTAGGTTTCTAGTTTGGCGTTTGCTTTTAATTATTTTCGTTGTTTTTAGTATATTATTCAGTTTATTATTCTTGCTAAATATGTCTAGATTTTTTATAATTTCTGTGAATATTTCTGGATTGTTTTTGTTGTATGTTGTGACATATGCTAGAGTTGGCTCCATGTTACGTTCCTTTTTATTTCTAAGTTGGTCTAGAGGAATTTTTTTCGCGAGTTCAATACCTTTGTTTATTAGTGTTGTGGGGTAGCCTCGTTTTTTGAGAGTTTTATGTAGTTCTTCTGAGCGGATTTTTCGGAGATGTTTTATCAGTTACTATTGTTATTGTACAAATTCTACGTGCTAGGGAATTGGGGATGGATTTTAGGCAGCTTTTTGGGTGATGGCTCTTGAAATGAAGGTATTGTGGGTTTGTGGTAGATATCTGTGATTATGTGGTTGTTTTTATTTTTAATGAGTATATCTAAAAACGGTAATTCGTTAAAATTATATTCTTGCGTAAATTTGATTTTTGGGTGTAAGTTTTGAAGTAGTGTGTGGAATTGGTTAATATCACCCCATGGGGATTTCCAAAAGATGAAGCAATCATCTAAGTATCTTTTCCAAGATTTAGTGAATTGGGTTTTTATATTTGCCCCATATATTTGTTCTATCTTTTCGTAGGGGTTTTCTTCTAGGTAAGCTAATGTTAGGGTGGCATATGTTGGTGCCATTTTTGTTCCCATCGCTGTACCTAGGGTTTGGATATAGTTTTTGTTCAAAGGTGTTATTGCTTAGAATTAGGTCTGAGATACTATCGATAATGAACTCTTTAGTGAATCTCGGATGTAGTATTTCTGGATGTTTTTCAATCCAGAATGAGATCGCTTTTTTCCTAGTTCATGGTGTATGTTACTGTAAGGCTACTAATGTCAAAAGTTGCCATAAGCGTTTCCGGATCTACCTTTTGTGGTATGCAGAAAAAATGGATATCGTCTCTGGTGTGGCTTTTAATTTGTTTAGTATATGGTTGCAATATTATGTCTATTAGGTTACTGAGTTTGCTAGTTGGACAGGCTGGTCCTGCTACTTAGTCTGAATGTAAGGTCACTGGGGTTTTGGATGCTAATGTATTCAGACTTTTGTGTATGTATAGCTGCTTTTATTTCACTCGATTTATGAACTTTAGATAGTCCGTAGAAATTACTTGTTTTTGGTATGTGTGTGTGTGTGTATATGTATATATAAACAAATATTTCCTTTCCCATTTAAGAATTAATAAAATAATAATAATAATAATAATAATAATAATAATAATAATAATAATAATAATTATTATTATTATTATTATTATTATTATTATTATTATTATTATTATTATTTAAACAAGAAATACATAAAAAATAAAAACAGAATATAGACCTATATTTTGAAAAACTCTAGAAAACCCCAGAATATTCTGGAATATTAACCTAAATTTTAAGTCGTCTCTGACCCCGGAAATAACTTCGTTATGACACTCAAAGGCTCAAAGCCAATAGATAATGAAACAGAATAACGAGAGAGTATAAGAAGGAGACAAGTAAATTATGAAAAGAATAACCAACGACATCACATACGTGCACATACGCGCACATACAGGAGTACACACAAACGTATAAGCTCGCGCGTTTGCACATTCACACACATAGAAAAATCAACCTAACACCAAAAAAAAAAAAAAAAAAAAAAAAAAGCACATAAATTATTTTTTAATCTACATATATAAAGGGCAGGTGTATCTTTCTGTGTGTCCGGCTAATAAAAACTAATAATTTACGACAAAAGAAAAAATGAATATACAGACCCAGTATTATCCTAAAGGGCAGTTGTCTGTATGTGTATGTGTTTGTATTAGCTTATTAATATTTTTTTGACCATCTTATGGAAATAATTTTTTATTCAATCTTTAAAAAATAAACTTCATTTTTTTTTTCGGGTTTTTTTTCTTTTTTTTTTTGGTTTGTAACTGATATAAAAAAAGTAAATAATTTTAAATTTAAGCGAAAGACTATATAGCGAGCCTTATTTTTTCGAAAGTAAAATATAGTTAAGCTGGTAAAACAAATATTCAACATGACTAATGCTGATCGTAACTAACGTCTGTCGCTCCTAATTTTTATTTAACTAAAGATTTTTTTCTTTTCAAATACAAATATAACTTGGAATTTAAACAATCGCTTTTCGAAACTGTATTCGCAATGTATCTTCTTACTTCTCTACTCTCTTTCAAAATAGTTAGTAATTAAATTAATTTACGGAGAAATGTTTGCTTCTTTAATGAATGTAATGTTCAAAAGTAAAACTTTCTTTACTTAAAAATATAAAGTAAATAAACTTAAATCAAGATAAATGTAAACATATTTCATTTAATTTAATCATTTTTTAAAGCAAAAATTATAGCGGGCCTTACATCTTCGAAAAATGATTATTTTATTTATTTACTATTTATTTTGAAGGGGATTATTAATAATAAGAAAGTAGACATATTTAATTTAATTTAATCATTTTTCAAGTAAAAGCTATAGCAAGTCCTAATTCCTCGAAAAATAATTATTTACTATTTATTTGGAGCGGAATTTAGATTTTTTTAAGTAAATGCATTTTTACTTTTAAAGATTATTACATTAAAGAAAAATTACGTTAATGAAATATTTACAATTGCATTAACGAAACTCCGAGTCGTCCTATCGATGTGGGATATTATTCACTAATATATACTTGTAGTGCCACGCCTACATTTTCTCCAATTCTAATTGGTCAATAAATACATACTTAAAAATAACAGGACAATTTATCTATCGCATTCCACCATAGTAAATTTGTTCCTACACTTTGTTCAAAACAAGCTTTGCTACAAAATCGCTGATTGGTCCATTTTCCGTCCAATCGGATATTTTACATGTATATTCAAAAATGTACTATAGCGTCTCTGCTGGGAGCCACCCCAGATAGTATAAATATTGGATGCATTCCAAAAAACCAGTAGTAATTTCAGAACCACAGTCGAGGTACCCAGAGACAATAGTTTTCATTTACTTGCTCGTGTATTTCACCCTACTCACTCCGCACGTACATACACACTACAGAACTTTATGTGACACACCACCAGTTCTCAGTGGACACACCAAGTTAAATCAACTCTGTAAGTTGCAACTACTGAACAATTTTCTGAAAGAAGTATTCTACTTTCAACACTGAACTCTGAACATTTACTCAGACAAATCTTCTTTAAGACTTTTCCTTACAGTCAAGGGGAAGCTACTTTTTTCTCCCTTTTTCACTCATATTGCAACTACTTTATATTATAGTTGAATTTAATATACATATTTCTTCGTTAAACAAAATTGGTTCTCATTGTTCTTTTTCCTTGATGTTTTAAGTATTATGTATGAATGTTGATTACCTTCTCAACACGCAGCCGCATTATCTATTTGACCCATTCAACATTGGTGACCACAACACTCAAGAAGCAGTACATTCTATAATTGATCAACCCGACGTACTAATCAACACTTTACAATTGGTGACGCCGACGGAAACAAACTTCAGTTTGTGACACCAACTTTCAAGGAATATAACAGACAAAAGTGAAGTGAACCTTATATTGTGCCAAACACAGTATAAAGAAATCAACGTACAAAAACTTCAACTTGGCGCGAAAAACTTTTTTGTCCACCACGTGCGTAAAAACATATATCTAACAGAACGCCAGTGAAGCAAGTGATGCTCAACTTGCCAGTCTTTGACACAACCAACGTCAATGTTTGGTTCGCACAGTTAGAGGCTATATTTCAGGCGAAGAAGATACAATCCCAGATGGTACGTTATGCCTATGTAGTGGAAAAACTGCCACCTAAAATTGCGTCCGAGGTGTTGGATTTATTAAATAACGTCCCTATACATAACCCTTTCGACACACTGAAAGGGGCAATAATCTACAGGACAGGAAAGTCGCAAGAACGTAAACTGAATGACTTATTCAATACGTTGCAGTTAGGCAACAGTAAGCCGTCACAATTACTGCGAAAAATGAAGAATTTTCTAGGCAAAAACTCAATGTCCGATTCTTTATTTCGTAAATTGTGGATGGACAAGTTACCAACCCACACAACTCAAATCCTAGCTACACTACCCGAAGACCTAGATTTAAAAAGAACGGCAGAGATAGCGGACAAGATAAGTGATGCTGCAACTATCAGCAGTGTCAACGCTCCAACGCTACGCGACACGAATTTAACAAGCTGCAGTAGAAAATTAATAGGCTATCTGAACAGATAGACCGTTTGTATAGAGAGCGATCAACCTCAGCTCACAACTTACACAAGTCCCAACGACGTTCCCGATCTAATTCTCGGGGAAGAAACGATGCGTATTGCTGGTACCATCGCAAATTTGGACAGGCAGCGAGAAAATGCACCAAGCCGTGCAATTTCAAACAACAACCGGATTCTACATCATGCCAGAAGGCGGGAAACGCCATTCCCAACAGCGCATGAAGACGGCGTCTGCTGTTGGGATAGGAAATGTCAACCGTCTATTCTACGTCAGAGACAGAAACTCCGACAAAATGTTTCTTGTGGACACAGGTGCACAAATTAGTGTTATTCCACCTAGTCCCAGTTTTTCAAATATTAAATCTTCAGTAACCCTACGTGCTGCTAATGGATCACAAATCCAGACTTTCGGTCAAGTATCTATGACTTTGGACATAGGCCTGAGGAGAAACATTCCAATGGTTATTTACAGTAGCCGAAGTCAATTCCCAATATTAGGCGCAGATTTTTTGGCTCACTATAAACTTATCGTGGATATGTCGAAACACTCACTGTTAGACCAGACGACGAATTTTATGAATTATGGAGTTACTTCCACCCTCACCTCCACTGAACTATGCGTCGCCTTGCCAGCAGACAACCCTCTCAAAGGTGTATTGGACAAATTTCCTTCACTCGTCCACCCTTTCACATATACCGAAACGGTGAAGCACCACACCGTACACAAAATTCAAACATTTGGCTCACCAGTCTCTTCCAAGCCGCGCAGGTTAAGTCCTGAGAAGTATAAACAAGTGCGTGCGGAATTTCAACACATGTTAGACTTAGGAATTATCCGGCCTTCGTCTAGCCCTTTCGCATCTCCACTCCACATGGTCCCTAAGGCGCAAGAGGGGGCATGGAGACCCTGCGGCGATTATCGACGTTTAAAAACACAAACGGTGCCTGACAAGTATCCTGTACCTAATTTGGCAGATTTCGCAGTTTCTCTTGTTGCGGGGCCGATAAGGATGTCGCCCCCGCAAGCTTTTTGAGGAAACGTGTGAACAGCCAAGACAATGAGGGGGACAAAGGCGAAGGTTTATGAAGCAATAATGTCGATTTTATTAATGCCAATTGTACAAGAGTGTACTCTGAAGAATGTGTTCAAGTCGGTGTCGGGTCCGGTATGACTGGTTTCGATTAGGGGTAGCGGCCTTCGGTCGTATTGGTAATAACGAATGTAGAGTTGATCGGCAAAACTGATGTAGCTGGTCGACTGCCGGATGGGAGAATAGACGGGAACAGCAGCAGGTTGATCGGTGTCCCTAAACAGGGCCAAGTCAGAATAATGAATGACTTCACAGGGCGGACCGACAACAGTGATAGACTTCACAGGGCGGATCGACCGCAGAAACGGGATCGCGCCAAAGCAGAATGTGATAGACGGGATCGCGCCAAGGCAGAATGTGATAGACTTCACAGGGCGGATCGACCGCGGAAACGGGATCGCGCCGAAGAGTAACACTCTCGACAAAGCACCAGAAGCTCACAAAGGCAGCGTACTACACTTTGATCCAGGCCCCCGGGCCGAGTAGCTTGGATTTGGACGAAAAAAGGAGCTTATGATATTTGGAGCGATTCATTCAAGAACTCCCCGGCTAGAGGAAGTAGAAAACCGTAGATATTAAATTAATACAATTGTTGTTCGGTGTTTGAGGAAGCGCTGCATAATCCGATGCTCACGAGGTACGGTTTGGCATCAATGATATTGAACTAGTCGTCTGGTTTCTCGCATGTTGCTTGACTTAAGTCTGCAAGATCAGGAGTTGTGAAGGTCAAGGCCGTCTTTCTAAGGAGCGGCTAATGGCGACCGCGACACTCTGCAAGGTGCAAAACTATTTACAAAAATCGACCTGAAAAAAGCATTTTATCAGATTCCTGTTGCCGAGGAAGATGTGCACAAAACTGCTATAACGACACCCTTTGGTCTTTACGAATTCTTACGAATGCCTTTCGGTCTCCGAAATGCTGCACAATCTTTCCAGAGGTTAATCGATGAAGCCCTTCGAGGTTTACACCACTCATTCGCCTACATCGATGCTCTACTAGTAGCAAGTGCCAACATGGACGACCACGTGCGTCACGTAACGCAAGTTTTCGAACGATTAGAGCATTTGGGATTGAAAATAAATCCTGACAAGTGTTTATTTGCCGTTTCGAAGCTTAATTTCCTTTTCAGGGATCGGCATGTTATTGACGAGTCAGGAATCACGCCGATCCCTGAAAAGGTTATTGCCGTGAAAGAATTCCCACGACCAACAACCCTTCGTCAACTCCGTCGATATCTTGGACTGATAAATTATTACCGCCAGTTCATCCCGAACTGTTCGCAAATATTAGCACCACTAACCGACCTACTCCGTGGTCAAGGGAAGAAGAACATCCCCATAACGCTCACAGACGAAGCCCTCGTTGCTTTTAACAGTTCTCGCGAAGCTCTAGCAAACTTTACAAAGTTAACATATTTGCGCGATGACAATAAAGCAACTCTGTCATTAACTACAGATGTGTCATCAGAAGCTGTTGGAGCGGTTTTGCATCAGCATACTGATAAGCAAACCACGACAATTTCTTTCTTTTCTGTCAAGCTTACTTCGACACAGAAGAAGTATAGCACCTTCTCACGTGAACTATTAGCCATATACCTCTCTATTCGATACTTTCGACACATCCTGGAAGGACAAAACTTCACAGTTTTCACTGACCACAAACCCCTAGTTTTCGCCCTCCATACTAAGTCAGACAAATACAATCCTCGTGATTATAGGCAACTAGATTTCATATCGCAATTCACAACTGACATACGGCATGTAGCAGGCAGTGACAACATTGTCGCCGACACGCTATCACGCGCTACGTTAAACAGTACCATTGAAGACAAACTGGACACGGAAAAATTAGCAGACGAACAATTAAGGGACATCACTCTGTTCAACTCGTTACAAGACTCGTCTCTAAAAATAGAACAGAAACGACGACTTCAGTGAAAAGTCTATCACTTGTGATACAAGTACTTCCACGCCCAGATGCTTGGTACCTGTCAGCACCAGGAGGAAAATATTCGACCATTTTCACTCAATTTCACATCCTGGTCGCAAAGCCACATCGAAAATGATTTCTGAACGCTTTGTATGGCCCAACATGAACAGCGATATTAAAAGCTGGACTCAATGCTGTGTGATTTGTCAACGTGTAAAAACACATCATCATACCAAGTCACCGCCTGGTAATTTCCCTACGCCAGACGGACGATTTCGTCACCTGCACGTCAGCTTGGTGGGTCCGTTGCCGGAAGTCCACGGACACCAGTATATTTTAACCATAATCGACAGATTTTCGAGACGGCCAGTTGCTATCCCTCTTCAATCCACGACCGCCGATTCTGTTGCTAAGGCACTACTGAAAATTTGGATCTCGTTTTTCGGATGCCCATCAGTTATAACAACAGATCGCGGCCCACAATTCCAGTCCACACTTTTTAAGGAGTTCATCAATCTCCTAGGAGCAAAACACATTTCTACCACAGCTTACCACCCTTGTGCTAACGGCTTGGTGGAGCGTTTTCACCGTCAGTTAAAAGCCGCTTTAACTAGTTCCAACGCTAGTAATCAACTATCTTGGATAGACAACTTACCCTTGGTAATGCTGTCATTTCGATCACAAGTGATGGAGGATCTTCAGTGCTCACCTGCCGACCTTGTCTTTGGACAGCCATTAGTTTTACCAGGGCAATTTCCGTCCGATAGCTCCGTTTCAAAACCTTCTTCATCCTTTATTCAATATTTGTAGAGTAGAATGTCAAATTTATCTTTTACACCTACTCGATTCCAGACCAAGGATATATTCGTCCCAGAATCTCTTAGCAAATGTAATTTTGTCTTCATTAGACAAGATGCAGTGAAAAAGACCACTCACACCGAGTTATACGGGTCCATTCTGTGTTCTCGCACGACATAGCATGTTCTACACTGTTCTACTCCCTAGCGGACGATCAAACATCTCGATAGACCACCTAAAACCAGCATACGTAGAACAAAGCACGGAACCCGACCCAAAATCTCAACCACCAACTACACCAGGCGACATACAGCACCAACCCCAGACACCTGCACCAAAATACACCAAAAAAGGTAGGAAGGTCCATTGGCCTAGTAAATACAAACATTACATATCATATTGAAAAAAAAAAACTGTTTTTCATCATCTTTTTTTTCCAATCTTGTGGAGGGTATTGTAGTGCCACGCCTACATTTTCTCCAATTCTAATTGGTCAATAAATACATACTTAAAAATAACAGGACAATTTATCTATCGCATTCCACCATAGTAAATTTGTTCCTACACTTTGTTCAAAACAAGCTTTGCTACAAAATCGCTGATTGGTCCATTTTCCGTCCAATCGGATATTTTACATGTATATTCAAAAATGTACTATAGCGTCTCTGCTGGGAGCCACCCCAGATAGTATAAATATTGGATGCATTCCAAAAAACCAGTAGTAATTTCAGAACCACAGTCGAGGTACCCAGAGACAATAGTTTTCATTTACTTGCTCGTGTATTTCACCCTACTCACTCCGCACGTACATACACACTACAGAACTTTATGTGACACACCACCAGTTCTCAGTGGACACACCAGGTTAAATCAACTCTGTAAGTTGCAACTACTGAACAATTTTCTGAAAGAAATATTCTATTTTCAACACTGAACTCTGAACATTTACTCAAACAAATCTTCTTTAAGACTTTTCCTTACAGTCAAGGGGAAGCTACTTTTTTCTCCCTTTTTCACTCATATTGCAACTACTTTATATTATAGTTGAATTTAATATACATATTTTTTCGTTAAACAAAATTGGTTCTCATTGTTCTTTTTCCTTGATGTTTTAAGTATTATGTATGAATGTTGATTACCTTCTCAACACGCAGCCGCATTATCTATTTGACCCATTCAACATTGGTGACCACAACACTCGAGAAGCAGTACATTCTATAATTGATCAACCCGACGTACTAATCAACACTTTACATACTTACAACAGCTCTGTCTCATAACATTGAGTACTGTAGTTATAACACCTGTGGAAGAAATATTTTATATGTGCGTAAAATTTTTCCTGCGTGTATGTATGTTTTTATCAGACACACACACATTATATATGGGTGTGTGTCTGTGTGTAAAACAAACAGGCAAGACAGACATTTTCTGTTTTCTGATCATCTGATTTGATATGGTAATTTGATCTATCCTTAGAGATACCAACGCATTGTTACACATAGTTTTGCCTTTTATTCTGACGTGAAGAAGCCGAGAGCCACAGACATTCGCCGAAACGCATCGTTTATAGCTTTCCTACTTTGTCTCATGTTCACTTTTGTTTCGGATTCTATTATACATCCTACAAAAACATTCGCGTGCGCGCACACACACACACACACACAGAGAGAGAGAGAGAGAGAGAAATTAGGGGAATACTTCTGCACTTCTCCACAAACTGCAACAACCACAAAACCTTCTACCACCGAGCACAAAGCACACACAAAACCACAAAAGTTCACATACTGGAGTTCACCAAACGGACGCAATCACCACATCGATTCGGATATTAGAAGTGCCCGGAAACACTTTTGGCAAATTTATACAAAACAACCTACATTAAAATAACGACAATAACATTAAGAGGCAGGAATTAAAAGCCATAAAATCTCTCCAGACTAACAAAGACATAATCATCAAACAAGCTGACAAGGGTGGTTTAATCACCATTATTGACAGAAGAAAATACATCATAGAAGCAGAACATCAGCTCAAAGATGAAATTTTTCACGAAAAACTTACACATGATCCCACTAAACATTTTATATCAGAACCCCACAATATAATTAGTCATTTAGGCCAAAGTAAACAGGCAGAAGTTAAGGTTTTAATCCCGGAAAAAAACTGAACCAGGCACATTCTGCACTGTTCCGAAATTACATAAACTTCCAAAAGTAATCATAGACACAACCGCCAACCTCTGAATAGAGAACATCAACACAAACCCACACAAGATGTACGATCTGATAGAATCTCTTAAGCTCCATCCGCCCGGTCGACCGATCGTTTCCGGGATCGGAACCCTGACACAACACATTTCAGGTTTTTAGTGAACCTCCTGGAGGTGACAGGATATAACATGGTCTGTGCGCCCCAATAAGGCATAGATGTCACAAGAAGCCCGCTAACATTTTAAAAATAAAGGCGTGAAATCTGACAGGTCAACAAGTGGACAACAAACGACAAACTTACAAAATTTATCGATATCATCTACAAAAGTATGTGTTTGTATTAAAGGAACATGAACAATGAATCAAGTAATGGAGGCAGAATTAAGTAAATAAAGAGAATACTGACCGACTAGAAGAATATAACTGTGACTAAAAGTGTGTTAAAAGTAGAGCCATGTAAGTTGACATGTAAGTCCACAGTTCGAAAGTTCAGTTCACATGTCCAGTGCTGGTGTTGAGTAGTTACTAGTTAAGTCCAATGATGGACCTTCCGTAGTATTTTAACTGAAGTGTACGGAGTATGTTATTGAAGTCTGAGCGATTAGCCAAAGAGAAGAAATTTCAATTTAAATGTCCGGTGCTGGCGTTGAGTAGTTGCTGGTTAAGTCCAGTGGTGAACCTTCCGTAGTATTTTAAGTATACGGAATAGGTTATTTGAAGTCTGGACGATATAGCCAAAGAGAAGGAAGTTCAGGGCTGTTGTAAGCGGGTCCTTCAATGCCAATCAACCAGGTGAGTTAGTTAAGGATAGAGATGCTGAAAGTAGGGATCATGGTGTAACCGGAAGTTCAGGGCTGTTGTAAGCAGGTCCTCTAATGCCAGTCAACCAGATGAGTAGGGTTGAAGTAAGGGCCGGAAGTAATGTAGGCCAAGTATACCGGATGATAGGGATCCGTGGTAGCTGGAAGTAATAAAGGCCAGGAATGCCGAAAGATAAGAGTCTGTGGTAGCTGGAAGTAATAAAGGCTAGGAATACCGGAAGATAAGAGTCCGTGATAGCCAGAAGTAGTTGGAAGGTCAGGATTGCCAAAAGTATGGATCCGAGATAGCCGGAAGTAGTAAGGCTAAGAATGCCGGAAGTATGCTTCCAGGGTAGCCGGAAGTAATAAAGGGCAAGGGTGTCAGAAGTAAGAATGGATAGGAAAGCCCAACTAGCGTCTAGTTGGCAGAGTAAAAATAGATGGCCATGTAAATCAATACATAAACCGTCTAGGTCCCCTGGTCATTTTGATAGCTCTTTTTGATTTCCTTATTCCTGTAATTGTTTTCATCATCATCATCATCATCATCATCATCATCATCATCATCATCGCTGATGCTATGACATTGAATTTCTACAAGAGTTTGTTTTTTGATTTCCTCTTTCTTTTGTTCATCTGATGATTTTGTTTAATTGAAGATGACATTTTTCTGCTATGGAAAACTCAATTTTTCTGTATCTTCATGTCAATACCCTTTAATATCAATAACATATCCGAAGAAGATGCTCTTAGCTTTAGGATCCATTTCGTTTCTATCATTCTTTGGTACTTGAGCATAACCACTTTGTGCAAAAACACGTAAATGTTGCACGTTTGGTTTGAAGTCTGTCCACAATTCATATCGTGCCATTTTTGTACTGCGGTTGTTGGGCTTCGGTTTCGAATATATGTAGCTATCGATAAAGCTCCTGGCCAAAATCTCTTTGCAAGATTCGAATCAGATAGCGTACAGTTTCTATCAATGTCTGATTCATCCTTTCACCCACTCCATTTTGCTCTGGTATCTTAGGAACAATATGTTGATGGTGTATACCCTCCTTTGGTAGGTAGCTTTCAAATTTTCTTGAAGTGTACTCTCCACCATTGTCAGTGCGTAGTCTTTTCACTTTCTGTCCACTAAACGTTTCAATAATGTTTTTTCCACTCCACAAGCTTTTTAAAAACTTCTCCCATGTGTTTAAGCATGTACACTCATACAAATCTTGATTTATTATCAATAAATGTGACAAAGTATTCAGCTTCACCAAGCTATTTTACTTCAACCTTTCCATATACGTCTCTGTGTACAACGCCAAGCAATTCGGCTAATCTGCTTGAACCAGTTTTTAGGAATTAAAAACGGTGATGCTTTCCATCTATGCATGGTTCCAAAAAGCACTGGTAATATGTGCTGCATCCAGCTGTTTAAAGTTTAGAAAATTTTCACATATGTGACAAGTTGCTCCACAATGCAATTTCCCTTTTCCTTATTAGTAATGCATTATTTGCAAATAAATCAAGAGTGCTCGTTTTGGAGTCTCTTTCCGATTTCATCGTGGTATAGGCTTTCCTTTTGGAGAAATTCTCTTTCCAATTCATCTCCTTTGTATCTCAACCAAGTAGTTAGCAGTTATGTTGCATGCGTCCATTTTTTCCACAGTGGCAACACTTTGGTCCACTTTTGTTATGTTTTAAGGCCATAGCTTTGGATTCAGCACTCCAACTTTCTTTTTCTATAAACTTTGGCTGCTCATTCATGTAACAATCATTCAGTCACCAATGCCCACTTAGGCATATCCTGACTAGCTTCAAGCGCTCTCACCAACATATTATAAGAATCTGGTAGGCTAGCTAAAAGATGTACAACTCGATCTTCCTCGTCAATGGAATTGCCGACGACTGACAACTCTTCAAATATTTCCGTCATCGCTTTAATATGTCTGTTAATAGAATCGCCTTCTTTCAATTTCAGCGAATATAATCTCTTCCTCAACGCTAACTTCACCCACGTTTTCTGAAATCGGACTCCCAATTTTTTCCACGCCACGACAGGAGCGTCAGAGTCCCCAATTAAATATAAAAGTGATGGTTCGATGACAGCACAATCGCCTCCAAGACACGATCTTTTCGCGACAGGTATTTTGAATAAAAGTTCGCATCTAGTTGGGTTCATGAACAATCTCTGTCTCAATAACTATGTTCCATAAACCCTCACTGATCTCAATGCCATTTTTGCATTTCACTTTCCACTTGGCGTAATTTATCCCATTCAACAGCACAGGATTAATAAGCTTTGTTTTTATCGGCATATTCAATCTTATACTTAATCTTATACTGGTAAAATTCTCTTCGACGTGAGGCAAATTCAAGATGACCGTTATTATCCCACAAGATTCTTAAAGTTCTGCATAGTCTGAACTCATAACCGCTGTTAGAAATTTACGCATCAAGTTAGACAGCGAACATAGAAATATCTTGTTTTGTGTGAATGCAAATATTCAACGTCATATTCCAAACAGGAGGATAACCACAAGAAGGAAACAGACACATATTGTATTGTGTTAACACACGCAGTGACTTATATTATTTATTAGGGACAACACGACAGTGCGCCTTCATAAAAACAATAAAAACAGAGAAACTAGGGGTAGATAACTCCGACCCCTTTATCTAAGTGTTCATCTGACTAGAGTGGAATGTTCAACAAAACCTGAAAATTCAATAATCTACAACTAACGTGTACGCATAAAACGTATCTGTTCACATAATGCGGATTACAACAATCACACCAGTGGCGTAGCTAGGGGGAGGGACCGCCCCGGGTGCCAGCACAGGAGGGGTGACACAATGTAACCCCCAACAAAATTTTCAACCAGGCTAAGGTGCCAAAAATAATCGGAAAACAGTGGTGGAGACAGGGTTTCGCAGGCGGGCATATGACCCCTCCACCAGTTCTGTCCCCCCCGTCAGAAATTTTCTGATAAATTGTCGGGAAATTTGTAAGTAGGAAAAATAGCTTTCATGTGTTTCAGTTGCGACAATCTTGGTTACTAACAAGAGACATTGTTGTAACATTTTATCGGATGATATGGTGTTTTAATTCTGCATCATTAATAACAACAAAGCGAAATACGAAGCCAAAAGTGCAACAATTTCAGTCTTGCCTGTGTATCAATTTGCTGAGATACAATTTTCCATTGAGTGAGTGATATACTTTTGAATGTATCTACTAGTGTTGGGACGATTAATCAGAATCGGAATCGAGAATCGGAAAAGTCGGAACTTTTTGGGGTATCGGAAACGGTATCGGAATCGGAAAAATTTGTGCCTATTTTCCGATTCCAAAAACGATTCTTTTAAATTTTTAACTTAATTTTCCATTATTGGTGCTAATGATAAATAAATATTTATTGTTTTTAAATTATCACTAAAACTAACATCATAATAACATCAAAATACGATGTAAATTTATTTTACTTGTATAAAGAAAAACAAAAAAATAAACTTTGCATAAATTCTCTAGGTAACCTTTAAAAGAATGCAGTTGATTTACAATGTTTCGAAAAATGCTTAAAAATTAAATAGAACATTTTTGTCAAGAAAAATACTTTCAAACATTATTGATAATTAAATGGTACCCAGAAAATGATAGAACGGAAAATTGGACACCGGAAAATTAGCAACAGAAAATTACGTCAACCATGAGCCAGTCGAGACTGTAGGATCTGGCTGTGCTGTCCATTGAAAACGAGCTTACAAGACAAACATGTTTTGACGATGTCATTGACCAGTTTACCACAATGAAAACAAGAAAACATTCATTCTAAGACCATAGTATCGAATGTCATTCTTTTGTGTATTGCCGTGTTTTGTATTTAGTTGTTCTGAAAGTGAACAGTTGCATTTTAAAAATCTTTGGATTTGAACTGATTATTTTGTGGTATTGGATTTTGTCTTGGATCATACATGTAGACAGTAACGTACCGGTCAGTAGAGTAAAGTAGAGGTAGAGCATGTATGAAAATTTAGCTACAGCTCACCATTCAGCATAGGGTGAATCGGGGTCATTGGGGTGACATTTGAGCGGACCACCCCGGATTACGTTTACTCTAGCTACGCCACTTCACACAGGATAACTTTTCAGTCACTTACTTAATAGGAATTACCCACTTAAAACTATCCAAAAATCAATTACTAAGGCTTCCGAACAAAATAAAAATACACTTCTAACCTATGAAACAAAAATGAATAATTCCAGAATTTCCATGTTTTTTTAATTACAAAACATTCTTAAGCTTTCTCACATCTTAAAAGATTGCCAGTATTTATAACACGACGAAACAGAAAAATATTCAGCGAGAACCCGCTTCCCTCTAGGCATCAGCGAAACAATATATACACACACTTTTAACATCATCTACACCATTTACCACCTCACCAAGGGAATGTCATCTGCGATAACCCCCAATGCCAAGACTGTATCATCACTGATAATAATTTCACACCCACTAGCACTCACGTAGTATTCAAACCACTGGTTTTGAATTGTAACAGTTCAAATCTTATATATTTGCTCTTCTGGCACAAATGCAAAAAAAATATATAAAATAATAATAATAATAATAATAATAATAATAATCATGTTGGAAAAACTAGAACAGAATTCCGTCTTCGGTTCATTAACCATAAGAAATCCATCAGGGACAACAACAACAACAAATACCTGTCGCTGCGCACTTCAACCAACCATTTCATAGCGTCGATAACATCAGATGCATGCTTTTATCGTCTTCATTAAACAGCCAAGAAGAGAGACAGAGATCGGAGTTGAAATTTATTTTCAAAATAAATTCAAACATTCAGGGATTTGGATTTACTCAGAGAGTATAATTTCCACAGGGAAAGCTCAAACTAACAACATTACTCGGAAGAGTAATCTCACTTCTCTGTTTATTCTTCGTATCGTTGAAAAAGAACATAGGCGTCTTTGAAAATTCCGTCATTAAAATCTATCTCTTCGTGCTTCAGTTCAGTCAAAAGGTTATATGATAAATATAAATTTTATTGGATTCATTTTGTTGGTTTTTATTCTTCAAATTTTATTAACCGGCCTATTACATATATATATATATATATATATATATATATATATATATATATATATATATATATATTGTTGTGGATTCCGAGATGAATTCGGTCTCCAAGGAATGACAAACGCAATAATTAAATATAAGAAATAAAATGTATTTACACAAGCATACAAAGAGTAATACTGTTAGTGAATCCAGGAACGTGGTTAGTAGCAAATACAGATAGATATATACAGTCTCGAAGTAGGACTTCCTTAGAGTCTACGTGCTTGTAATTGACTTCTACAAGAGGTTATCCCACACTATCTCCGTTCGTATATTCTCTCACTCTCCGACTGCCGACTCTCGACTACCAACTAGTATTTAGTCACCCACCCACCCACGAGGGTATCATGTGGCACAAGGCCGGTTTAAAGTGGGATCTCCCAGCCCGTGGGCTCGGCCAAAAATATACCCTTTGAAACCGTATAAACGGGTTAAGGGTCGGTTTACCTCACCGAAAGAGAATCCGCCCTTCGGCGTAGCCACTTTCGGGTTCCTCCCCGGCCGAAGGCAGAGAGTTCAACCGTTCAGCCGGTCGTCCGACATCGACTGACATCCAACTACCAACTAGTATTTAGTCACCCACCCACCCACGAGGGTATCATGTGGCACAAGGCCGGTTTAAAGTGGGATCTCCCAACCCGTGGGCTCGGCCAAAAATATACCCTTTGACCCTGTATAAACGGGTTAAGGGTCGGTTTACCTCACCGAAAGAGAATCCGCCCTTCGGCGTAGCCTCTTTCGGGTTCCTCCCCGGCCGAAGGCAGAGAGTTCAACCGTTCAGCCGGTCGTCCGACATCGACTGACATCCGACTACCAACTAGTATTTAGTCACCCAAACCACCCACGAGGGTATCATGTGGCACAAGGCCGGTTTAAAGTGGGATCTCCCAGCCCGTGGGCTCGGCCAAAAATATACCCTTTGAACCCGTATAAACGGGTTATGGGTCGGTTTACCTCACCGAAAGAGAATCCGCCCTTCGACGTAGCCACTTTCGGGTTCCTCCCCGGCCGAAGGCAGAGAGTTCAACCGTTCAGCCGGTCGTCCGACATCGACTGACATCCGACTACCAACTAGTATTTAGTCACCCACCCACCCACGAGGGTATCATGTGGCACAAGGCCGGTTTAAAGTGGGATCTCCCAGCCCGTGGGCTCGGCCAAAAATATACCCTTTGACCCTGTATAAACGGGTTAAGGGTCGGTTTACCTCACCGAAAGAGAATCCGCCCTTCGGCGTAGCCTCTTTCGGGTTCCTCCCCGGCCGAAGGCAGAGAGTTCAACCGTTCAGCCGGTCGTCCGACATCGACTGACATCCGACTACCAACTAGTATTTAGTCACCCAAACCACCCACGAGGGTATCATGTGGCACAAGGCCGGTTTAAAGTGGGATCTCCCAGCCCGTGGGCTCGGCCAAAAATATACCCTTTGAACCCGTATAAACGGGTTAAGGGTCGGTTTACCTCACCGAAAGAGAATCCGCCCTTCGACGTAGCCACTTTCGGGTTCCTCCCCACCCGAAGGCAGAGAGTTCAACCGTTCAGCCGGTCGTCCGACATCGACTGACATCCGACTACCAACTAGTATTTAGTCACCCACCCACCCACGAGGGTATCATGTGGCACAAGGCCGGTTTAAAGTGGGATCTCCCAGCCCGTGGGCTCGGCCAAAAATATACCCTTTGAACCCGTATAAACGGGTTAAGGGTCGGTTTACCTCACCGAAAGAGAATCCGCCCTTCGGCGTAGCCACTTTCGGATTCCTCCCCGGCCGAAGGCAGAGAGTTCAACCGTTCAGCCGGTCGTCCGACATCGACTGACATCCGACTACCGACTAGTATTTAGTCACCACCCCCACGAGGGTATCATGTGGCACAAGGCCGGTTTAACGTGGGATCTCCGAGCCCGTGGGATCTCCGAGCCCGTGGGATCTCCGAGCCCGTGGGCTCGGCCAAAAATGTGCCCTTTAAACCCGTATAAACGGGTTCAGGGTCAGGTTTACCTCCCCGAAAGAGAATCCGCCCTTCGGCGTAGCCTCTTTCGGGTTCCTCCCCACCCGAAGGCAGAGAGTTCAACCGTTCAGCCGGTCGTCCGACATCGACTGACATCCGACTACCGACTAGTATTTAGTCACCACCCCCACGAGGGTATCATGTGGCACAAGGCCGGTTTAACGTGGGATCTCCGAGCCCGTGGGATCTCCGAGCCCGTGGGCTCGGCCAAAAATGTGCCCTTTAAACCCGTATAAACGGGTTCAGGGTCAGGTTTACCTCCCCGAAAGAGAATCCGCCCTTCGGTGTAGCCTCTTTCGGGTTCCTCCCCACCCGAAGGCAGAGAGTTCAACCGTTCAGCCGGTCGTCCGACATCGACTGACATCCGACTACCGACTACTCTCACTGACTGTAACTCTGGGTATTTAACGGCAGCGGTCCAGGTACACTTGGTAGAGTCCACTTATATGAAAAAGGGGTGGACCCCATAATATATATATATATATATATATATATATTATGCTGAGAATGAAGTAACTAGTGAGGATGGAATTCACAACTCATTATCAATGATCAATAGGCTTCGTTAATCATTACCCCGCCCTGAGATGCCTATTTCGAAAATTCCAGTTGGGATATTGTGAGATATGTTATCATAATCTCATTTTTCGCTCTGTGTCCGTATTATTAATTGTATTTAGTTACAAAAGAAATAATCAAAACACTTCAGTGATGACGACGCCCTTCGTGAGTGCTGAGAAACATTCTCAATAATAGGCCTCCGAAAACTATACTCTAGCTTTATCAAGACCAGTTAGGATATGATTATTACCTGAAATTTAATTAAGCCCTTGCAGCGAATTTAATTATGTATCTTTTGATTAAACGAGAATTCTATCTACAATATATATATATATATATATATTGTACACTGCTGGCCAAAATCTTATGCAAATGAAAATAAAGAAAAATATACTTCAAGAAATAAAAATAAGTCAAGTTAAAATTTGTTATAGCATTTAATAGGAAAAAATTGAATACTGGGAATACTAGCTAGCCAAAAGTTTAAGACCATTCTTAAAAGAATTCTTAAAAAGAGTAGGAAATGCGCAACAAGGCGTCTAAGTTGTGAGTTGCACGGCCGTCATAACAAGTTATATATTTTCTTTATTTTCATTGGCCTTAAAATTTTGGCCAGTAGAGTTGGATATGTGATTAAGTTTTTTATTATCTTTTTCTTCCATGAGTACGAGGGAATTAATTCTTTTTCTTAAGGGGTCCACCCCTTTTTATACAAGTGGACTCGCCCGGTGTGTACTTGTACTGCTGCCGGTGAATACCCGGGGTTGAGAGAGTGAGAGTGTGAGGTAACCGCTTTGTAGGAGTCACAGTTGCGAGCACGTAGACTCAGAAGGAAGTCATACTTCGATACTGAATTTCCCAGACTGTATATATTTTATTTTTGCTACTAACCGCATTTCTGGATCTACTAACCATATTACCAATTGTATTATTACGTCAATACATTTATTTACTATATTTCATTCCTGCGTTTGTCATTCATTTGAGACCGGATTTCATTCCGGAATCCACAACACTTTTATAGATTTAACGTGAGTAAGAACTGTCCAAACTGTCTCGAGCGCTTCCAGCTACTAATCTATTAACCATTATTAAGGATGTTTTTGCTTGTTTTAATATGTCGATTTTATTTTAGCAATAAAAACGTTTTAATTTCCAGACACAGTCACCAGATTGTGGACGTGTTCATAATTAATATTATTAAGAGTTTGTCTCTTGTTTTTTTTTTATTATCAAGGCTTTCGTTATTTTTAAGTACCTCCTGCAGTTAGATGGGCGTAATATGTTGGTGTTTTCTATGAGTATGTTGTGGATAGTGGTTAATAGGTCTCCATAGCTATTATTCGAGAAGTACAAAGTAAGTCTTCTTTATAGGTATATAGCTATATATCCTATGTAATTATTATTAATGAAATTGTTTTTGTCAGTAACGTAGTTCCATAATGGTCATGTAAACTCATATATAATGTTAGTCCTATGTAGTTTGGAAGTTGATGGTGAATTATTGTTGACAATAATGTTAACCATTTTAATTTTTCTAGAATTGTTATGTAGTAGTTTCACAGTGGAGGTTTGTATTTGTACTAAGTCGGTCCTAAAATAGGTTCGACGTACAAAACGTTAGGAACTTGATATAATAGGTAATGACGCAGTAATCTAGATGTGGTCGCTGATACTTTAATATCCGACTAACGGTCGTCCGACATCGACTGACTGACCATCTCACTGCCGATTCGCTGAGCGACTGCTACTACTACTCCTACTTATTATAGGTGGGGGAGTCTATTAACTATAGAATAGGTGTGTTCCATTATAACAATAATAAATAATCATATATATATATATATATATATATATATATATATATATATACGATTTTTTAAGTAACTTGTTTAAAAGCAACTGTGGTTAAATATTAAGCAACTCCACTACTGATGGTTTAAGTAACTAAAGAAAGAAACGAAAACGTACAATTAAACAACAGGTATTACGAAATACGTTAGCTTATATAGTATTCATTAATTCTACCAATTTTAATGTACTGATGCTTAGATCTGCAAGGGACAAGAAATTAAGAAGTGCCATGATTGCCCACGTCCTAAAGGGACACGATACACAAATGATAATGATTCTCAAAGAATTGTAGAACCCGTGAACTGAATCTCTTAGTTTTCACCGCCCTCAAGATAAGTAAACCAAAACATGATACATCAGAAGACCACCCTGTACAAAAGCTTGCTGAATAGATTCCCGCGGCCAAATGAGTAACCCTACGGGAGAGTAAGGTTGCTTTACGCTGTTTGCCAAGTGACATCATGAGCCAAACAACAATATTCAAAATGATTCAATATTTTCATGGTTGACCTCTTTTTTTTTTTTAATTCAAACGCCATTTTAGTGGATGCCCGTATTTGAGAAGATGCTCCGTTTTTTAAAGTTTATTTTGTCTAACTGCGCACCCGAGAGAACTTAATAAAAATCTTTATTCATATCTAGTAAAAATTACGTATGAATTAATATGTCGGATTAAGAAGCAAAATTCAAGACTGACCCTGTAAACAAGTATTAAACTAGGGTCGGGAAATTACTTTTCATAGTGGGTCCGCATTGTTACTATGGACAGGGCTAAGTGCTTTTGAAGATTGTATATTGAAAAATGTAACAGCATGAAACAGTGAAAAATTTTCATGATCAGTTAATTATTAAAACATCTTGCTTGTTGTAAAGTTTAATTACAATAGACTATATTGTAAAAATTGTATTATAGCATAAATAATTTAAGAAAAATACAATAGTTGGTGTATAATTAATGAGATTGATATAGTCTACTGCAGTTGCTGACTAGTTTGCTTAAATCTGGCTCCAAGCTGCTTGTTCTAATTCTTAATATTGCTTGAAGATTTGAATTTGTCAAAAAAGATCTGTTTTTGCTTTTGATAATTTTCATATTTGAAAAAGTTTGCTCACATATGTAAGTGGATGCAAACAGAACAAACAATTTTCTTGAAAAGTCTTTCAAATCTTTGAAATGATCTAGGTGAAGAGATGCATAAAATTTAATTAAAGATTAGTTTTCAAAGGTATACTTCAAATAATTGTCAGCTTGGTGGTCTAGGAGTTCCATTTGTAGTTCATGAGTTGGAGTTTCAATGTCAGAGGTGAATGGAGACCTCAACATTTTGAACTGCAGCTCCATTGCTTTGAAATCTGCAAATCTCTTAGCAAATTCTTCCTTCAAGGCTTTGATCTGTCCACTGTATTTTTGTGCAGATGTTTCAGAAGAAGGAAGTGAACAAAGTTTTGATCAGACAGTTTAACAAAAAGTGTAAGCTTTGTCTGAAAGGATTTTATCTCCACAAATAAGTCATGAGCAAAGACACCTTTACCATGAAGTTTCGTGTTGAGCTCATTCATTTTTTGCATGGTATCTGTAGCTAATGCAAAATCACACACTGATTCTTCATCATTTATTTTGATGTAGAAGTCACAAGCCACATCCTTTATTTCCAAAAACATGAAAATCTCTTCTTTGAGGTCTAATACTCTTTTTAAAAATTTTCCAAGACTCAGCCACCTTACATTGTTGTGACAACACATCAGAAAAATCAAACTCCATTTCTTGCAAAAAAATTTGAAGCTGTCTATGGTTTAGTCGCCTTGATCTTATCACATTGACTGCACATACCATTGGATCAATCACATGTTTAAAATCCAATTTTGCTTTGCAAAGACTTTCTTGGTGAATTATGCATTGAAATGAAAGCAACTTATGAAGTGGGAATTTTGACTAAATCTTGTCATTTAGCGGTTTGACAAGTCCACAATGTGTCCCCCATTTAATGCAGGTGTCCCATCACTCGTTATGCTTACAAATTTATCAAGACATAACTGCGAATTTTCCGAACAATACATAAGACTTTCATACAAATCATTCCCAGTAGTAATGTCTTTGAAACTCTCAACAGTTCTTCTGTGATATCGAAATTTTCATCAATAGCGCAAATGAAAATCAGCAACTGTGCAGTATCTACTACGTCTGTACTCTCATCTAAAGCGATTGAGAATCACTTGAATTTATCTGCAGTATCCAAAATTTTCCCATGCAAGTTTTCAGCAATGGCATCTATTCTACAAACAATAGTTCTCCATGACAATGAAATTGCTTCCTACTTTTGACTTTTACTTCTGGACACAAAGT
This sequence comes from Acanthosepion lycidas, assembly GCA_963932145.1. Taxonomy (NCBI): domain Eukaryota; kingdom Metazoa; phylum Mollusca; class Cephalopoda; order Sepiida; family Sepiidae; genus Acanthosepion; species Acanthosepion lycidas. The sequence continues at coordinate 81,564,771 of OZ010574.1, forward strand.
ATTAATTGCATCAATCCTTCTTTCACAAATTCTGCATCAGAAAATGGCTCGGTTATGTTTTGTGATCTTATTTGCCAATATAAAACTTGCCTTTGTTGCAAGCTCTTGTGTAGATGTACATTTAAAAAATATGCCTTATTGGCATTTCAGTTTTTTAACCATATCTGTTGCTTTGTTTTGTAGTTCTTGTGTGGGAAAGTTTTGGCTGAAGTTGCCATGTTTCAACTGAAAATGTCTTTTCAAAATATATTCCTTGAATACTGCACAAGTATCGTGGCAAATCAGGCACACAGCTTTTGTAACATTTTCTACGAAGAAATAGTTTTCAGTCCATTCCTTCTTAAAAATAACGGCATTCAAAGTCAACTTTACACCTTTGAGAACTCATTATGAATGATTGCTTTTTCATTGTTTTAGAATATAACTTATTAAAAAATAGAATCATATTTTAAAAACACCGCAAAATGGCAACTCTCACTAAATCTCATTTACATATATCCTGCAAAATGATACTTAAACTAAAATTCGAATCAAAGCGGAATTATTACAAATGTTTCTCCCGAGAGGTTTTTATATAATTTTTAAATACCCGGAAGGTTTTTTATTAAATTTGTAAATATAAAAGTAATAGAGAGCCATATTAAAAGCCTTAGCAGCCGGATGTGGTCCGCGGGCCGTAATTTGCCCAACCCTGTATTAAACCATCTTTGAAGATTGTTAAATATAATAGGATGCGTGGAACAAGAGGGGAAATATCTTGGTCTCCTCTACTCTGCAAGGACCACATTAGGCATTAGTATATCCATGAAATATTAACACCTTAACAAGAAGGACGTAAGGAGTAGAATGAATGAAAGAGATGAATTCCCGAAGTGAGCAAGACATAAAAAGAATTCATACTCAGAGAAATTTAAACACATGTAAGACGGCAAACAATATATGAAGGAGAGGAATAAAACGGTATTACTTGTTACGTCTCATAGTGCAGCTCTGTGATATCGCTTAGATTACTGGCTGACTATTCTCTCCAACGGGCTGTCACGTATCTCAAGAGCCCCTTAAGACATCATTAATTCTTCTTGTCTAAAGGAAGATAATTCCCTTCTTTATTCAATATGTTATGATAATTCTCACTACATATCATTCCTAAAAAAATATTGTGTACTCATAGCACTTCATTTACACATACATTTGAATCCTTCCTTCCTTCCTTCCTTTCTTCTTCTTCTTCTTCTTCTTCTTCTTCTTCTTTATTATTATTATTATTATTATTATTTTCAGTTGTTTCGGAAGAAAAACATCGTTTCCTGGCAAGAGTGACAGATTTGTTCTTCACGTCGGAAACATCACTTTCTTGCTGATCAAACATTTGATAGCCTCGCTTGCGTATATCTCCATTTTCTTTTACACCTATTTGTTAAGGTAATCAAAAATATTTTCATTCTGCGTGAATATCACGTCCTGATGGCTTGAAAGTGGAATGACAAGTAATAACAGAAGAAAGGTTGAAGATCAGGATTCATTTATTCCTCCCCCAGCTCCATTTACATAGATTTCTTTCTCGCTTTTAAATTTTCTTCTATTTTTATACTTTACTGAAAGGAAGATAGTTATTTTTTGTTAATGTTTTGTCAGGCCCTTTGCTTTCAAATGCCTTGCAGTTATTGTTAAATTAAGTTCACATTTAATATTCAATCAATAAGTACGAGCTTTTTTTTTCCACACGGAAGCGAAGAATAACGCATAAAATAAACCGAACAACTCAATTTCATGAGATAAGTATCCTCACTGAGTATAAACAGATATGTTAACGTTTTCACAGTAGCGAATTATGCTAGAACCGTAGCAACACACACACACAAACGAGTGGCTGTAGTGGATATACGCACAGGTAGCAACAGCTGACCAGCGCTTCTAAAAATACATTTTTGCTTAAAGAAACTCTCTTTTGTTACGTCCTGGGCAAGACGATAAACTACATCCGCGTCCTGGGTAAGACGATAAACTGCGTCAAACAACAAAGCCTCTGATCAGGAGTTTTGAGGAACGTGGAACCACCACTTAATTGCTGATGTTCCCAGGTCCAGCCTAACCCGGGGTGGTAGCACCTGTTAGGGTCCCAGCTATGCGTAAATAGTTAACCCCCAAACTCGGGTCAAAACACTATGAAAATGTACAAATAGGTTTTAATACCAGAAATACTTTGTATTAAAAAAAAATTATTACCAACAATACATTTTTTGAAAAAAACAAAATTACCAGCGAAGGAAAATTATTACCAGAGATAGATTTTTTGAAAAAAAATATTACCAACAATGAAAATTTTGTCGGTAATAAATAACCCATTGAGGATGATATGCCGTAAAACAAAACAAAAAAATCTCTTTTGTTACGTCTTCGCGTAAGGTCTATAACCTAAAGAGGAAGAGCCTCCACTTCCACCCGATAAATAAGGAGGTCTTTTATTTGATCTAGAAATGTATACATGGGTTCTATTGTTAGCAAAAGGCATACAACCAGATTTTAATTCCTTATTTTTATTTTATAGAATAAATATTTACTCGTCCGATAGAGATGGATAACGGTATCTCTATTTCAACTAAGTCTATTCACGTTGTCTCACACCATTTAATGAAGGACACTATGACTCAAAAACAATTATTCACACACGAAACAAACATTAGGACTTTCATCCACAAATACTGTAAAATTATTCACACACCTACGCACTAAATTTTGTCTCTGAACTTATGGCATCACTTTTATTCAATTTCTGTCTATATTTCTGAGATGAGGTATTACAATTATTTACACTACTTACATTGTTCGGACTGTTATCCTCATCTTGTTTTGAGATATTTGTTGTGACATATGAACAAGAAATGGTCAGTATTAGCAGTACCCTACAACATAACAACTACCCTGGGTACATGGCAGCAGATCCGACAAACTGGGATAGGGGGGTACAAGAGGATAACAACAGTCAGAAAACAATCTGCCTACCCTATGTGAAAGGATTATCGGAAAAAATACAAAAGATCTGTGGTCCATATAACATCAGGACGACCTTCAAAAGTGCTTCAACACTTCGCAGACACCTCTTCCATAGAGGAGAACATGACTAAGGACTGTGTGTACGCCATTCTGTGCAGCTGCAAGAACATCATAAAGTCGTAAAACGAGGGGAAATAAATAAATAAAAAAAAAATCAGGCGTGGCAGAACAGATATAGAGGAAAAAGTTAGATCCCCGCCCCTTTTGCAGAATGAGATTGAAATAATAGACAGAGAACAGTGGTAAACAAAAGCTTGGATAATTGAGTTAAAGGAAGATAATTGAGTCATTCGGAAGAACTATTTACACCGGTGGACGAATTAAAGGGTTCGGTTCGAAATTCCAATCACCTGAAGAGGGCAGGAGCATACAACGGCCGAAACGTCGTGAATATGGCAAGAAAGATGAAGGCAACGGTAAATAGTGTAAATTATATAAAAAAATTTGGGGCTAAATGCATCTTTTTTCAGCATCACTGTTCAGTGATAGAAGGAAGCATACCTTCATTTCCTGTCTCATTTTCTATCAGGTCGACTACTTCAGTAGTAAGAGGATATATGTTCATATTTATCTTTATTTAGTCCCAGTGAGCTACTAATTACCGGTCGAAGACTATTATTAGCGGATTAACATGGTCAAAATGTAATAAGGAAATGATAATTGTTTAATAGTGCGAAGAAAATATGAGAACCTATATATAATTTATTACGAGATAACAAAAAGGAGATTGATTGATTGATTTGTTTTTTTTTTATCAGCCCTTTGTAGGTTATTTAAAGCCAGAAAATATCTTTAGGTTGTAAGAATTTTTGGTTTGGTTTGGTTTGGTTCGTTCTACGATATATCAACCTCAATGGAACCTCAATGGGTTATTTAATACCGAGAACTTTTTTTTTTTTTACTGGTAATTTTATTTTTTTTCAAAAATGTATTGCTGATAATATAATATTTTAAAAAATGATTTGCTGGTAATATTTCTTCTTTTTTTTTTTTTCAAAAATGTATTGCTGACAATTTTTTTTTTTCGAAAATGTATTGCTGGTAATTTTTTTAAATGTATTGCTGGTAATTTTTTAAATGTATTGCTGGTAATATCTTTTGGTTTCAAAAATGCATTACAGGCAATATTCTTTTTTTTTCAAAAGTCTATTGCTGGTAATAATTTAAAAAAAAATATTGTTGGTCTTAAAACATATATTTACACTTTCATAGTGTTTTGACCCCAGTTTGGGAGTTAATTATTTGCTCATATCTGCAACCCTAACAGGTGCTACCACCCCAAGTCAGGGTGACCTGGGAACACCAGCAATTAAGAGGTGGTTCCACGCTCCTCAAAATCTCCAGATCAGGGTCCTTGCTGCTGGATGTAGTTTATCGTCATACCCAGGACGTGTGGATGTAGTTTATCGTTATACTCAGAACGCCTCGCTGATAATAGTGGTGGTGGTGGGTCTTACCCCCTCTGCAGAGCCACGGTTGGCGTATTCTGAAGCCCTAACCGACAGGGCGCAGAGAAACCTTGGGCATAATAAAGATTTACTGATACAAGTTTTACTAATTTAGCCTTAGCAGGGGGGTGGGGAGAGGTGGATTCATATCTTTTCGAAGGTCTTAAGTAAGTGAATATAATGAACCTGATTGGAAATGGGATTCGGTTCTCCGATTTTCAATTCTGAGTCGTTATCAATACACTACACACACATCTATAGCTTACAGAACCTGGTTCAAAAGTAGAACCTTCATTACAGACAAACACCCGAAGAAAAGGTGATAAAAATCCATGACAGTAAGAATGACTTCTGGCCCCAGACAGTAGATTTTTAGAAAATAAGAATTACGCTATCCAATTTTATCGTGAGAATATTTCTAAGCCAAACAATACATGTAAATTTTATTAACCAATCATAAGCCCAAATCATGTCAATAAAAATTCAACTACAAACATTTTCCACGATCATATCTGACAACATGAAAACGTATAAAAGATAAAAATATAGTTCTCTCTAGGGGAGTGATCGCAAACTCACTCACACTCAAGCACAACTCTTTCGTCTTTTCTTTTGCACTCAAAAATTCGTGAACATTCTGTACAAAAGCTTCTAGCGTTCTCTTATAGAATATTGACTACTGAACAACTTTATGAAGAATTTTTTGTGTCCTTTTTAAAATAATTTCACAAGACACAGGTGGTTACTCAATGTGAAAGAATTTGAAAAAGAAAAAAAAAACATTATTAAAGAGAGAGAACAATAAAGGAAGAGGAATTAAAAAGACAAAAAAATAACGGTTGACATTGCATTTAAATTTTTGAAAATCAAATTTGATTGTATTTTATTCCGTGCTAATAAAATATATACTTGACAAACACAGTGGATAAATAAGTAAAGGTTTATTGTAAAAACCAATACAAATAAGAATAAAGGTAAGTTATGCACAGGGTCGTCGCAAGTCAATCCAGTAGTAAGGGCCGGTAGTTCTCGCGTAAGTCTGAGAACATATCCCAGCTAGACAATATTTACTTGCCCCCCCCCCCCGGGTAGATATGGCACAAGGCCGAGTTTAATGTGGGTCATCTGAGCCCGTAGGCTCGGCCAAAATTTCCCCGTAGAACCCGCATAAACGGGTTTGGGTCTGTCTACTTCTCCGGACGAGACTCTACGCCTCGGCACAGGCTCGTCCGGGTTACTCTCTGCCTTTGGACAGAGAGTTCGACAGTACAGCTGGAAAGAATTCAGCAAGAGTATCTAGCAACTGCCCCACGCAGTCACATGTGGCATAAGGTCGAATTTAATGTGGGGTTCCCGAGCTCGTAGACTCAGCCAAAAATCCCTGTAGACCCCACATAAACGGGAACAAGATTCTGCCCTTCGGTATAGACTCGTCCGTGTTCCTCAGAGGCAGAGAGTTCGACCAGCACAGCAGAAAAAGATTTCGGCTAGACACTATAGTCCGTTTACTTAGAGATACTTATAGGTAGTTACTACCTATAGTGTAGTCAATCATGGGGGTGACAGGTTATTCCATTACATCAGATTGGAAAGCAAGAAGCCGGAAGATATTTCCATCAGCGAGAAGTGCGAGCGAAGACACTGTTCGTATAGAACTTACAGTTACAGCTAACAATTTCAACTGTAAAATGATGAGACCTAACTGGTAGTCTAGTACTGTGCTTAAATTCTTAAAGTCGAGGTATCGAAAAGGAAAGCTTATCAGAACAATTACTACGAAAATATTTATAGAAAAGGCAAAAGGAAGCTACGTTACGGTAGTGAGAAAGTGACTGAAGCCGATATGCCATATCAGGATCGATAATATTGCGTATTGTTCTTTGGATTTTATCAAAAATCTCTAAATACATAGAAGAAGCACTCGATGAGATGTAATAGCAATATTCAGTACATAGACGAATGGTCGCTTTATAAATGTTTAAGTTAGGTTTTTGGTGAGAAAAACCTGTCGAGTACAAGATGAATGAACCAACTTTCCTTTGTTTTTTTTTGTTTTTTTTTTTAATTCAAACAGCTTTTATTCGACTCTAGAAACTTGCGATCAACTCTTTATTTTATGAAACGTTCTTTTTCTTGTCTAAAGAATAATTTTCAAAGATATTTCAATGTGTAACATTTTGTTTTAATATCAATATGTTGTTAGTATTTTAAAATTATATACTTATTCCCAAGTTTCCGTCTAGTTCGATCTTTCCTTTTCAACAAATTATCAATGTTGTTAAGTGAAAGTGAAATCCCAAAGAAATCAATTCGCTTATTTTCTTCGCGTGCATAATTATACACAGGTGTAGCAGCCACTATTCCCTGTTTGGCTAGACACGCCTGCGTTAAAAAAATGAGTAGTATCTGTCCATTTTAGCATTATGGCAAGTCGATACTATGATAAGTATCGCTTTGTGCATTTTCAGTGTGTCTTAAAAGACAATATGGCGCATGTGCAGCGCGAATTAAAAAAAAACTGGTCTTGATACAGGCAATGCCACGAACAAGAAAAGAAACAGATCTCCACGCACCCAGAACACAACTCTAAACCCCCATTCACTCACTCTCCTCACTCAACAACAAAGTAAATTCAAATATTCTTTTTTTTTTTACAGCTACTATTATAAGGACTTTCCTAAAATTTACACACTCTTTCAAGAGACAGATACTAGAGACACTCCCTATTCTAAAATTTCCCGAGAGAGTAAAAAAATTGTTTTATTCGTTTGTTCATATAATTTCTTCCAAGCAACCTCAGCGCCATAAGCTTTTTGTTCAACATATGAGATTCTCTCAACAATACATCAAAGGTTAGAAAAACAACACAGGCAACTAATACACCGCACTACTGAACGAATTATTAGTACAAGTAAAGCATGTATATTTAAAGTTAGAATTCTTACCCAATAATTAAATTCACTGCAAAATAATGTTAGTTAACTTTTCGCCGTGTTCAAATATTTCACAAGTTCGTGCTCATTTAAAACTATTACCTCTGTTTTACACACACACACACACACAGACAGACAGACACACACACACAAACCTATCTCTCTCTCTCTCTCCCTCTCGAAAGAAAGAAAGAAAGAATGTGGAGGTAAATGCAATGGATAGTTGCAAAAATGAGAACTCGGAGAATCGAGTTCGACTTCGAGTCGTTACATCTATTTGCGCGCAAACACCATTGGGAAACACATGAATCTTCTCCCCACACCCTCAACTATGTAAGCCAGCCAGATCTCTTTAGCCGTGGTTGGCAAACAAGCTAGGAGAAAGACAACTATAATTTTTTTTTAAACGTTTCACCCCAAGCAAGGCGGGAAGCCACTGGGACGAAAGAGCAGATAGGAGTGATAGAAGAAAGGATGAGGAGAAGGATAGTGGATAGATCAAGGCAACTGGAGATGTCGATTGACATTACATTTGAATAGCTGAAGATTATAGCTTTCAGGGAAACTGGAATAGGGAAGGGAGTTCCACAAGCGAGAGGTGCGAGACATGAAGCTGTTGGAGTAGAAGAGACGGCTACATTTAGGAGTTTCGACAGTGAAAGGGTGAGAGCGGAATGCCAGCCTCGTGAAGTTTGGGAACCAGCGAATGCAGCTCCTCGGAGCAATTACCATGAAAGTATTTGTAAAACAGACAGAGACAGAGGCGACGTCGCGTCTGTGAGAAAGTGACTGTAGACGAGATGTCAGAGTAGTGCCAATTATATTGCATATCCGCCTCTGGAGCCTATCAAGAACCCCGAGGCAAACAGAAGGGGCACCAGACCATATATGGCAGCAATACTCCATGCAAGGGCGAATTGTTGATTTGTAGATATGGAGGATCGATTTCAGGGAGAAAAATTTCCTGGCGCGGACCAGGGAGCCAACTTTCCTTGCGGTGGACAAAGCAATTGACTCAATGTATTTGTTCCATCTCAGGTCAGCAGTCAACGTGAGACCGAGCAGCCGCAGAGAGTTGCTCTCGAGAAGTTGAGCGTCAGACATTCTAATGGAGGGCAGGGAAGGATCACTGTGGTGATTAATAGAGAGCAGTTTTGTTTTTGAAGCATTAAAGTTGACCAGCCAATTCCTGCCCCAGTTCACAACCGATTGGAGGTCCTTTTCGAGACGCACGGCCTGGTTAGTTTTGTCAGCGGCATTAGATTTGCTTTTGAGGCAGGGGTAAATTGTGGTGTCATCCGAGTAGATACCGACTTGGGAATATATGGCGTCAGGAAAGTCATTTATGTAGATAAGGAATAGAGTGGGGCCTAGGATGGAGCCTTGAGGAACACCTGCGTTCGTGGGATAGAAACATATATATATAGTTTAAAATTTTCAATATTTATTGGTGGATAGTGCTCAATATTGGAGATAGAGTGCACATAGAGAGAGACAGTTTTTATATATTAATTATCACTATAAGTATCAGTTTCACGCTTAAATGTGATCTTCAGTAACCTGCAGTCACCATTCACATGTCCACTCTATATATACATGTGTGCGCGTATATGTGTATGCGTGTGTGTGCGCGTGTATCCGTGTATATATGTCTGCATTATTTATATCTATCTATCTATCTATCTATCGATCGATCGATCGATCTATCTAGAGCAAGAAACAATATCACAGTAACAATAGAAACACAAGCCATTAAGAAGGAAACATGAAGATAGCTGGAGGGTACAGGATATAAATGCATTTATTTAGGACAATGTGAATCTGGATTTGTCAGATGAAACATTGTCATTATTCATTTTTATTAATATTTTAAAACTTTTTGTTTCTTTTATAGCAATTTTTAGGTCTTTTTTTATATTCTGTGACCGGTAAGCAAACGGAGCAGAAATAAGTATATGCTGGATAATTTTCTCACAGACGAAGGGAAGTGCTGAGACAACAGAAATGTGGTTCGACAAAATGATTCTGAGAATGCCGTAAAGAGAGTATGTATACAACGAGGAAGTTTTAAGAGAATTTTAAAAAAGGGACACTTATACTCAGAAAGAGTCTAGGACACATAATGAGGAAAAATGCTTGGAAAATTAGAAACTCACCTGACATATTTAAGATAAGAGGGACAGAGGGGAACAGCGAGAAACCAGGCCTAATGACCGACTGTAAATGGATGGCAGAACAGGAAGTAAGATGACAGTAGAGAGGCAAATATTGCTAAGAGCTACAAAGGATAGGAATTGTGGAGAGATATGATCGTCCACATCCTGAAGAAGAAGAAGAAGAAGAAGAAGAAGAAGAATTATGTGCTATAAAAATGGATGGTTTGTATAAGATCCGCTTTCATGTCATTTGTTGGATTGTTGACATTAACATCAAAATATTTTATCGAAAGATCTTACACCTGCTGATATTGAATTTAAAGTTTCATTTTTCCTTCTTCGTGATATAAAATTATATGAAAGAATGAAGGAAAAGATTTCCTAAAGATTATCCAAACCTCTCAGTTGTTGCTTTCGTTTTTCTACGTTTTTAAGGAACGTTGCATAACAAAATATTTTCTATCAAAGCTATAATTTTCACATCGCTTTTTTTCACAAACAAAATTATTTTCGCCGCATGAAGGAAATATTTGTTTATTATCACTTTTCCTATTCAACATCCTTAAAAATACCGCCATGTTGATTTAACTTCTTCCACTCCACCAAGTGTATAGACCGTCAACTAAAGATCAGGGCTCTATACGTTTCTGAAGAATTTTTAAAGAGTGGAAGTGCAAATCCTATGTTCAATCCTCCTGTGTCCCATCAATGCTTGGGAACTCTCCCGGATGAGTTACCATCTCCAGAGCTATTAAAAATGATGAAGGAATTGAGAATTAAAAAATTGTGTAACTCCAATCTTATAAGGGGTGAGAATCTGCTTTTGTCATCCAGACCTTAAAGATTGACTACTATCACTGTACCACAGCTATCTGACAGACCCTAAATATACAGACATATATTTACTAAGTCCAACTTAATTCGACACAAATCCGAATGTAGAAAAATAGCAAGCAAACAGATGTAATTCTACCTGAATTTCTGAGATAACGCATTATTATGTGATGGAAACAGTGGTTATAATTGTAGTAGAACGACTAAAAAACAATAGACTTACTGGTCGGTGCCAAAAAAGACACCGAATAGGCTGTGCCCGGTTTGGAAGCGACAATAGCAACAACAACAAAGTAAAAATAATAATAATAATACTGATAATAATGATAATAAAAAATGACGTCTTCTCATAGAAATGGCAATGTCAACAAATGAATAAAGAATATGGCAAAATTTCTGCAAACAAAATGCATATACTTACTATCTTGTCTTACAATGTGTTTTGGGTAAGGGATTGGAGTGAAAAAGGCAATAATCATAATTCCTCCATTTTTTTATGGTGAATATTTGAATATTCATACGATTCTTCAGTAGAAATGAAAAAGGGTGAACCTTTATCACTTCAGATAATGAAAATAAATTTTGCTGTCGTAGATACGAGGTTTGTAGCTAGAACGGTTGTCAAGTGCCACCCACGCACACTTTTTCTACAACTTTATGATACACTCCTTTATTCGAATTGGTATTTTCATATTGGTATATTGACTCTTATAGTCACAATGTTTCGGCCGTTTTACTCTCCGGCCTTGTTCAGGTATCTGTTGTATTCTATAAAATTCTCGGAATTTCGAACCAAACACTTTATTCAAGTTAGATTGCTCCCATTCCACTGTTTGTGCCAAGTGAGCGGTAACTCTTGTTAGTTCATTTAGCCAATTCGTCTTTTGGGTGAAGTTTTCGCTCGTTTCTCTCATATATGGATTTTACTACCTGATCTCAAGATTGAACACACGGCCATTAGGCAACTTGCATTCAATCAATCAATCCGTATATCTATTAAGCCAATGGCGTAGTAAATTTTGGTGCTCAAGTTTCAAAAGAATCGAATTCAACATTTTCAAAAGAAATGAAACACGTGGAGGAATTTTATACATATACTTTTTATATAAAGAACAGTTCGAAAAGTGATAAAATATATTTGTGCGTACACATATCTGAAGAAGGAAGAAAAACATTATATGTGTTGTTATTAGAAGATTTGTGTATGCATGTGTGTGCGCGCATGCGTGCCACGTAGCTGGGTATAAAATTTAGCAGTCAGCCGCACGGTGAAATAATTTTCCTCGAAAGTGACAAGACGCGCACTGTACCTGGCGCATTGTAGAATGAAAAGAGAAATATAGGATTGTATTTCCTTCTTTATATTGTCCTGTACAGAATACCACCTAGCGCGCGTCCTGGTAGAGTTTTCTTCATTATAGTATAAAAATATTACTTAAATATATTAGGCTTGGTTCAGCCGCAGTTGATTATGGCCACACCCAACTAGTTGGGTGTCATACATAAATTGGTTAATGTATTTTCTTTTCTGACCAAAAACTTCTATTGTCCAATTCTAATAAATTCTTTAATCTTCCAAGTGATTTGAAAAATCAACATCAGAAGTTTTGAATCATGACTGGTTCTGACTACTAACCGCTAGCAGTATAGAGAAATGTACAATCATAAATACGATAGGGAAACACTCAAAATGAATACTATTAAGTAAATGGCACTGTACCGGAAATATTAAAGTCATAATAGGTGAGTGGATATATTAAAGTTTCCTCTGATAAGGGTTTAAGAATTAATATACAATTTCATACACTTAACATATTGTCTGAGCCAACTAAATAGAAAGAATGCAAAAATGGTGAATGAAGGCGTGCATGTAGAAAGATTGTGAGCGACTTGCATTTAAGAAGAGTTGTCAGATATGCTTCTGCGCAGTCCTCTAAGTTCATAAAGCACTGTAAGCTTTGTACAATTCTGTTGTATTTGATGCGACATTAACTTAATGATTAAGTTCGCTAGGAATTAATAGGTCTTCAGAGGGGAACAAGACACATCTCTAAGGATTCAAATCAGTAAAGAAAAAGAGGCTGTATCTTTCGCGCCCTTTTCTCATACATTGCATTGACAATGCCATCTAGTAGTCGTTAGCCGAAATGATTTAGTAGACAAGTAAGGTAATCCGAGAGCAATATTAAACAAAGTTGTTAAGACAGTTGATAATATATGAGAATAAAATATTTTTCCTTAACAGAAAACAAAAGTTAAACTTGGTTATATTTTTCGTGTTTAGTTTAACAATTAATTATTTAAATTAATGATACGATAATTCAGAACTATAATATATCGTACAATAGAACAAAGGGGATTAAAGCTTTTCTTCAGGAAAGGCATATTGAGATGGGCAGCAAACACCCCGGATCTAAATACAACTGAAAATTTATGGTAGAAATTTAAAATGGCCCATGAGAAGGATTCACGTATCAAAAAAGATTTATTAACTACCATTCCGGAAAGCTGGAACGACTTTGATAAAGAATATTGTTTTAAATTACAGAAATCCATACCTGAGAGAATTAAGGCTGTTATGAAAGTTGACGAACGGCAATTAAGTATTAATTCTTATGTTTTTTGTTGATAATTCCATAATTTTATTCCGTCAATACTAGTTTTTTCCATAATATTTGACTTGGAAAAGTATTACATTAATTCAAATAATGCAATCGAGTTTGTTTAAGATACATTGTATGAAACCAGAATGATCAACTATTAAATAAAAATGTTTTGTTTATCTGGAATTAGTTTATTTGCTGCTAAATAAGAAAAAAAAATATGATGACTCTCCTTTAAGTGTGCTAATTCCATAATTTTTCCCAAGGGTAGTGTTGTGATATATTCTATGATGTGTTGACCTTTTTCTTCTTTATATATATATATATATATATATATATATATATATATATATATATATATATATATATATATATATATATATGTAACAAAATAAATTAAAAATAACAACATGTCGGATTTAATCCATTTCCTATTAAATCCGACATGTTGTTATATGTAATTTAATCCATTTCATATATATATATATATATATATATATATATATATATATATATATATATATATACAAGGTGAATGAAAAGTAACTCCCTATTTTATGTATGATGGACACTTCCATCTTATAATTTTGACAAGACAGAAGAGTCCATCATACATAAAATAGGGAGTTACTTTTCAATCACCCTTTTAATCTTTTAATCTCCAAACAAAATTCTCTCTCTCTCTCTCTCTCTCTCTCTCTCTCTCTCTCTATCTATCTATCTATCTATATATATATATATATATATATATATATATATATATATAGAGAGAGAGAGAGAGACAGGGAGAAAGAGGGACAGACAGACAGAGAGAAAATTTTGTTTGGAGATTAAAAGATATCAGCCCCACAATGTAAATAATATATAAATTACAAACAAATCATATACAACACAAAGAGCATAAACAAAAACAATAAAATACTTCAGCATACATTTCACAGAAATGTTTATATATTTCAAAGTACGTATACATATACAGATATAAAACACGTTTTTGATTATCTGGTTTGGTAACAACATGTGCTATCAGAGAGAAAATTTCCTTTCTGTTTCAATTGGCGGCAAAACGCCTGTCCCGGTGGATGATGGGAGTTTTCAATATATATTACATTTTTTTCATAATCTTTTTCTTTCTTTATTGTTAATTATCATTCTTATGTATAATGAAATTTTATTACTTCACTTTTAACTTTTCTTTTATTATTATTTATTATTTGGGTTTCATATTCTTGCATAGTCTAGAAGTTATTTAGTAATTTATTTGTCGCTATCACTACAATAGTATATGCATATGTGTCTTTGAGTGATTGTATAGATGATAAAATGATTATATATGAAGAGGAGCCAATAAGCCCTGTCACACTTAACACTATTGCTCCAATAGTTTCACTGTATAATGCACGATTTGTTCAATTAATGGGAACTTCTGTGTTATAGACACTGACAAAGAATGAGATTAATAAACATTAATAAATATTACGTACACATTAATATATAAGTGTGTGGTGGGAGACAGAATGGTAAATATGTAAATCAATTCAGCGATGAACCAGCGTCATTAGAGAACAGGATTTTATTTCGAAAAAACAAATTCTATATTAACAAGACGAAACGTGATTGACATTAAGCATATGAACGTTTGATTTTTACTCCAGCTGTATATTTTGGAAATTTGAATATAACTAACTTTAACACAGTTTTTATCTTTATTTTGAACAAATAAAGATAAAAACTGTGTTAAAGTTAGTTATATTCAAATTGTGGATAATTTATACTAGGCAGGATTTTCTTTACCGGGAAACTTTGGAATAAAACGAACTGATTCAAATGTTTAAAATAAATAATGTATTTTTATTTATTTTCTTTAGAGTAAGGAGTGAGTCCTTTGGTATTCGGCGTTGCAGAAAGTTAAAGGCAGTTTTGAAGTAATACCATGATAGGATAGTAGTAATCTCAGAAATTAGGTCGATGTCATTCTGCTGTGTTTAGCAGGGTGAAATGTAAGTAGCAAGTGGCCTCTTAACTGCTTTTTCATGCGTTACGCATGGATGGTTTCTTTGCGGCAGTGTTCGTTTGTTCCGTTCTCTTCTGCCGTCCTTCCGCCATTAGCCCAGAGGCGTTGGTTTATATTCTTTTGGACAGGCTCAGAGTTTGTGTCCAGAACTTTGGTTTCAACTAAATTATTAAAAAGACTCTTTGAGTCAATTTTTTTGATAGGTCAAATATTTTATTTTCCGGCGTTCCTTTCATTTTCATTCTTTTTATAATGGAAGTTATGCGTGGAACCTCCCTGAGTTTTGGTATTTTTGAATGACAAATAAGGAAGCTCTGCTCCTGCAAACTTCCGGTGTTTTAGGGCGGGTTCCGTCTTTTCTTTTTTTTCCTCTTTTTATTTGATGGTTGCCTTCTCGTAGGTTGGAGAGTATAGAAAGTTCAGAGAGAGAGAGAGAGAGAGAGAGAGAGAGAGATAAAGAAAGATAAGGTTTTTAAAAGAAGGGCCAACTGCTTTATTTTAATTTCAATTCTTTTTATTTTTGTTTATACATTTTACTTTTATCGGGACTCACTACAGTATTAATTTAGTTACAATCTAGTTTATAAAACGGTGCAACTAAAATAAAGATCAAGCGTTCATGTTTTTATGTCGGTAATGTTGATTTTGTTAAAAAATTTTGTAATGACGTCGATTCATTCGCGACACATGTCAAAATAAAAGTCTTCCAGATTGTCTAATATATATATATATATATATATATATATATATATATATATATATATATATATATATTACGAAATGGACAAAGTCCGACAATTTATTTATTAAAGACATTTTTATGTTTAACGTTCTTTTTATAGATACAAGTATTTAAGTAAATGCTCTGTTTATAATAAACAGTATTAAATAACATTTACCGGCCTGAATGTCCAAGAAATTTTCATAGAAAAATTTTCCTGTCAAAGAACGAATATTTTCTATGAAAATTTCTCGGACATTCAGGCCGGTAAATGTTATTTAATACTGTTTATTATAAACAGAGCATTTACTTAAATACTTGTTTGTATCTATAAAAAGAACGTTAAAAACATAAAAATGTCTTTAATAAATATATAAGATTCTACTGAACTGTTCTCGGCCTGACCAACTTCCAAACCTCTAACCTTTATATGTGGAGTTAGAAAGGCTCTTTGGTTTGACTGAGAACGTTTTGTTATGCCCTCGTACATATAATACAATATATAAGATTTCATTAAATTTTCACGATAAAAATGGCACTGTCCAATCAATCTCTGTCAAACTTTCAAAATATAGGCACCCAATATTCTAAAAAAACATTGGCACGTTTACTCGTCACCCATCGACTCATCGAACCGCCTTTATAGACGAAAAATATAAACAACAAATTTAGAAATTTCTTAAAATCCAATATTTGTCCGAGCGATGTGTTTCGAAGTTAGTAAATTTAAGGATTAATTAACTGGAATTTGTAAACTAAACAATGCTTACTTTTTGTCTAAAACATAATGAAAATAATATTTAATTACGCGTGCTTGTGAACTTGGAGGTCAACAACTATAAATATCTCTTTCGATTCCTCTCTTAAAAAAGTACGTGAAAAAAAAAAATACGGAACGCTAGCAGTGCAATAATGAAGAAATTTGGTATTTATACTTAAAAATAAATTATATTTAGCCTTTAAATAGTTAAAAAAAAAATGTATTTTTTTCATTCTATACGATTTTATGAAATTAATAGAATTAGTAATTTTATTTTTTATACTTATCGAATCTAAAAAGTTGGGTGCATTTTAGGTACAACGTGTGTTCATATGCAAGCAATTGATAAAGAATCATACAAAACTTGGGTTCCTACCACGGACTGTTTATTATTCATTTTTATAGTAACTGCAGGGAAATTTAAATATCTCTTGGGTATGCCCGTTTTCTTTTGGGTTCTGGAGTTTGGGTAAGTAAGGATAAGCGTCGAGCTCGTTGGCCTTGTGCACAGTTGGAACAATATGTTGAAAAGTGAAAAGCTCAGTCGTCAGTGGACCTGGGAAAAGAGTGTGTCTCATGTTACTAAGCGTATGGTCGCGGAACGAAAGAAGGAACAACGAAAATTTAAAGAAATAAACAATTGTACTAACATAAAATACAATAACTGAAAAATCCGGGTAGATTTATCTCGTAAGAAAAAAAAAAAGAGATAAGAGGAGTTGTAAAAGGCCTCCGGTGAGACGTACGGGAAAAGTGGGAGGATGAATTGTGACTTAATGGGTTGTTTGGCGAGCTGGTCGTGTCTGATGTCTTTCGAAGCGGGCTTTTATATCCTATTTAGGTTCAAATCGGTTCCATTTTTTTATTTTATTTCTTTAGGCAGTAGTGGTTGCTATTGGGTGGAAATTCTGGATTGTGTTGCTTATTGAATTTCTTTGAATGTGTGAGTAAACGGAAGATACGTGCGGAACCTTGCGCAGCTGACGGATTTTTGTTCAGTTTCGGGCATTCTGGGCGTTCACATCCGGCCAGTTGTGGAAATTTTGTGTAGCGTGAATCAAAAGATCTGCATTTAGGGAGAATGTTAGGGCTCCTTCGTATTTTGATTCATGGATGGGTTGGTGTGTTGTACATATGGTGTGATGATGCTTATTTTGTTTTATTTTTTTAGTGCATAATTACTTGTAAAATGTTTTGGTAGCTTTTGGTATTTCTTCTTTGGAATATTGAGACTGATGACTGTGTAAGATAGCTAGATCTGTAGTCTTCATTGTTTACATGGTCGTCAGACGAAGAATGAGGTGCCGAGTCAGGCGTCGCTTGGAGAGTCTGCGAAGTTCGTATAATTAAGGTGGTCATGCCGAGGTACAAGCGCAGTTATGGGATCGGTTGAGGTAAATTTATAGCTGGATATTTCTTCCTGCTATTGTCGAATTTTCACGTTATTGAATTCACACTGGTCGAGGAATGTCAGTGAACGGTAGCCAGTGAAAATAATGAATGGGCGGCTGCGCAGAATGTAGACAAATTTGGATATGACCCATTTTATTTCTGTTCTCTCGGGCTGAAGGTGTGGGAAGCAAGGGCTATGGTCTTTTTTTTTTTTTTTGTCTGTTGTCACCTTCCTGCGTAAGGATGGCACCACACACGGCGTCACTAGCATCTGTGGTGAGTGTGAAAGGTTGAGTGAAATCTGGAAATGAGATGACTAGTGGTGATAATAAGCGTCTCTTAATTATTATTATTATCAAAAGCGTTGTCGGGCTTTTCTGTCCAAACGAACAGCTTGTTGGCACTGTTGAGTTCATGCAAAGAGGCCATCAAGTGGGGAAAGGTAACCGTCTTGATCCGTTCATAAAGGCAAGTCTTCTGAAATTGGCGTATCCAGGCGAGATGACCTGTAACACTTCGCAGATCCTTTCTTGTAGTGGGTGGCTTCATCTCAACAATAGAACGAATGTCTTGAATCTTTCAATGTCGACAATGCGATCGAGACATTTGCCTTCTGAAGCGAGAAAGGTGCACTTTTCGGGATTGAGTTTTAGTCAGAGTTTTTGGAGAGCCATGAATAGCTATTCCAGTGATGTGATGTAGCCATGAAATGTTTGGGCTTGGATGACATTGTTTTCAGATTAAAACGAGATATTCTCCCGTGAAGTGATGGTGGTCAATGTCTCGACTATGCATCGTGAACGTGAAGATTTGAACAGCAGATGTTAGACCGACGGCTAGACGGATGTATTGGTAACAGTGACCCTTCAAGATGAATGCAGTTTTGTAGCTGTCTCATTCGTCGAAGGCGATTTGCCAGTGTCCGCTGTGGATGGGCTGATGAAAAGTATTTGTTTTCCTCGCTGATCTTGTTGAAAATAGCATCGATCGTTGGTCTAAATTTGTGAGTACCTTGTTGAGAGTCCCTCTGAAATTGGCAACTACGCGGATTCATTCATTTTTCTTTCGGACAACCAAGACAGGACTGTTGAAGCCATTTGAGTCGTCACAAGGTTCGATAAGCCATGCTGACTTGTGACGGTCTGAACTCTATACGAAGGTGTGGAGGCATGAGCCGTTTCCGGGTTAGTGAGTGAGATCAAAGGTAGTGTGTGAGTTATGTCGCCCGATGGCAAGGCTCGATGGAATTCGTCTGTGGCGTTTCGATTGTTTATAATGTATAATGTCAGCGGGTCGTCACATAAAAGAAGGGGTAGGATGAGTTGTGACTTATTGAGACGACGACGTTTGACGAGCTGGTCGTGTCTGATGTCTTTGGAGATGAGAGGTCGCTTTTCGATGAAGTGAGTGAACTCAGGTCAAGATGCCGTCCAACTACCTAATGTCCCTTTGAGGGTCTTTCACGTCCTTCTTAGGCTCAAATCGGCTCTATTATTTAATTTTGTTTCTTTAGGTGGGAGCAGGTACTATTGGGTGGAAATTCTGCATATTTATTTGTTTAATTTTTTTTGAGTGTGCGAGATATGTGCGGAGTCTGCGCACCTGACGGATTTTTAGTTCACTTTCGGGCCTTCGGGGCTTTCACATCCGACCAGTGGTGGAAATTAGTGTAGAATGAATCAGAAGAAGGTCTGATTTTAGGAAGAATGTAGCATCCAGCTGGAACATATTTCCGCGTTCTGCTCCAACTTGGAACAATGGAGAGAAAGAGATTGAGGCAGGAAATGTTTATCCTTTTATAAACTTCAACAGCGCCGCCAAACGGGGTTTGACAAAGTAGGGCAATGATATTTCCGGTTCCATTACTCTTTCCATGAGAAAATGTGTTTCTTTTTTTATTATTCATTATTATTATTTTATTTACCGATTTTATTTCATTTTCCTACATACTACTTTAGAAATACTTTTTTTTAGTTATATGATACTTTTGGATTTAATACATTGCTTTTATTTTTTAGGATTTTCTTACTTGCTTGATGGCATAGTATATATAATTGCACCCAATTTTGCTTTTGATTTTTGATTGTTTTTAATAATTCTAGATTAAAAAGTTATTGAATTATATTTGTTCTTCTGATAGGGAAAAGTAGTCAAATTCAATAATTTCTTTGTTCAAAAAAAAAAAAAAAAAAAAAATTCGGACAAAAAATAATGTAAAAATTGCTAAAATTAAAATTCTTTTAAAATATTCACACTCAAAAATGCCATTAAGCTTTTCACGTTTCGACTCTTCGAACATGTCTTTACTTAATAAAAAGAAAATTCTTCTAACGAACAGAAATGGGGTGAATTTCAAAATCGTACTGAAAAATTTACAAGTCATTTTTAAAATATAAATATTAAGTGTAGATTTATTTTCTGTCGAATTTGAAAGAAAATAACGTATTTTATTAAATTATACAAGCTTCAACTGTCAGAAAGATTTATTTTTGGAGTTTTATTGAATTATTCTTGGTACGAGATAAATTTCCCGTATGTTCACACTTGATATAATTTGAAATAATTTGAAAAATATTTGTGTATAATTTGAAATAACATGTTCGGGGATTTTTCTTTATATAAAATGCAAAACGATTTTATGAACAGCGGCCAAATTAAAAAGTAAATACGAAAAGATGGGGTGTAAAACAGACCAGCAGAAAATATTTCCGTAAAGTTAGCGAATAAATGCAGTATAGAATTCATTCATTAATGTTCCGTGTCTCCTCAGGATGTTGGTGATCATGGCTTTCCACAATTTCTTGTCCCTTGCATCTCTAAATAGATTCTCTCTTTTCGTTATTTCTAAACACTGTTTCACTATCCATTTTTAAGCTCCTCAATTATGTTATGTTTTCCTTTGTCACTCATGCCCCTCAATCTGTATTTCTCCTTTGCCATTAAGTGTCCCAGAAATTTCATCTGTCTCTTCCTGATGTTATTTTCACTCAGGCCTCTGGTCTAAGCTGGTCTTAGCTGGTCTTAGCTGGTTATAACTTGTCCAAGTTGGTCAGAGCCGATCCAAGCTAGTCGTAGCCGTGATACCACCAGCACGGGGACGGAGCCCTGTGACAGGTTAAGTATAACGTTCCTTTTGTTTCCATTTCTCCTACAACCTTTTTGTTGCTCGCGTGTTCGGTCCATAGTGTCCTCAGAATCTTTCTGAAGATCTCTAGTGGGTCCCAATAAAAATAAAATAAAATATGAAAATAAAATATATAAACAAAAATAAAAAGAATACAAATTAAAATAAGGCATTTATGCTTTCCTTTAAAACCCTTAGCTCTCTCTCTCTCTCTCTCTCTCTCTCTCTATCTATCTATCTATCTATCTATCTCTTTTTCCTATTTCTATACTTCTATCTCAACTAACTGAAGGCAATTCTCAAATAAAAAGAGGGAGAAGTAAAAAATACTGGACCCGATCTAAAAACACTGGAAGATTGCGGAGTCAGACAGTATTTATTTATGACTAGAAATCTACCAAAATAAGACAGGCTTCGCGCATAACTTCCGTTATATAAAAAAATAATGAAAGAGAAAGGAACGCCCGTAAAACAAAATAATTTTGGCCAATGAAAAAAATTAACAGAAAGAGCCTTTTACTGCCTGTGGGAGCCTTGTCAAAAGCACATAAGCTCACAGCCCCGAGCGAGACGAGGAGACCGGACGGTAACAGAAACCACAGCGGAAGAGATGCGGCTGCCAAAGAAACCATTCATGCACTACACGTGAAGTATCAGGTTATTGCAAAAATAATGACGTAATAATGTCGTTTTTTGACGTTAAAAAATACGTCAAAAAACGACATTATTACGTCATTATTTTTGCAACAACCTAATAGTTCTTCTGCTAATGATATTTCCTGTCCTTATTAGGGCCTAGAAAAACTCAGTAGACTGACGCTGATTTATTTCTAAAATGATTACTCCTATCAAGTTCTGATTTCTCAGCTGTCGGAACTACCCATTACCGAACCGAAACGGACTTTCTCCGGACTGCTATTAAGATCTGTCTGATAAACGGACATTTTGTTAACCCGAATATCAAAGGACTTACTCTAATCTAAATCAAATGAATAAATATATATTATACCCTTGAGTTCGTTTTATTCCAAAGTTTCAGATAAAATAAATACCAATACCCCTGTGGCTTACGACAGAACCAGTTTTATTGCTTCAAGTCTCCTCTTCACCTTTGAGGAAATTGCCCAAGTATTCCCTGCCATACAGTAGGACAGATATCACGTAACAGTTCACTACTCTTTTCTTTGTTTCCAAAAAAGTTTTTCTATCTCTTAATACACTGCTTAGCTTTTGGAAGGCATCTTTGGCTATCCCAGTCCGTCTTCGGATTTCAGTGTGAATTTTCCATCTTCCGTTAGAACACTTCCCAGATATTTAAATTCTTGTGCTTGGTTGATTTTGGTATCTCCGATCTGTAGTTTGTATTTTGGCTCATCATTCTGCTAATAACCATGCATTCTGTCTTCTTGCAGTTGATGTTGTTTAGACCTTTCTTTCCGCTTTCCTTTACTAACTTCTATGGGAGTTTTTGTTGTTGTTTTTTTCTTTCCGTGTCTACTATCAACAATGTGTCATCTGCATATCTTATGTTGTTAGGATTGTGGCAACTAATATTGAATCCTGGTAGAACATCTCAGAATTACCTCGCTGCATAGGTTGACTAAGTCCGGCGAGAAGACAAATCCTTGGCATACATTCGCTTCTATTTTTGTATATTTTCTGAACTCATTTTTTCCGTATGTAGGCGGTTTGCTGCAAGTACAGGTTCTTGATTATTCTAATGCCCTTCCCACATGTCTCCAGGTTGTTGAGCAGATCTAACAGATCTTTGTGGCGTACTTTATCGAATGCCTTTGCGTAATCTATAAAGCACAGGAACACATCTTTCTCCATTTTTATTGCTCTTTCTGATAACATTCTGAGCATAAATATTGCGTTCCTTTTTCAAGTGTATTTGGCGAACTCGCACTGTTCTTCTATGATTCTTCTGCGCGAACTATTCATCAGAATTCGGAAAATGTGTTTTGTTATATGGCTCATTAGGCTGATTGTCCAATGAAGTTCACATTTGTTTGCACCTGGTATCTATATCTATAATTCTCAAAATGTGTGTGTGTGCATGCGTGGGTGTATGCATGCGCGTGTCTGTGTGTGTCTGTGTGTGTGTGTGTGTGTGTGTGTGTGTGTGTGTGTGTGTGTGATTGGATGTTGTTTATGCGTTTCCACAGTTTTCATCCGATTTCGATGAAATTTTTTTGTTTGACAGATAATTGTTCAGTGCTGGTTTTGAGTCCAAATTGTCTGGAAAAAATTTACAACCTTGAATGTGAAAAATCGAAAAAACTGGTTTTTACACTTTGCACAAGAATCAAAGGCAAAATTTAATTTACTTTTCCACACATAATCTTCCAATCCTAGCTCATGCTGTGTGGGCGTGATTCATACCCCCACATGTTGCCCATCGGTTGCTGCTGACTTTGATAATTAGCGCGTGCAGCAACACGTGTATGTGTGACCCTGCAACACGCTCTGTGCCACGCGATATATCACGCGCTGATGTACGTGTATACGCATGACCTGTGGAACGCGACACCTGCTCGAGTTGCCCATTGGCTGCAAGAAGCCCCTTTACACGTCCAGTCAAATGTCACCGTGTCATACTGATTGTCTACGCAGCCCTAAGCTCATTGCTACCGCTTAATTCCGCAATTACCTCCAACCCCGCTTACACTTGCCAAGAAATCAATCTCTCTCAAATGAGGCTATCTTTTCCGTTGTATAAAGCCTACTACTACAGTTTTTACGGAGTTACTTTCATTATCGTTTATAGCCGTTCCCAATTTAAATTTTTTATTGCCCTGCCAGTTTTTGTATTGCATTCACCATAGTGATAAGTCAGCTTGCTATTTTATTACTCAACATTTATTTTTCCAACCTTTCCTAAAGTTATTCGAGCTTAGTGACCCCGGTAACTTTACAGCATTCTCTTCTGGTATTTGCACACGCATTCCATTTGATAATTCATACTCGCTTAAGACATGTCACCGAAGAAAAGAACTTCCCTAGATCGCAAAACTGATGCCGCCATGCGAATAAGACATAATGAATCGACTTTAGAACGTTCAGTTTGCCTGTCTCACAATGCCTCTTGGAATCAGAGCTACTGAGTCCGAAGATCAACGTATCCATCGGCTTTCTAGAAGAGCATACCTGAACGCTTTTGCGCGCGAGGCTGAAAATGGTGAGCAAAGGACTCAACGACTGACGAAGAACGCCTCTTCAACTGCTGCTGGGTGTGAAGCTGAAACGAGATTGAGAACGCAAAAACGGCCGTTTTCAGGGCCACCAGTTAAATTGTTAACCCCCAATTTGGGGATGTGCCCCAGTTGCACCCAATTGTTGTTACTAATATTGATTTTAGGGTGCGCTGACTTTAAACTTAAACTGCTCCAATTGAACGGCAGTAATGAAAGACCCGGTCGAAGACGCGTTATGTTGCTAGTCCGACGATAGATCTACTTAGATCTTCTTGTATATGACCACTGCTACAGATTTAATTAATTATTTCTGCAATCCTGTCTATGCCGAAATCATCTAAGGCTTCTAGTATCTCCATTACGATTCCGTTTGTCCTTGTCGCTTTGTTTCTGTTCGATTTGTCCAGTACTGCTTCCACTTTGGGTTTTAATATATCCAAAAGTTCGTCGATATTTCTCTGTATTGGCGGTTGTTCTCTTTCATCATGGAAGAGTTCTTCGGTATATTCGTTCCATTTGTGAAGTATTTTTTCTTTCTATAATATCAGCGTTCTCTCCTAGGATTTTATGCAGCCTGTTGATGTGCATGTCTTTTATCCTGTTAATTTTTATACATATCTGCTTTATCAGTGGTATTTATTCTTTTTATTTCTGCCCATTATTCGTTGGGCCATACCTCTTTAACTTGTCTGCCTTTGTTCCTTATTTCTCTGTGTAGTTTTCTATATTCTATTCCGTGTTTTGGTCTCGTCTTCTGTCTCCTGTTCATCATTCGAGAATCTCATCTATCATCCATTCAATTTTTCTTCTATTTTCCTTTGGGATAATCTCATTTGCTGATGTCACTAAGGCTCTTCTCTTAGTGCGTTCCACTTCGAGTTTTCATTTTACTTTTGCCCTTCGTATATGCTTTTTGCGCTGTCCATATATTTATCGTTCAGATTCGTGTCGTTTAAGAGTTGCCCGCATTTCAATTTAGGTGCTGCCTTAGGCCTCTTCACTTTCCGTAGTTTCACTCTAAGTCTACATATAACTGGGAGCAGGGCCGGATTAAGAGACATAGGGTCCCTAAGCACTTAAAAGATTTTTGGGGCCCGCTATACAACTTCGAGTTAAGCATGCTAGTATGGAGTCTCGGTGAGTAATGCAAATAGAGGATATAGGATTGTAGAAACGCTAGCTGGAAATAAATATAGAAGGAACTGAAGGCACATATGACCATCGAAAGAGGCTGATCATCAGTTTCAACCCAGAACAATACCAACCAAGAAAGAACCAATCACAGCTGTGCAGCCACTGTCAAATGAGACACAATCAGATTCTAAAAGAACTGTGACCAGAAGTGATCATGTAATTAACAAACTAGCGTATTACAGAATCACAAAGACATATGGTTAGAATAATGCCAAACGAACATGAAGTTAGTCTACACCTGTTCACAAAAATTAAACTCCATTAAGTTAATTAGTAATATTAACTTTTTCAAGGGAGCAGATATGATGTATTGAGTAAATACAAACCTCATTACCACCCCCTTAGTTCATTCCCTTATTATATAATCAAAATGTCAGTTAAGTTTCGTTACAGGGCAGTTGTCTCCCCGTTCATAATGGCGCCCGTTGATTCAAATGTTAATCGTGTTTGACTTATTTCTTTAGACGTGTAAGACAACATCATTTCATTACTATTTCTGTGGTGCCCCTTTCCCTTGATCCCCTAAGCACGTGTTTATTTTTCTTAATGGTAAATCCAGCACTAACTGGGAGGTCATCACTTCCACAGTCAATCAAATCTGGGAAGACAAAACAGTCCCCGAGGATTTTAAAAATGCCAACATTGTGACGATCTTCAAAAAAGGAATACGCTCACTCTTCGGAAACTATCGTGGCATTTCCCTCCAAAGCATCACTGGAAAGATCTTTGCGCGAATACTACTGTATAGAATCGTCCATATTTCATACTCACCTCCAAGATAAAATACACTCTTCCATCAGAATCCGTTTTAACCAAACAACACCTCGCATTGCAAATCTCGACTTTTTATTGGTCGAAACATGTAACAATTGTCAAAAAAACTGTTTTCGCGCCCAGTTCGCTGGAGCCTATTTTAGTTTCCAGAAACAAATAAAAAGGACCATCTCGACCCAATTCGCCAGTCAGTCAATAACCTCCAGAGAGATGTCACACAAATTCACGCGTGTCACTACTTTGACTTAAGATACTTTACGCGCGTCAACTGCTGACTCAAACATCAACATAATCTCTCACATCTCACTTACAACTTTCTAAGAAAAGTTTACTTACACACTACTAAAATAGAAATTGTATTTTAAACAAAGACAAACACAGAACAATCCAAGGTAAACAACACTGGAAAATTTAGACAATTAAACCCTAACTTTTATCACGCATACAAACTACACAAATTTCTGTATAAATAATATTTTCCACTTAACTTTGTTTGACCAGTTCTTAAACACTTGAACAATTTCGAACTGTAAATCAATAAGAAACCCAATTTACCGATGGTTAATTTCTTGCATTATCAAACTACAAGTTTTCAAATTGTATATTAATTGTACATAAATGCATGTTGTTTTATTGGAATCTCATAATCGGTGTTTCTTACTCAATTGCCTTGTGATTGATTCGTTTTTGAATGTCTATATTCTATATTGTTGCGGATTAATATAGTGAACATGCCCGTAAACTAAACATTTTAATATAAAAACCTTCTGATAACAAATTCAAACTCATAGCAATCCCAACAACTGGATCGACTCCTCCACGTGGAAGAAGAGATCCTTCTAGAATTCCAATGTAGTTTCTGGTTTTCGAGAGGCACTGTTGACATGGTCTTCTATGTGTGACAACTACAGGAGAAAAATCGTGAGCAGCAAAAAACTCTGATTTTCATCTTCTGGGATCTTCAGAAGGCCTTCAACAGTCTCAAGACCAGTAATGTGGGTTACTCTTCCCGCTTTGGTTGTTCGAATTGCTTCGTATCTCTGATCTGTATCCTCCACGACGGAATGGAGGGCTGTGTGAACCATCGAGGTGTCCTCTCGGATCCGTTTCCCATCACCGAATGTGTGTTAGCTCCGACACTTTCCTCCCTGTACCTCGCCGTCATAATTGACGAGATCCCCCTGCAACCCGATTGACATCCGATACAGATTCGATGGCGGACTCTTCAGCCTCGCCTGATATCGTTCTCGCACAAAGAGTACCACCACCTGCGTACGAAAATTTCAGTATGTTGACGGCATTGAAACCATGGACCAGACTGTCATTAAATTCCAGAGATCGGTAAACCTGCAAAACGCGGCCTAGAAACGCTTCGGGATGGAGGTCAATGTCAGAAAGACAAAGATACTCATTCAGCCAGCCTCTGGACAAGTAACACTGGACGTCAGTATCGACATCGACGGAAAGGCGATAGAAGTCGTCGATGAATTTCCTTACGTTGACAACATCATCTCGATTAATGTCACGTGCGAGAACGACCTTGACAATAGCACGAAAGCGGTTCATACTGTGTACATAGCGCTCTCACATCGGGGCTTCAGGAATCACGATCTCACCATAGAAACCAAAATCATGGTCTTCCGAGCCGTGATTCATTCCACACCTCTGTACGCTTGCGAGGACTGGACTTCGTATCGTCGGGATATCAAACGTCTAAAACATTTCCAGCAAACGAAGCTCCGAAGAATTCTTTGCATCATTTTGGAGAACTGCATCGCAGACAACGATGTCCTCTCTCGGACGTCTCTCCCCAGCATCGATCCTACCATCCTTCAACATCTCGGCTC
This sequence comes from Acanthosepion lycidas, assembly GCA_963932145.1. Classification (NCBI taxonomy): domain Eukaryota; kingdom Metazoa; phylum Mollusca; class Cephalopoda; order Sepiida; family Sepiidae; genus Acanthosepion; species Acanthosepion lycidas. The sequence continues at coordinate 81,592,822 of OZ010574.1, forward strand.
CCACTCGACTCTCACGTATCATCCTGTTTGAAGAACTCGCCAACGGCAAGAGGTGACGTGGAAGCCCAAAACGGCGCTTCAAGAATCAGTTGAAATCATCCCTGACACAGGCCAACATCGACCTGGGACCTGGCAAACCATTGCTGAAAATCGGCCTTTCTAGCTTAGGACTATTCGGCAGTGGGTGAGGTGCGGACAGAAACTTTCGAGTTCAACCATCAACATGAAGAGGATCTGCGATGTGCTGTCACAAGAGTCCAACTAGCCAAACCACGTCCACCACTCACACTCCTCTGTGACTCCTGCTCACGATTCTTCAGTAGTAGGCTGGGCCTTCATAGTCATCTCCGTCACCGCCACCAGAAAGGGAATAAGGAGAGAGGATGCGATATGACGTCACAGACTGCTTGATCTCGTTGAGTTAACACGTGTGTTTCTTTGTCTTTATTCATCACTGATCAATACTCGCCACAATTTCACGTATATAATTACTGTAACATATAACATGAAGTGAGAAGAAGAATATTTAGAAGTAGTAGTTGTTTGATTTTATTGCTTGGTTCGCCTGGGGGAGATTACAATAGCGGAATCCCTTCTAATCTCACCATATATACATTATCGCTTTATTTAAATAAAGACGAGCCAGTTGTAGTTAATTTCACTTGCCCAACAATCTCTTACATTCCACTTTTACGTAGCAATTTTTCTAAAACGGAAGACAAGCCCAGTAGTGTTTTGTTTTTTGTTTATGTGGAAGTTACACACCAAAGCGACTATCATAATCAAACTTGTGCAAATGAGTTTCATTTGGATATTTTAAGTATACTGGCTATCACTTGCATTGCATCACATTCATCATTGGAATCAACACTTTCAGAAGGAATTTATAGTGGGAAAATTCCTTCCAATTCTACCATATAAATTTAATGACTACGAAAAGTGAATTCGAGTAAAAAATGATACAAGTAGAATGAGAGGGAAAATACCTCGACTAATTTCTCAACGAAAAAACCGTTAATTTTCTAAAACCTAGAGAATCAGATATTTTCTTCTATAAAATATATAATTAATATATTTTATTGTATTTTTTGGAAATTATTAGGTAATCAATAAGATTGTTTTTTTTTCATTTTTTTTTTTTTCATTTGTAGAAATATTTTAGGTTTGCTGTCGAGATTATATCCACGATATTATTACGCCAAGATACAAACCCAAGATTATGGAAGGTAAACTAACACTTAAATACTCAAATAAACTGGTCAACAATTTTTGAAGAGAAAAAAAAAAAATACGCAACAACCCATATTATTTAAATATATTTAATACACAAATAGAAAAAGAGAAATATAGAAAAATAAATGCTTGTAGACAATATGCGTACGCAGACTTAACTTAGGTGAAAGGTGTCTGGTTATCTTGTCAGCAATCTTGGAAGAGAGATCCCTTTCATTCCTCGGTTAACTTCTTTAGGTAGTAATAATTTCTCTTGGGTTTACTGGACACATTCCTCCGTAAATTGATATCAATGAACGAGCATGTGGTGAAGGAGCAGGATTACTTCGTGATACCTGATTAACGTGATGGAAGAAAAAGAGGATGGGTATTTGAGTTTGGAGCTTATACAACCAGGGTCACGCAGTAATTGGCTCTTCTTTAGTCATTCAGCGCCCTCATTTTATTCTTGATTGGTGTTTTTTTTTCTGAGCGACTTTTTAAAATTCCAGTACTGTTTTTGAATTAAAATATACATACACGCAAACGCAAACACAAACACAAACGTACACACACACACACACACAGAGTTTCAGTAACATTCAAATATATATCTGTTCTTTAATTAAAAGTGTAACACTACTTTTACAATATATACATCTGTTTATTGTTTCACTGCAAGAAATCATAATGTAAACAGAATTAAAAGCAACTATTTAGCCAATTACTTGTTTGAGTTGAATAACTTGTTATGAATATTTTATATTTTCTTAAAATAAAACATAGAAATAATTATATATGTTTGTTATTTAAAAGCAATCATTTTATAAAATAAAATATATATTTTCGTTCGCAGATATCAATGACGTAAGCAGTTTCAAACTTAACATTTGGAAACCAAAAGATAATTTCAATAAATCTGTATTAACCAGGGATCGATTTTGCAGTATATCATTATTATGAACAGGACCCCCACCTTTTTAAAATTATAACAAATCAATATTTTTCGATTCTGACAAATGTCGTAGCTTAAGGAAGGTATTGTCTTGCTCTGCTGCAACTTCAATTCAAACGACCTTAATTTGGGCCGGTTCTACCCACCCACTTTCCAAAAGAACCAGGGTCATAAAACATCGTTTCTGGTCAGTCAAAAGAGCCCACGTGTTTTTCACAGCAACGATTTTTGAACCACTGACAGACTATGAAGCCAACGCTGATTTCATCTTTGAATGAAGATCCAACCAGATTGGCATGAGCAACGGTCCCCACATCAGGCAAACTTAACCCGGCCATCGACAGCGACACCAACGCGCTTCTGTCAACAGCGGTGCCTTCAACCAGTGGCGAAACCAGCAACATCAGAAACTAACTCTCAGCTACCACAATGTGATAATTCGTGAAATATTTCGCCCACGAGTCTATCTCACTCGACGACATATATCGAACATAACCCGAACAATCTCTAACCACTGATATTTGACAGTTTAAGGGTTGAAAAGATAACTCGATGGTTATACCGAGAGAGGTAACACTTTAAAAGTTGAAACATAGATCAATAAACATACCGAGAGTCGAGACCAGATTTTAGTAAATTCAGAGGGTTTTTTCTTTCTTGGATAAAGACAGAGGGGAAGAACAGAAACAACTGATTTTTTTCTACAATAAACCATATGCCCGAAGTTGACAACTGATTATGAAATGGAGACACAATTGTGTTTAAAATCCAGGTTATGGAATTATCTACTGGCCAAAGCCCGGCAGGGAAACGTCGGTCGAGATTTAAAAAAAGAATAAGGTGTTCTGGAAACAAAGGCATATTTAAAGAATTGATTTTTTTTCTTATTAATTGTCTAAAGAATATGAGAGAGGTGTAAAAGCCGAAATGGAGACATTATTGTTTTTAAAATCCAAGCTATGGAAATATCTGCTAGCCATAACCCGGAATAGGAAAGTCGGTCTAGCGGTGATATTTAGAGCTTTTTGGAAACAAAGGCAGAATTGAAGAATTGTTTATATTATCACTTGTCAAAAAAAAAAAAAAAAAAAAAGATAAGGACCGATGTGCCACAAGAAGAGGCTGTCAGGGGAACAGCTGGTGAGTGTCAGATTTGGAAGGTGGAAAGGGTCGAAGAATTCCGTTGATGAAACTTTTGGGCGTTAATTAAAATTAATAATTGGAGCTAAGCCACGTCTGCTTGCCCATGTAGTCTAGAGATCAGGTTGGTCAGGTGACCATAGACGTGAAATGCCTAGGTAAAACACCAAAGGGGGCGGAGGAATTGCCTACACCCTTTGAGTAGTATTGGTATGAGACATCAATACGAGAAGGGAGGAGTTAGGGTTGGTCGATATTCTGCTACCACTACTCCTCGGAGTAGAGATCTCTCCAAAATTTGATATGCGATTAATTTCCCAGAGTTAAACAAACAATGACACTATGTGGAAATTAGGGGCATCGCCGAAATCCCAAACCACTTCAGACCTCATGCCAGTTTTGAACGAAAGTCCATATAAATAGAAGATCGAATCGACAACCAGAGAAAGAAGCCACCAGACACCAGGCGAGAGACGACCGCTTCACCGAACTCACGTGATTTCCTGCCGTTGAAGAAGACCGATTTTGAGCTGTGTTTCAGAAGCCTTGTCTAGACTTAGTCATAACGAAGAAAGTGTCACGAAATATCCGAAGAGAAGGGTCGAATAACTTTGCATGACAATATATATTCTTGCGTGAGGAATATATATTTCTACCTGAAGAACTGATATTATACCATCAGCCCTGTACAAGAAACGGCATATATAACATTTTCTTTATTACAATTTATCCTATGGCTTCACTTTGTCTGGAACAGACCATTTCAACGATTACTGTCGACAATCTGATCCTCGCCAGCCTTGTGATCTAAATCAAACACAACGTGGGACAAGGCAAAGCTTGGAATAAAGTGATCGACTCAACGGTCAGTCGCGGGGATTGAACGGACCGGATAGGCAAACGTCTCAACGTCATAGATATACGATATCCCAGAACAAGCAAGGGATCGAACCTTGTAAGATCACTGGAAATAAAAACCCTTTTACTTATCTCAACCTTTCTCAGTAGTATTTGTGCGAATTTTAACGTACGAACTCGGCCGAAATTCGGACTCCGCTTTCTTTCTGAGTCGTTAACCATTACATTCAAATATTCTTCCCAAATATGGCATTGTTAAATATTGAGGCACTGTGAAATAATGGATAGCGACTCGGGTTGAGGAATCGCAGAGCTGAATCGGATCCATTACATTCATTTACCCTTGGGGAGGGTATGAGTCCGCTTCCTCTCCTCCCAGCTTGTGAAAGTTATGAATCTTCTTCCCCACCCCTCGCCAGTAAATAGCAGGACAGACTGGATTCATTTCCTTGGGTGGCAAGCGGTCTAGGAGAAAGTAACTCTAAATTCAATAGGGTGCCGTCAAGCTATCTTACTTAAGAAACACCACTTCTACATGTAATAGGTCACATGATTCTTGAGTCACGAGCGAGATTAAAAGACGGAGATGTGTCTTCTTACCGGACTTATTCAACTTATACAACGAGGCGATTCTGGGAGAATTAGTAGTCCTACAAGGAATCTTTACTGTTGGTCACAATCTAAGCAACATAGGATATGCAGATGACACAGTGATGATAGCAGACACAGAAAGGAAAATACAAGAACTCCCACAGAAGATAGTGAAGGAAAGCCAGAAGAAAGGAATAAACATTAATTCCAAGAATACTAAATGCATGCTTGTTAGCAAAAGGGATAGTAAATTACGAATTGTTGATACTGAAGTCAAACAATCCTCTGGTACGGAAAGTGCGATATCGAAATCCACAGGTGCATTGGGATAGCAAAATATGATTTCCAAAAGCTAAGCAAAGTATTAAGAAACAGAAAGATTTTCTTAAGAATCAAAGAAAAAGAATACTGTGCTATTATGTTATCAGTCCTCCTATATGGCAGTGAATCCTGGATAATCTCCTCACAGATGAAGAAGAAGCAATGAAAATGTAATTCTACAGAAGGGTGCTGAGAATACCATGGACTGAACATGTGAGCAACGACTATGTTCTAGAGACAAGGCAAACCAAAAGGAGACTTTACATGAGGAAGAGACAGTTGAAATTTCTCGAGCACCTAATGAGGAAAGAGAGTTTGAAAAATGTTATACTCACAGGACAGCAATATTGATAGCAATAAGGACATAGAAATCAACGCATTTATCAAGTGCTACAAAAAACAGGAAGTTATGGAAAGGTATAATCGCCAACGTCCTGATTGAACACGGCACATAGAAGAAGAACTGTTACATCCATAGTGCCACTATCACTAAAAACAATAATTTTCTCAAAAAAAAAGTTGTTGATTGTGTTATCTCTCCTTTCTAGTTTTTATTGATTGGAGATTATTATCAATCATGCTGGGAAATAATGCTTGATAAACCTTATCAAAAAAAAAAAAAAAAGAAAAAAAAAGCGAATAAATTATTCTGGATTTATTGACGATTCGTTATCTTAAAAAAATAGGCAAATTTAATCAGTCATTTCATTCGTCTGGGTCTTTCTTCTGGTTTGTCTCAAGGTAGAGTTGGCAAGTCTAATCTTAGATAATAATGAAGTTACCAAGAGCCACATTAGAACACTGGTAATTTTTATTTATTTTTGAAAACAGAAAACCGGCGCTTTATGTCTGAAAATCAGTGACAATATAAATACAGAGTTAATTCCCCTGTAACTATCAATATGTAACAATGTTCTTCTTCTAAGTGCTGTGTCTTTTAGGAAATGAGCGACCATGGCGCTATCCACAACCGCCTATCTTTCTTGGCCCGCAGCAGAATTTTTCTCATTTCACTATTCATTAGCACAAACTCGTCAGATAGGTGACCCGCTGATTTCTCCCTTTCTCTCATACCATCAGTTTGTCCTGTGAGAGTTAAATTCACCAAGCCTTCCTTCCTCATTATGTGCCCAAGAAAGTTCAGCTATCTCTTTCTGATTCTGAGAATTGTTACCATTTTCCTTAAGACTTACTCGTTGCTTGCTCGTTTCGTCCATGGAATTCTCAGTATCCTTCTGTATGGTCACATTTCTGTTGCTTCCAGTTTCCTTTCCATCTGTAGTTAGATTGCCCAGCATTCACTACCATATAAGAGGATGGTATCACAGAAGTAATTCAGCACTCTTTGTGGCTATCAAAATTATCCTGTTTCTTAGTACTTTTCACTAATCCGATGCGCGTTCGGATTTTGGCGTCGCCTTTTCCATCCTCTGCTAAAACACTTCCCAGGTATTTAAACTCCTGCACTTGTTTGATGTTAACATCTACAATTCGCAACTCAGGTGTTTTTTTCTCTTCCTGGCAACCATACTTTGTGTCTTCTTACACTTGATGGCACTTTTTCTCGTATCGCATTTCAATAGAGAGATGAGCCTGCATTTATAACCAGTCGGAGTTTGTCATGTGTTGCTATAGATAAATATTTAAAACAATCTGTTTCTAATTCCAACTCATGGATATCAAATGTCCAACCATCCAATGTTTCTATAAATGTCTGATTCTATGAATGTCGACTTCCACACTCTCAACCGACTTAGTGCAGTTTATTTTTTTTTTATAAATATCCATCATTATGATCGTTATCATCACCCAACATGCAATATTGGCAGCAGAGTGATATTTGAGGTAAAACATGAAAGAAAGAAAGAAAGAAAGAAAGAAAGACGTAAAAAAATTAATCCCATCGTCTTTGAATCATTCGTAAAAAAAAGACTAGAAATCGTTGTAGTTGTAGGGATTACCCCCACATAGTCTGCCAATACACCGTTAGGTGGGCGCTGTTTCAGGACTATAAAAACTCGACCCATAATCTTCGTCTTTATATTTTTCTTTCTTCTTTTTTTTGCTCCAATATGTAGCAGCGTTAATACGGTCCTTGTCTTCACTGGGATAATATGTTTCCTCCGGGTGATTGAGCTTCTACACACACAGATACACGCATGCATGGATACACACTATTCCTAATCGCTAAGATTTTAATGCTCTTCTTCCTTTTCAGCTGTGTACAGACTAGCATATTTCTCTCTTTTGTTAATCATTTATTATTTATATAAAATACATGAAAATATTCCCGTATTTAAATTTATTCCATTTACTTTCACGTGGTCATATATCTGTGAAAATCTTGGTTACCACTGCTTTGAGTTGAACCCAAATAGTGGCCGCAACATACTATAAAAATTATCTATGGGTTATATAGGAATATAGTGTCGCTACCGATACATAGATCACCATTTCTATTCTATCTTCTATTACTATACTGATCACCATTTCTACTCTATCTTCTATTACTATACGGTTCGCTATTCTCTATACTATTCACTATTTCTACACTATTTTTCTATACTTATCACTATACAGAGTATTATTCAGTGGTTACTTTTCGAGTGAGTATTATCGAGCAAGTACTATTAATGCGATTGCTATTCGAAGGCGTCTGACACCAGTATTGTTCAGCAGCGTTACTATAGTTGCATCTGCGATCACAAAATCTCTACGAGAACGAGAATTACGAAAATAACAACGAGTATTCGTTATTAGACAATTTAAATGTAAAATAATATTGTTTAATCCCTCGAAAATTAATTAAATATTATTTAATAAATTAAGAAAATGAAAGCGTTTCCATGCTTGTGTATTGGTAAACTGTTTGACTTTTATGGAATCTACCAACAGGTGATGATGAGATCGATTACATTGTTTTTATTTTGTTTTTATTAATACAAAGCATGACAAAGCGCTGATTAATTAAAAAATTAAGCATATTTTAAGAATTATTATATGAAGCGAGGACCAGATTTTTTATCGCAACCTCATGTCATGTTAAGAAAGATTTAAATCTCATCACGGTTAAGAATGAAAAAAATGAAATAAAATTTGACAATTTGCTAAGCATAACCAGGCTCAACTAAAATTCTTCTAGGCGCCATGTCCTTTCAGGACGTGGGAGATCATGGTTCTCCACAACTTCCTATCCTTTGTAACTCTTAGCAATGTTTATTTTTTTCGTTATTAACCCAAAAATCTGTTCTGCCACCCAAGATCGTTAGGTAAGTTATTCGATCCTTTCTCTGTCTCTCTTGTCTATGTATGTTTTATGAATGTCAAATTTGCCAAGCCCTCTTTTCTCATTATGTAACAGACAAATTTAAACTGTTTCTAAGTATTGTTTCTGATTCTAAGTATAAATGTAATTTTTGTTTCTATTTTCCTTAAATCTTCCTCGGTACTCACAAGTTCAATACATGGTATCCTCAGCATCCTTCTGTAGAATCGCATTTCCGTTGTTTCAAGTCTCTTCTTAATCTGTAAAGATAATGTTCAGCATTCACTTTTTCCTGTTTCTTAATCCTTTGCTTAACTTTTAGAAGGCATTTTTCGCTATTTCAATTCGACCTCAGATTTCGGTAACACATATTCGTTCTCTGTTAAAACACTTCCTAGATATTTACATTTGTGTACTTATCTGATTTTGGTGTCTCCAATTCGTAGTTCGAATGTTGGAGTGTTCCTTTTGCTAACAACCATAGATGTAGTCTTCTTACAATTGATGCATAGTCCCTTCTTCTCGTCTTCCTTTACTAATCTTTCTTAGGAGTTCTTGAAGTTCCTTTTTGTGTCTGATATCATCAATGTGATCTGCATATCAGTTTTTTTTTTGTTTTTGCTAATAATAAATCCTAGTAAGATTTCTAGTTCTCTCAGGATCGCCTCAGTTAAAATTATTTGGTACTATGAATAAATAAATAAAACAAAAATAAACGATAATTATTTCTGAACAATGAATAAAGCGTAATTGCCAAGGGATTTGAAAGATATTTCCTACGAAAATTTGCTCAAGCCATTTTTTACTGAATTTTTACCCAATACAAGGCCCAAGACCCACTCAAGATAGAGGTTAACTGAGTGCACGTGGAGGAAGTAATTGCATATTGTAATGATGTATATGATAGATAACAGTGGGCCGTAGACATGAAGAGTTGTAGTAACCGGTGAAAGCATCCTCTCGGGAGTCTATTGCACAAATTAACGGTTCTTGGGAAAAAGTTGTCAGTGTGAAACTTCTTTCTTACTAATGGAACAGGTAGCGGTTGGGATGGTCCGACCATGCGTACGTATATGGCGTATCGTAGCTGTAAATTCTGAACTGGCGGAACTAAATAATGTAACTGGTTTAAACATTTGGCAAGGGAAATAGTATTGAGTAGCGATAGGCTTGCGACGTTTCGTTTGAATAATATTCAAAGCAACAGACGAAAGAAAATCACCCGGTAAGGTCAGGGGCTAGAGGAATTTTCAGGAAATAAAATTTCGTCCGAAATATCTTCCTTTCTATATTTAGTCCTTCTGTTTTTGTCCTCTCTGATTTCATACCATGAATCATTGATAACAAAAAATGTGAATGCTGTCTTGTAACAAACGCAAAATTTTCTTTACAGTGATGTTGACACAGTACAAAACCCAAGAGCGGCTCGAAGAAGAGGGTGACTGCAGAACACTTGACCCTTCCCTTTTATACTTAGAATCCACAAATGGATGCTGGGATATGTGGGAAAAAAAGGAATGGCTTACCTCCCAAACGCCCTCGCGTCTGTCTGGCCTTTGGTTTACGAAAGTAAAAGATCCAAGATGGCGTCCGTGACTTTTAATATTTACGGTCTCGTGCGGTCACGCAAAGTCGCGTTACACGCATGGTAATGAGGTGTTTCTGGACTCCATAAAAGCAGGAAAAAAAAATGAACAGAACACCATTTTTCACCAGTGTTCGGTGTACATGGCTTTGCGTTGCAGCGTGTGAGACATTTTCCGACGGAAAGAGTTGCGTCCCTTTCACCCTTGAATTTGACACCCTTGCTACAAGCTATTTCGGCCATTACTACAACATGGACAGATTCGACTTGAAGTTGATACCAGAGTTCGACGGTTCCCCTGCTGGCCCGTCTGTGGTCGAGTGGTGGGAAAAGGCCGAGCGGGTCTGCCGGCTGTGTAAAGTTAAAGATCCCGCACTGGTAATCCCTCTGAGGCTCACCAAAGGAGCTTACGCCGTATATCAGCAGCTCAGGGCTGACGCAGACTTGGAGGAAATTAAGCAGGCTCTATACGTGGCATTCGGTGCGGACCCCTTTGTCTCCTGGAGGCAGTTCACCGAACGGCGGCTTGGGCCAGATGAAACGGTAGATGTCTATCTGGCCGATTTGAGGAAGCTGGCCGCACCGTTCGGTGGAGCAAGCGACCAAATCCTAGGATGCGCCTTTCTGGCCGGACTCCCAGACAACGCCAGTCGACTGCTACGAGCATCGTCAAGGCTCAATGAGCTGGGGTTAGACGAGTTACTGGCCAGAGCCCGGAATATTCTGAAGGACGACGCGGAGCCTGTCTCAGCAGCTGTGGAAGCACCCGCACCGCCAACTGAGGACACAAGGTGCTATAAATGTGGCGAACTGAACCACTTCTCCAAAGACTGCCGAAGCCGAAGCAGTGCGAAGGATACGCATAACCGAGGAACACGGAGACGTATGCGTTGCTACAGATGCAACAAGCTGGGCCACGTAGCAAGAAACTGTCCGGGAAACGGGCAAGGGGAGTAAGCTACAGCGCCAGGAAAAAAAATGAACAGAACACCATTTTTCACCAGTGTTCGGTGTACATGGCTTTGCGTTGCAGCGTGTGAGACATTTTCCGACGGAAAGAGTTGCGTCCCTTTCACCCTTGAATTTGACACCCTTGCTACAGGATATTTTTCAACCAATAAAATAGGCTGGTTGGCAGTCTGACATGACTCAGTCACAATCTGCCGATTCAGGCGGATTCAGGCTCGTATTGCCCCACATAAAAACGGCCTTGTACCACATCCTACCTTGTTGGCAGGCAATGTAAATAACTTCAGTCCAGATCTACCATTTCAGGCGGTTCGGACTTGTCGAACTCTGTCTTTGGGCAGAGAGGAACCCAGACAAGGCTATGCCAAAGGTCAGAGTCACATCTGGGGGAGTAGACAAGCCCGACCCCGTGTAAGTGAGGTCTATGAGGAATTTTTGTCCAAGCCTAGGAACTCGTTTCTCCCCAAATAAAATAACGGTCTTGTGCCACAGACTGTCTTGTGGGGAGGCAATGAAAATAACCTCAGTCCAGATCTGCCTTGTCTAGAAGAGAAGAACGCTACGTTTGCTTGTCCAAACTTGCTTTTGTGTGTCGACGCCAATTCTCAGATATTTTTTTTTGTTTTTTGTTTTGCATTATTACTGTTAATTTGTCTTGCGTTTATTGCTTGCATGCTTGTTCGATATTATTTCATTTTTGCCCGGATCCTTTTGATATTATTTCATTTTTGCCTGAATCCTTTGATATTATTTCATTTTTGCCTGGATCCTTTTGATATTATTTCATTTTTACACTGATTCTTTTTCTTTTTATTGCAAACTTTGTTAGACAGTTTTGTTATTTATTTTGCATTAGTCTATGGCTACTCACTACACAAATAGTATACGAAGAGAAGAGAGTGGTTCGCTGCAATGTGCGTGACCATGAATGTTAAATTTGGTCGAACTAAGGAATGTCGTTCATCTGAACACTTTCCATGGAAATAGCGTTAGAGCAGCGAGAGGCTCGCAACGTTTCATCTGTGAGAAAGGGATTGCAGGTTGGAAAATAATTAATTATGCATAAGGACACGAGACGCTTTTGGACTCTGTCGAAACTGGAAAGTGAAGAGTGGGCTGCTCTTTCCCATATATGTCCGGAGTACTTCATTCTCGTCTTGATCTGGCTCTTGTAAAGGCAAAGGATAGCAGGAGGTGTCAGGTACAGTGGTACAGGAATCGGCCATTTTTCCAACATCTTTAGCGATGGTTCGTTTGTACGAGTTCCACTTGAGCTTTGAGTTGATGTTAAATCCCAATAGTCGCTAAAAGCACGTGGCTTCTCTGAGAAAACACACGTTCATCGCGATCGGTGAAAATTCTGTGTTTGCTCGGTGATGACAGAACATTACTAATTTGGTTTTCGCGGCATTGAATGTGACCAGCCAGTTAAAACTCCCCCCCACACTGAGATGTTCGGAGTATGTAAGAGGAGAAATCACCTGCCAAGCTCTGGTCATCTATGGTTTTGGAGGTGCGTTCACATACCATTGTATCATCAGCATAGGCATTCACAAATGATCGGAGTATTCTCTGGCTGTTCGGTTTTTGCTGGAATTGTTTCTGGGATATAAAACTCAATTCTAGAACAGATCCATTCCGAGATGAGGACATTAGTTTTGGAGGCAGTATGTTTGAGGAAGGCCGAAAGAGGAGCTTTTGCTATGTAAGATCTGAAACTGTTCAAGCCGGCCCTCGTGTATCGAAATTTTTTTCTATGGAACAGAACATCAGATGCCTTTAGTTTGGTGCCAACTTTGACAATGATTAGTGCCCTGAAGTGTGTCTGAAGTGCCCTGAGAGGGAAGGGGCTTCAGCTAACTGAAGGATGTGACGATCATCATCATCATACACGTACATACATACTTATGTAAATTCAAATTATACAACCACAAGCATTCATTGGATAGTAAATCAACACTACTGTGTAATGCGACAATTTTATAATCGCTATATTTTCATGTAGTCGAATTCGTGCACTTATGGGAGAATCGAATCCCAGAAGCTTCTCGTGAGTCTCCCCAAAGCTTTCTCGTTGATTGGTCAATGCCCACCAATTAGATTGTCTGCACGTGAAGAGTGATTCTTCCCGCGCAGCGCTTTCGGAGCCGATGACCACCGATATAAGAAAAGAAAATTCCTAGTAAACTAGTGAGATTTCAGCTGCCACAGAAATCCATGACAGTTGAAACCATGTGCCAATCTTCTCACTCACACCACCACTCACATGCTGAATATTCCCTATACTGACATAAAATTTTTTCTTACACGGCAAAACTGTTGAAAACATTTATTACCAGAAACTATTACAGCCTTATTTCTTTTAGTGAACTTTGGAACAATTGATAGTTAAAGAGAGACAACTCTTGTTTTAGTCAATGCATGATTTTCTTTCACATCCTTGTTTGTACATCTTGTTAAATACAAATGTGTAATGTGTATGTGTAATGATGTCTTTGGTTTATCCTCTTTTTCTTCGGGTCAGTTTGGTTTCCTAATCTAAGTTAAATAAATGTGGTGAAGTCGACCACATTTCATTGGTGACCGCCGACGTGATCTGGAAGTCCGCCAAAAGGATATTCGGTGATGATATTATCAATCGTCTCAAATATTCGGTGAAACATTACACTTCCATCATCCTGATACCAAAACAGAGTGAAATACGTGAGATTAGAGCCGTCGTTTTTTGTTCACTGCCACATGGAAAGCTGTCCTTAATATAGGCGCAAAATCTATGACAGTGGAGATTTTGATCGTCATGTTTAGCTATTAGGGGCGAGTAGCTCGGTTATTGAGAATTCCTGCACTGGGATAGAGTTATCAATACCGGTTTCAGGCAGGAATGTGAGGTCAGGTTTGACTTCGAGTGGATGAAGTCCCGCTTCTGGAAAGTTAGAGCGTAGACCCCTCGCATTGGTGTAGGGGATGGTAAACCTAGGCCTACTTTTGTTTTTGTGAGGTTGGGTTTGATTTTTTTGTTCAATTTAGTGGTATTCATATTTAGTGGTATTCATATTTAGAACTCAGTGTGTTCAATAGAAGACTAGATAGTAAGACAGTTACATCCACAGGAGATGCACGCATCAATAACCTGGATTGAATTGTCCGGAGGTACAGTCGTAACAATACCCTTCATCATGGCATCGGAGACTATTGCATTATCCAGAACCCATTCACAAAATGGCAGTACAATAGCCCCGATATTATACCCCTGCTGATAGGATGGCTTCCTTCGAAGGTTCGGATCACTGACTATTAGGTGGATAACGCCAAAATCCAGAAAACGTTTACCTCTTAATGAAAAGGGGGTGGTAGTACCTGTTAGGTTCCAAGATATGAGCAAATAGTGAATCCTCAAACTGGTGTCAAACACCATGAAAGTATATAAATAAAGTATGTAAATAAATACACACAGGTGTATATGAATGTGCAGACTCATATACACCTGTATATATAATTAGCAAAGAAAGTTTTGTGCATGATTTAAAGTTTTAAATCGTTAAAATCTCGTTAGCGTTATATTTGTCTTCAAATTAGATCACTTTCTGATTCACTCTACATGTCGGCCAGATGTGAACGCTAAGAAAGCAAAAATTTTAAAAAGTCGTCCTCTGCGCAGGGGGTCCGAGCATCACATTAAGCCCACAAAACACACACCGACAAAAAAATAAAAAGGAAAGTAAAATACAATATAAAAAGAGACAATCACGAACGTTACCGTCAAAGAAAAAGCGTGAAAAAAAAGTTTATGATCCACCACATTGATTTTTAAGAATGCCACTCATAGCGACAGAAACAAAATCGTGACAAACTGCTCGTTTCATCTTCAACGAATCTAACGCAGGCAAGCTCTCAACATCACCAGCAGTGTCCTCGGTCAACCGACCCGACACACGCACCAACTCCAGGCCCTACCAATTTTATCCTTCCTCCAACTTGTTTCCCTTGCCAACAAAGAGACATTCCGTTCACATCCTCTGTATTGGCAATAAAAAGAATTTTATATTAAACTTTTTTGTTTTCTTTTTCTTTCGCCTCACCGGCCGTACTTGTTTCATTTATTCTCTCTTTCTACCATAAATATGGGTATATCATTTTAGCACATCGTAAATTGTTTAATTTCGACCATTCAGAAAACACGCAGTAATTATAAAGTACGGAAGACCAACAAGAATACAATTAAGTTGCGTTATTTGAGTTAAGCATTGTTCTCCGCTGTTAAATCTTTTATTTTTGCGAAACACATTTCAACTGGGAAGGGTAACTACAAGTATTAGTATCATCTTATGAAATTTATATGATCTTATTTTTATATTAATTTCAGTTATGACATTTTTCCATAAATTAAATATCAAAATTAATAATAAAATGAATGGAAATACAAATAATACAGTAAAATGTAATAAATGTACATAAAATTATAGTATTTTATGTACACTTCTGATAAAAAATCATAAGCAAGGAACCTATAAATTAATTAGTTACCTTTCTTATGAAATTTAATCTCACTCTCAATAGTCTTATTTTAATTTCTTTATAATATATTTTCCATAAAGCATTCGTAAACGTAAAGGTGAAAGCTAAGTACAAAAAAAACAAAAAAACAAAATAAAAAAAATAAATTAAAAAAATAAATTAGAGCGCTGAAAGTTTTCCTTAAAAATAACGAGGTAAATAATTTTTTCACTTAAATCTAAATAATTTCTCTTCTGTCCTTCCGTAGAATAGATTATCCTCACGTAATCTGTCAATACGTCATTCATTACCTGTCAAGTGACGGGAAATGTTATGACCTTCTTTATTTTATTTTCAAACTACGTCTTTTTGGCGCAGAAACTAAATAATGCTTGTTTCAAAATATTTTAAATAAACATTATAATTTCTGATTTTCTTAAAAAATTTCTTTGAAAAAATTATAATTGATTTTTAAAAGAATTTCAAACCGAGATATTCATTTTTTTTATAAAATGGAAAAAAATGGTTGACATGATTGATTATCTGTCAATTTTGCTGACTCAAAAAAACAAAAACAAAAAAAACAAGATTTTTAACGAAAGTTTCGGACGTGCTAGGAACGATTAAAAATGTAAAAAATACGCCAAAAATCCTTTTCTTTCCTCTTAATAATAACAAACATTTAGATGATAACATTTTGTTTTTGTCAAGTTTGACGTCTTTTATATCATGGTATGCTCTTTTTTAGCGATCTCATGAAGGTACCTATTTCCAACCATTGGTTATTATTCTCTTTCTCTAAAACTTAATCAACAGTGCTGTCCCACAACATGGAAAATTGGTGTAATATTTGCTTCTTACCCATTGTACAGGACTAGGGTCAAATTATTAAATAATAAATAACGAGTGATCAGTAATGCAATTTAAGACCGATCTGTTAGCTTCGCTTTCGGTCCATATTAGAAAACTATGTCAACAGCACTTAATTTCTTTGCACGTGGCCACCTGCTGAGGAACTCTCTAGTTATTGAAAAAACAATTTAGTGCCTATCGCCATGGAGATTATTAAACTAGTGCTTGAAACGCATGACTTATGTAATGGCCGCTAGTGAGATTGTTTACCACTCTGGGTTTATTAAATCTTTGAATGTACGAAAGAAAAGGAGAATTAGCAAATAAAAGGTAAAATTTCATTTTTATTCGGTAGTAAAGTGACGCGTTCTGAAATTTAAAACTTTTTTTTTTAACGTTAAAACTTTTTGTTTTACTTTTTAACTTTTTTTTTCTGTTTCGTTTTTTTACCCGACCGTTTACGATTAAAAAAAAAATCTTATAAACTAGTCATTATTTATACTTTTTTAGGAATGTGCAAATAAAAGATGTCCCAGACCGGACATTATTAAAAAAAAAAATCTCTACCCTGGAAAAGAAAAAGTAAAATAATGCCTTACCCCGAATTAAGTAAAAAAAAATAAATAAATAAAAAAAATTGAACCCCATAAATTAATTACTACTTGTATTTCTTCAGAATTTATTTAAATAAATTATATTTGCTTTTTTTTTAGCATTGGTTATCGACTAATTTGAAAATCAATACCTGAATTTTTTTCACGTAACATTACTTGCACATCTACTAAAAACAAACTTGTAAATGTAGAATCAATAATGGAATAATTGTAAATTACTTCAGAAAGTATCATTCCTTGAGAAATAATGGTATTTTCTAAAGATACACAAATGCCTTATTAAAAAAACAAAACGGAACATTTAAGCACGCGCTCTTAATAGCAAAGTAATTATTAATAATTTAAACTAAAATATTGAAATGGAAAATTTCTTGTTATTGTGTACGTCTTTTGAAACCATCAGCAACAATATTTAAAACAATGAACATTCCCGATGTGATAAAAACCCTTGAAAGATTCAGTTTTGTTTGAACAAAATGAATTCTTTTGTCTTCGATTGACCACCTAAAATCGATTCACATAGGTGTGTAGTTAGGGAGATACCTTTCTTTCTTTTGTTAAAAACAAAATGTACAGGTCACGAATAATATTTTGTTTCTTAAAGAATTTAAATTGTTAAGATAAAAACTTAAACCAAATTATGAAGTGTATGCAGGAAAAAAATGTCTCGCTACAAATCATTATTTTATACTTGCAGTCTATTAATTCTTTTTCATATAATTCTTTCTAGCAGACTTTCTTTAGCACATTATTTTTTTTTTTTTGTTATTATTAGTGAATTCACGAAACCTTCAAAGCAAAGTACTACCTTTCCTCTAAGTCCAGTTAAACAGTAAAACTAAAACAGAAAGAGTAAAAGGACCAAGTTTTTCAGGGGTAGGATAAAATTTCCATACAGTTATGTTAAAAAATAGTAAAAAAATAATGGTATTTTTTTCTTGGGTGGATGATCCTATGTCGCTTTATGATGGAAAGGGTTAAAAAAAATGGAATGCCTTCTCTTCTTAATTAATAATAAAGTTTTAAAAGAAAATGACAGTGAGCATTATTATTTAATTAATTACCTACTCTTCACCACTCACCATGAAATAGTCTCGCACCGCCTCCAAATTTTAACGAAATAAATTAAACATGGGAGAAAAGAGGAAATCAATTGCTTTTAGAGACGCGGGGTTTATTCTCCCAAGCCCCCTAAAAATAACAACAACAACAATACTACTACTACAAAAATTGGTCTTCCCCTTTTATTTTTATTTTTCGATAAAATTTTACTGTGATAAGTCACTAAGTGACTTAAAAATTAACCTTCATCAATTTTTCAATCACTTATTTTTTTTTTTAACTGTTCTATTTCCAACTTGTAGTTTTTATTGCTTCTTGCTTGAAAATTGTGTTTCTTAGTTCACTTCATCCTTCATAAACATTTCTTTGAAGGGTGAAACAAGAAGTTCGTTTCTTTATAGTGTTATTAATATATGGGAAGGCTCGAGATCATTCTTTTTGTTGTCTTTGGAAAACTTATTTTGGTAAGGTGGGCAATAGTCTTTTTTTTTTTTTTTTTTTTTTGCATATTTTGCATGAACACACTTTTTTGCTTCTTGATTGCGACCTGCTTCTCCTAAAAAAAAAAAAAAATTCAAGAATATAAAGAATTTAATTCTTATCAACTTTCAAGGGATAATTTTATTGCCAACAACAATTTACTTAATCATCACACTGCTGCTAATTGACTATTTACATGAAGAAACTAACATCTAGAGCCTAACCATCAAGTCCATCCACTGTTGCTGTATATTCATTATCAAAAATGACTGTTGTGGAAATGTACTACTTTGCTCAACTTAGATGTTTCTTTTTCTGATGTTTACTTAAAGGTAGTATTTGAATTGCTTTTCATGTCTTCACAGAACAATAAAGTATGTGGTATGATTAAGCAAATTGTCAGACTTGCTTTTTATTCAAATCAAACCTAAAAGCATCCAATATAGTCTGCAAAGACAACATCTATGTACATTGTTATGACATAGATGTAGGCAATGTCATTCAGAGGAAGTCAGACAGTAGTGAATCACCAAGTAACAGAATCTGGACTTCAGTAACATCCAAACTACAGAGGGTATAATAACATCCATGCAAAAGAGAGGTGTTGAGCTAAAAGTAGACCCTAAGACTGTCAGAACAGACATGCATGACAAACTGGTTGTTAAATAATACATAGGACACCAAAGCACTTCACTGAGTCCATGTAGGTCAGAAGGCTGGAAAGGTATAAGACAGTGCTCATCTATTTGATTGTTAAAAAATACTCTCAAGAGAAAATTTTCAATTGTGACTCCTTCAAGAAGAAATGTCCAGGTTAAAGAGGTTATAGTTTCTGATGGGGGTGGGGAGATATTTGTAGAAAAGGTGGATACTAGTGCCTACTACAAGGTCCTGATGGTAACTACATGGAGGCCAAGATCACTGTTCACATCTATACAATCAAGTTGCTGAAGTCCTACAAAGCTAAATTTTTCTAATTTCAAACTGGTAACCAAACATCTTTCTCTCCTCCAGACCTGGTCCTGCTAGACTGTTTGGGTGTTTTCAAGGCTGCCATCAAGGAGTGGGTAAAAATGTCCAGCAACTTGGTTTAGTTTTTTTTGTTTTTTTTTATCACATTGAGGTTGTAATTTAAAATAAAGCCATATGGAATTTATTTTCATATTATTCACAAATTTTATTCACTTTAAATTTTTTTTTTATTTTTTATTAATAAGCAGGTTTTCAAGGTTGTAGAGATTCTGCAAGTTTTGCTTCCCTAACCCAGTAGGGTTCCTGTTAGAGACATTTACAAAATGATGGACAGCCCTCAAGTTGCATAATAAAATCTCATATCACCAACTAAGTTATAAATATTTCTAATAAAAAGAGATAAATTGAAGTTCATCATATTTCTTTCCTTTTTGATACCTCAACATTATGAACTGTATTATAAAAGTTCAGAAAGTCCAAATTTCCCTGTATGCCAATGTAGCCTCCTAGCAAGAACTTTTTTGACAGGAAAATTTAGTTGCTTGTATGGTAGATTTTCGGACCTGGTTTGCTATTCTTGGAGTATAAAAATGAATTAGCATATATTTCTACACAATCCATTCCACTCCTTGACATTTGAACCACGATTGCTTAACAGAAGCTCATTTACATGAGTTCCCTGACTGCATTCAGTGGAAAGGGATTTTTTGTTCTTTTTCTGTAAAAACAGCATGTGACATGAAAATGTCTTTGGAGTATGTCACCAATTTCTTAAGTGCAGTACTATGTTGGCAGTTAGCTATTATAATTTCACTGTTGAAATTACTAGTTGTAACCATAAGTTCTATGCTAATAGTTTTTTCCAGTCTTTTCACTTGTGGAACTCTTTTCTGGTTTGCTGCTTTCCTATTAGCTATGATGTTTAAAAATTGAAATGAAATGTCAATTATCATCTTCTGTCTCCTTGAAACCTATTCTTTTATTGTCCTCTTTGTTTCTTTCACTCCCAGTAACCTTTTGCATCTTAGTGGCTTTTATCATCTTGCTTGCGATGAAATGATTGAAACAAAATCTTGAAAAATTTGCCACTATCAGTTATGGTTGATTAATACTTATTATGGCTAATAGTTATGGTTGGTTTTATTATAAAACATGCATAATCAAACTTGATAATGTGTAGTGGCTTCTTCAAAGTTTCTATTTGATTTCTGCATGGTCTTGTTACTGAGAATGACATCTAAATGAATTTTTGTCCATTAAAAATCAATGTAATCTAAGTTTATTTTGATGATCAAGAAACAACTTATTTTGCATATAAAATATTTTAAGAAGTATTTCATGCCAATGTTATTGCAGTTTTTATATTTTAATTTTAAAAATTCTTGTTGATTCTACATCACAACCTCAATGTCCATATTATTTTGTAATTTAAATGTTATGTTATGCCCACTTTTCAAATTGTAATTTCATTGAAACCAAAAACATAACCAAGTTTTATTTTGAAATAAAAAAAAAAAATGAGGGAGGTAGGAGTGATGACAAAAAAATGTTAAGTTTCAAGCATTTGGAATTAAAATATAAAGCCAGATCAACACTTTCTTTAATTAATAAGGTGAAAAGGTTTTTTTTTTCGGTACATGCACAAAAATACCTGGTGTTGGGCAATGCAAAGACTGTTGTTTACACTGAAGGCATCAATGTACAACCTCAGGTAAGGTATTGGAATATTGCTTTTGGAAATTATTTTCATGCATTGTGCAAAGTTATTGCTGATTCAGCTTATGGTGCAATTATTAAAAACAGAAATTCTGATGTCGACTTTCTACATTGGTACTGTAAGCTTATACTTAACAAATTAGCTTCAAATTTTATCAGCAGTCTTCAGAATGTATAGTTTGAAGTTAATTGTCTTAGTTGAGATGTCAATGATGTTAAGATGAGAACAGGTTAGGTCAAATTGAAGGTGGATATTTTACTCCAGCATTGTGAAGTTGATGCAAAGCAATTACTGCTGAAGGTATTCATGAAGGCCAATTGCATACATGTATGTACTGAAATTTTATTATGAATCTAGTTATTGACAAAATAACAGAATACCGCCTGAGGATAGAAGATAGTCCATTGAACTAAGAATATTGTCACTTTTAAATTATTATTGCTGATAATAAGGACAAGAGAACTATCAAATATGTAAGTAATATGGAAAAGATATTTGAAGACGGCATATTCCTGTTGAAATTTAATAGTTTGGGATTTTCATCTGGCTTGCATAACCTAGACCACTTAGCCTCATTTACTGATCATTTTAGCAAATATCAAGATTAAAAGGAGGTAACAGTCTAATGATATAATGGAGAAGATCATTTTACGGAAGAGAGTACTAGAGATTTGACACTTGGGGAAAGGAAAGAACAACTGTTTAAAGAGCTAAAAAAAAAAAAAATAATAAAAAAATAACTGTAGCACTCTAGCCAGGGTGGTAATGACAAAGCAAAGTAGATTAAAAAAAAAAAAATGGTAAGTCTGGAACATTTGGAATGGCTGTTGGTATCAAATTAAACAATTAGGACTGAATAAACTGCTTCTTCAGTTGATTTACATTTTCATTCAGGTTTTTGTTTGTGCTTAGATACAAATTCAGCCAGTATTCTTAAATAAAAAGTGGGATCCACAATTGAATTGTGCAGACCATTACTAGTGGGTATTGTTGAAATTAAAAACTCTGCAATTGTTATTTCTTTATAATGTAGATCAGTGTCTGGGTCTTTTGTGTGTTTTAAAAAAAATATCTTAACCAATTGGTTCATAAATTAAAAAAACAGATTTTACAAAAACTCTATTTGTGAAGTACAGACTGTAATGTTCTATGTATTGTTTGTTAAGTTTCAATTAACTTCTGGCAAATGTAATACAGGAAATATCAACTTATTCTAAGAGAATTCAACTTTATCAAAATTGATGAAAGATGCACAAATATTACAACTAGCTCAGCATTTAAATGTTTCAAAGCAATAAAGTAAATATTTTTTACGTGTTCATTCTTGCTCCACACAATTTCTGAAATTACAAGATATGTAGAGAGAAGTGTTGAATAATTGAGATCCTAATATGATATATATAGACTTCACAAGGACATTTAAGTGTTATGCTGCAAATTAGTGGCAACGGTGAAGGTCTGTGGTATAAAAGGCAAAATCGGACAATAGCCTAGTAGATTAAAACATCTTTTTATGAATTTGGTGGCATAGAAATTGTGTGCTCACTCCCTGAGCTAAGCAGTGTTTACTTAGTAGAAATTAGTCACTCAATAACTCAACAATAATAAGTAGAAAAGGAGGCATGATGGAGTAATGGATAGCAGCTTGGATTGAGGAATCGGAGAGCCAAGTTCGAATTCCAGTCGAATCCATTACATTCACTTACATGCTAATACTCTTGGGAAAAGTATGAATCCTCTTCTTCTCTCCCCAGCTATGGGTAAATTGCAGGACAGACCAGGTTCTATAGCCTTGGATGGCAACTGGTCTACTACAGAAAGAAATAGCAACCTATTGCAGGAAAAACTCTGCCTCGTCGGTGATGTATCAAAAAGTACATGATCGCCTACAAGTGTGTGTCACGCATGGCACATAACTGACGGAATAAGTAGACAAGATAATCCCTGGACATGTGGATAGGGGAACTGGAACAATCTACCTCTGTAGATTAAAGGGTTCAGTTTGACATTGCCTTAGATTTCTCAGATCGAAAATCACCTGATGAAGGCTGGGAGATACAGTGACCGAAACATTGTTATAATAGCAATAAAGGTGGAGAGAATAGTGTGCAAATAATGTCAGTAACCTAGGTAGAAGTTATTGATCAAGAGGATATCCAAAGAAGAGTGACAAGACTCCTGATCTTTCTAAAGAATCTGCTATACTCTGAAAAGTCTGAAATTTACTAGTTGAGAATTAGGACACCTCAGTGGGTGATATGATAGTTGTTTATAAGTTTCATCGCATCATCTCTCATGTTGATCTTTAAGAATTTGAATTATTTAAGGTAGAGGGACATTTGAGGTGGTAATGATTTGCCATAGGAGGAGGAGGAGGGATACAAATTGAGTGTTCATTTCAACATATTTATTTCCTGACAGTGTCATATCCACATAGAACAGCTTGCAGAATGATATCATAGTCCACTCTTAAATTATCCAAAAATAGGCTCCACTGTTTTGGGGAAAAATCTACCCACCCATGTACAATCTAGTATGTAACTGATAATGTAATATATTAATTTGTCAAAATTTAAATGATTGGTTAGCCTCCTACACTACAGCAATCAAGATCTTTAACTTGAGATGTTCATGTTGGGATCTCGTTTTTAAAAACCTATTGGACAAGTGTTAGGAATCATAAGTTGGAAAGCAAGGGAAAAAATACATAAATAAAAATGCATTAAAAGTTTTCTACTTTTCTTAAAATTTGTTTATTTATGAGTTAAAATATGTGATTCCAAGTTATCGTAAATTGGAGGTTTTCAGTTCATTATTTGTTTTAATATGCATCTTCCTCTGAGAAAAAATATTGAAAAATATAGTTGCAACAATACTTCGGTCATTCTGCTATTGGTGGTTTGTTTATGTGTGTTGTTTTTTTTGTATTTTTTTTTAAATTATCTTTTTAAGAAAATAAACAAACTCTCATCTGTATGCATCTGTATGAAAATATTGGGAAAGAAATCCTGGCTTAAGTGTTTCATTCCTTTTCATCTCACTTAAAGTTGTTTTTCTTTTTTTAGGTGCCTCAAATTCTGAGTCCTCTTTTGGATTTGGTTGTCATGTATTACAAATAGAACAAAAAATAACATTCAAAATGCAATATAATTTATTTAGACTATTTTTTTTCATGAGTAATAAAAATAGTTTAAATTGCATTTTGAGCTTTTCATTTAAGTTTTATTTTGAATGCTTGATTTTGATTACAAAGTTGAGCTCAGAATATAAGACTGGTTTAAAAACAATTACATAGAATGCAATAGAGATAAATATGCAAAATTGGTTTGAAACACTAAACTTCGCAATAACTGAAATTTTCATTTAATTTTTATTTCTGTTTCTTATATGTGAATTAATTCCAGAATAGTTGGAAGTGTAAAGTGGTATTTTTTTTTTCTTAAAATGTAAGTTCTCTAGGAAAATTCTTACCATGAATACATGACAAAATAAAAACTCAATGTACTTTAATTTCTTTTCTTAAACTGCATTCAAAATTCTTTAAAACATACTTTTCTGTCAAATTTAAATATTTTTTCTAGCTTGCAATAATCTATCCCAGCAGGTTGATGGCTTGGTCGAAAAGATTCATTTCGATTATTTTTTTTTTAAATACATGACAGAAACTAGAATTAAGCAATAAACACTTTTAATACCTTATCCCTTCAGAACATAAGCAATCATGGCTCTCCACAGCTTCCCTTCTTTAATGTGAGAATTGCTATAGTGGGATGATTTCTTATTGCTTTCTCCACAGTTTTGAATTTAGAGTAATCTTTCTCTTAGGCTTGTTGTCACCCAAGGCTATAGAGCCAAATCTACCTTGCTATTTAATCTATAGTGGCAGGTGAAGGACAAGTCATAGATTAATGCTTTTTCTATTGTGAAGTAACTGATTTGATTTTTTTTTGTTTTTTAATTTTTTTTTTATGGCTTATCTATTTGTGGGTTATTTAAAGCTGAAACATTTTAGATTGGAAGAGCAATTCCTCTTTTTTATTTTTCTTCTTTTTTTATTATGAGTGAATATTGCATTAACACTTTTTGAGGATAACAATGATTTTTCCAGATACAGGTCATATTACTTAACCCATAGGTGAGGGAGGAGATGGATTCATACATTTCTCAAGATTATTTGTACATAAGTGAATGTAACAAATCTGATTTGAATTCGAACTTGACTCTCTGGTTTCTTATTCTGAGCTGCTATCCATTACACCACCCACACATCCCCAATGTAAAAGTGAATGTGACAGACTAAGACAAAATTTGAATATACCTCACTGATTCCTTTTTTTCTGTGATGATAGCCATTACACTACACACGCATCCATAATTCATCTATCTGTGATGTTTCTTTAGGCTATAGGTAATCATGGCTCTTCACAATTTCCTGTCTTTTGTAGCTCTTAGTAAAGTTTATTTTTTCATTATACTGCCTACTCCCTGTTCTGTCATCCATTTACACAAGTTGATTATGTAACTTGGTGATTCCCCTTTATCCCCCTTGACCTTCAATGTGACCTGTGACTATCTCTCTTGCCTTATGTCAGAGAAATCACAATCTATCCATAATTAGCATATTAAAAGATGTTCTGTTTAATATTATTATTGTGGATGAACCTTAAAAATAAAGACATTAATATTACTGTAATTATTACTCATCTTCATTGACTTTACATATAACCAATAACTGTTCGTTTTCATTGAAGATATCTCGGCAGCAATTCTTCTTAATATTCAAAACTTTTTAGTATTCTTTATTATTATTTTTGTTCTATTATTTTTTTCTGTCATCATTGATTCTTCCTTGGAGTTTCATTTCTTCCCTCCTCTTTGCAAGTCTCTTTCCAGCATGTCAATAATGAGCACATCTGTCTCCTTCAATGTCCTGGCTTGATCAGTTCTCTAGCAAGGACTTGATATTTTCCAAGCTTTTGACTTGCTTTTACTTTGTGGTCAACTGAAACAAAAGTCCCCTCTAGATGCAATGTTGCAAGTTTATCACTAGTTCTGTGGCAAATGTTCAGATGAGCTCCATTCTTTAGTTCCACCTGTTCAGATCTTTACAGCTAGGACATGTCATGCGGCTTCCACGGAGTCAAATCACCGACATTTCCTCAGTGTTAGAAGGGGAAGGAAGTTCCACTCTCTAACTGCTTTCTGTCAAGAACTGCCACTTTGTGAGACACTCTAATGTTGGTGCTTCCATGAATAATTTAATCTTGGTCTCTTCAAGTCTAGGATCAATCATTATCTATCCTTCTTATACTCGTAATGTAGGACCCTGGAGGTAGATGTTAATGGCCAGTCCTCTGAGGTCCTAGCGATCACCACAGGTATCAGCCAGGGTTGGCTTTTCAGTCCAACCCTCTTTCTACTTTACATAAATGATCTAAAAGTGAATATGCTGATGAAACAACAGTATATGGGTACACCTCTAAAACTCTAGATAACCAGAGATTGGCAGCACTTTATCTCTCTACTGACCTAGATCTAACAGCTCAGGGTGGGGAGAGAACTGGCTGGTCACATTCAATGCCTTGTGAATCAAACTAGTGACATTCTATCATCGCTGATTGTACCCACAACTATCACCAATCCTGATGAACGAGTGTTCCCTCAGGAAGGCTCTATACCTTGAGCATCTGTTGGGATTTTAAATTCAACTGTAGACCTCAAGTGGAACTTTTACATACAATTCATTGCTAAAGAGGCTGGAAAAATGGTTGGTTCTTTATAGCATTTCAGTAAGTACCTGACTCCGTACGCTATCTTCTATGTTTACAAGAGTCAGATTAGGCTGAAAATGAAATACTCCTGCCATATATAGGTAGGAGTTGACTAGTCTTCACTGTCCAGTCTCAATAGTCCAAA
Organism: Acanthosepion lycidas; assembly: GCA_963932145.1. NCBI lineage: Eukaryota > Metazoa > Mollusca > Cephalopoda > Sepiida > Sepiidae > Acanthosepion > Acanthosepion lycidas. The sequence continues at coordinate 81,619,825 of OZ010574.1, forward strand.
AGCATCTCCACGTCCTTGTGGGTGAAGAATTATTTTCCACCCTACAATCCCTTTCTCACATACGAAATATCGCAAACCTCTTGCAGCTCTATTTCCATGGAAAGTGTTCAGATGAACCACATTCCTTAGTTGCAGCAGTTCTTACCTTCATGGCTAAGACTTGCCATGCTGTGTACATTGTAGCAACTATCTTAATTCCCTTCATATTTTTGGGGGGAGATGTAGGTTCCGCTTGAGCAGCCTCTTCTCAGGATCCACTGCTCTATGGAACTGACTCCCAAGAGGATGCTCTCCCATTCACAACAATCTTACCCTGTTCAAATGTAGGTTTAACTGTTATCTTCCCCATATATCCATATAAGTATACTTCTTACTCTGTAGCCCTCTACTTGGAGTAGCTCCTGGGCCTTGTGCAGAATGAACATCATTGTTTAAAAAAAAAAGAATCAAACAATAAATGAAAATATATACTTCCTACCGATCTCATCTTTCATTCATATCACACACCATTATTAGCATTTTAACAGTAACATTCTACCTTGTGAAGCTTGTCTACCTTTAATTGTGTGAACTATAGTATTAAAAAAAATTGAAAGATTTTCTTCTTTCTGTCTTTAATAAAATCTGGCCTCTTGACCTGGATTGGGTGATCCATTTGGATTTCAACATTCAAGGTATTCAAAATTTTAATTTTATTTTCAAGCACTAGTTTGTATCATCATATCGTAATCATTTGAACAGTTTTCATTGGATTACTCTTCCGATTCAGTCATATTTATTTTTGTCTTAATATTAGGTTGGTGCAAAAATAATGACGTAATAATGTCGTTTTTTGACGTTATACGTCAAAAAACGACATTATTACGTCATTATTTTTGCACCAACTTAATACTTACAATTGCTGATATGATCGCTACCTCCATGGAGGTGATATGAGATTTTGTAAATTTGTGTCTTTATATTTGTTAGTTGTCATTGGGGGATTGAGTGAGAGCAAATCTCCTTATATTTCCAATATCCTTCTCATTATTTTTACCAACCGTAGTATTGCTGTAGTCTGGGAAGTATCTCTTCTTTATCAGACCTCAGTTTTGTTCATACTTTTGCAAGTTTTGGGGATTTTTATTTTTTCTTTATCCTGTGATCTGTTAGAAGAACCATGTTTCTGATCTGTCAAACTTTCTTATTATTCCCAACCGCCAAATTCAGTCTTCTTACTTGAAATGGGTGACCTGTCTGCGTCTCAAAAGATTTATTTTCTGCTACAACCTTTGGCTTTGTTTACAATATTGAACCTAAATCATTTGATCATTTGTTTTCATAAATAAGCAAAAGGCACCAGAATGCTTGGCATCAAAGTTTATAGTTTGCTTGTTTAAATTTCAGCAATTTTTTTTAGGGTCTTAAAGTGGTATAATTAGATTGTTTAAAAAGTACTTTTTTTTTTTTTTTTTTTTTTTTTTTTTGCTCGGTGCCAAAGTCTTGTTAGTTTGGCTGACAATGATGCCTCCAGGAATCCATCATTTGAGGTAAAAATCAATCTCATCAAATTGCTGTGTGACTATTGCAGTGTGAACATTTTCTTCAGAATGTCTTAGTATACCCAAGGTTAAATCTGATGAACTGTTACAAAAGATTGAACATTAGATTTATTGATAATTACTGCAGGCCATTTGGATAATAATGAATATGTGCATATACTTTGTACATGTTGCTACGAATTCTAGAAAAGATTGCCTGTGAAAGACAATTTTTGATTCTTTAATAATAAATACAGTTGATCTTTTTTTGCTTGGAGAATGATTAGGTGCATGAACATAAATTCTGGAAAGTAAATCATAATTTTTTTTTTTTTTTTTTTTTAAGGAAAAGGAAATGTATGTGCATTGTTTATTTTACCCTTTTTATTTTTATCTTTTTCTGCTATCTTCTCACTTGAAAGAAAATAAATTGCTAAGCATGACCTGGAGGAATGTTTGTTTCATAAGAAAGTTGTAAACATCAGAATGATCAGAAGACCAAATCAAAACCCTTTCACTTAACCTTGTTTGTAGTTTATTATTGAATATATGTTTTATGTCATATGTAAGTTTAATATATCAATAAAGGTTAAACATAAAACTCCTATTCAGCTTGTTTGGCAATATAATTGGCATTCATGTTTGTCTTTATAGATACAGTGTGTGTTTGTCTCTCTCTCTCTCGAAATTGGAAACAGGCTATTTAAGAGTAAAGTGATTTGGGGGGATAGTTTTTTTGTTATAAAGAAAGCTAACTTTGTTGCAACTACTTGAAGACTGTTCCTGATGTTTTGCAACTGACTCTGTTCTCTGGTGAGACAGGTACAATTTATAATAGATGCACAGACCCATCACTAGGGCGTCATTTGCACCACCTTACACACATGCTTGTAAACTAATTTTAGCTTGTAGATCCTTACTTGTGCCCTCTTTCTTGAAACAGTCTGGTGATGGACCTGCTGAGATGTCCCATTCCTGAGGATCTCTTTCCCACAACCAGCACAATCCCATTACACTAAAAGTGGTAGGGTCAGTATGCATCTCTGTCATAATTTGCATCCACAATTTAAGAAAGCCTATGGCTTTATTGTAGGAAGGATAAATATCCTCCATAGATAATAGCATCTACAGAAGTTCAGACATGGTTTTTTGCTAATGTGGAATTAGATGGTTACTGTTTTACATTATTAATATAGACAGAGTGAAACATTTTCAGAGTTTTGAAAAGATTCTGGATTCTCACAAAATCTGGCAACACTTGACACCATATTCTCTTGGTAAGAACAAAGTAAAACGATTTAAAAAAATTCTTCATTGAAATTTTACAAGGTTTGATTTTTTTTTTTGAAGAATTTTAAGAAAAAAAAATTTCTTAAGAAATGGAATCCTTTGATAACTTGAACTATCAATTTAAAAACTTTTTTTTTTTTATAAAAAAAAGTAACTATATTGATCTAAAGAGAATAATGATTTAAATATACATTTACTGGATGTATTGTTGAAAAATAATTTCCAATTGACCAAAGCCACCCACTCCCTCCCCCCACCAAAAAAAAAAAAAAAGAAATTAGCTTATACTCTCTTCTTTTCTATTTTCTAATCAAATAAACTTTTTTATGAGGACCAAATGTTAACCAGCAATTTCTTTTGAATTCCAGCCATTTTTTTGACATTTATTTTCTAGCAATTGATGCAACCCATGATCTTATCAGGTGGGATTTGTGAAACCTATCAAAAACAGTCATTTGCTTTTATTATTATTGCAGTGATACAAGAATTCAAAATTGTAAATAGTTTTGTTTATGTGACATTGTGCTATGACAGATTATTTACTTTAATGACAACTCATCTAGTACAACAGTAAATTTGGATGGTAGGTGAAAAGAAACAATTACTTGACTTTACATGTTGACAGTATTTAAACTTGTATGTTGAAAAAGTTTTTACTGTAGTGGTCTCAGACTTGATAGCTACTCAGCATTCTTCTACTTAGAGATTGTTATTTTCTGCAGGTGATTAGTTCTTGTGGCAATGGGAAAAATAACTATTTTGCAGTTTTTGACTTAAAATGTATTTCATTTAGGTGAAGCACTCAGTATTGTTAATTAAAAAAAAAAATCCCCAATGGTCAGAACGTAATATGAATATGTAACAGAGAATCAGGTCAGCCTGATAAAAGACTCTGAGTTGGTTGTATGTGGTGCTGTAAGTACCTAGAATTGTGTCTTCTTCCACAATGGGCTGTTGAGAGAAGACCTACTTATAGTAGGTAGTGCTAACTATTTGCATATGAATGATACTGAGCAGGTATTAGCCAATAGTCAGCATGGGTCTGGGACTGGGAGAGCTATATAACACCATTTTTTTTTTTTCAGTCTCAGAAAATGCAAAGTCTTCAGTTGAAGTTCAATTCAGCTGATAATATCCCGAGGCATTCTTTCTTACAATTGAATAGATTATTTAATTCAATATGTGTGCAATTTCTGTATCTTTATGAGTCATTTTGAACATTTAATGAAAGCATAAATATTACTAAGCTTGTTGCGTATGTCTCTATTAGAGGATACTTCACAAATCAGCCTAAAGTGGATTCCTTCAAAGGAATATCATCAACAAAGTAAATGATTATGCATATCTCCAGTTATTCGGGTACAGGTGACTGAGGTCATTCATGAAGTTGCCCATACCTCACATCTAGAACCTCTTCATTTCATATGGCACTCACACACACACACACACACATATATATATATATATATATATATATATATATATATATATATGGTTATTTTTAATTTATTTTGTTTAAACGTTATTTTTGATGGATACTGATATTCGGGTAGAAGTTTGTTCTTTAATTAAACAGTATTTTTTATCCGACTACATCTCTCCACCTGAATGTTTGAGAAATCTTGTCAGAAAAATATGCATCCACCGGCAGGATTTGAACCTGCATCCCCTATGGTGAATTGTCACCGAATCTGACATGCTTGACCATTCTGCCACATAGGACTTTCTGTCAAACAAAGCCTGAATAGTGCCTTTTGAACACATGCTTCTCATTTGTTACTCTATGGAGGGAGGCATGCTGAAATATTCTCCCTTCCAAGAAAATTCAGAGCTTTGGTTATTTGGTCAGATTTTGGGAAGTTGGTGTGGCCAAGATATTTTGAACTCCTTCCTTGTATACACCATTTTCCTATCTTGCCCTTTGTTGGTCTGTATGCTATTTATCTCTCTTTTTTTTTTCCTCTCTCTCTCTAAACATTCTTGCCACAGGCTATTAGACTGGCTAGTTGAAGATCATCTTCTTGGTCATCAGTGACTGTTGTAATATTCTGTTTAGCCAATGTCTTGTTCAAGATATTACTGATAGATGCAAATGAGAAGTTGAAATGGGTTGCCATGACCCATGACTATTGTGTTGTGAATTATCAAATGAAGTCTCTCGGCTCCAACTGAAGCATTGTTCAGTGAGATTGTGAGTTTTGAGAAGAGTGCGCATGCACACATGCACAAGAGACAAAAGAAGACTCTTGGAATTTCTTTGAAAACAACAAAAAACTGCTGTATTTTACATTGAAATATCAAACAACAGTTTTAGTCTACACTGAGATATGCAGTTGCTATGATGTGACACTATTTAGCTATGGTAATTAATTAACTAATTAACCATAAAAATTATACAAGAAAAACGGAACGAAAAAGAAGATACTCCGAGATTTTTATTTTTTACGTTAAAAATATGATTGAGTTACTTTTTCTCAAAAGCCCAAGATTTGGCGTTATCAGTGAACTCGCAAAAAGGCCATATACGAGCTTCTGACAATTGATTAATGATATTTTAAAAGTACTGATTATGAAAAACCTGTGAACAAGATATCATCTTAAGTGCTGGCAAGGCACAGCCATATGGTAATTATAAAAAGATTTTGCATGAGAAAATATTCAGAAATATTGTCGATACAGGATAGAGAGAATTACTCTTGTTTATTTTTCCAAGATGTCATCTTCAGTACCGACACGTTAAGTAGCCATGGTGTTGATTATAAAATTTTGGCATGAGAAATATATCTCAGAAGAATTGCTGACTTAGAGATAAAAAAATTTATTATCAATTTATTTTTTTTCTTGAGAAGCCGAGGGTTCCTGTAAATGCTAACTTCATGAAGGGACCAGATGGCAGACTTTGATGAAGTTTGTAAAAAGTGCTGGTAAGAAGATGCAGAGTGACCAAAAGATCTGAGAGATTTTAAGTGGCCATGTGAGATTCATAAAAAATTTGGCCCATGGGAAAGAAAATTTTGTAAACAAAAAATTCTGGGTTATAATTTTAATGAGGCCAGCTTAGCCATGCCCACACGGCCGGGGCGCGATTGGTCAAGTGGTAGCAATGGTGATAGGCAGAGGTAATTTGATAAGGAAGATGGGGAAATTATTAATGCCCACTGAAAGGATTGGTACAAGGTATCAATGTGAGAAGTGGGGAGTTTTCTCCTCATGAACAAAGGGATCTTCCCAAAATAGAAAGTGATTAATTTTCCAAAATAGGAAGTAATCAATCTTCCTGGCCTGACAACAAAGAGGTTTCTTGTCAGAAATCAGGATTCACTGAAAACACCAGACTGTATCTAACCCCACACCTGTTTTTGGTTGGTATCCATATAAACAAACATCCTCAGGTTGTTAGAGAGTAGTTCGTGAGTTGGAGTTGACAGTTGAAGTTAGAGCCTTTGGAATTGCAAGAACCAGAGTGTTGCCTTGCCGAAGCTGACTGTGAGATTCCACGACCTCTGACTTTGCCTATCCTACCAATAGCAAGTTATACTGATGAATGAAGCTAAGCCAGCACTTAAAAACAAAACCAGAACTTGCCTAAGAAGTATAAAAGTGTCACACTCCATAGAAAATGGGTTGGGAGAAAAACACACGCTCCTGTATAGAACAGACGGATAAAAGTTAATTTGTTACTTTCAACATACTTGGACCTCATGGGTTTTCTTTTTATTTGCTTCTTTTCTTTACGCTTGTGTGATATCACCTCCAGTCTAGACTCATCTTACACTACGGCCCGACGCTTGATTGATCTCGTCTACCTAAGATCAAAATCACAATGTGGTAGGTTAGACTTGAGATCAAAGCAGTTACTTCAGTAACCAGACATTGGAAGTGAGCTGGGAATGACAGAACTGGTGTTGAACTAGTTGCAACTGGTGTGAAGCCATTAGCACCGACTGACCATCCCACTTGGTACCCTGACCAAAGGATTCCGCCAGGTAGTGATGACCACTGATCAACCGGGACACAGGCTGGTGGCAGCGACTAAGAATCAACCCCCAAAACCCTGGTAGAAATATTACAGTTTTGCGCTGCTACTGGGAGTTGAGCATGGGCCGACAGTTGAGTGTCACAATGAAAATATCACTAAGATTTACAGAATTTTGAGACTGCCATATTCTTGCAGGCCTGGAGTAATAATTATGCTTGTTAATGTTTTTTCAGTAGTTATGTTGTATATGCATTTGTTACATGTTTTTTCTTTCATTAAGGAACTGATCACATGATTACAGATGATGTCAGACTAACTTTCAGTCACTCTCTTCATTTGTTTATATTGAGAATAACCCAGATGTCCACACAGTATGGCCATTATTCAAAAACCAGATATCTACTTATTGATGGTCAAGAGGTTTTGTAAAATTCTCTGGCCAGATTTTACTATAAGAAAGTAAAGATTTGGTGTGAGTAGTATTTAAAATAGATATTTGGGGCTTTCAAGTAATTCTTAGTGCTATGTTTGAAGTATTCCAGGCAAATATAGGAGTGAAGGAGTTAAGGTAATGTATCCCCCTGTCTATTCAGGCCGAATCAACAACTTTTTCTTTCAGTTTCATCTTGGCCCCACATGCTAAAATACCACTCTTCACTTAATTCACTGTCTCAAGCTTCCTTGGGAGTATTTATATACCTAAACAGATGGAGGGTCATCATCACTGTTATATCTCTTGTGGACCTTTGCTATCTGTTACAGGTTTTCTCCCTTTCATTATCTCACCCTTTGTTACTATATATGCTTTTTTTCTGTCTTTTTGCCCCTGTACACCATTCTCTCTATCTCTCTTTTACCTTTTGTTACCTTGTCCCCTCTTCCTTTCACATACTTATTTATTCTGTATACTGTTCTCTCTCTCACCTTTTGTTACTCTAATCTCTTTCTCTCTGTACACTATTGTCTGTCTAGTGTTGCATAATATATAACATTTAAGACCTATTCCATTTCCTTTATATGAAGAGCTGGGTGGCTGAAACATTTTGCTGATTTTTAAGAAACTCTTACTCACTTAAAAAAAAAAAAAAATTGGTCATTTGGTTGGGTTTTGCAAAGAACTTGTGTTCTTTTCAACCACTGTAGTGACACACACACATGATAAATTCATTGTCAATTCAACATTTCATTTGGTAAATAAATTTATTTGAAAAGGAATGAACAGCAAACAACAAATCACTGTCATATTCACGTAACAACAACAGGAGAAAAAAATATTTCTTCAGCTGGCCTTTTCATTTGGCTCCTAGAAGCCTCGACATCATCATCATCATCCCCCCCATTTGTTTTTATTGCCATCGTTACATTATTGAAACTCATCACTGCTGCCTGTAAATTAACTGATGGATTAATATTCATTTATTTGATAATAAAAGGAAAAAAAAAATGATTTTTCAATAAGTTGAATCTGTGTTAAATGTTAATATGATTGTGTTAATTGATTTTGTACCAAAAGGAGAGAAACACACTCTAATTAAAAACTGATAAAATATTGGCACTATTTTTTTTTTTTTTTTTTCTGACTTCTTAGTTTTCTTAGTTGCCAAGTAACTTAAAACGCAAATTTATTAAAGAAATTAAAAAATTGTCTTTCAATGTTCTTTCTGTGATTTTCTGAAAACAATCTGCTAATCTTTTCATATTGAGATTTTTTTCTGACTGATTTTGATTACAAAGAAGTCTCAAAATGGTTTTCGAAAATATAGGCCATTAAACATAACAGTGAAGGTGGTTATATTAGGATTTGAAGAAGGGCTCAAGATCAGCATTATCCTATAAATCCAGGGATTATAGAACATTAGATTGGGGTGACTGTTTTGTTCATTTTTGGGCAATAACATTTTTTAATTTCTATTCTATTATATTTATTCTAAAAGCAAATAATTACTTAGAATAAAAAAATAATCATACTTCTCACCAATAATGGCTTTAATGAATAGAGCATGGACACACACACACATAAACAAAAAATCTAAAGAAAAAATGTGTGCTACATTTTTTTTAAACTGGTGAATGAAACATAAATGAATGTTGAAGGACTTAAATTTAGATATTTGTATTTATTTGTAAATGTGAAAAACACTAGGACCAAATTGTAAGAACTAATTTTGTCTTAATGAACAATACAAGAAAATTATTTTTCTGCCAGTTTTTGGTTAAAAAGCTTGAACTATTAACAAGCAACATTTGCTGTGTTTTCTGCTTATTGTAAGCCAAAATGAAATACTCAATTGTCTCCATTCCTGGCCATGTGGCTGAGTCCTATGACCCTCTTCTCCCCTAAAAAGGAAAAAAAAAACAGTTAATCAAATGGTGAAGTAGTGACTTGAAGTTATGAATACAAGTTTAATGATTAGGTGGGTCAAAATAAATATTTTCTGATTTGTAGGCTTTTATGCTACTAACAACTATAAATAGTAACAAAGTTTAAAAAAAAACATTTGGTTTTTGAAATTGTTTAAAATTTCTTCAGGACACTTAAAGTTCTTTTTAGAGATGGTTCCAGGACAATAGTGAAAATATCTGGAACCCTGACTTGAACCTCATATGAAAGCATAGCCTTGAATTTAAACAAGATTGCTATCTTGGTAGTATTTGTTGTCTGTTTCAGCATGCTGATTAGTCATATTTGACTTTGGAGATTTTTTAAGTTTATTTATGTTACAAGTGTACTGAGTTTGATTTTCATGTTATTTAAAAAATATAATTAAAATGCTGTTCTAACTGAACGAGAATTTGTTTTTGAGTATAAGAATTTGCTTCATTGTCAAACAAATGTATCTAATATCAGTTGTTTGGCAAAGTTCAATATGAAAGCTGTCCAGAATTTGACTCCACATTCAGAAAAAGGGATTTCTGAAATTGCCACACACAGCTTATCAGTATAATGGCATACTTGGAAAAAGATATTGGTTTTCTTCACTCTCCAAGGCCCATATTAAGCATTAGTATATCTGTGATATATTAACACCTTAACACAAAGGAAGGGCTATAATAGCGCAAAGAAATTAATTCCCAAATTGAATTGTACCTGAAAAGATTTTATGTACATTACAAGAATATACAAATGTTGTACAAAATGTTATACACAAAATATATATATATATATATATATCACATTTTGTTCCATGTAGACAAATTGTAGCACATGAATAAAATTAGCATTATGTGAAAGGACAAGTATAAAGAAGGTCTTACTTGTAATAATGGAACTTTTTCACTCATGGACTTGTGTGACCCTCAGAACATTAGTAAAGCCATCCTATACAAAGGGAGGTAATCACCTTCTGCATCCTTACATACCTCTGTTGGCATTTGGTTAGTTCTTATTTTACTTGTGTACACAAAAAGAATTAGGAATTTATTTATACAAGATCACACCTGTCTGTTATAAATCATTCTATATTTTCTTAAATATTCCTATTGATAAAACATTTTTTTCTAAATTTCTGTCTCTTTAAAACATTGGTGATCAGTATTATCCCTTAATTGCTATGACTTCATGTGAAAGATAGTTGAGTGGTTTACCATTGCTTTCGCCCTTGGTTTTGAATTCAGAATTGACCTCTTAGTCTGGTTGCCATTCAAGGCTAGAGGATCCAGTTAATTCTGCTATTTAATCCATAGCTGCGTGCAGGGGAAGCGATAGATTAATACCTATCTTTAGAGCTTTTGTGGACACAGCAGACCAGGCTGATCTTGACCTCTGGACTATAGATTAAAATTAAGTGTCTAAAAATGTAGCTGGGATCAAGTCTTATAAATTCTAGCTATATACCATGTGTGGTTAATAATCCTTTACAAAATAAATCAAATTCATAAACTCTTCATAATGGCTTAGTACTAATACACAGTGCTGTGAATTAAATAGTTAAGCTGTGCAAGTATTTAGTATTAACCATACCTTTATCAGTTGATAAAGATGGTAGTGTTATCAAACAAGACATGAATGCCATGTTTAAAGATGGCAGCACTTTGAATTCAGAAAAAAAAATTTGATCAATGCATCAGTTGAAAGAAATATCTTCATTTGAAGAGCTATATGCTAACTCTTTTTTTCGCCTCCGTCTCTTTCTCTTCTCTCTCTCCCAGCATCCGCCATCCCCCTCTTTCTCTCCCCAGCACCCCTCCCCCTATCCACTTTCTCTCCCCACAGAACCCCTCTCCCCTCTCCAAGCCACTTACACTTCCTGTTCCCTACAGGATCTACTTTGCTATCACCAGATTTGATCTGATAATGTTGAATATTTTGTAACTGTTTTTATTCTTTGCATATCCCACAATTGAATTAACTCCTTGACAAATAATGAATAACTAGGAGAAAAAGGAAACGAAAAACACATTGCAGGTAAAACAAGCAGATTATAATGTTGTTGAGAACCTTGTGAATTGGCTAGAATTAGTTTTGCTTAGTGTGCTTGCAATAGTTGGCTCTGCGATGACGTTCATCTGTAGAAGAAGCTGATCCTACTACTGATTAGATAAATGAGCAGATTCTGCAATGTCGGATCTGCCTGCATGTGTAGCCAAGTTAGCTGCTTGCACTAAGAGCAGTGACAAAGATGAAGAAGATAACACAATGAGAACTAGTATGAATGGAATCCATCGGTTGATGAGGTTTCCTTGTTTTTAATCCACAATGTTAGGATAGTTGCCTGCTTAGATGGGAATGTTTATAGAATTTAATACTTTTGCATTTGATTAGCTGTTAGAAAAAGACAAGATGATGCATTTTTAACTTTCATTGAACTGGATTTTAATTAAGTCACTTTGGTGTGTTTGATTTACACTGGGTCGGTGGAAAATGTCTCTAGCTTAACACTGGGGAGGGTGAAAATCCTTGCTCCACCTGAAGTCATCCAATCTTCTGCTCTTATTTGTAATTTTAGGCTTTTAAAAAATGATTACTATTGTTTATAAGCTGAAAAAATTTATGATTAAAGATAAAACATTGCCTTTGAAGTTTCATTAGAATTGAACCTCATATTTGAGGGAACCTTTTTGTGTTTTAAATTACAATCATGAATCCCATAACACCTTAGGGTTGTAGGGTCACCACATCTACTGGAGCCATAGCATAAGTAGTGGGTTTTTTGTGCAAGTCAGCCTGATGGAGCCCATCCCCTCTCCAGGCTGGTTTGGATTCAGTTTTCCTTCTCTAAGACTGGTTGCTAACCAAGGCTATAAGGACCAGTCTGTCCTATTATTTACCCATAGCTGGGGTGGGGGATATGGATTAATACTTTTCCCAAGGGTATTAGCATGTAAGTTAATGGAATTCAAGCTGGGCTCTCCAATTTTTCATTCCATTATCTGTGATTCCTCAATCCAAGCTGCTATCCATTACTTTGCTTTTAAATATCTGTGGAAGTGTTTTAACAGATGATGAAAAATGTGATACTGAAATTCAAAGGCTTATTGGAATGGCAAAATATGCTTTCCAAAAATGAAACAAAGTATCAAGAAACATAAAAATTTGTTAACAAAAAGATATAGAATAACATACAGACCAACAAAAAGGGACTTTAAGCAGCAGAAATGTGGTTTTACAGAAGAATGCTGAGAATACTATGGATGGGTCATGTGAGCAACGAGAAAGTTTTAAGGAAAATAACAAAATTGGATGCTTATGCTTAGAATCAGACAATTGAAGTTTCTACGACATAATGAGGAAAGTGCTTGGAAAATTTGACACTCACAAGACATTTTGAAGGCTAAAGAGAATGGGAGGGATAATAAAAAGATAAACATTACTAAGAGCTAGAAAGGATCAGGGGTTGTGGAGAACTATGATCAACCACCTCTTGAGAGGGACATGTCATGGAGATTTTTCTGTCATAGAAAAAGGGAAAACCACAAAGACATTGCTGTTTCCCCCCCAATACAAGTCTTGTATTTACAACTGCAACATTTATTCATTTTTATCAATGAACTGCCAGGGAAAAGGATTGCTTCTTTCTGAACAGTGTTTTCTTTTATACTGAAGGATGCTGTCAATATTCAGATATACATCTCAGATAAAAGGATAATCTTTATTATTATTTTGGTTGCCAAAACCTGCACAGTCTACCTGGTGTCTCTGTTGATGCTGACTGGTAAATCCATTGTTTTTTGTTGGTTTTATCTCTTCTTGCTAGAGCCAAATTTCCTTAGCCAAGTGATCCATAAAGAAACAAAAATGGTGCTGTAACCTTGTGATTTGAACATATCTTATGACCTGCAAAGATATTTCATTTTAAACTAAATCTCATCAAGTGCTTAAATGGTAGCAAATAAGAGAGAGTGAATACTTGCCAGAAGATTGACCTTGTGATAGTGTTGCAAGTTGTTAAAATGTTCTTGAAATCTGCCTTACCCTATGTTGCAATAAAACATTGTAACAGGTAGGTAACTTAGATGTTGATGTATTATAAGCCCCTGTTATTATTTGTTGGCTGCAATGTGGTTGATATTAAGGACAGAAATTAAAATGCATAAACGTACAATGATAACAATAAAACATTGACGTGTTGACATAAATGGCAAGAATTTCGATTTTCTTTTTGTGATATGAATTACAGCATATTGGTATGGTGTGTTTAAAAATGTTCAGTGTCTTTTTTGCTTAAAAGACAATGCTTACTAGGTTTGGTTCTGAGAATTTCGTTTATGAGGATGCGTTTGAAATTGTCTGTTTTTCATGTTCCTGGAGATATGCATTTCTGTACTGCTACTTGTCTACTTGTACCCTAGTCTACTCTACTATTGTAGTGGAAGGGTGATTTTTTTTTTTTTTTTTTTTTTTTATGATGGTAAGGTTATTTTTAGAATGATGAAATATCATCATTGTTTTGGACCATAACATCTTTGGTAAATGTTTGTCATATAATGGAAAAGGTTTGCAACCAAATAGGCACAAACAAGGCTACAGGATGATGCAGTTCAATGTCAGATTCTATAACTTGGATTTAATATGAATCTTGGTGACTTGTAAAATTGGACTTGGGTCTGTTTAGAAAAATAATGATCATTCTCTGTGTATTTAAAAAAAAAAAAAAATTATTTCATCCCAAGCAAGGGGATACATTGACTAGGAGGCATGGGGTTACTGAGGGTAAAAGGAACAGTACTCAAGGACAGAAAATGATGATTGGTATTGCATTTTAATTCTTGAAGATCGTAGTTGACATGAAAGTGAAAAGTGTAAAAGAAGAAACTGTTAGTATAGAACTTAGTTATATCTAGCATTTTAAACAGTAAAATTAAGAAACCTTGCTGGCAATCTAGTACTGCACTTAAATTTGTGAATCTGATGTATCAAAAGAAAGTTCATCAGAACAATTACTGTGAAAATACTTGTAGAAAAGTTATAGAGGAAACTTGTGACAATGGCAAAGTTAACAGAACCCAAGATGCCATGTTAGGAGTGATAATATTGCAGGTTGTTCTTTGTATTTTTATCAAGAAATCTCTAGATGTCTAGCAGGAGCACCATACCAGACGTGGCTGCAATATTTGATGCACAAACTTATAAATGTGCAGAACAGATTCTGATAAGAATATTGTTTACAATGACATAGTGAACCAAATTTCCTAGTTGCAGATCTATTTTAAAATAGGTATTTACTAAGCCTTGTTTTGCACATGGACGCTAAAGAGGAGTATTATGTAAAATGAGCTTTCTAGTAATGACTTGTAAAAATTGCTTGCTAGACATTTAGGACAATTCATATCGATCAATTAAAACATGCATTTCTAAAAAAATGTATGTCGATAAGTGGTTTAATCTAACTAGAGGCTCTTTTTAATTATTGTCAAATTAATTTTAATTGCTCTCTAATGAAGCAAATTCAAACAAAGATTTGCTTTATACATGTATTAGGAAATTAAAATTGCTTTGAAGATTGGCTTTCTTACAATAACCAAGAAAAATAACATGAATGTTATATCTTCTCCACCACCTTCATACATCCCTGTGTGCACAATGTTATTTGCTCAAGAAGAATTGGATTGTTTTCATGACAGTTAAAAACAAAAAATATCTGGAATATTTGAAAAATTTTATTTTTTTTTTTTATAAATAAAGATAATCTCTTTGATTTTGAAATTGTTTAAAAATATTTATATGCACTCATTTGAAATATTTAACCTGGTGAGATCTGAGGTTGATAAATTGTTTAGGATTGTTTATATGTTAATTATCAAAATGATTATTCGTGTTACATTGAGTCAATATGATGGTGCATCTTGCAAACCAACTGCATTTGTATTGCCATCAAATGGTCAATGGATGACACTGAAGCTTAAAATTTAGAAAAATAATTGTGATTCTGATTTTAATTTGTTTCTGCAATGTGGCTAATAGTTGTATTAAGACTTTCCTTCAAAATATCCAATTAGCTCCAGTTATTAGGTTGGTGCCAAAATAATGACGTAATAATGTCGTTTTTTTTTATAAAAATGTTTTTTTTTTCTCCATTTTAGGGAAAAGAATTTAGTAAAATCATTTTACACTATTCTTAGTTACTAGTTGAGAGAAAAATAAGATTTTTGCTTCAGATAATTACTAATTAAGTAAAAGTAATACTGAATAATAATCTATAAAAGGCAGGATGTGTGCGTAACGAATGCATGGCCGCAATTTTCAACGGATTTGCACCAAAATTTACATGCACATGCTCCAATTTAGCGAGAAGGCCAAGACCAACTTTGCATTTCCCAACTCCCATCAATAGTGGAAATAATCGATTTTTTTTCAGGCTTCTATGGCAGTTTTCATGTAGTTTGTGGCCATTTTCTCCTGGCCAGCATGAGAGCCAACAGCTGACTGACACAAATGTTAACTAGCATGCAAAAAAAATCGATAGCTGCATTCGTCACAAGTGGGGAAAAATTTAAATTTGCATGGCACTTTGCTCCAATTGGCTCATTCGCTTGCTTAAAGTCAACGTTGATTCTGATTCAGCAGAACTGGGTTGGGTGTGAAAAAGTATTTGTTTTTAACATTTTTTTTTCATTCGTTTTTTCCAGTTACGAGTCCTTTTTTAAAGCTGATCGTTTTGTGTTCATTTTGTTTAGTTCTTTTTTCGTAACAGATTTAATGTTTAGTATAGAGCTTAGAAAAAATTCGCAGTGTGAGATAGTCAAGAAGTAAGGCATGTAGCAATATCAGCACGGCAAAGGGCACTCGTTTAAAGGCAAGGAAGAGCAAAAATATTTAAAGTCAAGTGATAGCGATTGCTGTATGAGTCGTACGATTTTTGAACCCAAGCATGAGCCATGCTGCTAGTTATATAATATAAAACATCTTTTACATTGTTTATTGGACTATTTTTGTATATTTTAGATCATGCATTTGGGTGGTATAGGAATACTAGCCATTCTCTTATAAGGAAACATTATTCATTCATTTGAGCAGCCAGTGCTACTTTCACTTTAAATTTATAAAATCTTTCTCTAGAAAAATTTCCCAGGATTGAAAGGTTTCTCAAGTTGAATAAGTAATACTCTTTTCAGTATTGACAGAGGTTTCCTTCCTAGCCTTTTGTTTGAAGTAGTGTGGTATATGAGCATCTTAATTATGTCATCATTTTCTCTTCAAGTTACATGTGCTATCAATTTTAGTTGTTGCTGCTGTTGAAAGTCCTTCAGTGATGTGGTTTCTATTATTTGGTACAGTTCTTGCTTTGTTATGCTGTAGTGCCTGTCCTCAAGGTTAATAAAGTGAAGGTAATGAACAGGCTTTACTATCTCAAAACTATTTTATATATAACCATTGATCTGACAAAGTGATTGTATACAGCTAACAATTTAGATTTCTGAACAAGTTCGGCACCATCCATGATATCTATATGAAAGTCTTGATCTGACAAGGTTATTCTACTTTATGAAAAAAAAAAAAAAAATACAAGTGATTTATTGAGAGCATTGAAGTAGAACATCAGAATTTGTGACTAATGCTGTAATGGGAGTTTTTTTTGCTTTTGTCAGTATTAAATTTTCAGCTGTGGATTGGTAAATATATGTGGGGTGGCTAAGTAAGATTGTTAACTTTGTCAAGTCGATTGCTATTGTATTTTTTTTTTTTTTTTATATTTTAATTTTCTGTTATGCTGTTCTATTGCTTCTTTCCTGCCGAGTAGTATCATAGAATCAGTTTTCACCATCATTATGTATTCTCTTTCAGTATCATTTAAAATTAATAGTCATGTAAGGAATGTAGATGAGAGTGAAAAAAATGGTTAGGGAGGATCTTGGAAGCTGTTTGCAATCAGTTCATTTATTCTGAAATGAAATTGCAGGTGAGGAAAAATACAAAAGTGAGTTTGTGGTTTATGCTTTTTGTTTGTTAGACCAGATTTTTCTTTGAAGAATTTTACTTGAAAGATTTGTTTGTTGTTTTTTTTTTTTTTTGCTTTTTTAAATTTAAATAATGCAAGTTTTTAAAGCAGGCATTTTTGTTGATGATAGAAAACCTGTTGTTCATATCAAGATATAAACTTTTTTTATAGCATTTGCCTTATGAATTCAGGGCATTTGATCACTGTGTTACTGATATTTGGAGGTGCTGAAAAAAATGTCATCTACTGAGGAACAAAAATCATCTACTTAGGTAGATTTTAAAAATCAATCCCTCCTTCTGTGATGATCTTAGGATTAATAAGCTCCTTTTTTTGTCATAGATCTCTGTTCTACCACTGGGCTGTTGCAACAAGTGTTGTTGGTGAAGAGTGAAGTAATGGTTTATCAGAGACAGATTTATATAGCATTTTCAATCTTTACAACTAAGGAACACATTAAATTACTGAAAGTGTTTTATAGAAAATCTACTATTATTTACTCCACCCCCACCACTTTTGAGATAATACTTTTTATAAATATTTCTTCTTTTTTTTTTCTTTTTTTTTTTTTTATTCTTGTAGGTTACATGATTTGTGTTGCTGACACATGGTAAATATATGGCATTTTTATCGGTCCTTTCAATGTTTCAGGACTTTCATTGATGAACCTTTTTTTTTTTTTTTGTTCTGCTGATTATGGTGCCTTTTTATATTCAAATCTTTTTCCTTTTTACCATGTAAATCAACTTCCCAATTTTTGCTGCTATTATGCCATCTTCCCACATTTCTTTGTCATCCTTATATGCTCTAAAGAACACTTTATCACTGACCTTGAAACTTTTGGTATCATTTTTGTTATCCATTTGTGTTTTTTGACTTGGTAATAACTTGTTGAACACTGATTTTACTTTTCTAGCAAACATTAATTCCACCAGTGACATGCTTGATGTATTGGAGTTGAGTGTTATGAGGTAAACTCTCAGAAAATTTTGAAGAGCTTCCTCATTTACTTTCTCAAGACTTGTTTAATTCAATGCTCTTTTGAACATTCCCACAAACCGTTTCACTTGTCTATTCGACTTTGAAGAACATCTTACAAAAGTCTTTGAATTCTTTACTTGTGAATTGCGTTCCATTATCAGAGACAATGGTATCTGCTATGCAATATCTCACAAAGAGTTCATGCAAGAAATTCACTGTCACTGAAGATGTTGGATTTTTGCACTTACAAATTTCTGGCCATTTAGTGAAACAGTCAAGTTCATATGATAATGTGATCCATTCATATGACCTGCAAAATCTATATGCATTCTTGACCATGGTATGTCTTTGGCCAAGGTTGTATCTTTATAATAGGTAGTCTTGCTGCCAGAGCAAAACCTCTGCAAGCTTTTGTTATTTTTTTCATTTTGGTCCAATATATGAAACTTCTCAGAGATTTTGTTCTTGAAATATCAGGATGTCTATGAAAATCTGTCAATATTTGCTTCTGTAATACACTAGGTATTACAACCCTTTGCCCAAACATTACTACACTATTGCATAGCAAGTAAGTGTTTAAGTCTGGATTTTGTTTCTTGTTACTTTCCTTCAATTGCTTTTTTTATTTTTGCAATAAAGACATAATTTTCCGCTTTTTTTTTTTTCTTCCTGAGTAACTGATGACTCTCATACAACATTGCATAAAATGTTATTTCCATTTCACTTTTTACTGCTGCAATGACTGTGTCCTCAAATGGTTCTGCATTTTTAGGTATTAATCTTGATAACCCATCTGCATATCCTAATTCTTTTAGACAGTACTCCATCTCAAAATCATAGTTTAATAAGATGGTACCCCAGCATTGTAGTCTACTAGCTGTATGTGTAGGTATTCCTTTCTTTGAACCATATATTATTAATTGATCTTTCTGGTCTGTTTGCAACCTAAAATTTCTTCCCAGCAAATATAATTGTTAGAGCTTCTTTTTCTATCTGGTTGTAATTTTTCTCTGCTGGTAGAAGTGAGCATGAAGTATGAGCAAAAATTTTCATTTTATTGCCATTGTATTTGTATAAAATCACTGCTCCAATACAGTATTCACTAGCATCTGATGCTATTACAATTTCTGCTTTTGGATCGTAGTGTGCTAACGGTAAATCTGATGTAAGTCTTTTTTATTTTGTCAAACACCTTTTGACAGTTATCATTCCAGTTCCACTTTACTCCTTTTTTTTAAGTAGATTGTTCAGTGGAGCTCTCAAATTATGCATATTATGTACATTTGATAGTAATTAGCCAGTCCTAGAAAAGCTTGTAATGTAGTCATGTTGGAGGCATATTTTAAGTGCACTTGCCCTTGACAGATCTGGTTGACAACTATTTTTATCAATAATTTGACCAAAGTATTTAATTTTCAGCACAAACTATTCCCATTTTACTTCACTGAGCTTGAATCCATATTCTCTTAGTTTTTCCAAAATTATTTTCCCATGACAAAAACATGTTGTTCTTTTGATACACTTTTGATCAAAATGTTGTCCAGATATGCTACAGTGAAATCTGCAAGCATAGCATCCATGGCTTGTTGAAAAATAACTGGTGCCACCTTTATACCAAAATGAAGTTGGTTAAACTTACATAATCCTCTGTGCACATTTATGGTTAAGTCAGAACATTGATTTTCAATCTGAATTTGTAAATATTCTTAAAAAAGATTCAGCTTTGAAAATGTTCTTCTGCTGTTTAACTTTGAAAAAGCATCCTCTCGACTTGGTAGTGGGTAGTTATGTGTTTCAATCTGCGCAAACACAAATTTTATTATATTTTTTTCTTTACATATATCACTAGTACAGTCCATTTTGAATGGTTAATTTTTTCTATTTTACCAATACTTTTGAGTCTGTCCAACACTTTGTTGACTTTTTCCAATACTGCAAATGGTATGCTCTGTTTAAATACTTAAATACTGGCATTGAGCCTTTTTTTAACTTGAAAATCCACTTTGAACACTGCCCCAATTCATTTGACAGAACATCTGGAAAATATTTTTTAAATTCTTCCATAATATTTTCACTCTGTCTTTTCAAATTGGTCACTTTTCCAATTACATTTTTACAATAAATGTTTATAGGTAAATTTCAAAGTTCAAATATTACCATCCAATTAGTACTGAATTAATTTGTAGCATTTTTTAATACATAAGCTTTAGTTTTTACATGCTTATTATAGAATGAGACATTAAAAGTCATTTCTTAAAAAAGAAAAAACTGAAATCACAATGTTGGAAGTCCTTTTTAATAAAGGCTTTCCAATTTCCTTCCATGTGGTTTCACTGATTATTGAAATATCACTACCATTGTCCAGTAGCATTTTCACACACACATTATTTATTTTCACATTCACAAATTTCATTTTATTTTCGGTGACCATTTTTTTCTGGTGCAATGCTGTGTACAAATTTCTTCCTGTGAGAACTTTTTCTCAGTTTGGTTTTGCAGTGTGACTTTATATATCTTCTTTTACCACACTTGTAACATTCTGCATTTTAAATGGTCAACTTTTCCAAGATGTAATTTACCACATCTGAACCAAGGACTCATTTGTTGTTTGCCAATGCACATACTTTTTTCTGAATTTCTTCAGCATCATGTTTCATAATTAGAATTGTCTGGCAATTGTCCACTATTTCTTGCAGTGTAATATTACTGTTTTATGTCTGGCATAAGTGACATTGAAAATTGTTTTATTCAGGATTATATGCAACAACTCCTGTTGCTGTTTCCATGGTGGTTATAAATTTCAACTATTCAAAGCCAAAATTTTCTCCATGTTTGCAATATTTTTTTTTCCTATACCCAAGAGAAAAAATATTTTTCTTCTACACAAGAAGAAAAATATTTTATTTTTCTTAAAAATGGTTAAAATTCTTGTAGTCACTCACATCCTTGTTCCTGTGCCAACGTGTGTGTGTGTATATATATATATATATATATATATATATATATATATATTTTTTTTTTTTTTTCCCTGTACTTGTTCACTCAGTATGTGTTTTGAAAATCCTTTTAACTCCAGTTATAACTCATATGAGTTTCTGATTCCTCATTACTGTTATAAGTGTTACAAATAGTTATAAATTGCCTGATTTCAAATCCACTGTTCTATGAAACAAGTTATAACAGTAAGTTACTTATAAGTAAAGCTTTGGCAACTTGCCATGACACCTTTATTAGTCTGAAAACTGATGTCAAATGGATTCCTCCTCTCACTTCTGGAGCACTTTATTTATAGTTATGTACTAGTTCATATAGTCACCAAGAGTGTACTATTTACTCCACAACATAATTAGAAGGGGAAACAAATAGTAATAGTTAATATAAAAAAGAGAGCAAAATAATAGAATTACAAAATGAACTAAATGTTTATCGCATGTCAGTCAAGCTCAATTGAGTAAAAATTTTGTGCACAACCAGCTAAAAACGAAACCTAAAAAAGAAAATACATTCATGTCAATAATATATTGAGACAGGTGTATTTTTATAAACAAATTGCCTTCTGTCCTAACAACCAGTCCTTCTCTTTGCATAAGACAACCTTCCTTATGTAAATGGAAGGGATGTTTTCTGGGACTGAATGTGAATGTGTGGTTGTGCACAAAAATGTTACTTTCTTCAAATGAGTTCTGATGAGTAAGGAGCAATAATCGGTTAGCTCATTGTGTTTTGTTTTTATTATTATTTTAAACAACTGTAATTGTTTTCACTTTTAGTCCTGCCCGTTCTTTTTACCTTGTAGGTTTGGTTAATCTTTTAACTTGATAAGGAAAGAATCTTTTTTCAAAGAAAAAAATTACTGTATAACACGGCCAGCCTGGCTTGATCCTGGGTTGTTCCCATCTTAGTCAGTACTGCTGCTGGTCAACTGATGGTTATCTGTTTTTTTCGCTTTGTTCCTTCATCTGCTTCTTTCCCACATCATGTTCCTTGATCTCACAAAGCAGTGAAGATCGAATTTCATCTGTACTTAAGCAATGGATTGGGCCGTGGTGGAACTGTGCTACAAAAGGACAAAGAACATTTCTGCTGGTGATAATAATAATAATAATTAAACTCTATCGTGACACTTTATCTCTTCTAAAAGTTGGAGCAGTTTAAAAACATCATCACAAGGTGGTTGAATGGGAATTCTATTGGCAGCTGGTCCTGTGGGATTCAGCAGCTCCTTTGTCTGCTGCTCTCTTGTCTCGTCTGCTTCTCTTGATGACTTTTGGCTCCAACTGCTGGCTTCAGCGAAGCACTCTTTACTCAACTCTTACCACATGTCAGGATGCATCAATATTCATATGAATTATTTTCTCCAACTTTAGTGAAACAAAAGTGACCCTCAAGCAAAACCGTCAGTTATTCAAAACAATACATTCTGTTTTTTTGATGTCAAAGAATTTTCCTCCAGACATATTTTAGATTGCTTACATTCCGGCTTTGATGATTCATAACAATTTTATTTGCTCCTCAGATTATGAGGAAAAAAAAATAACATCTGTTTTTTTTCTTTTCTCTATATTTCAATCCATGTTTTCACCTTAAGGATTTTAAAGTTTTTTTTAGCCCTTCCAATTTTCCAATTCCCATATAGGGGTTTTCACATGAATCCTTTTAATCCTAATTTCATACTACCAGTGTCACAATAGTATCACAACTATTATGCCATACATCAGTCCTACTATATATGGCAGTGAATATGTGACAATTTCTTCCCAGATGAAGAAACTCAATATGATGGATCTAGCTCTACAGAGATGCTGAGAAAGAGGAAATATAGAATATATATTTAAAATCAAAAACAATTGAAATTTCTCTATGTACTTGGAGAATATAACACTCATAGGGCATATTGAAGGCAGTAAGGTTAAAAGAGAAATAACAAATAACCAACCTAACAAATTTGTGAGAAAGGGTGACTTATTATAAAACGCATATTGTGTGTGTGTCTATACGTTTATATATGGGATCATATTTCCTACATTTTTCAACCGATTTCAACAAAAGTTCACAGGACTATGTAAAATTACCTGGAGGTGGTTCTGACAGCACCAAAAATTAGAAAAACACAATTGTTTTTGCATGAAATCAATTTGAAAGCACGGTTAAGGGTATCGCACCCTACTGGAAGTTACTGCCGGCTACTCAAATGTCTGAATGCCGTTAAGTTCCAGTGACTCAACGTATTTTTTTTTTTTTTTCAGAGAACAATACACAAAAAGTAAACAAATGAAACCTAAACATACACAAGTCCTCCTAACTAAAAATAATATCCGAAAACTACTTTAAATACACATGGTATCTAAATGAAACCCATGTGTACAATCAAAATGCGAAAGTTAATTTTTAGTCATCAACCAAAAGATATTGCCAACCAGCTACGTTGCTAACATCAGCCGACATAAACACAACTGATTTCTTCCACCGAGAGAGGGAAATTTTTGTCCCTGCCCGAGTGTACGTGCTCGGATCTCCCCACATTAATCCGACCTTTGTCACATCTCATTCTTGTGCGGGAACGAGTAAACACAGTGACGTGCTCCCCCTCTCACCTTCACCTAGCTGACCCTCGTGGAAAATAAACCTCCTTATCTCAAGTGTTAAAAGCAAAGCATGTCAGATTTATAAAGATTTCCTATTTGTCTCTTATCCTATCATTCTCTTGCTTTCCTGTCTATATTTGATCTTAATTCATATATATATATAATATATATAATATATATATAATATATATATATAATATATATATATAATATATATATATATAATATATATATATATATATATATATATATATAAACAGATGCAAACTATGCCTGGAAGAAAAAAATTAAAATAATTAAATACAAAAATACAAGCCAGTTATTGAACCAGAATTTATACTTAAATGTCATCATAAAAATAAGTTTAGATAGTCTTAAAAATAGACATTTATTTTGCATCAAACACTGAAAAATATATATTAAGTTTGTAACTATGTAAGTTTATATATATATATATATATATATATATATATATATATATATATATATATATATGTATCTGTCTATTACTTTTATTGCTATTATTATTACTTTAAATATATTATATATATATTTTTTTATTACTATTAAATGATGATGATGTTTAAATGAATAACAACATAGATTGCATTTCTGTGATTTTTATTACTGGTTGCACAGTTAAAGTTTTATCCATGAAATTTTCCTTTACTGCAATATTCTCAAAAATATCTAAAGTAGGATCTGTAATGTAATCGGTACTGAATTAGCTTCTTGACTTCAGCCGCTTTCTCACAGACGTCATGTGGCTTCCCTCTGTCTTTTCTACAAATATTTTCATGGCTACTGCACTGATGAGCATTTTTCCCTGGTGCCCTGACTACATGAATTTAAGTGTACTACTAGATTGGCATCTAGGTCCCAACGTTTTACTGTTGAAATAGTTAAATGTAACTGCCCTTCTAACAGTTTCTTTCCTCGCACTTCTCCATATTGGAACTCCATTCCTCTCACTTGCTTCCCTGATAACTACAATCATTAAAAACCTAAATGCAACATCAGTTTTGTTGCGTTGATACCTGTTCTTTTTTTCCTTTCTTCAATCCCCCGTACACCCACACTTTTCTCTTACATATATATATATATATATATATAAAAGGCTGTGTGTGTGTGCGATGAATGCACGGCCACAATTTTCAACGGATTTGCACCAAAATTTACATGCACATGCTCCAAGTTAGCGGGAAGGCCAAGACTGACTTTGCATTTCCCAACTCCCATCGATAGTGGAAATAATCGATTTTTTTCATGCTTCTACGGCAGTTTTCATGTAGTCTGCGGCCATTTTCTACTGGCCAGAGTGAGAGCCAACAGCTGACTGACACGAATGTTAACTAGCATGCAAAAAAAAATTCGATAGCTGCATTCATCACAAGTGGGGAAAAATTTAAATTTACATGACACTTTACTCCAAGCACGGGCAATGCCGAGCCATGCTGCTAGTAATTGATAAAGACAGATGGTAAAGAGTCAGATGTTGCTTAGAGCTATAAAGGTTTGGAAATTGTGAAGAGCCATGATTGCACATATCCTGAAGGTACATAAAAGATTCTGCAGATGATAAATGATTAATAGATCAGATTCTTATTGCTTTAGAATTGTTCCTTTTCTTTCTCTTAGGTTAATATGTAGGATGCGGTGTTGGTGAAATCTTGCACTCTAAATTGGCCTCTGCACTTTTTAGTTTCTTTACTTAATTTTATACAATCAATGAGTTTACTTTACAAACTGGTTTGCAATTACTGTGCTAGTTAAATATTTCCTTCTTTTTTTTTTTTTTTTTTTTTTTTTTTTGAAAGATTCCCTGTGAGGTGCTGCAGTGTTTTCAGCTCGGTTAATTTTGAGGAGTATGCAGAAAGCATCTCTTGGGAATGATTCCTACTAATTAGTTATCCAGAGGAAGAAAGTGAAAGTAAATAATACACTTTAATGAGTACCTGCAGGATCAGTTGCTTGAAACAAACATAATAAATTAAGTATTATCAATTCGATCCTGTTATATTTGTTCGTAATTCAACTGTGTAAATCTTGTGACTAGCTGATTTGGACAACACGCTGGCTGGCTTTATGCAACTTACACTGTTTCTGAGCATTAATTTAATTACCGACTTTCATTCATTGCACATAAAAATAATTTTCCTTACTGTAGGAATAACGGACCCTTTCGTATTCTGCACTGACTCATTTATTTTTGTATGTAAGTCTAGGAGAGAACAGTTGAGGTCTAGAAATGTAATCTTTCTAAACATTTACTAAAGTGTCAGCCCATTGTATCTTCAAAATATCATTGTTTAAAATGTAAAACTTGAAATAAAAAAAAAAAAAAAAGATGAGAAGCTTTTGAGTCTCCTTGAAATTATTTGGAGTCAGGTTGACACAATGTCAGAATCTCATTTAAACTGACAATGTCTGCTTAAAATATTAACCATAGTCTAGAAAATGCAACTTTTTTTTTATGTTGCTTATCTATTTACACTACAGACTACTGTAGTTCAATGCTTAGTTCCAGAAACATGACTCTTTAACTCTTTACTTCTGAAACATTTTAACAGCAAATTGGATGCACCACTGGAACAAGGAGTTTAATTTTTTTTATTGATTTATTTTAGTCTCAGGCACTGACAAAGGGAATAATCGATTATCTTTTTTTTCACGGATTCAAAGAACATTTTTGGCAAGTTATCTATTTTATTGTTTAAAAATTTAGTCATATTTGTCCTTTATAGGTAAGCTTCAATGGTATAAGAAATAACTTCAAAAATCAATAATTATTTCATTTCAGTAAACTATATCCTTAATAATAATAAAACTTTTCCAACCAAAATCAAATCATACTATAGAAGATCTAATTTAAAAAAAAAAGTTTTTTTCAGTACATGACAATAAATTTTTAGTGAAAAACTTTATTCAGACAAAAAATAATTTTATAAATAGTAAGAAAATATTCATTAAGCTATTTATAATATATTGAATTAATAATTATATATATATATATATATATATATATATATATATATATAATCTGTAAATGAAAATAAAGATTTCTTAAAAAAAAAAAAATCAAGACATTATTAATAAAAAAAAATAATGAAATCTTTCTGTGAAAATCAAATTAATCAGATTATTTTTCATTTTGAAATACAGACTTAAGAAAGCAAAGACTATTCAAGAAATCTCAATTTTGTGAGGTACAACACTGCTGCTGTCCTTTCAGATTCTACACTTCTAGGCTTAATCAAAAGTAATGAATTATAGAGCTTGTCTAGATTTTCTGTTCTTTTTAAATATACTTCAAAGCTCTTAAATTCCATTTTGTCATCAAAAGTTCCTAATGGTTCTTTTCTCAGTGGAATTATCTCTATCTTTTTTATTTCTTGCAAATATTCTGTGAGTGATGGGTCATCATTTGCCATTTTTCCAGCTTCTATTTCAGTTGTATCTTTA
This sequence comes from Acanthosepion lycidas, assembly GCA_963932145.1. Taxonomy (NCBI): domain Eukaryota; kingdom Metazoa; phylum Mollusca; class Cephalopoda; order Sepiida; family Sepiidae; genus Acanthosepion; species Acanthosepion lycidas. The sequence goes on from OZ010574.1 coordinate 81,647,018, forward strand.
GAGCTGCCAGGTTCTTGTTGGCTTACACATTGTTTTTTTTTTTATGCTGATCCAACTGTGCACTATTTTTGGAGAAAAACCTTTTAAAAATCTATCTGTAGTTTTCTTTAGTACAACTTTAGAAATGTGTGGAAAAGGTTCATCATCCTGATTTTTCAAAGTTCTAGGGTCATGAAAGTATTTAAATAGACCTTCAATTTCTGTTTGTCTTCTTGTAGAATAATGAAGACTTTCTTTTAATGAATTTGCTAGTGGGGTATTCTTCTTTGAAAGTTTCTCTGCAGTGAACTTCAAGGAGACTTCAGCAGTCAGACATGTCGCATCTCTTAAACACAGATCTTTAAGAGCTGACAAGGGACAAAGCACATTACTGACGTCTTCCAAAATTTTCTACTCTTTTGATGTAATTGCCTCAGTAGAACAAATTACTCTCAATACTTTGAGAATGCATTATTTCAGTTTAAGGAATCTTGCTACCATGCTTAAAAGAATTTGTTTGTCACATCCATTTTGTCTTGTAGTATATTAGCTTGAATTCTTTCCCATTAAATTACAAAATCTTGGAGCTTCTTCTTTCTTTCTTGTTTGGTTAAAATTCTTGGAAGACAATAGTGTCAAAATCATTGAGATTGTAAAAAAGAGGTTAGCTAATTTTTGTGTATCAGTGATGAGGAGTTGGTCAGTGGCCATGCAGTAATGTAATAGCAAAACGTGAGCTGAAATGGTTGCCTTCTGGCTGTCTACTTCAACAATTTGGATTAAGTGTCAGAGATAATCCAGCAACAAAGTTTGGAAACCTCCTACCTTCTCAGGTGAATCATTGGAGATATTCCATCTGCGGAATGGAAACCTCCTCTCTAAACAGGGCCAAGTCATTCAGATGATAAAACTTTCAGAGTGGATCAACCACAGAAAACTGGATCACGCTTAAGAGCATCCCTCGGCAGGGCACTGGGGAGATCAAAGGGCAGCACACAGATACTACACTCTGATCTTAATATTTATTGACAAAAATACATCAATTTTGCACAAGGCCAGGAAAAAAGTGGAGTAAAGGCTTGCTTGTCATACAAAGTTTACTAATAAAAAAAAAAAAATGAAATTACTCTCCTTCATCTCAACCACATGAACAATATTCCTTTTGTCAATTTCTTTTCATCCGTTGCCTACCACTCTATACTACTTGCAGATGATCATTAATGTTATAAATACTAACATGCAAGGGGCTGGGTGAGGGTTATGGATCACACAACAGGTTTCATTTTACCAGGCTGTTCAAATACTGACAGAGTGTACCATAGCAGCACACTAAAGCTAAAATTGCCACTCTAGTTTGGCACCTTTCACATGTACCAAACTAATTTCTTTTATCCCTCTTTCACAGCAGTCTTTGTTTGTCACATCTTATTTTCACCTTGAGCTGATGTTTGAAGAATGAAATCAGGTAATGGTGAGACAGCATATCAACATGCAAGACCATGAGGTACCTGGTGTTCCAAATAACCATTCTGGCTGCAGCCAAGAGTGTGAGGAGCATCATGCATTTCAGCCCTTCCCATGGAGGGCCACAATCTCGCATACATAGGAGACGTCAAGGAATAGTACATTTTCAGGCTTCAGACGAGTGACCAGATCACCTACATATTGACTTGGGGGCAGTGATAGAAGGCATATCTTAGCCCCCGGCTTTAAATTTGTCAATAACATTTGTTTATTTACTCCCTGGCTACTGGGAGTAGAAAATGCTAAATATAAAAATACTCTGAATGCTGTACGTATGTTGGTTAGCACATCCATATCTTATATACTTAAAGGTATGTTTCTAACTCAAAATATATCAGGGTAGTTGTTTAATTGCTAATAAATTGCTGATTCAATTCTGGGAGTAGAAGGGTTGCGAAGGTCAAGGTTGTCCTATTTGTTTTTTTTTTTAGGAGTGGTCAGTGATGGCTGCGACAGATATATATTCATCAAGAATGGCACAGAATTTGACCTCTTCACTAATCAGTGTTTCAAAATGATTTACCAATTCACACTTTTTCTTATAGAAAATTGTCATCATTTTACTCACAGACTGTTTCATAGTTGGTTCTAGCTTATCATATTTGTTTTTATCCAAAATTTCTTGAATGAACTTGCTTGAAGCAGGAGAATTGAAACTAAATCCATCAAAGGTGTCATTTTGCAATTTTTTTGATAGATTTTGGAGTGAGAAATGATGTTAATATCTTTTTTCTTTTTTAACTGCTTCACCTTCATTGTTCAAATCAAAATCAGTCATCTTATGCATAGCTTTTAAGTGAACAAACAATCCACTTATTGAACCTCCATCACACTTTTGTATTTTAAGCACTTGACTATGATTTTTACATTTCCTATTAAAATAATTCCAAGTCAAAATGCTAATTAATTTAAAAGAAAATATCTTTACAAAATTAAAATTGTGCCATTTGTTTGCTGGAGGCCAGTCAATTGAATAAAGACTAGTGTGTGTTGTACAGGAACAAGGACTTCATGCAGTATGTTATACAGGCTCAGCACACTCTCTTGCAGTTCCCAGTTGTGCTAAAATGTTTTTATTCATCTGAAATTGTTTTCTTTAAATTTCTGTTGACAGAAAAATATAATTTAAGTTTTATATTCGCCTTACTATAGCTTTGTTTAATAGTTAATGTATTCTTCCTAAAATGGCAATATAATGTGCATATAATATATAAGAAAATTTAAGCAGATGAGACCCACTTCCAATACTGGTATTTTCTCTTAAGTACTGATACCAATTTGTTATATTTGATTTCTGTATAATACCGGTATTTCAATATTGGTATTCGTCCCTATCTTTCATCCCTCAAATTATCACCCTTTTAGTCTCTTACCATTTTTCAGCAAAGTGGTTAAGCATCTTGCTTCTGACAACCCCACTTTCAGACAAACAATATGGCATCCATTTTGCCAGGTCTACTGCTGATGTGTTGACAGTCATAACTCCAATTTGTATATCAAGCTCTAGATAAGAATGGCAAAGCTCGGTCTGTGGCTCTAGATATTTCAAACAATTTCAGCAGGGTCTAGCATGCTGGCCTTTTATGCGTCTACAGCATCATGGGACAGATATTTAGATTAATTCAATCATTCTTATCAAATAGTGAAATGAAGGTTGTGTTGAACGGGTTTGCTTCCAGTTCCTTTCATACAAATGCAAGGACCCTCCCACACTCTCTTTCTTCTGTATCATTCCCTGATGTCATCAGTTTTCAACTAGCTATTTATGCAGATGACACTACTATTTAATCCTGTCTCAGTAGTAAATCCATCAGATCTGACTAAGTAAATCTGGCAGCTGCTCTTAAAAAGGACCTTCAATTAGTGGTTAACTAGAGCAAGAAATGGTTTGTAAATTTTTACACCTCCAAAGCAAAACTGGTTTCATTTAACCATCATGGAGAACCTTTCTGCCTGCCATCAGTATGGCTGATACTAGACTCCAAGTGACCAACACACTATTACGCTTTCTTTTCCACTAATATGAACGACTATATCAAATCAATAGATGCATCTACTGCTAGGAACATTGGATCACTGTATCGTGCCAGAAATTTTTTCTCAGCAGAATCCATCTTGCACATTTACAAATTTATCATTTATCTGTTGAATGCCATTGCCATATCTGGTCTGGTGCTCTTGCTGTACATCTAGAGATTCTTGACAAAATCCAAAGAAGTATCTGTAATGTAATTGATCCTGACCAGACATCTCGACTTCAGTCACTTTCTCACGAAAATGACATGGCTTTTTTCTGTCTTTTCTACAAATATTTTCGTGACAACTACTTTGACAAGCTTTTCTCTCTGGTGAACCCGATTACATAAATTGAAACGTGTTACTAGATTGGCATCTAGGTCCCATCGTTTTACTTTTGAAATAGTCAAATACAACCACCACTTCCACTCCAACAGTTTTTTTTTTCTCGCACTTCCCACCTGTAGAACTCCCTTCCATTTTCTTGCTTTCCTGATAATTACAAGCTTCAAAAATTTAAATGCAATCTCAATCACCATCTTCTGTCTTTTACGTGTTCTAGTGACATTACTGCCTTGCTTGGCATGAATTGATTAATGACTGAATGAATGAGTGAGTGGAGGAAAGTGAGTGAGCGAGTGAATAAAAAAAAATATGAAAATGCATTTACTTTCCATTTGGAGAGGGCATTAAAATTAAATTTAAAAAAAAAAGCTCATTTTTTTTCAATTTATTTATTTTATTTTCAATCCATGCATTGTTTATTGTGATTGACCTATGTTGAGATTGATATTTTATCTACTGAACCTATTAGTTCTATAATTTACAAATTCAGTGTACCTATTCTCAGTCTTTGCCTTCACTTTAACTTCCTATAATCCCATGAATACTAGTGATATTATTGCCTTGATTGGTGTGAAATGATTAATGAATGAATGAATGAGTGAGTGACTGAAGAAAAAAGAGGTTGTATGAGGCAAGATGTTTAATTAATTCGGCATTGATTAGAACTTCTAGTACTTTGCCAAAAAGTGGTAAGACTAATGGGGTAATAATTTGAGAATCAGGTGGTTCTCCAGTTCTTAAAGGCAGAAAGTACAGAGGTGAAATTAAAAAAGCAGGAAGTAGCAAAGCTTTTATTGTAAAGTTTGGAGAGAACAGGATTCAGCTGAGTAGAACATTTCTTTTGGACAATTACAGGGATACCATTGAATCTAGTTTAGAAATGATAGCAGAAATCATGGATGGAGTGATGTGCATATCACTCAGTACAGACTCTGTTCTAGGGGGAAAATCGGGCAGAGATTCTCCAGATGAGTCGAGAGTGAAGCTGGAAGAGAATTTCTGGGCAGAGCAGTCTGCTTTATCTGCAATAGATGAGAGCACAAATTGATTCAAGAAAGGGAGGACTGAGTGTTTGCTCTTATTCAGTACACTCTGGCAGAGCCACCAATCAAACTAGAACCAGTCTTTTGAGAAGCTCTACAGTGTCTCATTCTATCAGTGAATAGTGACTTTGCAACTTTAAAATCATGCTTACATTCATTATGAGTGGTGACAAAGACATCTGTTAGAATTGGACCTGTTGCTCTGGTATAGCCTAAAGAAGTGATTCCTGTGAGCTATAGTGGCAGAACAGGTAGGAAAGAACCAAGAAGCTTATGGCTTCACTTGATATTTCTATGTTGACATGAAAGCTTCAATGACAGTTTACACCCAGAAAGAGTTCCCAGTTGGACATTTCTTAACAGGTTGATTAAAAATATCAGTCCAAGGAGTATCACAAAGGAAATCACAAAATGAGTCCCAATCAGTGACATAGATATGGCACAGTCAAACTGGACCTTGGTCGTGCTTGACTCGTGAACATTGAAGTCCTAGTTGTTGATGGAATGTTGCTAGGCTTTGATGTGCTTTTGGGGATTGATGTGATCAATGGGATCGGTGCTTGGGGGAATATGCATTACTGAGAAACGTTCACTTCTCCAAGGATGATATAGCCCAGTGTGCTGCCATTTCTATCAACAAACCTGATTTTAGTGTGCAATTTGGTCACTGGAAGTAGGTTAGGATTGCTTTGTGAAAATGGACTTTTCCTGACACTGTCCGGTTCGAATACAAGAAAGAACTGCAGCTGTGGTGAGACAATGAATGGCTGCTGCTATATCCTGAAAGTGAGCTCAGTCCACCCAAGGGCCTGATGGCGGTGGTTCAGGAGAACAAACGGAAGGTTCAGCCAGTGCTTGATTACAGGGAATTGAACAATATTGTGGAAGCATTTGCTGCAGATGCAGATGTATGCACCCAAAAGTTGAGGGAATGATAGCAGCAGGGAGTGAACATATCAATGTTAGATTTGCGGTCCTTTCAAACCATGTTGATCAAGGGCAAGAAGGTATTGCCTTACGCAAATTAAGATTTGGTTTAACTGTTGCACCACTTATTGTAAGGGCTATCATTGACTTGGTCAATTTTTTTCAAGTAGGGCCCACCAACCAAAATCTTAACTGACAACAACACAACTTTCACATATGGGTACTTCAGAAAATTTCTCACAGACTGGAACATACAGCTTCAATTTCGACATGTTTATTCATCTACTAGGAATGGTATAATTGAAAGGAATCACAGAAGAATTAAAACCATTACTGTGAGAAAGCAGTGTTCCATACTAGAGGCAGTCTTCTGGCATAATATCACACCTAAGGACAACCTCTCACTGTCTACAGCACCAACATATGCGCTACATAAGTATAACATCTGTGTATAGGACATCGATGTGATGTCTCCACCTGAACTCGAGAAGCATACATGATGGAAGACACTAGGTTAAGACTCTGCAAAGGAGGTGTATGACAAGTTTAAAACAAGCTGCATACCAAGGTTAACATTTCACAGACTGTACAGGTTGACAGAATTCCCTAGCATGTGAAGGACTTGCATCCCTTTCTGGGATCATATTCTCTATTTGAACATGGAGGTGATTCAGTGGAAAGTGAGCTGTTATTTGACTTGAGATCAACTTCACTAGGTGATTCTCTTGATACCAGCAGCATGGAGTCTGGTGCAGGAGAACCCAATGACTCGTCGAGTGGTGAGTCATCTGAAGATGAAACTTATGCTACTTCAGATAAGAGGAGTACCCAGAATTGGAATATAATAGTAAGGCCAAAGGTTAAACTTTGCAAGAAGAAAAACAGTAAAATGGGGAAAAAAACATAAGCTAAGCAATTTAGAAAGGCTTATAGAAAAACTCAAATTATTTTATTAGATGCAATAATAATTCTGACTAGGAAAACAATGATGAGTTAAGAGTTACTTTTATGTTGAAAATTTGCTTATTTCAAATTCTTTACATGATTTATATATGTCTGCATCTTTGTTATTATCACAACATTTCAGCCATTTTTACCCTCAAGCCTTCTTCAGGTGTCTGTCAATCCAGGTAAACTTCAGGGAATTTCAAATTGAAGACTGACATAAGGATTTCTGATCTTTTTAGTACTGTTCAGTTATTGCTTGCTCTGTTGAACTACCCAGTCCTGGGATTGAACACATGATTTCTATGCCACCAAATTCACAAACCAATGCTTTAATCCTCTGGTGAAACAATTCTAAACCTGGGAGTCAAACCTTGTGTTCTTATTGCCTGCCTGCTGTGACCTTGATTGACTTCATTTGCCTGTTGTTTTGTTCTTGGATCTGCTGAGGCCTTTCTGCTAAACCTGTCTCTCTCTCTATATATATATATATATCTCTCTCCACCATCATTTCATTTTCTCTTAAAAATTAAATAAAGGATTTAATTAAAAATTCCCTGGCAGCTACTCGAATCAACACATTCCTGAAGAAGGCCAGAGTTCACAATGGCTAAAATGTTTTGATAATAACAAAAATAAGGACATTTGTCTGGCTGTAGATAATATAAATACTGATAACTCCTCATTCTAGTAATTCAAACAAAAATTCCAAACTATCTACTGAAAAATGTGTTTTCAAATTCCAATTACTTGGAATAAATGTGATTTATGTTTCAAAATGAGGAATTTTCATAATTCTGTGTTCAATGAATCTTGTTTCTCTATTTTTTCAATATGTATTGAATATATGCCAACGAAATCCTCAAAAACAGCAATATAAGCTAAAAATAGAAAAATAATAAGATTAGTTCAAATAATGGGTAAAATAAGCTTTAGCTAGGATAAAATTCGCTATCATCATAGGCAGTGTAAATATGAACTGATACAGGTCAGAAATTGAAGTCATGTCTCAGCTGCCAATTATATGGCTGCCACTCTCAGAATTTATTTTCCACTCAATTGATCAATGCTAAGGAGTTCAAAGAACTTAATCAAACATTCTACTCTCTGGTGTTATAACACTGACATGTCATAGCCAAATTATGGACAACACTTTTCACACTGGATATCAATCATTTTAAAAAAAAAAGTCCTTTAAAAACAATAAAGAATGTTTTTGGTAGAGGGAAAAATAAAAAGGCATAACGAGGGTAGATCAAAGAACCTTCTACAAAGGTGAGTTAAATCTTGAACATCTAACAAACATAACCTGCTTCCCACAGAGTAAGTTGCTTGCAGCATTCACCAAGGTGCATAGCAATGTAGAATTAAAGAGTAGGTATGAGCAGAAGTTGAATGCAACAATCTCATTAGAAGGCATGCAAGTCACAATGACCAGATCAACACAGAGAGAGGAAACAAAGTTAACTCCATTTCACACATTATTACACACTGCATACAAATTTAAAAAAAAAAAAAAAGAAAGAAAAAAATTGAAGTATTTGAAATGTTTCCTTTTAAATATGTATAAATATATATCTGAAAGATAAGTGACCAGATTATTCATTATTTTTCAGTCATAATATTGCTAGTTAAATATAGTCTACAAAGGAAGAGTATGAGACATGAGTCAAAAAATGAGTTATAGCAAACTTGTATTATCTTTAATCTTGAATGTCCCACTTATGACAAAATAATCTTTATAAATATCTAGGCACCTGTTAAACTGCTGCTGTGAAAGCACATCTTGCTGACCATTTGGTTGTGATGGGAGTTGGATACTAGACTATTTTGGCTTTTGATGGGCAGTTTTTAATTTGGTAAATAATTCCTAAGCTAGAACTTGTTATCATTTCAAAAAATTATCTAGAACAACAGCTACAAGAATGGCCCCAGCAGAATTCACTGGCACCATCTGGTAGACAACAATAGTAGATTTCCTGATAAGATTTAAAGCTAATGTGGAAATAGGAGACAATTATTTGAATAGAAAAGAAATATTGGAACGGATTGAGTGCCAGAGAGATATAAAATGCTTTTAAGCTGTATATAGATTGATGGCATTGTACTTGGAGTCTTGACTTGAGGATCTGTGGTCTTCGATCAGCATTAAGAAGTCATATAAGATAATACGACACACACAATACTTACTGTACTTAATTTTTGTCTGAATTTCTAGAATGAGGCATTATCATTATTTACACTTTATATTTGGACCATTATCCTCATATTATTTTTTTTTTTTATTTAAGTGATAAAAATACAAAGAAGAGGACACTAATCTGAATATAAATACTTAGCTTAATATGGTACAAAGCCAGATGGGGGTAATTGAGGTACAGAATTTTCTACAATTCAATTTTCCAAGTAGTCATCTTTGAAAATCAGCACTCAACTTCCCAGCCTTTTACCAATGCTTAAACACCAACCACAGGCAGCAGTAGTAGTTATTTTTAATCAGAATTTCTGTGATGAGGAACTATCATTATTTGCAATTGTTCTTATTGTCTCTGCTACCACTGAAGCCTTGTTGTCAAGCTTAACTTGCTCTACCCTCATTTCATGAAATTTAAGTCTCCAAGTTCTAACTTTAGGAATGTCTCACAGGACAATAGTCTAGAAGATTAAAACTTTGGTTCATGAATTTGGTGGCATAATTGTGAATTCAATCCCTGGGTTGAATAGTAAGCACTCAAACTCAGTGAATGCAGGACTAGCAATAATTGAGCAGTGCTAAAATAGAATAAGACTGGGTATTCATAGATATGGATAATGGAATGGGACTAGTTGATCCTGTAGTTAAAATAAAGGGTTCAGTTTGAAATTCCCTAAAGGTTACCCAGACCAATAGACATCTGAAAAAGGCCACTGTGCAACAGCCCAAATAATAATAATAATAATAAACATGAAGACATCACATAATTTTAAGTAATGAAAATAAATTATTTCAACCACAAGCAAGACTATAGTTCTTTGGTTTTTTTGGTTTTTTTTTTAAAGATGTCTGGCAATGGAAAGGATACAGGGAGATGTGGATTCATGCCTTTTCAAAGAACATTAGCGTTAAATGAACACAAACAGCTTCATACAAAATTTGAATTTGCTATTTTTACTATGCTATTACCATAATTTGTGCCTCTGTTGTTTTCTGCACCTGTTTAAATAAACAAACAAGTAGATATTTGTTAATATTTTATTCAAAGCCACAAGAGTTTGGCTGTCAGTGAGGAACAAACTTATAAATTATCAGGTACATATAAACTTCCTTGTTTCACATGCCATGAAACACAACCTAATCAGGTGACACTGGAAATGTTTAAAATTCTAGAACTACTGAACTACATGCACACACACACACATTTGGTTGCTGCAAAAGTAACGTCTTCTATTGTATCATGTTTGCCTAGAATCTCAAAGGTAGACATTGGAAATATGGCAGTGGAAGTTGAACCTTCATGCAAATAACCTTTTTTGTGCTCAACAACTAAATCAATTCAAATGTTTATGCCTGACATGACATTTGAGTTGTGTCAGTGCCTTTGCAGATGAGGCAACAAATGATGCAAGAGGGAGGGTTTTAAAACACGGTAGATGGTAATAAAGATGATGATGCTTTTGTCCTGGCTCTTGCTATGCATATCTCTCTATCTATCTCTCTATATCTATCTATCTATATATCTATCTATCTATATATCTATCTATCTATATATCTATCTATATATCTATCTATCTATATATCTATCTATCTATATATCTATCTATCTATATATCTATCTATATATCTATCTATCTATATATCTATCTATATATCTATCTATATATCTATCTATCTATATATCTATCTATATATCTATCTATATATCTATATATCTATCTATCTATCTCTATCTATCTATCTCTATCTATCTCTATCTATCTATCTCTATCTATCTCTATCTATCTATCTCTATCTATCTATCTCTATCTATCTATCTCTATCTATCTATCTCTATCTATCTCTATCTCTATCTATCTCTATCTATCTATCTATATCTATCTATCTATCTATATCTATCTATCTCTATCTATCTATCTATCTATCTCTATCTATCTATCTCTATCTATCTATCTCTATCTATCTATCTCTATCTATCTATCTCTATCTATATCTATCTATCTATCTCTATATATCTATCTCTATATATCTATCTCTATATATCTATCTCTATATATCTATCTCTATATATCTATCTCTATATATCTATCTCTATATATCTATCTCTATATATCTATCTCTATATATCTATCTCTATATATCTATCTCTATATATCTATCTCTATATATCTATCTCTATATATCTATCTATCTCTATCTATCTATCTATCTATCTATCTCTCTATCTCTCTATCTATCTATCTATCTCTCTCTCTATCTATCTCTCTCTCTCTCTCTCTATATATATATATATAGTCTATAAATTAATTAGTTTAAAGGCCTTTTCTCATTATTAATTAATTTATGGGCTATTGTTGCTCTACGTATCTTTTCAGCACTTTTTTTTTATAAATGTTTTGCTGGCCTTAAAAATGTTAAATTCTTATTTTTATCCAATTTGATAAGTGCTTAAGTTGTTTTATTATATATTTGTTCCTCACATTTTGTACAATTCCATACCTCTAGCAATTGTCAGGCATATATTGAAAATATATATAAGGAATATACTAGAGGCACAGTGGAGCAATAGATAGCAGCTCAGATTGATGCATCAGAAAGCGGAGTTTGAATTCTAGTAAAGTTTGTTACATTCACTTATGTACAACTAGCACTGGGAAAGGTAGAAATCCATTCTTCTCCCCCTCCCCAGCTATGTGTAAATAGCAGGAGAGACTGGATCCTATTATCTTGGGTGGCAACTAGTCTGCGAGAATGATAACTCCAAATTTAAGAAGAAAAGAAAAAACCTGAGGAGGGTCATTTGAGGATATTGTGGCACATTATGTGCACCAATTTTTTTTCATTTGACTCTTCCAAAAAGTGTTGTTGGCTCTGCATAAGCCTTCACTATCATAATCATGTTTGGGGATAGTTCGCCTGTTTGGTTCTAAAAAAATGAGCTGATGGATCCTCATATGTCTAAAATGAGAGGAGTCTATTATAAAGAATATACATTTGTACATATGTGTGTATGCAAAAATATGCATGAATGTATTTTTAAGTTTCAGTTCTCTTTTCTAATAAACACATTTGCTGTTATTTCATTTGCCCATTTAGGAATATTTTTTTCCAGTATTTTATATTTTCTTTTGTGTGAAAATAATTAATAGCTGTTAAAGGTTTGTATGAGCTTGTATTTTATCATCTTGGGTATAAAAATAGTCTGAATTCACCTTCCTGAATCGACAATGGTGGCGATAATAACGCTATCTATATATGTCATCTGTTCTATGGCTTAGAGCAAAAGAGGACAACTGCAAGACAGACAAGAAATTGAAGAATCTTAGGTTTCCATTCAGTAGTAACAATATATGTATGGTTGACATGAAAATTTTCTTTTTTGCCACATTATTACTTCTTTCTCTTTTTTTTCTTCTCCTCCTCCTGTGGAAGCCATAGCAATTGCCAGAGTTGATGAGAAAATCCAGCCTGAATACTGTAAGTCAGATTCGATCTATTAACACACCAATTGTGGATGATAGGAATTTGTCATAGCAGTTTTATTGCTTAACTGCAAATAATGGATATTTTCTGCTGCTGTCAATGTGACTTTTGTTACATTAATTGGACTAGAGAAAAAGAAAATAAACAAGACATTTATCTTACTTTAGGGTAGCTATTTAATGATTACTAGTTACATTAAAACCCTGAATACTCAAAGCAATTGATCATATATTTTTAGAATGTTAAAAATCACTAGGAGTTCATTAAAAGTCACTGGGAGTTCATTAAAAGTTTTTGCAGTTGTAGAAAAGAATCCTATAATCTAGGAAATAAAAATGTCAACCTGGACTCTTTTGTAAATTTGAAAGTGTTTACTTCAGACATATCCTCAGGCCCTGTTCGTTAACCTACCCTGTACATATATCATTATGAACTTTATGAAGGTAAAGTAAGATCATTTTTAATATTTTGCTATGGTCATTATTATGTATAAGGTGTTACTCAAATTCTTAAGGAATTTGAGCAGATTGATCATTTTTTTTTATATTGACCAATTGATCCAGTATTTCTCGTGTCTAACTGGGTAATTCACCCACCTTCTGAAATGTCTTCATCAAGAAATAAAGTAACTGTTTCCTATCAATTTTTTTGTGCTGTCATTGAGGAAGCTTTTATAGCTTAAATTGACTAAAAGCTTTCAGTAAATTTCCTGTTTTTAAAAGTTTATTCTTTCTATAATTGTTGTTGTTATTATAAATTATTTTATGTGAATGTGACTCTCTACAGATTTTTTTCTTTATCTGTAAATGGCCATGCATTCTAGAAAAAGATAGTGGAGGTGGTTGCCATCTCCACTGTTTCCTTTCTGTTAAAATGATTACCATCCAAGGCTAGAGAGTTCAGTCTACTCTTCTACTTAACCTATAAATGGGGACAGAAGAGACAGATCCCAGGTAGTGCAAAATTGAATGGGACCAGCAAGACCAGAATTTGAACTTTGCTTTTTGATTCCACTTTCTGTGCCAATAATCATTCTACCTGATTTGCTTTCCACTGACTTACCTGCTGCTCCAACTGCTTTGTGTAGATTTTCTGCACTAACAATGAATATATGTGGTATGAGGGGAGAAAATTGTAGTATGGACCCCCACCATGCACTCACACACCAACCTTCTTAACTGCTATGTAATTTCTTCTATATGGGAGGGAATCCTAGACAATATCTTTCCAAATGAAAAGACTTGAAATGACAGATGTGCTTCTACAAGAAAAATCCTAAGAATATTGTGTAAGTAAAATATGAGTAAGGAAGAAACTTATGCTTACAATCAGAAAGAGACAGCTGAAATTTTTGAGGCAAAAAGGCTTGTTGAACTTTCAACACTCACAGAATTTACCGAAAGCAAAACAAAAGAAACAAGGGGAAAACTGAACAAGTTTGTGTGATTTGATGGCAGGGACAAAGAGGAGGGATGGTAAAAGGTTAAATGTTACTTTAACATAACTAAAGATGGAGATTGTAGAGAGTCATGATCATCCATATGCTAAAGAGACATGACATATAAATGATTATGGTAAGGATATGTAGTTTAGATGAGTCTCTATTACTACGATATCATGTGTACAACTTCAAGGTACTGCTGGTTCAATCCACCGTTCTTGCTTTCCCAAACACTTCACAATGTATAATCTGTCTGGTTTTTTTATTCCTCCCTCTTCAATGCTTCAGACCTCTTTTATTAGGCCAACTCTGCGATCGCCCAACCAATTAACGTTCTTCGCTTTTGTTCTTAGTTACCCAGGCAAATAGCCTCCTCTAGTTTGACCAATCAGCACACGGCTTGCTATCGGTGGAAGCATGCCAAACTGTACAAAAACCCATGTTACCGCACATACTGCTACAAGTGGTAGGCGGGAGAGTAATGCCAGTTTCATGGAGCAAACTTGCTGATGTCACGTGTCGCATGTTAAGGTAAGAACCTTATTTGCCTATGCACCAGATGCAAGCCACTCTGGCTCGCTTTCTTCCACAGGGTTGTTCACCACAGGATAGTCATGTTTTGTGAGGATGGCTTGTTAACCACAACTCCATAGTTCATATCCAGTAAAATAAAGGCACTGATATGCAGAGACTGTAAAATGCTTGGTTACTTATTTTAGTGCATCATTTTACTGACAAATGACTTAGACAATAGTCAGTGCATTATTTAAACAAATTAGCAGTGCATCATCAACAGTGCCTTTTTATAGCTATGTGTCTTGTATATTATTGCCAACTAAGACTATTTACATTTTTGTAACTTTTCATCAGTTGAAGACAACTTTAAGGAAAACATCTCACTTTGTTGATTTCATTGTAGACAAAAATGAGTCAATTTTTCTCAACTGAAATATTCAGTATCATCTTCATCTCCAAATGAACATTCACCAATAAAGTGGAAATGGGCATGATAGACATAAAAAAAAAAAACAGCATTTTAAGGGCAAAGACCTCAGTGGAAATGTTGCAGGATATCATGGCAGACTGGAAAACTTTTTGTCATGAAAGAAAAAATATTCAAATTTCATGTAGTGCCAAAATGTTGGACCATTAATTTAAGTTAAATTTAATTTAAAATCGGAATAAATTTGCATTATTTCAAGTGTTTTGACATTCACTTTTAATTCTTTCAATAAGGTTTGAAAAACTCATTTAAATAACATTCTAATCAATTTATGGCTTTAGATAAATTATGAAAAAAAGTAGCAAAGTAATCACTTTAAGTAATGCAGTTAATTGAAATGAGTGATGCGTAATTTGATGCATTATTTTGATTCTCTTGCTACTGCTGGTCATGAGATAGGGTTTTGGAACTCAACAATTTTTACAAAATTCTAGATTAGCAGTGCCTCTAGTTTATCAAGTGACTGAGTGTTACCGTGTATATTGAAATACAGTATTATACAACTGTAGGTACATTCAGGCACTCCTTGACTGTAAATGTGCGAAACTTGTGGGCACATATGGACACTTTCAGCCTTAAAGAGTTAAAAAGTAACTTATGTGCAATTAGATTATTTCTTTTGACATTATCATCATTTTAACAGGTAATATTTACTTGTTAAGACTAATGATCACACACACATGCATGCACACATGTCTCTTATTGTACATCCTATACAATTTCATGTTGACTTAGATGATTGGTTTACATAAGAGGATGGGGAAAGTAACTGACTGATGTGTAGGTGGAAAGTATGTCCTTAAAAACAACAGTCCTTTCCAAAATGATTTTAACAAATCTACTCTCCCCTTCAGAAACTCATTCTGGAGAAATGTCATTTTTGGCCATGGAAGTATAAAAAGAAAAGAAAATTGTTTGGAAAAGGCTGGTGTCAGCAAAACAGAGTTATCAGGAAACAAGGTAGAAATGTCACATGAAGATGATAACCATAAACAGCTAAAGGCTGAACAGTTGATTCTTTAATGAGTGTGAAAATCCAAGTCCTGAGTTTTATTGGTATTTACAAAAGTAACAGGTCACTATAAATGTCATAATTACTGATGCTCTATGGGAAACCAAGAAATACCATTGTCAGTTTAAAAAATAAGGAAAAAAGTTGACTAAAGTGTGATAGAACCAAACATACGAAGTAAATGGAACTAAATATTTTTTATTTGAAGATCAACCAAAAAACTTGAGTACACAATGTCCACAGACATGATATCTCTTTTGATTGATTAGTTTCTAAATTTCTCTTTAAATATTATATTGAGTGCATATGACATTGCATGTGCATATGTCTGTTGTGCCATTTTTCATAATTTGGTAGTTTGAAATAAGACAATGGAATAATACATTCCCTTGTCATTCAGTTTGGACAACCTATACACTAGGCTGAACAATAAAGTAATAAAGTTGAAGAAAAAAAAAATTCAATGTTTTAGACCCTAAAAAATATCAGATATTGGACATTTCAGAAATTATTTGGGTATGAATAAAATTATTTTTTAATTTTTTTAATTTTATTTTATACATATTTAGGTCTGTCATTGAATTAAAATATATAACACATTCAAATGCAACCATACATACACAATTTCAATGAAATTGAAATGTTGAAAGGGTTAATTTCCCTTTCTGGTTGGCAACAACACCTAGTTTGGGAAAATCATGTGAAATGTATGACCTTTAAATTGAATTTTTTTGTTTTTTTTTAATTTTTTTTTTTACTTTTAATAAATTTACTCAAAATTGGGAAAAGACAGCTGAAAGTCTTTGAACACATCATGAGGAAGGAGGGCTTGGAAAACTTAACACTCAGGAGAAATATTCAGGGCAAGACATATAGGGAAAGGCAGCAAGCCACTTAACTGATTTAGCTTGTGTGAATGAATGGTGAAGAGAAAAATTGCAAAGAGCCACACAAGATAGAAATTTGTAAGAGCCATGATCACCTATAATCTGTCCTATGATGTGGCACATCGAAGAAGCATTTAAATAGACAAACAATTTAAATTTGAAATTTGATGATCTTGCTGTCTGGAAGTGACACGTATGTCAGTAGTTTTGATTAATTTATATATATATATATATATATATATATATATATATATATATTATTTTTTTTTTTTTTTCATTCAGTTTAGTCTTTGTAAAAATTAATTTTAGTAACTGCTTATTTCTTATATTTTTTTATACTTCACTTAACCTACTACAAGAGCACGATCATGGAGCACCCATTCAATATTATATTGATTTACTCAACATATTGTAGATATGCATTATTTTAATATTTATATTATTCGTTAATTTTATTTTTGAAAATTACATCAGTATCTTTTGCTTTTATGAGGAGTTTCTTTTTTCTTCTAAAGTTTGAACTTTTACGATTCGTTCTGATCTTGCTGATTACATAAGAAATTCTCAGAAGCCCATTGTAAGACACTTCTTTCAGTTTATTGCATTGGTAATTCTTTAATTGTAATTTTTGCCTATTTTCTTGGTACAGTGTTTGTCAGTTTTTTTGTAGTTAGAATCTTTGGATTTTTCATTTCAGAAATTGATACTTCCATTTTAAATAGGTCATTTTGCTCTGTTTATTCCAGTGGCATCTCCTTTATAGAAAGACATCAATTTTTATAAAAGAAAGAAAAGAAGTTGTTCAAGTAATTCCTTAAGAGACTTCTCATTTCTTTCTTCAACATCATGAGCTTAATGTTTTATTTTAGTTTTCTTTTTACCAAATCTGTACAATCGCTGTCAGTGTCAGTCATAAATTTATCTCTACTCTCCACAAATGACTCACTTTATTTTCCACACCAACAAACAGCAAAGGGGAAATAAATTTGACTACTTAGATCAAAATGAGAAGAACAGACTGGCAGAAAACAAAAGCAAGAATAAAAAATTATAGTAATTGTACTTGGAAAATTCTGAAATTAAGTTTGCCAAGATTTCTCCTCTAGTATTTATGGAAGGCTGTTTTAAATTTTGGGAGCAATGTCAGGCATACACACACATGCACAGTCTGTCTATATAATTTGAATATCAATTTTTTTCTTTCAATATTGTGTTTTTAAATTGATAAATAATATATGCTGGAAAGATAAAGTTTTTATTTTTTTTGTTAGAGGAGTGAAGACAACACTAAAAACATGCTTATGGGATTTTTTAAATTTTATTTTATTTGTATATTCTAATTCTAATCTTTGTCATTTAAGTCTGGATTTGCAGATTGTGTGTGTGTGTGCGGGGAAACTCTGTACTAATGTTGATTTTATTTTTCTTAATTTTTTTTTGTAAAAATGTAAAGCATTGTCAAGTGAACAATGGAAAATCAGGCCAGTCGGGTATACCTGTTTTTTTGTTACTCAGATAATCTGGTCATGTACAAGAGCAATTAATGTAAGGTTGTTAGCATTCTGAAAGGTAGGACTGAGTTGAATACTCGTAATCATTTTCATTAATTTTACAATTTGACATTTGTTTGTCTATGATGACAAGACTAATGTAAATGTATATAAGAATGATTTTTTCTATTGCAAAAGCTTTTTATCCCAACTGGCGTTTGGTCATGTTATAAAGAAATTGAACTGAATAATCATAATTTTGAGAAATGTCAGCGACATATTTAAAATTTTTGAATTAATCAGACTGACTGTCCTATTGTTCATCAGGTAGGTGGCCTGCTGCCTTCCTCTGCCTGTTTTGCCTTCAATATGTCCTGTGAGTGCCAAGTTCTCCAACCCTTTCTTCCTTATATGTCCAAGAAATTTATACTGTACCTCTTTCTGTTTCTGAGTATGTGTGCTTTTTTGTTCCCATTTTTCTTGAGGCTTCTTTGTTGCCTACAAACTCTGTCCATAGTATTCCCAACATCCTCCCGTAGAGCCAACACAAGGTAACTTTTTGTTTTTTCTTCTAATTTTTGGGACATTGAAAACACAATCAAAACAAGATTACATCTTTTTTTTTAGTGAATGTATTTATTTATGATGAAATGAATGTGATAGAAAGTTCTTGAGCCCCAGCCTAGAAGCCCTTCTTAAAAAAAATTAAAAACCCCAAAAACTGATATTCAATCATTTGGTCAGATTTTAGGAAATGACTTGAACTTTTCAGCACCCCTTTGTATAAATGAGTACTTAAATCCATGAGTTAGTGGATACTCTTTACATTTAATTAAACTTTCTGAGTTTGTTTCAGATTTATATTTAGACACTCTTACAACTAAAGCTCTTGGCAGCCATATTGTCTGTCAGATTTCTATTAAACAAATTGGTTGATTCCTTTGCAATTGGCTTACAAAATGATAAAATACTCTCATGCTGTTTTGTTTCTGGCCTGGCATATTTCTATAATTAATATATTTCTTATGTCAACTATCCAATAGTATTTATAAATTCATCATTTTTAACTTAGAAGCCATACTTTTAGGCATGTAACTCAATTTATCTTAGTTGTAAAAAGATGATATAGATTTACATAGGCTTGACTATTTGTTCTCAAGTGTGCAAACTACCAAACTTTTATGAAGGATTTAAAACTTAAAATTATGGCTGGCTGCTTGTATCCAAGTATGTCTGTGTGCTAGAGTGGCTATCTAATTCCTGTTGTAGACACCTGCTCAGGCACATTTGTGTTTGTTCCACAACCACAGAGCCAACCTATGATTTATACTGCAACAATGTTGAGCAGACCTTACTTAGTCAGTTTGGGGAGATGATCCCCTTGTATGGTTTAGATTTAGTGTTAGCATATGGCATTATTGGGAAGAACTTGAAAAGTACACCACAGATTGACTTCTACCTTGTTAGCAAAATTGGTAGATGAAACTGTTTAGAGTTTTCAATGATTGTATCATCGACATAGATATAAGGTTAGCCATTTTCTGCCAGTCCTTAATTTATTTTCAATACAATGAGTCTCATTGTACTTTTTGATAATGCTATGAATTGTCAATCTTGGAACATTTAAACACTTAAAATGTGTTATATATCCTCCATCACACTGTTTGTACACATCAACTATCTTCATTCGAAGCTTCTTGTCAAGTTCAGCTGTGTTCACTGTGGTTGCAGAATGATGAGTTAGCACTCAGATATTGTCTTCTTCATTACATTTTAGAATGTTATAAAATCAGGTCAGTACTATTTCATTTTCAAAGGGTTTTTGGATTAAATGTCAAATTAATTACAATTGCCATTGAGCAAATAATTATTTCATAATTTTCATAAGTAGTGGGTGGAATAGAATTTTGAATTTAGAAAATATATAAATATTCACTTGGGGCAAATACTCCTGTCCACAACTGTAGGTATAGACAAAACAGAATAATACATGAGTTGCCCTAATAATGGGTTTAAGTGCTATGTGATTTTATCCAGCCATTTAACATCAAACATATAATAATGTGATTTTTGTACTTACACGCAGAAAGAAAAGGATAACTCGGCTATTTTCATCTTAACTGTTGTATTTTTTATAAGTTTCATACAACCACTAAGAGTCTTAATAATAGGTTTTATATTTAATTTAACCCTTTAAAATCTGAGTTTACTTTGCTGGATAAGTAAAATTTTGCCTCATAAAAGTGCATTCTTCATGAAGATCATTCTCTCCATTCTGTGTTTTTCATTGTCATAGAAACTATCACTCCTGTTGGTGATGGAACATTCTTGAGTTGAGGGATGAAGGTAAGATGATATCACTCTCCCTTCTGCCTAAAGGAACTCACCAAGGCACCTGGACTGATGCCTAAAAAACTTCCCAAAAAATATGAACTCACACTTTTATGAGCATCTCCACGATGTGGCTAAACTCAAACAAATCAAAGACCTTATATGGGCAAAATAAACAGATAGCTTTTCTTTTCTTTTCCTTCTAGTATACAAAAAATCAACCCAAAATCAGATAATAAAAATGTCTGCAAAAAAAAAAAAAAAAAAATCATTAAACTAGCAAACGACATGTTTGCAAAACTTTTGACACTTGATTACATTATTTTTTAATTTAAAAAAATAATGTATCTACAAAACAAGTGTACATATGAAAATATAACAAAATATTTATTTTTATTATTTTAATTTCCAACATATATAATGTGTGTGTATTGGTTGTTGGCTCCTATAAGAAGCTCTCTGCCCTTTGACAGGTCTTGTTTTTCATCCTGTGGGATGACATACAACTCTCCTCACCAGTAGAAAAGTTAATGCTTATAGATTCAAATATAATAAAAACAAAAAAAAAAAAAACTGATTTAAACATTCATAACCAAAGAAGGGTTGATCCACTGTAAAATCAACCACACCCAATCTAACCCATTTTGAAAGATTGGAAAGCACAATCATACACTCCCTAAATTTGTCTTTGTTCTCAGCTAATCTTAGTAAATATCCAGATGGTTAAAATAAGCTCAAAGACTGTCTGTTCCTGCCGATAGCAGTAAAATACTGCTATCACTTGAGTAAATCCAAAAATGCATTGTCTTTGGTCATAGTACTGAAAAGGATTTAATAAAAAAATCTTTTAAATTCTTCTAAAAAAAATCTCTGGTTTTATGGTTTCATTCTCTGAAGGTGGGAAATATTTAATGAATCATTGTATAATAGTTGAACAAGATTTTATTACTCTCTGATATAGATTTTTTTTTCTATGAAAGATTCTGAAAAGAAGAAAAAGGAAGATATTAGCTTTGTTAATGCAGAAAATGACTAAAGCAAATGTGTAAGAGAGGAATATTCAAGTCAGATGTGGAGTATAATGGTTATTGGCACAAAAAGCTAAATCAGTCTGTTCAACTTTTGACTTCAGTTCACACTCATGCCTATCTTCCTCTAATTCTGGGTTAAATAACAAGGGAGACTGGGCTCTCTTGTTTTGTGCAGAGATGGAAAATACTGGATTCAAATCACCATTAATAATGGAGCAGACTGGGTTCTTTAACATTGTTAGGACAACCAGTCTAGGAGTAAAACAATTCTGAGTGCAAAACAAAACTGAAAAGTGATGGGCTCCATCCAGTTATCTTGCCTAGTGCTGCTACATACAACCCTAATTTATTGCAGGACTTGTGATTATGCAAGTCTGTAAGTAGTGAAGTTAAAATACCCTTGTGATTATTGACTCCTTTTCTTTCTGCACTGCCAAAATTTGCTGTACCACCTTTATATACAATAATTTGCAATGCATTTCTATTCTAAAATGATAATTTAAAAGGTATTTCTCTGAGGTTCTAGTATTTTTTTGCTGCAAAAAGTGAATCGGTTTTGTCATATTTGTTAAATAAATCTTCACTTTACCAATCTAGTACTAGACCAGTAAGACTTGAAGCAGTCAGACATTTCACCCATGAATCAAGATGGACAGCTACATTTGTGCTTGTCTTATAGCATTCTTCATTTTTTTTTTTCCTGTGATTCATTTGTGTACATCCACTTTGCTTTTCCAGTGTGAAGAAGTGCATCCATTGAAGATTAGACAAGAAAGGAAGGGAAAAAAGAAAGTCAAAACATAAAAATCTTTTGTATTCTGTCCCTAACTCTCCCTTGATCATTCTGTTTGATTTGCTTGCAAACAGACTTGTATATCAATTATGCAATGGTATTTTATCTTTTGGGAGCTAAACTGTTATCATTGTATTCTCAATTGCACCAAAGTACATAAAGGTGGGTGTTAGTATTACAAAAATGTATGGCAGAAATCCAGGTTGAAACAGATGAAATCTAATGTTTGACCCCTCACTAATTAGGGATGGGAGGCTTTACCTAGAGTTGGACACTGGCCAAGCTAAAAACATCTTCTCTTGGGATACATTTGAGTCATTGTTATTCTTATATTGATTATTTATCTAATTCATGTTTGCATATCCTTACCAGAAATTCTCACCTCAAATTTTCTGCTCCTTCTTAAATATTCTTACTAAGTTGAATCCTTTAGTAAATTTTCGTTTTCTTCAATCTTATCTACACTGTCCTTAAGAGTATTCTAAGTACTATATATTAAAGAGTTCCAGTACTAGACTTGGTGACAAACTTTTTTTCTTAATGCTGCTGTTGCTGAAGCCTTGTTGTCACTTCTCTTTCTTTACTAATGTCACCTATGTTGTATTTATTTCTATGATGGCCCAACTGAGGAACCCTGAGCCTAGCATATGTGCTGATTTTTTTTTCAGATGTCCAAATGCATTAGTTATTATCACAGTCTCCTTAATGTTTTTTTATTCTCATATTCTTTCACACTCAGTAACTCCTTTCATCTTAGTGGCTTCATTGCTTTACTTGTGGGGTGAAATGGTAAAAAAAAAAATAACCCTACAAAAATAACATTGATAGTTTTATTTCAGGCAAAATTCTGTCAAAGTATTTGAAATCTTTAATACCAAAATAGTTCATAATGATGTATCATCAGCTACATCTGAACTATTCAAATCTGTAATTTAACTGATATTTTTTGCCTTTTTCCCAACAACCTGCTTCAATTCATTGGCTAGTTTCAGTAATTTACTTGTTCATTTTCTAGTGTGGCATCTGTTTATTTATAATAAAATTAATAGGAATTGATTCTATTGATTGGTAGTTTTACTCTTTAGTTTTGGTAATAGAATTTTACTGAGCAGTATTTGAATTTGCAAATAGTTGCAGAACTAAGTACTTTTGTATTATTTTAATTTGATGGCTTACTTAGTTGTGCATTCAACACTAGTCGATGTTCAATCTGTGGTTAAAAAGAAATGGCAAAGATGAAAACAAGACTCCATTTTTAAAGGCATTCATCTTTGCCATTTCTTTTTAACCACAGATTGAACATCGACTAGTGTTGAATGCACAACTAAGTAAGCCATCAAATTAAAATAATACAAAAGTACCTTGTTCTGCAACTATTTGCAACTTCAAATACTGCTCAGTAAAATTCTATTACCAAAACTAAAGAGTAAAACTACCAATCAATAGAATCAATTCCTATTATTTTTATAACAAACATTTTGGTGATAAAACTGTTTTCATCACGGTATGCTGACCTTTTTAATTTTTTTCTTTTTTTTTTCTTCTTTTTTTCTTCTTTTTTCTTTTTTTCTTCTTCTTTTCTTCTTTTTTTTCTTTCTTTTTTTCTTTTTTTTTTTTGTATTTTGTTGAGGTACCTATTTTGAAGTTATTTTTAAAAAATCTATTTATAGCCTGATAATCTAAAAAAACATTTTATTTTTTGATAAGTATGTGAGGACACTTCTTGTTTGACTATATAAAGTAGACTTCTGAAAATCTGATACATTTTGATATTCAAATAATTTAAATATTTTATCTTCTATATTTGATATGTAAAATGTAGTATAAATTTATAATTCATATTATTAAGACATATTTTGCGAGTCTTGTGAAAAAAAATGAACTCAAAAATATAAAACTGTTTAAAATTAAAAACATGATAGTATTTATTGTTTTTAAACTTGTGTACTTTGGTATTAGGATGTGTGCATGGTAAAATGGATATTGGTACAGAATGAGAAATTGGAGAGCAGTGTTCAAATTCCAATCAGGTTTGTTGCATTCACAAACCCTCATGGGAAAAGCCGTTTCTTCTTCTCCCGGGTATATAATTATAAACCAAAGATCATGTTAAACGTTTTTGGTTTGTTGCAGTTGACAATAAATCTATAAAATTTTTGATGTGTTGTTGCTAAACAAGTTTTTCTAAATCCTTGATAAGGAGGATTGAGGAGAGTGTATCAAAATACAAACAGTTATGCACTGAGAATTATCTTTAACACCTTTGCATTATTAAGTAAACTTTTCTTTCAAAGTTCATTTACAAATGCAAAAGTCTTACAGAAACTTTCAGTCTAGTACAATATCATGATTCTAGCAAATGCTGCTAAAGCACCTATTTTTAATCTGGGCAAAATTAGGACCGAACAAGGGAATTTTCTAGTATGCAAGGAGGATTGTTGGGTGTCATGTGTAAATGAATTAATATATTCCCCCACTCTCTACTATTAGTTGAAATAACTGATAGTATTGTATAATCTTTTGAATGTATTTGTTATTAGTGGAGCATCTCAAATATTTTCTTTTTTCAGTTGAAGTCAATGTCTGTATGAAGTGTATGTGTAAATAATTGCTACTTAATTACATTTTTCAAAAGTCTCACTTCCAACTTGGGAATAATGTCTTATCTGTTTATATATTCCTGCCTTTTTGGTTAAATGATATTTTCATATTCAATCTTATGTTAATTTCACATTACTTTTTATGGTAGTGAATCCCAATAAAAATAAAATATATAAACAAAAATAAAAAGGATTTATATTAAAATAAGTCATTTGCACTTTGCTTTAAAACTTTCTCTAAATCTAAATTTCTCTTTCTATATTTCTCTTAACTAATGAGAAGGCAACCCTCAAATAAAAAGAGGATGAAGAAGAAAAGACTGAATCTGGCTGAAAAATGCCAGAAGTTTGCAGGATCAGAGCCTGTTTGTGACTGAAAAATACCAAAAATCAGTGAGACTCCATGCATAACCATCATTAAAAAAAAAAAAAAAAAAAAAATGTCAGAAAATAAAATAATTTTAGCCAATCAAAAAATTGACACAGAGACTTTTGATGTTAGCCAAAACCAATGTTAGCTACAGAGTCTTAGAGCCTGGTCAGAAGGATAGAAGCTGACATTTCAGAGCTAGAAACAGAAAGGACAATGAGAGTGACAAACAGATGTGACTACAGCAAAACCAGCCAAACATGATGAGTGGAGAAGTAGTTAAGTCATCTGCTAAGGAAATTTCTGCCATATCACATTATACTAAGATTTCTGATATAAATAGCTTTTTAAATGGAGATATATATCAGTTAACATTTATAGTTCAGAAATATATTTGTTTCTTAGTGTTCGTTCAGTTTTATGAAAAATGACTTCTTCAGGCCACTACAAATTAATGTTTTATTCATACACACGCACACACACATACAATTCTCTTTTTGCATTGTTTTGAAATAACATAGTCTAGCAAAAAGAACAGATTTTTTTTTTTACTTTAACACAGTTTAAAGATCTGCCCTTGTGTGACTACCAGATTTATTGCAGAGAATGTATATGATTCCATGTTAGTTTATAGTTGAGATGATGAAGTGGTTCCACTAGCTGCAAGTACAATTTGAGAAAGCCTCCAAATAATGTTGAACAAGCTTGCAATTCCATCATAATTTGAATATGATTATGGCACGTGTTATGAAGAATCCTATAAAGAACTAACAAAATCACAGTGTCTGATAATGGAATTCGTATTCAAAACCAGTGAAACAAAAGAAATACAAAATGTTAATTTTATTCAAGATACACATGAAGATATATCACCATTAAATATTTCCAGTGACGAGAGAGATTTTGTGCCACTGAAAAATGGCAGAAAACGGGTATGTTTACTGTTTTGTAGTGACACTGAATGATTGTTATATGTATGTGTCTATATGAGGTATTATGTACACTATTTATATTTTTCGGACTATTGTCCTCATCTTTGTCGCCATATTTATTACAACGTTTCGACTGTTGTATGCTCCAACCTTCTTCACATGGTTGGAATGTCGAACTGAACCCTTTATTTCACTCACTTGGGTAGACTGTTCTAGTTCCACGTGCTATGTCTAATGGATGTGAGTTATCTCCTGTTAATTCTGGAATGAAACATGATAAACATGGTGACAAAGATGAGGACAATAGCCTGAATAATGTAGATAGTGTTATATGTATGTATAAACAAAAAATTCAATTCATGTGTTTATGAAAATTAACATTTTTTTTATTAAATATATTTGGATAGAATCTATCTCTAATTTTCATATGTACACTGTATATATATATATATATATATATATATATATTTTTTTTTACATGGTTTTATATAGCATAGTAGTTTCTGGAACGTATCCACTGTGCACAAAGAGAATTGAGTGTATATATATTTTTCAGCTCTTGTTTTTGTTCTCTTTAAAAGCTTTTTTTTTTTTTTTTTTTTTTTTTGTGTGTGTCTATGTTGGTATACGTGCCTGGTTTGAAGAGATGTCTATGTTTACTTATTTATTTGCTGCTCATCAATGAATGCAAAATTACTGTTTTTCTGTTGTCAATAAATTTAGATCAAAAGCAAACACATTTGATGTAAAATACCCCATCCCTCTTTTTCTCTCATACTCTTAACAAATTCTCTTCTGGTCAGATCTTGACTCTTGAGATTCTTACCTCTTTTATGTATTTCTAACTTTTTTAAAAAATTTTTAATCGGTTTGAATTGCTCTTAAGGTGACTGCTTTCTAAAATTGAAGAAACCTGAATTTCCATCTATTTTTTGCTTTTTTTTCAAACTATTTATCTCCACTTGAAAAGCCTTCTTCAAAATGGACATTTGTAACTCCTCCTCATTCTGTGGCAACATGCACACATTTTACTCTTCTTCAGCAGAGTTTTGTTACTGTCAACTTTCAATTAATCACAATATTTACTTCTCACTGCTTCTTCAATTATTTTCTGACTCTTATGTCCATTTTATTTTTAATCGCAGTAATTTGACCAATGTATTCTCCTGCCTTTTTCAGTAAATGTTGAATCCAGTAATATTCAAAATCATTTTGAACAGAACCACTTGTCAGATATTTTTATCAAACATTTATAATACTGTTGGAAAATATCCTAAGGGATGAAGATGCCATTTTCTGCTACTGGGATTTGAGTGTAGGACAATAGCCTGAGGGGGAAGACATTATTTCTAGCTGTTGGGTTTCTGAGTGTAGGACAATAGCCTGAGAGAGGGAGACACCAATTCTTGTTGCTGGGGTTCTGAGTGGAATGCACTGGCTTGCTAGATATGTAGGAAAGAACTAGAAGTTAAAATCCTGAGAAACAGTTGTGGGTGGGAGGGATTAGAAAATATAAAAAAAAGAGAATATGATCAACTTTGGATGAAAAATGGTTCATTAAAATTCTCTCAATTTCTAGGAGTCGACTTTATCCAATTTCATTTTAAATAATAAATGAATGCCAAATTGGATAATGGCTGAAGGAATTAACAATTGAAGATAACTTCCCAATCAAGGTTACAACTTTAGCTGTATCATTGTTTGTCATTCTTTACATGATTTACACTTGGACTCTTGTTATCATCATTGTTGTTATCATGTTTCAGCTGTTGTGCCCTCTGGTCTTCAATGGGTGCTTCAGGGAATTTTTCACATTTTACTCTCCATCCCTAGGGATATTTTGTCTTGTTCTTACTTAGTACTGCTCAGTCAAGTGGATAACTGTTGGTTTGTGAATTTGATGACACAGTAATTGTGATTAAGATGTTCCCAAACATCCCAGAATGAGAACAATCTATTACCTCACCTCCATAGAAATAAAGGGTTCAATTTGAAAGGTTATCCAGATTGGCAAGCACCTAAAGAAAGCTGCAGGACACAGGTCTGAAACATAATAACAACAAAAGCTGAAGATATTAGTCTTAATGTAAATAACTCCTTATTCCAGAAATTCAGACAGGAATTACTTGTTTGTTGTCAAGCAAGGAAATTTAAAAATAAAATACATAAGGTATCTTTTTTTTTCTTTTTTTTTAAATAGATATAAAAAAAAAAACTCCCTTAAATAATATTTAACATGAAATTTACTTTTGATGTCATGAGTTGAAAAAACTTCAGATAGCAAAATATAGATTTAGATGATTGAAGATTATGTAGTTACATTGTTCCATGAATGTATATTCATTGGTATATTCTTATTAGTCTGTATGGTCATTGCATGGAACATAAACAAGCCGATTGGTTAATATGCAATTAAATTTATGCTGTTTTTGTAAAGGACAAAAATTATTTGGTATCTTGTTCTTATTTGAGTAAACCGGATTCAGAGTTACTTACCTATGAATATTGTTGGTACAATGTTGAATTGTTTTTTGTCTCTACCTTATATTGTAAATGTTGAAGGAGTTCTAACTTTCAACATTGATGTTTGTTGTTTGAATCATCTGGCCACAATGTTTTTCCATTGGAAAAAGTCAGTCAGGATTTTAATTTTTGATGAAACTCATAAGTGATTTTTGCAAGGATTTGTGGCATTCATTTTTCTTTTGACTGGCTTGCTTTGGTGCCAAAGAAATGTGTAAGTCATGTCTTTAAATATTGGCTTGAAAACTTAAATAACCTCATTATATATAGACTTTTATATGGAGATGAACTATAATTTGTATACAACAGTTTTCTATATAAATTGTTAAAAATGGATTCATGCAAATTATATCCAATAAATCTTAAAGAAGATAATCCTTTATCAGACCCTACAAATTTTGGTCCTACAAAATCACAAAGAGATTTATGAAATAATCACTGCAGCAACAACAGAAATGGTTAGAACATGTGTGGGTAATTCAGTTCACCTGTCATTTGCGATGACTGAAATAGATTAAAGTGCTTGCTTTCGTCCAGTCCTCCGGTCTACCAACTGAGCTGTTGCTAGTGACCGCCTATTCTCTCGTTCTCGTTAGTACGTACACTGTCGCACCAACAGTGTGTCCTGTTCTGTTCTGTCCCGTCTTCCTCACAGACTCGTTACTTATGTCTGCATTGGGGGCAATTAAAATTTGTATATGAGACTTACTTCTTGTTCGCCCGAGACTTCCGATCTTATAAATTTATGCTGACTTGAATTTTTAGTCTTTTTCATTTTTCTTTTTTAATGCCAGTCACGATCTTTCAACAAGACCTGACACGCCATGTAAATTCACTTTGCGGGAGGTTAGTCTTCTCGTTCCTCACACTCCCCATGATCTCATAATCGCATAGATGACAGGGTGGGTGAGAACGCCTTCGCCAAACATCTCCTTCGTAGAGGTGGAGGGGATGCTTCCGGTGGCAGTACTGCAACGTCTATGTTCTGCGGGTCCTTGGCATTTTTGGTGTCATCACGACCTTCCTCATCGTCTGAATCTGTACTTTCTGATACAGAAGGCAGACCATCTGACTGCATTGTGCAAAACATTGTTGTCACTATCAGACAACGTATCTTTGCTGTATTGCTCTTCTGGGATGCTTAACTTGTGTCGCCGGCAAAGGTTTTATACATGGTGTGGCACGCCATTGATCCAGACTGTTTGGGAGCTAATAACTCCATCAACTTGTCCTCTACTAAATCTAGTGGTACAACGTCCATTAGGGGGCTTGACCCATATGATATCACCAAATTTATATCGTTCTTTGGTATTCTTCGGAATGTTTGGTATTACTTGATCTATCCCCTTTATCCGCAGTCTTTATGTATATATTCTGTTGGCTGGCACAGTTGATGGTGTTACATCGTCTTTGGGCATGACGTTGTACCAATATACAGCTTCTTGAATGGAGCCCTGTGTTCTGGCTGCTATTCTTTTAACAGTGTGGTGACACCGCTCTGCTATTCCGTTACCCTCTGGATTGTATGCACCTCTGTACCTTACTTGTACTCCCCATTCGACCAAGAAGTCCTGAAAATCTTGGCTACAGAAGGTTGAGGCGTTGTCTGTCAATATTTCAATGGAGGGACGACTGGACTGGGGCAAGGTCGACTGCACAGCATTCCTCTCAAATTTATATGGCCAAACTAACCATCCCTTTTGTCACTGTAGGACATACTTTCTGGACGAAGTAAGTGGAACACCAGGATGACCGCTCTTGCTATGTATGGCGTGGATTTGTTCGATGGTCAGCTAGCTCGTAACAGCTGCACAAGTCGGTGGCTCTGATCCCTGTTTCAACATGTCAAGCCATCTTTTTGGTATTCGAGTCAACTTATCGGCCACGTTCTTCCATAACGTAGTCAGTGTGATGTCAACTACCAAACTGTATTCTTTGATTAGCTGCTGTAGGTTAGCCACTCTCCTGTGCACTAGCATCTCGCTTGCATCTTTCGTCCTCACTCGGCTCTTGCCTGTCAGAACATTCTGCAGCCATTGGTACACACATACCGAGTCCGTGTATAGGTGTACCACTCTGGCCCAGCCACTGTAATGCAAAATTTACACCTTTCACTGCAGCATCCAATTTGGCCAGGTTTATATATTGTGTGTCATTTCTTGGTCGAAGCCAGCATGCATCTTCCAGTGTAACTCCCCGATTTTCCAGCACCACTCCTATTGACAGGGAGCTTGCATCAACCCATGTGTTGACTTCTTCTCCAGTCACACACCAATCTTACTGAACAGGGTCGTCTTGGTGCACTCTAGTCAGCATTTCAATGATCA
This sequence comes from Acanthosepion lycidas, assembly GCA_963932145.1. Classification (NCBI taxonomy): domain Eukaryota; kingdom Metazoa; phylum Mollusca; class Cephalopoda; order Sepiida; family Sepiidae; genus Acanthosepion; species Acanthosepion lycidas. The sequence goes on from OZ010574.1 coordinate 81,678,214, forward strand.
TCTACGTAAGAGGGGTGTCTTTTATATGTCATGCCACCTATTTGTTATAGGGACAGAACAGAACACATTGTTGGCGTGACGGCATACGTACTAACGAGAATGAGAAAATAGGAGGTCACTAGCAACAGCCCTGTTGCCCCCACCTAAATTTATTATTAATATAACAGAGTTTTTGGAGTGTCCCAAGAGTTACACTCATTTTGTGGTAGGTGGACTCTTGGAAGACCCCCAATAACTAAAGAAAATAGAAAAACGAATAGTGTCAGTCTGCATGGTTGACAAGCATTTGCACAAAATTTGTCACTCCACAAAAGTCACAGTAGTGAAATCACTGGAGTCCCTGAGGGTTAAGCCCCAGAGAATTGTTGAAGGTTCAGGCTACTTCATGTGGGACATATTGCTGCCCACACCGGAAAATTGCATTAAAGTATCGAATTGAAATCTAATAATGAAAGATCTAATCCATCAGATCAAATACGAAAGCAGGCGTAGGACCTATGTGACAATATTCAAGGTCCCTCTTCAGGTTATTGGTGAGCAACTGGCTGTGTTCTTTTCACAGCATGGAGACATACTGGATGTCTCTTGCAATAGCCTGAACATGGAATGGAGTTTTGAATTCTGAGTCAAATACTACCATGGAGGAACCAAAAAAAAATAAAAAGAATCATCCTGGATACAAGAAAACAGAAAAAAATTTAAAAAACTCAAGACCAAATTAGAAGCCAATAAGAAAACATCTTCCAAAAAGCTAGTTCCCTCCTTGACCTCTATCCCATCCTACCCTGTTTCAAAACCAATTTCTAAACTACCATCCACACATTTGTCCCCATGTAAAATTATCCTGCTTGAGAGAATTCTCAGTCCCTTCAGGAAAACTACATCACACACCTACTGTCCTAATCCCAGTCCTTCCCCAGCAAAAAACCATCCAAAAATGCCCCCACCTGCCAAACGCTAGAGAAGTCCATCAGCAGAGGCAATGGAAATGAGGGAAAAACAGAACAAACTCCCATACAATCTAGGGGAGGATGTCTGTCACATTTCCCCAGCCAAAGTTGAAAGAGTTATGGAAACAATAAAAGAACTAAGGTACCTATTGTCTATAAAGTAATATGCCAACAAAGATGTCAAGGTACCAACTAACTTTCTGACTGTCATCCAAACTGGGTCAGGGATGTGACAGTCACGGTGAATGGTCAAGGAGGCCATAAAATCATTTGATATGTCACCTCCCCACATCCCATTTCCATTTTTGAGAATGAAGACATCCAAAAGTTAAGAGTTCTGTTCAGGGAGGGTCCCGGTTTTGGTTCACCCCTCTCTTAATAGAGCATTAAAACTAACTTTTCCTTGGGACATCGGTGGTCTTTCTCAGGATGGCACTATCAAGAATAAGATGGGCCAAGAGTCAATGGGTGAGGCTGTTGGCATCTTAATCCATTCCCAACCCTAATTGGACAGATAATGATTTGGATTAAGAATGGCAACTTGGATTTGGTGGTGCGTTCTAGTTACATTGACAAATTAAGAGAGTCAATGTCAGGCTTTTAGAATGTCCAAGTTTTCATGATATAGTTTACTCGGATCATAGGCTTGTCCGGGTTTGGGTAAACTTAGAAGCCTAAGGTTAATATGGCTTGTTTCTGGAAATTGAATACATCATTATTTAGTGAGCAAGATTTCTGGGACCAGCTACTACTAATGTTACAGTAGGAATTGATGGGGGCTGTGGTTGGGAATAAGTGGTGGGATCCGTTAAAATCTAAACTTAGGTCTTTTGCTGCCAATTTTAGTTGCCAACTTAATCTTGCAGGATTACCAGTGCAAAAGGCATATGTAGATAAAGTAGATTGGGTGATCAAATACCATGATAGTGGGGACATAGCCTTAGATAAGGTAGAGCTGGCCTCCTTACTTATAAAGAAGGATCAAGCTCTAGTAGTTAGGGCCAGTTTAAAAAGAATGTCTTCCAAGGCAATGAATTTAATGCAGAGGAAGCTCAAAAGGCATCTAGTCGACATATCGCAAGCATCACATTGCTGGATAAGTGGACTATGATGACAGACGCAGGCATATGTGAGGCCTTCAAAGATTACTTTCAGGAACTGTTCACCAGGGAGCCTGGTCTGAGCCCTGCTCAGTTCAATGCTGGTTTTGGGCTGTTCTTTTGCACCTGGATCTGACTTCTCTATGTGACTCCTGGTCTGTTGGTGGAAGTGAGTGAAGTAAGATCAAAACATTTCATATTGTCTCACTCCATTCATCAAAATTGTCCGTTTTTACCTGTATGTTCTCACGTTTGAGCCCTTCCTTCGCAAGTTGAAGATGAATATGATCTTTTGCAGAATTTCCCTACCTGGTACTACCACCTTGGCCAGGTACTCCACCTATGCTGATGATATTTCGGTTCTTGTGTCGAGCAGTGCGAAAATTGACAAAGTCAACAAGGAAATCAGAGGGTATGAAATGGTGACAGGGACCAGAATCAACCGTGATAAATTTGTTTTGGTTTGCAGTTAGGTTTCTGGAGAGGTGTTTCTCTTCTGGACATTTCCTCTGGAAATGTCAAGATATTCTGATTCAGTCCTGATCTCCTCTTGGAAATGACATGGTCAGAAGTGAGGGTTACGGCCGAGGTCACAGTTCATCTGTGGTCCCAGAGGAATCTTTCCTTGAAGGGGAGGGTGGAAGTGTATGGCTTGTACCTTTACCAACTATTTGCACTTTTACTCACATCCGCCATTCTATTGGGTTTTGTAAGGCTATTGTTCTCCTTATGGGGAGACAAGGCTCCCAAGGTATGTCGCAAGATCTGTTTTCTCCACCCTTCTGAGGGTGGTTTGAGTATGCCTCATGTTGAGATTTGTTGACATACACTTCACTTCTCTTACCTACTCCAGATGTGTTTGCAGTTGGATTGAACAGTGAATTCTGGAAAGATGTTCATAAGAACTTTCCATCCTTGAGAAGTGTGTGAGGAGGAGGCTGGCCTTTACCCCAAGAGAGGGCTCATTCTACCATGAATATCGGCTTGCACTGAGGTACCTCTTGTGGGCAACAGAGAGCCTCTCTGATGTCCAGCCATTCTCGTAAGGTATTATATCAGGTGTTAGTTGGGTGGGGGGCATTCATGATGATTTGATGGGGGATCTTGGTCTGACGAAGCAGGAGGCCTGCTACATATGGTCTTGGGTTCCTGGGTTGAAATGTCTTGCTAATACTGAGGCATCACTCACCTAGCTGGTGATTCGAGGTGTTGTCTTGGTCAGTCAAAAAATTTGTTTTGCAGGTTTGGTAAAGTCTCCAAACTGCATTTGCTGCAGTGGAGACCCTAGGTCACACCTTTTATTGCCGGCTTGTAGGTCCATTGTGCAAGTTTCTTGAAGACCTCATGGTTTGTATGTTGCATGGACAGTTCTTTGTCCTTGAGGCCAGTTCTGCTAGATGTGGTATGACTTTTGCTTCTTGGGTGTGATTTTTCTTTGTTGTTGTTGTTTGAGTGAGGGTGTGTTTCTGTGAGTGTTAGATCGCCCGAGTGATATTTTTTTTCATTATCTAAGTTCCACATTAGTTTTGTCTCTGCGACATTTAGTGATTTGGGTGGGGTTATTATTAATACTGTTTCTTTTTGCTTCTCATAAATAAATTTTGTTTATCATTGTAAATATTCATTGGGGTTTATATATTTTTAAAAGTTGTTTTTATATTCAAAAATTGTACATATGGGGACTAGTTAGGACTTCATAGATTCTCTGAGGTATTATAGTGGTTGTAGTAAGAATGTGGTGGTTTGGTGCAAGGATTATTCTTGCATGTCTGGGTCAGTGATTGTGGCTAGCTAAGTTTTAGCATAAGACAGATGAAGATCAGCCTTACCCTTTCCCCATTATTGGCATTGTGCCCTATTTGTACTTATGTACAATAAATAATAACATTTTTTTGTTGTTTGGTGAAGTGTTGTCACTCTGTTGATTCAGCCAGATCCTGTTTTAACAAATTAGATTTAATTTCAATACTACCAAAGACAAATAGAAAGAGCTATAACATTTAGTAAACTTGAAAATACTAAATTTCCTGAAGACTTTTAATGAAGATTTATTACTTTCAAATGACTCGTATTCATTGTTCGATCAATGGATGCTAAATGTTTCCTGTATGGAAATAGCTAATTTCACCATTATCATAACTTCTGGCATTTGATTTGTACTTAGATTGGGAGTAGGTTAGGTTTATTAACTAGAGACATACCTGCATGTTACTAATGTTTGTTGCACAAGAGTAACACAGTATATATCTGTTTGTTTGTGAGGTGGTCAAAATAAAGGGCTTAAATTTGTTAGTAATTGGCTGTATCTTTTTGGTTTGGTGTTGGTAGCATAATAGAAATGGGATTGGACGCTGTGTTCCAATTCTGAGCTCTTCTAATGCCTTTTGAAAGTTATGAATTGATTGTTCTCTAGCTATGGGATAAATAGCTTTGTGTAGCAGCCAGAAGAGAGATTGAATTTGTTAGACTATTTTGCTCGCAATACAGCCATGGCTGCTGTGGGGGCACTACATGTGTTAGTCTTCTGCCTATGTTTTCTTTACCACTTTCACAACTGTACTACACACTGCTAGCATTGTCTTCAGAGTTCTCTTTACCTGCTAGCAAGCAATGCATCCGCTTATATAGTAAGTGGCAGGTGTTAATACATTTTCATAGGCGTGATGTCCATTTCATAAAATGATGGTCGTTGCACATGTGTGTCCGTAGGCCTCTAACCAGATTTCCTGCTACAGTTGCGGCATCTCGAACATGCTTTGTATGATGTAAGCCATATTCTGTGTTCCTTCAATGCCTACAATCATAATAGGTTATGTGATTTGTGATAATAATCTCTTTGACAGGATAGGTGTCCATTTTCTTTTCTTTACATTTCTTTTTTATAATCATGTGGGCCATTATCACCATGGAACTTTATTTTATTACTTGTTTTAAAAGGATGAATGAGATTGATCATTACAGATGCAGCTTGTAATTGGGGACATTGTTAATCTCTGCTTGAAGCAGAAGTAATTAGAATGAGACATAACCAACATGATAAAAAAGCTCAGCTGGAGGTGGAAGGAAAATAAAGGTTTTTGTTTGGATCTCCAGGATGAAGAATTATCATTATTTACATGAGGATTATTGTCCTCATCTTTGTTGTTATCATGTTTTGGCTGTTGTACCCTCTCAGGGGCTTATCGATCTGGGTAACTTTTAGATAACTTTAAATTGGACTTTTTATTTAATGTACGGGGTAGATTGTTCTTATTCCACTGACCATGTTTAGGGATATCTCTTTTAGTACTACTCTATTATTGGTTACTCCATTTCCACTGAGTCCAATTGCACATTTCCCAGTTCAGGGATTGAACACATAATTACTATTTCACCAAAGTTATGAACTAACACTTTAATCCACTAAGCTATGAAAATAAAGGTGGTCACTAACAGAAGAAGTGAAAAGCAAAATATTACAGTGACTAAGTTTGTTTGAAAGACAGCAACATAAACCAGTCTAGCTATAAAGTAGTTGTAATTGTTAAACTTAATAATAGTATTAATAGTAAAAGAATATGACAAAACATCTATTTGTATTTTGTTTTTTTATTTTTATTTTACTTATCAAAATACTTGGCCTAGTTAATATTTTAGTAATGTCAAAAAAAATCAAAATTCTGAAGTGTTTTATTAATATCCTCATCTTTGTGTTTTTTAACATTGTTTGAACCAATGTCTTATCATCCTTCTTAACATATATTTTTATCAGTAAGTCTGGTCTGTATATGATCTCATGGCTCTGCTAACAGATTTGTGACAAGCTTCTCATATCTGATCTAGTGGTCTGTGCAACAGCCCTCAGGCTTGTTCTAGTGAATGTGCAGCATTCTCATAACTGACGTGACCATTTAAAGTAAGAGCTCTGTGAAAAAATAGCAATTTGAAGATCATAAAGCAGTCTTGCAAGTCCAATATCAGAAAATGCTGGGGACGTGAATCAAAAGGGTTCAAAAAACCATATCCACAACTCACAAAGCACAACTACCTTCTTCACCCACAAAGAACTAAAAGTCTGTTATCTAAAGTAGCATCCTTTTTTGGGGTTAGAAAGGTTGTGGTTGGTTAAGACTGATAGGGAAGTGCTAACAGTTATCATATTTGTCACAGAGAACACATATTCTTTTCCGAGTTAAAACTTGGTTTTCTTGTTGGTTGCTGTGAGTTCATATTTCATACCACCCCCCTTATGCACTGTCATTATTAGCCTCTTTTAAATTTTTTTAATTTTTAAAAAATTATTGAAGGAATTCACTAAAATATTTGCAATATTAATGGATAGGATATTTCATATATTGACTACATGTCACTTTTAGGTTATGGCAACAGTTTTATGGATTCTGCCAGATTTTCCAAGTTTCAAATTATTGACCAGATTATTGAAATTCCAAATATCATGTTGCAATTAAGTTATAATCAGCCTCTCATATTTTGCCACTTGATTTAGAACCTGACATCTTGAACATTTTGAAATTTGCTTACTTCCACAATGCATAAAAATTTCATAAGATGGATTTTGTTTTATATAACATCTCTCTTAATATAAGAAACAGATCATCACAACCTGAATTTGCTCTTATCAGAGTTGCCTAGGATATTCAATGAACTTCACATTTCAGTGGTATCTGCTGATCATTTTTCACAATTTCCAATGTTCATTTGCCCTTTTTAGGATCTGAAATTATTAAACAGTTCTCTTTATCTGTCAAATCAGCCTAATAACTATTTCTAAGCTTCAAACTTGCAATATAACATTGATTTGGGACTTTGAAATTCAGGACACTTCACATAAATGTTAACGATGCTGACTTTGGTCCTATGTAGGATTGAACTTACCATCCTTTGTGAATAAATTAGACTCTTACTCCTCAGCTTAATGAATGTGCTTTAAGCAGTGGCAGTAGCTTATTTCCTTTACTGCAAAAGTGGATTTAACTATTAGGCAGTATTTAATTTTTTTTTTAAATTTCTCCTCAAGAAACATTTTCTGTTGTTTGAACTGTTGTCATGCTGTTTATTGAGTCAGATTCTGTTTTAACTGTTATGGGAACTTACCCATAATAATAATGGACTATTCCTGACATTATAAATACTGTGCCTCTCAAGAGGTATGAGGAGATTGTAAGACGAGGTGAGATAATTGAGAGCATATTGTAAGGACATTGGAATAGTGATACTTGTCAAGATAACATAGTTCACTCTAACCAAATCTGATAGTCATTACTAATACTTCTACTTCTTTGTATTATATTTCTGTTGTAATATATTTTTGTATTCCATACCTGTGTTCGTGTTATTCTTTCATTGGTTCTAACGTTGGACCATCACCGTGCTACAAGGAACTTGGACCATAACATTAACAAAAGTTGTCATTTGTTTGAATCTGCACAAAATAAACCAGCTTTCATCCTAATTGTACATCATTCAGTAAATAAGCTTTCAAATTCTAAGTAGTATCAGTTTGATATATTGATAGTGCATGAAGCTAATAGGGAAATGCAGTGTGTAATGTATGTGTATGCACATATGTATATACACACTTTATCATTTGGTCAGTTTTGCAAAATGGGTTTGGTCAAACATTTGTCAGTACCTCTTATGTCTAATAAACAGGTGTTTTTTTTTTTTTTTTTTTTTTTTTGCTAAAACTTGGATTGTAGATGCTTGTTACTAAAATCCTTTCATAAAAGGAAGTGTGAAGTGATTTCATATTTAATAATGTAAGTAAAATATAAGATAAGTCATTTAGTCATTTTTCTCATAAGGATTTGAACAGACATCTCTAGAGCTGGATGAAAATAAATGATGCTTATTCTTAGAATGAGTTGGTCATATCAAAACCTGTTGAAATCAGAAGCTGTTGGAGTTAAACATAAAAAGTGGAATTTATTGATTTTCTACTTGGAGTATGTCTTAAAATGTCCCTCATGAAGGAACTGAATTGAATTCTTCCTGAAAAGGTGAGATTTCATTGTTTAAGGAGAAATTAGTGGTATAAATTGGGAGTAGAGTGCGAAGATTTTTCTATCAGAGGCAGTTGGTTTCAAACTGGAATGGAATGTTCTCATTGTCCATGATGTATGATTTTCACCTAATCCAAATGTAGTTGTCTCTATATTTTCCTCTTTATGAAATATTCTAGAATACTTTGATGGCTTATATTAATATAGGATCTCACTATCTAAATCAAAAACTCATTTTGTTAAAAACTGTGTTGTTTCTTGGATTCTCATGTTAACTATTGATACCCAAGCAAAATGTAGCAAATGCAAATCAGTGGAAGTTGAAGAATGGAAACATGAATTTTATGTCAACCTCAACAGGAATTTGTATTTATTAGTCAGAATTGCATCTTGTAGTCTAGGAAGAGTACCATTAGGAGATAACTCTATAATCAGGTGCTGATCTCAACACGTCAAGCAAAGGGTAATGGTATTATTAGCCTTTTCCTTATAAAGAAACACTTGACATTGATTGACTGAGCAGCCAGTACAAATTCTGTTTAAAATTTTAAACTACTTTCCCTTAAAACAGTTTTTTTAGAAAAGTAGGTTTCTCAAGTACTGTGGCAGTTATTGAACTTTCTAATACTGAGGGGGGGGGGCTTCCTTCCTGGCCTTTTCTTTTAATTAGAATGGAATGTCAATATCTTGATTCTGTAATGCTGTTGGAAGTCCTCAAGTGATGTAGTTTGTTATTTGGTACAGTTCTTTGTGATTCTGTAGCACCAGTCAACAAGGTTTGAAGAAGTATGCTCCTTGGTGAAACAGCTCAAACCAATTTTTAATCATTGATTTGAGAAAGTGGTTGTATATAGCTTACAGTTGAGATATTTCTGAATAAGTTTGGGTAATTCATAGCAACAATATGAAAGTCTCAATTTTACAAAGCTATTTAAGAACATGACTTGAGTTTTTAGGTTAATGTTTTGTAGCAATTTGTGGTGTTGAGTGAAACTATTCCTATATTTGAGTTTTGAATCTTCTGACACATTCACTCAACCTGCAGTTGAGCTACCATCCTAACTTTGGTTTTAAGTAGTAAACTTGGGTATATCTATTATTCATTTTAATTTTCAGTTAACACTGTCTTCAAAACAACTCTAAATCCCTAGCATCCTTGTATCCTCTTCAGTCTGTTTCTCAGCAAAGTGTGTGAGGCTTGAGGGTAAATACTGTAAAAGCAGTCAGCTCATGTTCCCAAGAGAGTCAATACTCTGTACCCTGAGGGCTGAATTTTTAGATTTACTTTGAGTGATATAGAATGGCAAATGAGTTTTACCATGGAAAGAAAAGCTTTAATGTTGAGTCATGCTGACCTGCTCACCTGACAACGGTAACTTCAGTCAATGGCTTATCTAACATGTCAGACATTGGAGTGAGTGCATTGCTACAGAATTGTTCCTAAGCACATTTAGAAATATTTATATGGTTGAACCAATAAAAGCTGCTGAAAACCATCATTTGGTTGTAAGGAAAAAAAAAAAATGTTTTTGCTAATAATTTTTAGAACTATGGCTCAGATATTTTCACTGTTCATACCTAATTCATTTACTTGCAAATTTGCTTGTTTCTGGTTTTATTTTATTTGATGTCAAAAAAAATATTATTAATGATCAAAATTTCATTCTAAAAAATTGACTTTTATCATTTGTCAAATTTTGATGTGTTTATATAATTCTTCGAAAATGACAGTGATGCAAAAATTATTTTTCAAGTTGTATTGTTGTAGTTTTTGTCACTATATTTTGGCTGAGACATATTCTTTGACCTACTTCAGATATATAAATTCATCCATCAAATTTAAAAAAAAAAGTAAAAAGTTTATAAATACAGTAGTTCTGGTCATGCTAAATGAAGGCATCAAATATTCTTCTAACAGTAATCCTGCTGACAATCAAAATCTGTAAGTACTGATGAGATCAGTATTGTTACTAATTTTTCTATAGTATAAATAAAATACTAGATGAATTTCTGGTACTTCTTTGGAGATCAACTTACTACTTTCTGATGGAGTCACCAAGAGATGTCTCAAGAGATGTTAAAAAATCCTTTTGGGAGTAGTGATGTAGCTGAAAAATAAGACTATATAAACATGTTGACTGCCTAATGTCAATTACAAAATCTGAATTCAAATTCCAACTTCATAATAGACATTAAAATATTTTTGAGTTAATTTATAGTTAACATTGTTTTCATACTAAATATATCATGGAATACATAGAAAAATAAGGAAAATCAGCCTACAACAATAAATCCCAAAACTCTAAGGGTATTTGCACATAAATGAATGTAGCAAACACTACTGGAATAGATTTCTCATTCTTGAGTCACTATCCATTACACCTCTGCTGCATCCAAGACAGGGCAGCAGGAGCCTGGTGGAAAAGCACACTGACTCCTTTTAAATCATTGATTAGCACAGTATTAATTCTTATGGTGAGTAGATATCTCTGCAACAATCTATTCTATAGAATGCAGCCAGCCAGCCATATA
>OZ010574.1:81696364-81913864 GCA_963932145.1 Acanthosepion lycidas
GTATTCACAAGTTGATATGTGAAGACACAATACTTGAAAAAACTGCCATTACCTCCACTGAGATGCGAAGGCAGAACACTCAGAAACTACAAATGGTAAGGTTAATATTAGCAGTTTCTCTATAAGGAAATATTTGGTATTCATTGACTGAGCATCCAGTGTCACTTTTTGTTTAAATTTATAAAATCTTTCTCTTAAAATAATTTTTCAGGAAAATAGATTTCTCAAGTGCATGAACTGTTATTGCTCTTTCCAATACTGATGGAGGGTTTCTTCCTAATCTTTTGTTTGAAGTAATGTGAAATATCAGCATTTATTAGGTTGGTGCAAAAATAATGACGTTTTTTGATGTTAAAAAATATGTCAAAAAACGTCATTATTTTTGCACCAACCTAATACATTATGCCATTATTTTCTCTTTGACTTACATGTGCAATTCATTTTAGTTGTTGCTGGTGTTGAGAGTTATTGAGGCATGTTGTTTCTGTTATTTGTATAGTTTTTTGTGATTCAGTAGTGCCAGCCTACAACGTTCGAAGAAAGATGGTCCTCTCTAAGACCTACAGCTTTCATTCACTGAAAGCTATTTTGAACCATTGATCTGAGAAAGCAGTTGTAGTCAGTTGACTATTTAGATATGTCTGAACTAGTGTGGCACTCTGCATAGCATCTATATGAAAGTCTTAATCTGACAAAGCTATTTAAGAGCATTACTCTAGTTTTTAGTTTAATGTTTTGGGTTCACAGCAATTTGTGGTGTTGTGCAAAACTATTAGATTGTTTGGAAAATAATGTCTGATTTTAGTGTTCTATTATAATAGGTGCACAAAAATATAACACTTGTTGCTAATGATTAAAGTGTCCTATTTGTTAATTTTATATCAATATTTTTTAGAATTTAACTTAAGACATAATGCTCTTCAAACTTCTGAAAATATTAACAGAGCATTGAGTGAAGGATTCACTTGTGACTGAACAGTACATTGCTGGTTTCTGAAGTTCCACAGTGTGAATATGTGTCTTGAAGATCAAGGTGACAGAGGATGTCTATCTGCAATTGAGAATCAATATTTGAAAACACTAGTCCAACAAAACCCATTTCAAAGTGTTAGAAATATCTCAAATATTGAGTGTCAGCATTTCAAAAATATTGGGCAGTGTCAAGGAAATTGATAAGGTGAAGAAACTTGATAAATGGGTTCCACATGAACACAGTGAAAGTCAAAGAGTTCAATGTTTTGACATGTGTTCAATGATGTATTTGCAAAATTTGAATGAGCCATTCCTTGATGAAATAGTGACTAGTGATGAGAAATGGATCTTTTCTGTCAATTGTAAATGTACAGCTCAATGGTTTGATCATTATGAAGGACCCTAACACCTTCCAAAATTGGAAATTGTGACTGCCTGATGCTCTGCTATTGGGGCATTATTCATTACAGCTTTCTGAAATCTAACCAGAGTATCACTACCAATGTTTACTTCCAGCAATTGGATGAAATGCACGTTGAGTTAAACAAATTTGATTGGCACTGGTTAATTGACCAGGCCCAATTAAACTTTGTGATAAATCTTTGTTCAGGATGACAATGGAGAAGCTCATTGGCTTGGGATTTGAAACATTGCCATATCCACCATATTCCCCTGGGACCCCTCACCTTCTGACTATTAGCTTTTTAAGGATTTTGATAATTTTAAAGCCAAAAAACATTACATTGCAAAGATGTTGTTGTACTGCATTCAAAAATTTCTTGGCATCCAAATTTTTAGAGTTTTATTGTAAAGGCATAAATAATTTTGTAACTCGATGGCAGAAATGTATAGATGTTCAGGTTTTCTATTTTGATTGATTCAAACACTGTTTAAATACATTAATTCAGGGAAAAGTTGATTCTAAAATTGAACATTATTTTTTGAGCAACCTAATACATCAAGCACAGCTTTATTCCATGCTGAATTTCCTTATCTCATATGCGACATTTTTTATAACTGATCCATATACCAATGTATTTGAAGTGTTCGGTATTTACTAATTCTACATCCTGAATTTTTCTGATGGATTCAGAGTAGGCATCATCACTCCTTTCATTTTGATTTCAGATTGGTGCAAAAATAATGTCGTTTTCTCACATATTAACATATGTGAGAAAACGACATTATTTTTGCACCAACCTAATAGTTTGTTTTGTAAAGGTTTATCTTGATTCTTATTTCATGGAAGAGTTGGTAGGAAATAATAATTTTTTTTTTTTTTTTTTTTAAGATCATTTTTATCCCAACTATGAATACCTATATCATTCAGTATATTGGCCTCAGGTGGGGAAGCAATTTCACCAAATAAAGCATATGCATACATATAGATGTAAAAAAATGTTTCAATGATTTATGACAGTCAAATTCATTGGACAATTTATGTTCTACTACCAGGAAACTAGAAAAATAGTCTAAGTTCTTGAGATGTTAAATAAAAAAAGAAAAACTTTGTTCAGTCAGACCTCTATAACTGAAAAGTTGTTGCCAAAATAATTATAATTTATTATATATATATATACTAGCTTAAAAGCTTTCTTATCAGTCAACATTTAAGCTAGCTTCTTCAGAATACTTTTGATTGGGCCTTCATCACAATAGGTAGGGTGGAGTATATGCAATAGGCAACAATAAACTACAGAACTCCAAATTGATCGACACATTTAAATATTGCATTAATATTTAAGCTTACCTTTTAAAAGTTAGTGATAATTCTTCTGTCACCACTTAATTTAAAGACAATTGGATGTAGAAAGACCCTTACTTTTCATACAAACAATTATTTTTCTTTCATGGGTGACTTTCACTTGATTTCATAATTAATTTTGATTATTTGCAAATTTATTTCCAACTTATAAAAATTGTTATCATACAAAAAAATTTGTTGCAAAAAATTACTGAAAACAATCATAGTAATCGAAACTTGGGAATCCAAAATTTCAGGATTGTGGGCCCACATCTGGCCCCAAAGGGTTTTAATTTGTCTACAGAGTTAGCCTGATTCCAAAAGGGTATATGTTGGGCTATGGCCTCTAGGAATAAAGCTGAAAAAGTGACTCACTGACATTCACATTTATGTATGTCATTCCATGTAAAATCAACAGATATTTTTAAAATGATACAAATTGAGTGGTGCCTATTTTACATCTCTATGTCAAAGTGTTCCAGAGATGTGACCCCTTTGCCAAAAAGGTGCATTTTGGAAAATAGTCAAAGTTTAAATATCAGTATCTCAGTTGTTTTTTTTCACTTCCAAAGCTAAATTCTATAACTTTTTAAAAGTATTTGGATAGATCTAAAATGTAATCCATTTATGTTTTTGCTTAGAAGTCAAATAAAATAAATTGACTTTGTACAAAATTTTATGGTGGACTTTGACTACAAGGGTTTTACTGAGAGTTGAGCCAAATTCAGATTTGGCAGAATTTGGCATGTTAACATTTTCATATATTTCGATATGGTCAAGCTGTTTATCTTTGGAAAGCTCTTTTAATGCTGATTGATATTCACACAAGAAACATGGTCATAAAATCAACAGAATTTGTGTTATTTGTGAGTTGATCTACTTGATGGAAAATAAACAACCTTATTTTTAGTTTTGTTTATATTTTTGTGATACAAAAAATAGATTTTTATATTAAAAAGTGACAATGAAAATAATTATTTAAAAAAGGGAAATGAATTAATGTTAAGATAAAATAATATGAAAAAAATGCAGCAAATGACATGAATTGTTAACAAATTTTTGAGTGGTACAAATAAATGTAGAAGAAATTTCTTTACTCTGGGTTTTTGTATTATGGCAGAGAATTGGATTGTCATTCAAGACAATTTGTAGATGGTTGGGAAATCAGTGGCTGTTCCAAAAAGATTGACAAATTTTTGAGTGGTACAATAAATGTAGAAGAAATTTCTTTACTCTGGGTTTTTGTATTATGGCAGAGAATTGGATTGTCATTCAAGACAATTTGTAGATGGTTGGGAAATCAGTGGCTGTTCCAAAAAGATTGACAAATTTTTGAGTGGTACAATAAATGTAGAAGAAATTTCTTTACTCTGGGTTTTTGTATTATGGCAGAGAATTGGATTGTCATTCAAGACAATTTGTAGATGGTTGGGAAATCAGTGGCTGTTCCAAAAAGATTGACAAATTTTTTTGCAGATAAAAGATTACACAAAGATATGTCTCAGTCCCAAGTTATCACAGAATAAAGTACTAATGATGTCACACTCTGAAGAGTTTTTTGTATTGGGCAGGCAAGTTACGATTAGAGTATTAGACCCTCTGAGGAGTAGATTTTTATTTGATTTTTGTAAATAAAACTTTGTCTGTACTGGCTATTTGAGCACTTAGATGATTACCCATACTCCAAGCTGCATATACTTTTCTATTTTCTAGCATATTTGTTTATCAAAACCTGCAAGAAATGATTATGTATGATCAACCACACCAAGTAATTTTTAATTTGAAAGCATACCTTTGATCTACCATTCCATCCTTACATTATGCTCAGAATTAAAATTTTTTTTTTTTTCTATAAGTTTCCTAATGGTCATTTACTTTTAGGATTTCCTGTCTGCATAGAGCTAAAATGCTTTGTTCCAGTTGCTTTTTTCAGTCATTTATATTAAACCAGCGTTCTACATGCCATGTAACTTAGACATGAAGACAACACAGACATTTTTTTTCACTCTTTCTCGGTATTTGAAAAAAAACAATTCAACTCTTTGGCTTCATATGAACTAATGTTTATAGTTCAGAAAAGACATGCATATTTTTCACAAAAAATATCCCATGATATTGATAGATCACAAGTTGTATCAATTCTATGTAAATTAATCTATTAGTTATTTAAGTATCATCTTTGTAATTGCGTTTGCCTAAAATTAAAAAAAATTCCAGTATTTGGTAAAATGTCAATGTTGCAACCAGCACACACACACACACACACACACACATATATATATATATATATATATATATATATATATATTTTATTCAAAAAATATATATGTATGCATCTATGTATATATATTTATATATTTTGCATATGTATGTGTATATTTACCACTAATATTATCAATATATTGCTCCTTACCTTTATAAGTTGAGCTCTCCTTGGTATACTTCAAGTTAAACTGCTTTTATTCCAACCTATTCAGATGGAAATGGAAAAATTTACTCCATATTATTCCTTGAAAAACATTCCTTACCCTTCTTTGCATCTTTTTCTCTGTCTGCCTGACAGAATCATTGACCTTATTAAAAGAATGAGGTGGAAAACATTTTTCTCCCATTATCCCAAAAATGACGAAGAACTAAATCCTGAAACATATAACCTGAAATACCAGAAAACTCTTTACCATGTAACAAGCAACTTGTACCATTCGAACGCGATTTGATCAATTTAATTAAAAAGATTAAGTTAAAGAATTATCCTAACTACTTCCAGGCTAAAATTGGTAGAGACATTAAAAACAAAGAAATCCAATAAATTATGGATTAAAGCCAACAAATCCAAAAATTTCTATAAAATTAAACCTTCTGAATATGACAAACTCGTCACTGAGAAAATTACCAGCTCTTTTAAAAAAAGACAAAGACAATAGCACCTTATCATCTATCAAGGAAGACATCTGCAAATTTGCTAACGAATGTAGAGTTGCTTATAGAATTGGCAAATTTAATATGAAAGATGCATACATTCTCTTCAAAGATCATAAGCTGAACTTTATCAATAGCTTGCAGTCCCGTCTAATTAATCCATCCAAATCTGAGTTGAGATTAATTTCCAAGAGTATTATCAAGAAAATAACATGTGTCCTGGATAAATACCCTGCCAACCTTTGGAAAGACTCGGCCGAGACGATTAAATGGTTCCAAAAGATCCCTAACAAAAGAGCCACTTTCATCCAATTTGACATCTTGGATTTTTACCCTTCTATTTTGGAGGAACTATTAATTAACAGCCTTAATTTCACTAAAGCATATACTAAAATAATGGATAATGATCTGGAAATTATTTTAGCGTCAGGAAGGTCAATACTTACATACAATGATGCTACTTGGGTGAAGAAGAATAATGGAAGTTTCGATGTACCTATGGGAGCTTTTGATTCTGCCCAAATTGCAGATTTGGTGGGCATATATATTCTAGACACCTTGAGTAGAGTAGTTAACCAAGTTGGAATTTATAGAGATGACGGCCTAATCATTGTCCCAAATAGCAATGGTCCCTTGACTTCCAGCTTACATAAGAAGATAACTAGGGCCTTCAAATACCTAGGCCTTAAAATTGAAATATCTTCCAACCTGAAAATAGTCAACTTTTTGGATATTACACTCAATCTATCGAATGATACCTTTAAACCCTTCCATAAAGTTGACCAAACACCCCTATACATCAACGTCCACTCTAACCACCCTAAACATGTGATAGATCACATCCCCAAAACTGTGAATACGAGAATAAATAGGCTATCTTCTAGCCAAAAAATCTTTAATGATAATAAATTTATATACAATCAGGCCCTCAAAAATAGTGGCTTTAGACAAGAATTAAACTTTAATGGAGAACTTGTAAATCAGAATAATAACAGAAGGAGGAAGGTAATATGGTTCAACCCACCATATTGCAGGCTCTCTAACATTGATATAGGAAGTTTCTTTCTGAAATTAATTGATAAACACTTTCATAGTAAACATCCACTATGTAAAATTTTCAATAGGAAGACACTGAAAATTAGTTACTCATGCATTAGAAACATGGAGGAAATCATATCTTCCCATAATTGTAGAATACTTAGAAACTATCATAGTAATGAAACTCAATCAAGTAACCTTACCTGCAATTGTAGTAATAAAGACCATTGTCCAATCGGGGGTAAATGTAAGGATGAAAATGTAGTATACGAGGCAACAATATTTCCTGAGGAAAATATAACCAAGAAAAAAAGATATATAGGTACATCCGCTGGTGATTGGGAGCAGCGTCTATACAACCATAAACGCTGATTCAGATATAGATGCCTCAGAAATTAAACTTCCTTATCCAAACACTACTGGGATCTGGTGGATAAGGGACTAAGCCCACTTTTGAAATGGAGAGACTTATCAAGAGCTAGAACACCTAATATCTTCTATGATCAGTGTGATCTGTGCCTGGTAAAAAACAATTCTCTTATCACTACATTTATACATAAACGCAGAACTTTAACCTTAAATTCAAACTCTGCATTGCGACTGCACGTTCCAAAACAATAACAAACATTTCTCATAGCATTTTTTGGATTACAACCTTGTTTTCGTTTGTCCACTTATTACTGAGAGTATAAACAAGAACACAATCTATTTCATACCAGAGGATGTCTGTAGGAACAGACGAAAGCTTGTAAAAAGATCTAATGCAACAGAAATTTCTAAAACAGGATCTTTTCATTCATAAACAGATTCAGGGTTTTTGTATATTATTGAATTGTTCGCGAAGATGGATTTCTCGCAATTTAATCATTAACCTTTGTATTTGTTTTATGTATGAATAATTCATGAATTTGTGAATTAATCGCACCTTTATTGAAATATATAATATATATATATATATATATATATATATATATATATATATGAAATCAGAATAAAAATAACACATTTTTCTTACTTCAAATTAAATTTCTGCATTAAATGACCCATAAAGAGTTGATATGCTGTTAAACAAAAATTATCCGATGTTCATGGTTTAATTAACTTTTTTTTTTTTTTTAAATGTTTTCTCATATTGTCATGGAATATTTTATGTCTAAGAGTGCAGGATGGTATAAATTATCTAAATGTATGATAAAGTTGCCAGAAAATTACTACTCTGGCAGCCAAGTGAAGAAAAAAGAGGAAGTAGACTCACATTCAACATGCTGCTAGGGGATTTTGGAATGGAAATGACCCAAGAGCTAAAGACCTTCATGGTCGAAATGAGGAAGCATCTGGTTGTTATGGGATGTTCTAGTTATGTTATGAAGCATTAATGTAGAAAAGCAGAGGATGAATTATGAACTGTTGAAATAAAATACAATTTGATTTCACTTTAATAATCGCATATAAGTGGGACAGCAAACTTCTAAAAGCAGTCAAACATTTAGAACTAATTGCATTTGAACCTGGTCTATATAAGCTAAGATCTTTGCTTTACTTATTAATGCCCACTGACTTTACTCATATTCTATCATGACCTCTTAATCAAAGTATTTCTGGTGAGGATTAAAGTTTGCATTTTTTTTTACTTAAATTTTTTTTACCAAGTTTCAGCATTCTGTATATGAGGGGTAGCTAAAAAAACTGTTTGAAAAAAGCACTCATTCCCCACCAAAATACCTGATGTTTGCAAGTGTATAGAGCTAAAACATTTTCAGTACCCCATGTATTGAAAAATCAGTGGTCAGGAACTGATTCAGGCACATGACTGAGAGAATGAGATTATTATGCCTAACATTTTATTAGATTAGAACTTGCACGTTGGTGTTTATTCAGCAGACTTGTTTTTATTTTCCTCATAAAATTGACTCTTCTTTTTCATTGATAATACATGAAATATACCACATTCTTTGCCTATATTTTGGTATTGGTTTGAGAAACTAAAAACTCATTATCAGTTTGTTCATTTTTATTAGTATATTTATTAAGTTTTTTTAGAGACATTTTTCCATCAGAATATGTTCAGGAACTGAGTATTTGGACTAAAATGTGCTCTACATTGAACTCAAATGAATTACTATTTTCATAGATGTGATCTTGTGTATTATGGAAAGAATTTAACTGTTAATCCAATTTGATTATAGAAACATAAAAATTTACCTAGATAAAGATTGTGTTGTGCTTTT
The DNA here is from genome assembly GCA_963932145.1 of Acanthosepion lycidas. Classification (NCBI taxonomy): domain Eukaryota; kingdom Metazoa; phylum Mollusca; class Cephalopoda; order Sepiida; family Sepiidae; genus Acanthosepion; species Acanthosepion lycidas. Next base: position 81,705,266 of record OZ010574.1, read on the forward strand.
ATTGTTAAAGAAATATTGTCTTTATTAAAATTGTATTTGTTGTTTATTTAGTCATTGAGTTTAGTGTCAATTTGTTGATCTTGGTCGATACTTGCTCTTGGGGCATTAAAGTGAAGGTCATTCAAATCCAGCTGAACACTAACAAGATTGGTGGAATTTAGTGATTTAACATCAATCTTGCTGCTTTTAAGTTAAATGTTTGACTAAGTTTTGGCACTTAATCTCCATGTTCTGCTTAGGAAACCAGGAAGAAAAAAAAATTGGAAATAAGTAAACAGAATCACTGCATTACAAGTATAATGTAAATGCATTGCTAATTGTTATAGAAATGCAAGAAAAAACTAGGAATTAATACATCATTGACAGGCAAAACATTTAAATTTATGCACACCTACATATGGCTCTCTATTCTGGTTATATTACACTGAGAAATGTAATAAATAGATAAACCTGGAATGTCAGTTAAGCAAAATGGTTGGCCTTTTTGGCTTAAAGTTGAAATCAAATTACTTCCAAAGTTTTTTATTCTTTTTTCTAAGTTTGATTTGTGCCTTTTAAATTTTGCTGTTAAAATCAGGCCTTTTAAATGTTTTTTTTTTTTTTTTTTTTTTAGATTTAAATGAAGTGTAAGATTATATTAAGACTTTTAGTCTGCAATGAATTCAGAAAATTATCTTTGTCTGCCTTTTTTGTTTGTCTGTCATTAGTTGTCTCCCTTTTATTTCTATTAGTTTTTTTCCCCACCTCATGTTTTGTCTTTGATCTTTTTGCAACTGTCCGATTTTGTAGATGTCTTTGTCTGTATTTACATATGCATCTATGTATATCTCCATTAAATTTTGTTGTAGCTGCTGACAGCCTGTATCTATAACCCCCATCACATGTACACTTATATATATATATATATATATAAGTGCAATGAGAATGAATAGAGTACAATTCCAACATTTGTAACATTTAATTTAAAAGTGGGCTCAATACAAAGTAGAGCAATATTTTTATTTTAGGATATTACATCAAAAACATGTCAAAATTGCTACACAATTGCAGTCATGTTTTGATGTGTATAGCTGCATCAGTAATCTTGATAAGAACATAAAGTTACACAACAATAAAATTCTAAACCTAATTTAATAATCTGAATCATAATACAAGTTCCAAGGAAAATATGAAGGTTACTAGTCAATGTAATTGTAGGAATTCTGACCAATGCCCATTGCCAAATAAATCTCTTCTTTATCTTTGTTCTATCTCTACAATAGAGAATCTGACAGTTGAAAAGTTATATATTGGTAGTACTAAGAATTCTTTCAAGACTAGTGGGTATCAACATATATTGTCCTTTACTTATAGAAATAATACATCATTTTCTAAATCTTTTTGGAGTTTAAAAGATGATAATACAACTCTTAAGGTAAAATGGAGAATTTTAAAAATGGCAAGGACATGTAGATCTTTACATGAAAAATTGAAAATTTTTAGATTTTTTGATAAGAATGCTTTATTAAACCAAAGATCCAAGTTAACGGTAAATTGTAAACACAGTCTACCTTTTACCTTACAATTTAGTTAAACTTGGAATTTGAATTTGCTTTTTCTTAGATTTTAGTTAAACTGTGTTACACCATATATGGCTTTCTGTTGGTAAGATTAATTTGGGTTTAATATAATTTTGTTTTAATCTCCTGGTAGTATTAGTAACATCCTGTATGGATGTATTGATATTTAGAGCAAACTGTTTGTCAGACTGAGATTGCCTATCAAATCATCATGAATGGGCCCCACAAACACCTGACATAATGCCTTATAGGACAACAGATGGACGTCGAAGAGACCATCCGTCACCTGCAAGAGGTGCAAGCTGACATTCATGGCAGAAGGAGCCTTCGTCTCCGAGTAAATGGCTGGCCTCTTCCTTGCACAAGTGCATGCTTCTCAAAGATGGAAAGTTCTTACAAATGTCTTCCTTCCAGAATTAGTTGTTCTCATCCAATTGCAAACACATCCAGTTTTGGTAGGAGATGTGAAGTGCCTGTTGACAAATCTCAATGCAAGGCATACCCAGACTGCCTTCAGGGTGGAGGTAACAGATCTTGTGACATACCTTGGAAGGCTTGACTCCTCACAAGAAGGAGAACAAGGGCATTACAAAACCCAATAGAATGGCAGTTGGGAGTGGAATTACGAAGAGTTAGTAAAGGAGAACCAGGTAGATGTGGGAGCCACATCCTTTCGCCCTCCCCTTTAAGGAAAGGTTCCTCTGGGACGACAGATGAACTGTGACCTCAGCCTACTTTCTCACTTCCAACCAATTCATTTCCAAAAAGAAATCGGGACTGAACTAGACGCCGAGTATATTGACTGGCCTATCCGTCCGCAGGAAAAGTCCAGGAAGAGAAACATTTCTCCACAAACCTAACAGATTTATCACAGTTGATCCTGGCCTCTATCACCATCTCATACCCATTGATTTCCTTGCTGTCAATTTCCGCTCTGCTCGACACAAGAACTGAAATGTCATCAGCATAGGCAGCATACCTGGCCGAGTTGGTAGCACCAAGTAGGGAAATTCTGTGAAGGACTGGATTTGTCTTCAACTTGCGAAGGAAGGGCTCCAACGCAAGAATGTACAGCAAAGGCAAAAATGGACAACCTTGATGAATGGAGTGAGACAATATGAAAGGTTTTGATCTTCAATTCCACCAGCGCACTGAGGGGTGGGGTGGCATACAGAAGTTGTATCCAGGTGTCTCCACCCCAGTTTGAATGACACTACATGCTGCATTCTTGAAAAGTTATTGGGTACCTGTACATCTTTGTAGGCATACTGCCTTACAGACAATAGGTACCAAATATCTTTTATTCTGTTGCTATAACTTTTGGCTCTCTCTGCCTGGGCTGAGAAAATGTGACAAACATCCTCCACTAGGTTGTATGGTAGTTTCTTTTGCCTTTTCCTCCTTTCCATTGCTTCTGCTGATGGAATTTTCTGGCGTTTTGAAGGTGGAGGCATTTCAAGATGTTTTTTTGTTGGGGGAAGGCTGGGAGTAAGACATAGGGCATGTGATGTACTTTTTCTGAAGGTATTGGAATCTCTATTGAGTGGAATAATTTTACATGGAGACAAATGTGTGGACGATGGTTTAGAAACTGGTTTTGAAACAGATGTGTGGGGGTAGAGGTCGAGGAGAGAGCTGCCTTTTTAGATAATTTTTTTTCTCTTGGCTTCTAATTTGGCCTTCAGTTTCTTAATTCTTTCTGTTTTCTCATATTCGGGGGTCATACTTTTCTTCACGTACTCCAAAGAAGTATTCTCTTTAGAGGCAAAGGCATCACCCTTAATCCTGGTTGAGAGAAGGTTTTGTCTTTCGTCCTGGGGGGCGCAGGGGACTGAGAACTCACTGCCTGGTGCTTCCAGCTGGCCTGACCAGCCATTCACCCTCTCTCTTCTCCACAGCTACACAAGCAGTGGGTGAAAGCTCTTCAAGGTATGGGGGTTTAAAACTCAACCCAACTGGGGGTTTAACCACACTGGCCCCAGAAGCTGGCATGCTCATCACAGGTGAGGCAGAACTTAAAAATGTGTTCAGATGGGGATTTTGGTTGACTGGGACCTGAAAACCAGAGGCCATCTTCTCTGGGCAGGAAAAGAAGAGGTGACCAGCCTCTCCACACTTCCAATATCTTGGAATGGTCCTCCAGTAATTTCACCACTGTGTCTTTCGCGGAATGACAAATTTTGTGTGAACACTTGTCCACCAGGAAGACTGACACAATTCGTTTTTCAATTTTCTTTAGTTCTTGTAGGTGGGGGGTCTTCCAAGAGTCCACCTTCTGCTACAAGGTGAGCGTAACTCTTGGCACGCTCCCAAATCTCTGCCATATTGATAATGCATTTAGCGGGGGACTTCCAGCAACAAGGTGATTCTTTGGCCTCTGCATTGTTACTTATTTTGTTTGAATTTGGGGTATATTGGCCATTATTGGCCTCTTCAGATTTGGTGGTTGTCACATCTTGGCTATTATTGGCCTTCGTATTATTGTTTTTTGGAGTATCCTTTAATATCGGGTATGCCTTAATGTCATCCTTGTTAGGTGAACCCTTTTTAGGGAAAACAAATGTTTCCTGACCGACTTCATTGGGACAGCTAAATCAGGCAGAGTAAAGATTTTTCTTGTTATTGTAGAATAACAAGACAATAAACAGCACTTACCAGCGTAAGAGTCCCAGCTAGCGTCCAGCTGGCAGACAAAAATAAAGCAGGTTGTAACTTAATACAAACCCTGAGGATTTATTGCAACAAAGGTTACAATTGTGGCACAAGGCCAAAAAGGGGAGGGGGAAAAGGCTGGTCAACACTTACTATCTTATACCTAGCTAATCTGACTCACGACCCATTCATACATTACAATTTACTCATTCACCACAAGAACTCATCCATCACCGTTCAATCCTCCAACCACCATAATACCACATCCACTCCAAGGGAACCTACCAAAACGCGCCCCAATCCATAAAAATTTGATGATACATAACTTAATACAAACCCTGCAAACTAACTGATGAATCAAGCTGGTATTTATATAGAAATACCTCCACTCAGGTACCAGCAGCCAATCACAGCCCAAGCAATGGACTATCCCACTTTAGCACAATGAGATGCTCCATTGCACCATAAATAGCTCTCTTCCTCAAGGTTGGATTACTTTTTACCTCAGCTTGCTCCACAACTGAGTGTTTATCTTGATCACGTGATTGTTCGACAGTTATTTTGTATATAGAAAAGGGAAGGAGAGAGGTGGGAGTAAAAATATAAAAAAGGTATACTTTTAGGTGAAAATCTTTTAAACAAGAAGAAGCAAAAAATTTCAAGAGAAAGAGACAATTAAAATAAATTAAACTTTATTGGTTGAAAGCTGAGGAAAAATAAAATTTAAAGTCTGATAAGAAAAATTCAAAAAGGTCAAACAAATATTATTTAAGATAAAAAAAAAAAAAAAAGCAATAGAATAAACTAAAAATTAAACAAAAACAATTGTTTGGTAACACTGATGTTAGACCAGAAAAATAATGTGAGGAAACAGCTGATGCCAAAAATAAAAACCAGAATAAAAAAGTTTCTTTATAAACCACTAAAAGCTGGTCAAATTTAAATGTTAAAAAATGTGAAAATAAACTATACACTAAACAAAAGATAAAACAAAAACGGTTATGTGGTAAGACTTAAGTCAGACAAAAAAAAAATGCAAATGGCTACTGAAGCTGGCTGAAAATAAAATGAGAAAAAAAGATTGCTTACTAAATATTGGTCAATTCAAAAAGTCAAATGATTTCTTTTAAAAACTTCCTTCAAATAAATGAAATACAGAATACAGATGAAATATACAAAAAAAAAAATAACAAAGTAAAACAAAAACAATTATCCGGGAAGACTTACATCCTTCCAGAAAAAAAATGAAAAAGGCGACTGAAGTCAAAAAGAAAAAAATACAAAAATAAAAAAGGCTAAAAAAAAAAAACACAAAAAAAAAGAGATTGAAAAGAAACAAGTGAAATAAACAAGAAATTAATGAAAATAACTTAACAAAAAAGTGTTTCAAAAATCCAAAGTTCTTTTCTGGAAAAAATGTCTAAAACAAAAATTCTTTTTAAACAGGCACAAAAAACTGTCTACATGTCAGGAAAAGTAACTCTAATGCAACTTGTAAATGGCAAGCACAGTTCAAGGCAAGTTGAAGTGCCAAAAGAGAAATCACAGCAGTTTAAATAACATATCTAATGGCCCAATCCACCCTGGGCAGAAGGTGATGCAAGTATGCCCCTATAGGAACTGATAGGAACTGTCCATTGTTGTGGAGGGGAAGATAACTAGTTATACCAGCTAGAATAGACAATAGTTAACAAACATGATAGAAAATAGCTGGCACAATTGACTGCTGCCTCTTCCACTGTCTATTCCTGGTGGGCATTGTCCTCTAGTAGTCCACATTTGGCACAGCCTTCTCTGTAGGTCATACAGACTTCTCCATTATATCAGGTCTGTGAGTGATGTAGGGCTTCTGACAGTGTGCACCAGTGCAGAAAGAAGCACTCCTGCTGATTGGGGTGCAGAGTGTACACCTGGCTGATGGTCCTGCTACTGAAGACAGCATTTTCTTTCCAGCCCTCAACTTGTGGTCCTTGCTTCATTTATTGTGTGCCCAGGTATAGTAGACCAGATCCTCAACATATAGCAGTGTTCAGGCAAACAGGTCACATTCGCATAATTTGAAGAAAGCTGTTAAAGTGGTTTCTCGTGTATTCTTAACTATGTTTCAAGCAGTATCTTCTATGAAATATACATGCTAGCCATTTGCAAGATGAACAGCGAGATTCATTACTGTTTGATGCCACTCATGAATTTTGAAGCCCAGGATGCACCACATTGCTTCGTTAGAGGAAATATATCTGCCTAACTGATAGATTACATATTGTATATTGGTAGGACTACACATGCACATGGTAGATGGGTGCTGGGAATTTTAGAATTTTTTTTTTTTTTTTTTTTTTTTTAATCAGCCAAATTCCTTTAGAGTCACTTTTGTAAGTAGGTGTTCCACATTGTTCATTCCTGGTGTAGAAGTCAAGTGCCTTACCTGCTAACATGGCTGGCTGCCTTGTGTCTTACTGGTGTATTTATTGTGAAAATTACACAATTGTGGCACATGGCCTAAAACGGGGAGAAGTCGAGGTTGGTCGACACTAACTATCTTATACCTAGCTAATCCAATTCACAACCCATTCACTCATTACAATTTTCACATTCACTATAAAAACTCATCCGTCACCACTCAATCCTCCATACACTGCAATACCGCATCCTCTCAAGGGGGACCTACAAAATGCGCCCCATGCCATAAAAATTTGATGATAATAAATTATAATACATAAAAATCAAATAATGAAGAATGAGAGGGGAGGGAGATGAATCCAATAATAAACTAAAAATCAATACAATGTAAACTAAACATAAGTGAAGTTAGTCAGGACCATCCTACCCTCAAAAAGGAGAGGCCACTATATTCTGCCCATTGGACAAAATCAGGAAGCTCTCATGCTGACTCAGATGAGATAAAAAGGAGCCAAAAACAAACTGGGAAGGTTGGGAATCTCAACCTGGATGGAATGGATGGGAACAGGCCGGGAATGGCCTGGATGGGAACAGGCCGAGAACAACACTTACTCACATTAACTAGGTACACAAAGGCTTGTCTAGGCTAACCAGGGGAGGGCTCCACAGGAAGCTGTCCCGATGTGACATAGGTAGACATAAAAAAGAAAAACAAGGCTAGCCCCGTTTAAACAAACCAAGCTCGCTTCAGTCATCCACCTTTCACTAAAGACTGTCGAATGCAAGTGTTTTCTATCAGTTCTGATTTTCATCTTGTGCTGATGCTCAAAGAATTGGATCAGATCCTGATGAGAAAGGTGGTTGCCTCGCAAGACTTCCTCATGTCGTGTCGTCTAAATCACTATTTGGGGCCTGGCCAGCAGCGTCAGAAACACCATTCGTTTCACCCCAGAATATGGGGGGGCGACACTGGCTCCACGCCCCCTGTCTAAGTTGGGGTCCAGGATGGCATTCCAGTCCCCAATTAACACTAGGCGCATTGGATCCACCAGGAACGGCCCCAACTGCTGAAAAAATGTGATCCGCTCATCCTGGTCGTTGGGTGCATAAACTGCAATGACTTAGAATGAACCACTTTTCATGGCAGTATCGATCACGATCAACCGGCCCTCAGCATTGGTATGCACAAGGTCTACCTTCGCATCAACAGTACATCTAACCAGCAAAGAAACTCCTCCATATGCTGAATAAACGACAGTCGTTCTCCAGTACACACGCAAACAAAGAGTCTGTTGGATCGTGGCGACATCCAGGCTGAAACACAAGAGATCCCAGAGCGGGCAGGCCGCCTTACCCCGATAACTCGAGCCTTTTGCATTCAGACTGGCTAACTTGATTGATATCGTTTAGGCCTGAAAGTAGAAAAGTAAGAATTAACCTACTCACATACCGGGTGGAAATCTGTGCCAGTAAGGACCCTGACGGATTGTCCCTGGCTTCCCACACCTAACTCTGATGTCATCCATCTATCCAGGACAATTCCACCGACATCAGTGGGATAGGTCAGTTTTACGCATCTATATAGTGAGGGATGGAGCAAAACAGGGACCCTCCCAGCACAATATTGTCTAAATTTCCTTAAGTAGGGTGAGTCCATTTCAACCATTCTTATTTTTGGAAAGGTCTCTTTCACTTCATTTAAATGCCCCCAGACTTTCAAGTACATCCCAGTGTCTCTGACACAAGTAATACACCTGGGGCATTAGGGAAGTTACATGGGTCTTCGACTGACTTCCCATCCAATGTATCCATCTTGTATAAGAGCCCTAATTGGGCCTTCTTTTGTCTGGACAAAGCTTTCTTATACTCATCTCTGTCTACTCTACAAATAGCTTCTGGACGTGGAAATAGTTTTTTCTTTTTCTTCTCCCTGGAACAGTGAGGAGGGGAAGAGGTTGATGTATGAGAGGGTGTTGAGGTTGAGCTGATGGATGAGTTTGAAGGAGATGGGGATGTAGCACGAGAAGGGGAAGAAGAGAGGCTCCTTGCTTTGGGTATTACAACAGATTCTTTAGGGGAAGCAAGGACGGATAGGGACCTGGTTTTGTCCATGACCCTCTCTTCCCTATTACGCCCAGACTGCTTTTGCGATCGTGTCTCCACTTCCTCATCCTCCTCTCTACTTCTCTTTAGAGATGAAGCCCGAGGGTGGCAGCAGCATGCAGTTTACCTCCATTTCCGTCACTTCCTGCTGCTTTTGTTGCTGTTGCTTATGTTGCTTCTCCTTCCTCTTTGGTTGTGGTGTTTGTTGTACTTCCTTATCTAGTTTCTTTTTGGGGCTTTCTTCCTGTCCTTTACTTGTCTGCTGCTGTGGTGATGTCTTCTGCTTTGATGCAGTCTCATCTTTTTTTGTTGGGAGAGAGCACATTTTTTGACCTCCTCACTACCTCCTTCCATGCACCATCGGGACCCTTCTTCCCTACTACCTCCTCTGTAGGTGCTGCAGCCACTGCTGCTGCTACTGCAGTTGCTTTTAGGGGCAGAGTTGAAAGCTGAGGATGTTTGCTGGGGCACTCTTTGGCTATGTGTCCCGAGATACCGCATGACCAACATCTTTCTCTCTCAGCATATAAGAACACTGGGGATTTCCCCAAAATGACCTGTAACTCAATATCACCGATTGCAATGCCTGACTTTGCTAGGATTGTCTTTACTTCCTCCACCTTGCTGAATTTAGAAAAGAATGCTCTCATTCTGTCCTCACTGATGTCCACCGGCACCCCGTAGCCCATAATCCTTGTCCCACGGGTACCCATATACTCTGTTTGTAGTCGGAGGTTTTTGGTAGTTAACACCCTACCGGCCATCTGTTTAGCATCTTGTTCTGTGGGAAGGAGAATGTCCCAAATTGCATTTGTCCTTCTTGATAAAACTCTAGGGCTAATTTTGAGTGTTTAAGATGTCTTCCATGGTTTCCCTGCCAACCCCAATCAATTTACGACTTTTTACGTCTGAGGTTAACAGGGATACTATCCTAGTGTTCACAGCATTGAATACTTCAGGGATGGTAATGAATTCATTATCCTTGAAAGAATCCTTGAATTTCTTTCTTTGTTAAGCATAGTAATCTGCATCCTTTTTAACCAGACTATTATTACACTAGGCTGTTTTAACTGGTGACACTGGTGGTGGTATATTTAAATTCTCTTCTGCCATGATGGCCACCATGGCTGGACAAATAAACTTTTTTTTTTTTAAATTGTTTTTTCAAACAAATCCGAAAATCAAAACTGTCAAGAACAAAGAGAATAAAACGAAAGAAGAACGTGGACAACCAAAGACAATAAACAATTCAATTAAATAAATGCAAAAAGGTAATGTAAATAAAAACTATGCGGAGGGTAAAAATACAAGAATAGAAATAAACAAAAGGGAAAAGAACAGAAATGCACAAATATATCTGAACAAATAAACTGAAAAATTTAAAAAGAGTTTTTAGAAAATAAAATCAAAAAATTTAACAGTTCGTACTTCAAATTTCACCAAGGCTTGTCAAACACACTTGAAGAAACCACAAAACAAACCAATGACTAATTTTACCTCATTTATAGGAGAGTACCTAATGCACCATTTAGGTTGGTCCATTTTGCTAAAATAGACCTGCCCAACACATTTGCATCTTTTGTTTCTATTCACCCATATATCTCACCATTAAATGACTCAGGTCAGTTTTTACTTGTGATTACACCATTCTACTTGTGTGCCAGACCACTTGTAAGCTAATCAATATTCTACACCTGGCAGATCTTCTAATATCACAGATTGGAATACATACTATGTGTAGACGCTGTGGTGACCTTTGATCTGGGGTTTTTGTGGTGCCATTATGGATTTTTATAAAAAACAATTAGCATAGTAACAAACTGGATTTTAATTTAATATATATGCAAAATTTCAGCTATGTTGGTTCATGGGTTAGGTGACAAGAACTTGGTTCTGACAAACATAAAGAAATTACTAATATATATATGTGTGTGTGTGTGTTATGTATATATATGTTATGTATATAATGGCTGCTTGCTCACTTCCAGGTATACTTACCTAGTTACTAATCCCTGTTAGAGACACTTTTTCAGGCACATTTGTATGTTTTTCTCCAACACACACAGCCAATCTGTGGCATACACTGCAACTATGTTGAGTAGACCCTTGTTGTAGTTTTTGGAAGAGAGTGTATAATCTGACATCTCATCAGTTTGAGCAAGGCCAGTATGAAATATATATGAAAATAGTTTTCAAGCACTTTCCAGTGGTGTGTGTATGTGTGTTTTGCTACTCTGAGGTTCATAAAAATCTGAATAGATTTGACTAATTTATTCATTTATCAAGTTTGCCCATTGTTTCCTGTGTTTTGTTGGACATTTCACACATATCTTTACAAATCACTTCACCAGAAAATCTGAAAACTTCCCCAAATCTATGATTTTGCTAATTAATAATACCTAATAATAACCATCCGTAGGGTTTGTACTTCTTTTGTGGTACTTATGTAGGTGATAGTGTACTTGTTATATTGTTATGCTTATGAATTTTGTTAGCATTTTATATTTTGAGATCATTGTATGTCACAACTGGAAATGAGGCAGAAAAATATGTTGAAAAAAATAGAATTTTGAGGTCCATGTCATTGCAGTGAACAGACAGAAATCTCTGAGAGATGAAGTACAAGAGGATGCTTAAAATTTTCCACCAGGACTGACTTTACAAAATCAGATATGCAGACACCCGACTTTTGGCCTGACAACCTTCCGGCACCCATTTATATATAATGTATATGAATATTGATAATGAGAACAAATTCTTACCAGAGTTAAAATTAAAATAGTATCTTTAGTAACAATAATAGTTTTGAGAATTTATTATTATTATTTTTTTGTTTTAAGTAGTCACAGTTTTTTAAATAGTCACAGAAAAAAAAAAGTTTAAGGTATCTTTTCTTCATGTATTCTCCCTTCAGGATGTGGACAATCATGGCTCTCTATAACTTCCTATCCTTTGTAGCTCTGAGCAATGTTTATCCCTTTATTACCTTTCCCAGTTTATATTCTGTCATTCATTTATACAAGCTTATTAGGTAGGTTATTCAATATTTCCATCTACCCCAACTTATCTTCAATATAATCTGTGAAAAGATTCTCCAAAGCTTCCTTTCTCATTATGGATCCTTTTTTTATTTTCCTGTTTTCCTTAAAATTTACTCATTTCTTAAATGTTCTGTCCATGGTATTCACTGTACCTTTCTGTAAAGTACATCACTATTAGCTCAAGTCTTTTCTTTATTTTCAAGGAAATTGTCTAGCATTCACTGCCATATAGGAGGTTTGATATTATATAGCAGTTCGGCACTTTTTGGTTTTAATAAAAACTTTCCTGATATTTTTAAAAATTCTTTCAGATTAGTTTTAGAAATGCATCTTTTGTTATTCAAATGAATTTTTGAATTTCTTTTATGTCACATTTTCCATTGTTTGTTATAACACACTTTGTACTTGCTTTATTTGAATGTCTTCAATTCATAGATTGCAATTCTATCTAGCAACCATAGATTCTGTCTTACATTGTTGTAAGGTTATAGAGCTCCTTCTTAAAGGCAAACTCAATCCTGTAATTGCATTTTTTAAAAAAATATATGATGGGGTGGGGTAACTTTTTTTTTTTTTCAGTAGTCATTCAGTACACTTCCCATCTTTGTTTACAAAACACAGATGTGTTATGTCTGTATTTTTGTCTCTAATTTTGAAAAATAAAAACAAAATAGTATTTTCTTTTCTCTTCCTCTGGGTGTTTGTTATGAAGAGAGTTAGAAAATGTTTTAGTGCTTACTAAACATAGCTTAGATGTGACACAAGGCCAAAATTATGAAGCACTCAGTGAGGACTGAACTTGCTACTCTGTCATAATTGATTTAGTGAGACAAACATGCTGACCATTACACTACATCAGAGTGTCCAAGTTAAAAAGAAAAAAAATGTTATAGACTTGAAACAAAATCAGGTTCCTCTTGTCCAGCATTTTGTCTTCCCCACACTCTCATTGTCTATTCTTCCACATATTAACAAGCATTATTCTTATAAATAATGTGATCAAAGATAGTCTTCTCTTTCAAATCCACATTTCATAACCAGTAATTTCTTTTGAAATAGAAATCAGGTAACTGTGATAAAGAAACAATGAAAAAAATAACACACATACTCACACACACGTTATTTTTTCTTTGTTTCAAAACAGATACTAGACTTTTTCTGCAATTTTTAAAATATAAAATTCTAAAAACTGTAAAACATTCTAGTATCTGTTTTCTTCTTCATAGTTAAATGTATTGTTTAAAAGTTTAAGTTCATAGTAGAAAACCTTTTGACTTTGTTGCTTGACTTGAAACATAAAATACCCATTGAATTCTATTAATAAATTTCCACATTTGTTTTTACTAGTTTCACATCTCTCTCACTCGCACACGCATAAAAGAAAAAATCGGATACATTTTAGATAGTTATGAATATGATTGTATAGAGATATGTGTATGAGTGTTTCTAAGAAATGTATCCATATCTGTTTTAAATATCAGGGATTCTTTGGTTATTTGAAGAAGAGAAGGGGGGGAGTGTGTTACATTTTTAAGAAAGATAAACCAGGTTCTCTTTTACTTTAATGTCTTGTTCTTATTATAAATTTCCAGCTGGTTCAGGTGAAGAGGCCAGTATTAAATACCCCACTGAATTCATCTCATGTAAAACTGATTTTGGAATCTCTTTTAATCCAGATAAATTTACAGGCACAATATATTTCTGTAGTTTTACTGGAATTAATTTAAAACTCTGATTCTATGCAAATGTTTGGCTTCTCATAGCTGAACTCCTGTATAAGAAGAATGTCAAGTCAGCATACTTTATTTCTTCTTGTCTAATTCAATCTCAAAAGCAAAGATTATTGCTCTCTACCAGTGCTAAGTATTGTTGACTTTTGATAAATTCTGTTAAGCCTATTGTGCATTTAATGATAAATATTTAAGTTTCTAGCAGTCTTAATTCTTTCAAGTTATGTGATGTGCATAATTTGTGAATCACAAATATTATAAAATTAGTATTATATGAACTCTGGTAAGATTGATAATCCAGCAGAGATATGGCTACAAAGGTCACTGACAGCTGTTGATGTACCTGTGCAGTTATTATATTGAGACACTTGCACAGTTACAGACTGCAAGCAAAGAATTGTTACAAAATTACAAGACATAAATTAGTTGATATTTGTTTTAAATTTTATTTATTATAATTTTATTTTTAACTCGATTTATTAATGATGCAAGCTATTCCTTGATAGGAATGACATTTTGAACCTTCAAATAGAATAAGCTGTTTTTCTTGACCTTTATTATAAAAGTGTTGAATGAATCCCATAAGGACTATATTTGCCATGAACCAAGTGTGTGTGTGTGTATATATATATATATATATATATATATATATATATAACGTCATCCACAGACAGATTGTTTCGCTGTTTCACAGCTCATCAGTGTGGCTAGACATCCGGTTGCCTCTAGCTCGGATCGAAACCCGACTGAATTGGTGTCAGCCGGAGATTCTACCACTAAGCCGTCGGCGCACAGCAGGGAAGTAGGTGGATTTTTAGCGTATTTATTTTTAGAAACACGCCCAGTGACTGACAGTGACTCAATTCGCTATGCAAAGAGTCTCGCTATACTAGCTATAATAGTCACTGTTTACAAACCCATACCAACTCCCTAGAGAGCTCAACTGAAATTAATATTTACTTCAGGAGCCAATATAACGTCATCCACAGACAGACTGTTTCGCTGTTTCACAGCTCATCAGTGTGGCTAAACATCCAGTTGCCTCTAGCTTGGATCGAAACCCGACTGAATTGGTGTCAGCCGGAGATTCTACCACTAAGCTGTTGGCACACAGCAGGGAAGTAGGTGGATTTTTAGCGTATTTATTTTAGGGAAACACGCCCAGTGACTGACAGTGACTCAATTCGCTATGCGAAGAGTCTCGCTATATATATATATATATATATATATATATATATACATATATATATATATATATATATATATATATATATACATATATATATATATATATATATATATATATACATATATATATATATATATATATATATATATATATATATATATATATATAATTTTGGAGTGTGTACAACTATATATCAAATACTAGTAGTAGAGCCTGGTGTTGCCCGGGGATGTATCAGTAAGAGATAGATCAAGTATCGGCCATCATAAAGACTGAAAAATAAAATTGACAAAGATTATTGTTTAAGGTTGACGGACACTCATGTCTTCATTAGTGTTTTTTTTTTTTTTTACAAATTGGTCAAACCCAAACTCAAACAAAAACATTGTTTTCAATTGTTATGAGTCTATCAATTGAATAGAATTTTATTATAAATAATTGTCTTGTAAATGGAATTTTTAAAGCATTCTGAATGTAAAAATAAAGAAAAAACTGTGCAAAACAATAAGAAACACTACCTACCAAAGAAAAGTGAAATTTTGTTAAAATCGGTTAAAAAATGTATGAAATCCGATCCCATATATAAACGAACCCACAGACACACAAACAACCTGGGTTTTATAAGTATAACTCGATATGAGTTGTCCCCCTTTCATTCTCGAAACAGTGATGCCTCTTAATCATGTTTTCAAATTGATTTTGTGCAAAAACAATTGTGTTTTTCCAATTTTTGGCACTGTCAGAACCACCGCAAGGTAATTTTATGTAGTCCTGTGAAGTTTTGTTGAAATCAGTTGAAAAATGTAAGAAATCAGATCCAATATATAAATGAACACACACACACACACACACACACACACAAATTGGGTTTTTATAATAAATATGATGTTGAAAAGTAATTGTTGTTTCCTGTTAGACATGTGGAAAAAAGGAAATGGTAGGAATAAAATGATTCAATTGCCAACATGAATTTCATAATGGTTGTCTTTCATTTTTAGTGGGAGATTCTTGAAGAAGCTATGGCAGCTGATTCATATCTCAAGGTTATTGGTACTGCTATTGCCAAATGATGCTAAATTTCATAGAAATTTATTGCAAAATTTGTGAAGCAATTTTACTTAGTGTGTAAGCTGTAGAAAAAAAAAGTAATATTTTTATCATTTTGGTTCGTCTGAAATTTTCTATTTGAGTACATGTGAAAAGGCAGAAAGAATCAAGAGAAATTGTTTGATATTTACAAAGTTTATTTTAGTTCAGTTAAAGGCCAAATGCAAGTAAATAGGGTGAGGAAGAGTTTTGGAACACAATCTTTCACATTGCGTCCAAACTGCTTAGAAAATCAGCTTCCAAAATCATTGATTTTACCCAGTCTAGACACCAAATTTGAGCCATCGTAAGTAGTATATAACAATTTCATATAATTTGTCTGCAATCTTAAGAGTTGAGTCTTGATTCTTTGGCTGCAGAAAGTGAGGTTGGTGTTTCAAATTCAATCGGAATCCATTGAATATCATAAAAAAAAAAGTTTTGAATCTGATGAATGGGTTATAAATATATATGAGAAGTACTTAAAATTTCTTTACCCAGTCTACTTCTTCAAATCAATATTTTAATGTCCAAATATTAGATTTTCTTTTTCCGAAGTGTTTATGGAACTTGAGAAATAATGTTCCAAGTGTGTTTAACTTTCAAATAATTATGTGGAATAGCTTAGAAGTTTTATGGTTCTCAGTCATTCTTTTCAGTAGCCCTCCCCTATACTAAACTTTGTTTGCTTTTAGCATAAAAGCATGAAGCTCAATACATTTGTCTGTATATTTATTATGTTTAGGTTAGTCTTGTACAAAGTCAAGTATAAGGCACCCTGTGAGGGTCAAATTCTGTATAGTAGTACATTTTCAAGACTTGCTTTAGCATTGATCTGTTGGGTTGTTATTTTATAATGGCTCCCTACCCAAGTAAGAATAAATATGAGTTACTAAAGGGAAATGAAAAGAAAGGCGTTAAAATATGCTTATCATTTTTTATTAAATGTAACAATGCAAAACAACAATATAAAATGGCATAAATATGGTACTATTAATAGACGTTTGCACTTACTACCTTTGGGCTAAGGTGAGGTGAGTTCATCAACTACTGTTTATGAACATCTTCATTTCCCTTGGTTAGAGTCAGGATATTGGTCATGGCACATGTTGCTCTAACCCTCTTCTCAGGAGCCCTAATTCATTATGGTTGTCACTACTGTACAAAGGGCACTAACTCACCTCAGTTATCTGCTTGCTAGATGAGGGGTTCTATCTAAACCCTACAGATCTAAAGGTAGGTGCCAGATATAGGTATTTGCCAAGTTTAGTTAGGCATAAAGCCAGAATTGTTGATATCCCTAGTGAGAATCAATCGAATGTCGGTAGTAACTATCTGCAAGACTAATGTGAATAATTTTAAGACATCCTTAATGAACTGTAAGTACAGATTGTTTTGATTGTATCTATCAAAAGTCATGATAGAGTTACTTGGATACAAAAGTTTATATAGTGAATGATGTAAATGTACAATTCATTTTTACTCACCAAGTTTCTTCTGAAGGAATTTAGTGAAATTCTTCAAATGCTTACAGTTTTATACAAGTATCTACTTCACCATTATTTCAGCTTGAAAGTTTTGACTCCTCTTCTTAAGGACTTAACCATAGTAGCTGCTCTATAATTACTTAAATCTCTTCATAAATTTCTTCCATATGGTTTTGTTATTCTTAATCTAGTCCTTGTTACTAATATATGTATGGGCCACAGCTACTTTTTTCCAAGTACCCCTGGTTGTTGGGATGGCTAGTTAATTCCTGTTGCAAATGTCTGCTCAGTCACATTTGTGATTTTTTTTTTCTTTTTTCAACAATCACTGACCTGAGGCTTACACTACAACTATGCTGAGCACACTTTAGTTACAGTTTTTGAGTGAGTGTATAATGTGGCATGATCAGTTGTTAAACAGGGCCAGTATGCTCAAACCCTCAGTCATCAATGACATATGGACTCATACTATAACCACTGACATATTCTGGACGCGCCACACACACGCAGACATACATATATATATATATATATATATATTAGGTTGTCCATCATTGCTGATGACGATGATGTCCAT
Source organism: Acanthosepion lycidas (assembly GCA_963932145.1). NCBI lineage: Eukaryota > Metazoa > Mollusca > Cephalopoda > Sepiida > Sepiidae > Acanthosepion > Acanthosepion lycidas. The sequence goes on from OZ010574.1 coordinate 81,723,090, forward strand.
CCATCTCTGTCCGTCTTCTGCGGGCTGCCAAGTGAGATAGCAGCCCGATCTGCGAATGACAAATTCTTGGGCACAGATGACAGGGAAACAATGCCTGGGGTGAAATTGGCAGTTGCAGTTGGCACTGGCATCGCCTTCCTTCAAGTGCTCCTCGTCTCTCCTCCTTGAAGTGCACCACTCCGGTGATGCAGAGAGACCACCAGCCGATCCGATCCGATCCGATTCCTTGCGAGGTTCTCCAATTGTATTGGGTCAATATTGCAAGAGACAAGAGCATGCTTAAGATAGTCCCGAAACTGTTTCTTTGGGCCTTCATGTGGGTGACTGCTGGTCTTGAGCTCTCCATAGAATAAAATTTTTGGGAGGTGACTGCCTGACATCCACGCAACATGCCCAATCCAATGTAGAAGATGTTGTCGGATGATGGCCTTGATGCTGATGACCTCCACACATTGAAGAACTTCAGTGAGGGGGATTTTATCCCTCCAAGTATTGCGCAAGATTCACTAAAGGCAGTGGATGTTGAATGTCTCAAGCAGTTTTATTTGTCAGTGATACAGGGTCCAGCATTCACAGTTGTAGAACAGTGTTGAAACAACAACAGCTCAATAGACAGTGACTTTGGTGTTGAGTCGGAAGTTCCTATTAGAGAAGAGATGGAGACGTTTGAAGGAAGCGGAGGTGAGCTTTATCTCCCAGAGAATGTCTTCATCAATGTGTCCATTATCAGATATGATGCTGTCGAGGTAGATAAATGTTAACATTAGACAATGAAATGTTGTCAATGTGCAGCCAAGCTGCTGGATCATGTCATTTAAACGCAGTTTGAATGACCTCTGTTTTATTTCGGTTGATATCAAGACCAATGCAAGAATAAGCCTGACGTAATGAAGTCAAGGACTGTTGTAGTGAGAGTACCTCCTGAGAAACTATGGCAGCATTGTTGGTATATGGCAGTTCATAGATAGGAATGGTAGAGGTCAGTGTCTTAGCTTTGAGATGTCAGACGTTGAAGACACTTCCATCAAAGCGATATTGGATATGTATTCCGTCGTTGGGTTTCATATGTAACTAAAAAAGAAGAGTCATAGCAACCAGATAGATGTTAAAGAACACAGGAGCAAGAACACAGCCTTGTTTAACTCCCGTATGCACACTGATTTGTTCTGATGAGGCTCCCCCGACAGACACTTTAGCGAGTATATCCTTGTGAAATTGGTGTAGAAGACTCAGAAAGGCGGGCAGCCAAATTTGCCAAGCAAAAACCAAAGAACCTCATGATTGACCATATCAAAAGCTTTATTTAGGTAAAAAAAAAGCAAAATTAATCTGTCTTTGCTGCTACCTGCTTTTTTGAGTAGTGGATGAGTGACAAATATCATGTTCAGCAAATTACGTTCAGGTCTGCAGCCACATTGAGATTCCAGCAGAATTCGTTTAGTCAGAAATGGATTTTATGGCACTGTTAACTTCATCTGATGTCAGGAGTGTCCAGCTCAGGAGAGTCAGAAGTTTGTTTAAAGTTGAAGAATCAATTGGCATATCTCTGTTCAAAAGTTCCTTGAAGTGCTCAGCTTATCGTGCTAGGATTTCTTCTTTTTCCTTGAGCAGAGTAGAGCCATCAGGTGCTATGACATTCCGAGAAGGTCCAAAGATACAATTAATGGAATCATAAAACTCGTAAGTTTTGTTTTTGTCAGGAAAATGTTGAATTTCTTCAGATTTGCAGAAACACTAATTTTGAGCTTCCCAAAGCTTCCGTTGTGCTTCTGCTCATATCTGGTTCCAGTTTTGGGCGTGAGTATGAGAGCATGTATGAGCATCATGTGCCTGATTCTTTGCCTTCAGAAGTGGCTGGATAACTTCCATGGATTCATTGAACCAATCTGGGTTCCTTTGCTGAGTTTTTTCAAGTGTATTTTCAGCTGCATGATGAATAGCTAGGATGGCAGAGTCCCATAGACTGGCAATTTCCTGCTGATCCTTAACATCAGTGGGAGGTGCTAGGAGTGATTGACAGACATTGAGTAAATTTGCTTGAGGTTTGACTCGTTTTGATGCTTGTTCAAGACAGGCAACATTGAGTGCAGGGGTGGCTTTGGTTTTGTGGGCTGGAGACTGAAGCAAGAGATTCATACAAGAGTGAATCATATGATGATCAGTCCACTCCGCACATTTCAATCGCATTACATAATCCAACAGGTGCCACGTCCGAGAGCATGGATGCATCCAAGAACACTTGTATTTGTTAGTGTGTTGAAAAAGGTATTGGTAATCACAAGCTGTTGCTCGGCACAAAGACTTAGAAGACGGAATTTGATAGCATTCATTTTCCCAATACCTTTCGAGCCAATGTCTCCCATCCAGACTGATGTATTGGAGCCCATTTGAGCATTAAAATCTCCAAGGAGGGTTATTTTGTCTGTCCAAGGTAGTGTTCACAGAGATAAGATGAGAGATTGTAGAAGGCATCCTTTATCTCTTCGTTGGCATCCAGGACATACACACTGAAAATGGTTGCGTAGACATTATTAGAGAGAGGGATTCTGAGGATCGTTAGTCTTTCACTGTGCTCAGTTGGGACAGAAAAGAGGTTCCTTAGATGCGTTGAGCGAACAGCATGGACTCGACTTTTTCTGGTGGGAGGACCTTTCCAGAAGTATGTATACTCCTTGCCCTCCTTAGTTAGAGAAGCTTCATCAGGGAATATTGTTTCTCTGAGTGCAGCAATATCTATATTGTAGCACTTGAGTTCAGATGCATTCAGCCCAGTTCTTTGGTATGGTCTACTATGATCGGGACAGTCCAGTAGGGTTTGTATATTCCAGGTAACAAGAACAAAACATTTCAATTTTCTTCATCGACTGTGATAAGGAACAACCAACCAGGTGCAGCCTCCTGGCCAGTTGAGTTTGTACCAGCGTCTTTTAGGCCACCTTTTATAGACCCCCTCCTCATGTGAGGCAGGCTGTACCCTCCTTGAAAAAAGTCTGCCTGTTCGCGAAAGTAGGACACAAGACAATGCATAGTCCTAGGCTTGCAATGAAACAGCCATCTTGCTTATGCTGCCCACATGCAGGCTTCAAACTAAGGGCTGCCAGCATCATCCTATGCGTGCACCCCTGTTGCCAGTCACCACAGGACTTTTTGGAAAAAAAAAAAAAAAAAAAAAAAAGAGGAAAGACGGAGCCCATGCTCAGAATTCTTTAAGGTGGTGCTAGGATTGCGCAGTCCCAGCCACACACACTTAGCTCCCGGAAAAACAATTTCTGTGGCAAGGAAAGGATCCAAGATGACCAAGGGCTTGTCTCAGAGTTGCAGTGGGCTGCCAAATTCCAGGTCTGTTTGGGTCCACCTTAGTGCATGCCCACTAATGCACAAAGTGTGGCTACTGAGAGGCTTTAATGGCATTTTCGCCACAAGAGTTCCACTACCCTCCTTAGAATCTCTAGGTTTGCCGGGTTACTTAACTGCCACCCAGTGGACAGCACTGCTTTGGTAAGATTAGTCTAAGCTATTTACCCATAGCTGGGATCCTAACAGGTGCTACCACCTTAGGTTAGGGTGGACCTGGGAACAATAGTAATTAAGATGTGGTTCCACACTCCTCAAAATCTTGCCTTGCTGCTGGATGCAGTTTGATGTCTTACCCAGGACCTATATATAGCATTGTGTAGCATTTCAACATATTTTTGTTCTAAATATATATATATATATATATATATATATATATATATATATATATATATATAAAGAACAAAAATATGTTGAAATGCTACGCAATAGCCTTTCATGTTTCAGTATTATGTTACACCTCTTCAGGTGAAATAGTAAATGACTGGTGATTAATTTTATAAAAATTTCGGAAGCAAAACGTTACCTCTTTTCAGAAAGATAAAGGTGTGGGGTTTTTCATTTCCTGTTCTTACTCTAATTTGGAGATATATAATTTTTTTCTGGTAACTGCTTAAATTATATTAGGGAAATAATAATGCGGGACATTTCAAAGGGTAAGGATATCAACTAAAATATGTTTTTAAATATAAGAGAGACATGGCTTAGTGTTTAAAATATATCTGCTTCTCTGGCAGTTGAGATTTAATTCCTAGGTTTGATACCTAAGAATCAGACAACAACTAAAACATTGTATGTATAACATCCAAGATGAGTATATTTGTACCACATTAACAATTGTTATGGATACACAAGTATACTGATTGATTTATAGAGGTGTAATGGTTACTGGCTTAAAAGTAGAAGAATAACTCTAAATTCAAAAGAAGTCATGGAAATTTGAAGATAATAAATATAAAGGAGCTTGTGGAGGGCCATTATCGTCTATATTCCCTGATCACTACAATCTTAGCCTCTTAAAGTTCAGGGTCAATTGTTATCTATCATATATAATATGCACCTCTTGCTCTCTTCCTGTACACCGTTACAACTACTGCATTTAGGCATCCTCTATTTTGAGTGGCTCTTTGGTGTGTTATTCAATGAACAACAGTAAAAAAAAAAAAAAATTGTACTGGTTTTACCATAACTAGAAAGTCCTCTCCTATTTCTGAGACTGTTTGACTCGAACAGTTCATTGTAGAATTAGGGATTGGAGAAAGATCAATATTCCAACAGTCTGAATCTGCCGATCTGTGATTGCCAATTTCTTCTTGAAATCCTAAAATTCACCCTGGTGGGCGTGGAATTCCTTCTTTTTTCTTGAGAAGCATAACCTGGATGAAATCATACGAGAGAAGTCATTTTGATCTCCCCACTGTCCTATTATATTGTAAATATTTTGCTCTTTGATCATTAATTGCTTTGTGATCATGAGAACTTTCATCTATAATTGTCTTACTTTTTTCTTATCATCATCTCTGGTCAGTTTATTAAGGATCATGTAAGCTATAACCCAACTGAATAGTGAAGATTCTGAGTAGCATATTATTGAAATAATACTTGTCTCTTTCTGTTGTTAAAGATTTTCATGTTTGTTTAACAGAAAGTGGCATGGAAATTTGTGCCAGTGTAAGTTTTCAAATCATTTTTTTTTTTTATGACTGATGCTCAACTAGCCACATTGATTTAACATGGTAAATTTAAGAAAATCATTGATGAGATGGTTTTTCTCTGGCTCTGTCTAGCTTTCTCTTAGATGATTCTCTTGGGTTTACAATACCTGAGTTTTTTTTTTTTTTTTTTTTTTTTTGGTCCAGTTGACCCTGGACTTGAAGAAGTTAAGATTGTATTAGGTTGGTGCAAAAATAATGTCGTTTTCTCACAGTAACATATGAGAAAACGACATTATTTTTGCACCAACCTAATAGTAGTCGAGGAAGCATCCTCTTAGGAGTCTGTTCAACAATGCAGCAGTCCTTAGGAAGAAGCTGTTCAAATGGAACTTCCTTCTTACAATGGAACATAAATGGAATGAACATGGTTTGCTCATTTTGTACATGCCATGGTGGGCCTTAGCTGTAAAGGTCTGATCAAGTGGAATGAGGAAATTTAGCATGTCATAAATTTTATGTGAATAATAGATTAATTCATATATTATTTAGACAGTACTTCTCAGAACCTATGTCTTTTTTTTTCTTTACTTAAAAAAAAAACAGGAATTGATTCCTTTCAAACAATAAAAATACAAATATCATATTTTTTATTCTATATAATTTACTGCATTCTTTTTTTGTGGAATTCATTCTCTATAGATTATCCAACTTATATTGTCTACAATGATCCGTTTGGAAAATATTGAAAGAATTTGTAGAGAAAAGGCACTACAGGTTTGTAATGGACAAGGTTGCTGTTTGCCACCATTTTGTAGCTGGAGGAGTTAATACTTATTACAGCTAAACTGTTAAAGTAAATGAAATCCACATTTTCAAAAAAAAACAATATTGATACATGGTAGAGACTTGTATACATGTTTATGCAAAAAACTGCACAGCTATCAAAAGAAAATTATATTGACATGTGTACAGATAATTCAAACAAAGCAAAAATACATTTATGTACTTAGCTGTAGTATGTGTGGCACTTATGTGATGTCCACATGGTTTGTTTGAAATTAAGTATTCAATTTATCATGGGAAAGAAATTTATGTTAGTGGAGACAAATTCTTTGTTGTTGTTACAGCCCTCTTACAGTACTTAATAGAATGACACCTAGCAGGCATTCTGGTTAACAAGGTAGTGATACTTGGTTATGATAGTTAATATAGGGACTTCATCTTTGGTATCAAAGTTGTGGAACATACATAAAGATTTTTTCCCACCTCATTATTAAATCCGTATGCAATCAGATCTGCTATACATTGTAATATTACATAAGCTCTTGGTCTTTTAAGAGCCTAAATGAGAGGAATAAGAGAGAAAGGCTATTTATGATAAAGTGAACTCTGAGGAAAATGTCAAGAATTCTATTTTCCACTTCTGTGTTCTCAGCATAAGCCTTTAAAATTACTTTATCACTTTCTGTGTTTCCTTATATAAAAGACCCAAAAATACTGTTTTGGCAAACCCATTGAACTCTTAAGTGGTCTTGTGTTTTGGTGTACAATATTGGAGATTTCCTTGACTGTATCAAGAATATGAAAATATTCCTTCATCTCGATTACTATTATTTGATATACTCTGTTCTCAAAAGTGACTAAACCCACATTCTCCAACTTGATTTACTGACTGGCCTCTTTGCCAATATATCCAATATTTAAATATTTTTGTTACTTGCTATCCTAGTCTTAAATAGTAGACAATATAATTGGCATTGTTGCCCAATTTATTTTATCCATCACACATCAACTTTCGTCATTGTATTATTATATTTGGTGCTTATTGGCGACGATAAACTTTGTACATATATTATCCAGTGTATAATGCAAGCTTTTAAATTCATTTTGTCAGTTCATGGATGGGTCCTAAATATGAGTTAACATGACTGGAAATGGCAACCTAGCAATTTACAAATACAGCATCACTCATTAACATTAAATTTAGTTTAATTATCACAATGACATGTGGTCATGCAAATTTCATAATATATTGATGTCCATTGAGTTGGATGACAATATTTTTAATCATTGTATTTTATTATAACATGAATATTTGATATTTAGAATTGTATGTCTACATATACATACAAATATTGACAATATAAAACTTTATGCACATATACTTGCTACTACATGTAGAACGATCATGTTGTCAAGACAAACACTCAGTTGTGGAACAAGCCTCCTCCACCTTGAGAAAGAGAGCTATTTATGGTGCATGGAGCATCTCATTGTGCTAAAGTGGGATAGTCCATTGCTTGGGCTGTGATTGGCTGCTGGTACATGAGTGGAGGTATTTCTGTATAAATACTAGCTTGATTCCACTCAGTTTGCGGGGTTTGTATTGAGTTACAAACTGCTTTATTTTTGTCTGCCAGCTGGATGCTAGCTGGGACCCTTACGCCGGTAAGTGTTGTTGTTCTATTATTATTCTACATCTCCTCCCCACTGCATCGCGTGTGGGTAGTGGCCTTTAGGGAGGGATGAGATCCTTTAAACCTGGCTGGTTGTGTGTAAGTAGTCTGGACAATGCCCTTTGTGTTATTGTAGACAGCTGTGCGGTGTTTGATGTTATTCCAGTGTCGAATGTTTGTGGCACTGGTGTAAGGGTCTCAGGTAAGGCACTACGTCTGGGAACTGGAATTGTAGGTGTATCCAGTTTCTTGAGGAATCAGCGATTTCGTAAGGTAATTCTACCTGATCCATCAACTCTGATACGGTATTGGTGGTTGGGGAGGGTTTCAATGACCAGACCTGTTGTGTCCCATCGGCAGGTTGTCGGTCATTGAATTGCCACTATTTGTCCCTTTTTGAAGGGGGTTTAAGGTGTGCGCTGTTTTGTTGTATTGCTCTATGAGACTAGTGTTCTGCTGGGATAGACTCAACTTGCAGTTTTGGGCTGTGGTTATCCAATTTGCATGTGGCTTGTAGAGTGTGGGGTGGGGGATCCTATGTAGTCACGTAGTCGGCGGTGGAGTAGCAGTTGAGCAAGGGATAGCCCAATGTTTTGGATGGGCATATTCCTGTATTGGAGGATGGCTTTTGCTGCACAGTTATTGTCCAACAATCCTTGGGCTCCTGTGTTGCCATGTACAATTCTCTTGGCTGTTTTTACAGTGAGCTCTGCCCAACCATTGGATTGTGGGTAACCAGCAGATGATAGCCTGTGTTTAATTTGTTTCTATTGTTATTCTACACTACAAATCAGTGTGGACACATTGTAAAGAAATACATATGCCAAATATAATAGCAGAGATGTGCAAATATACAGATCTGATGAAACAATGGATTGGGAATATCTAGTGGGAGAGATAAGTGTGTAACAATAGGCAAATGACATGTTCCCTGTCTTTCAATACAAATACTATGAAGTGGAAAAATTATATTGAATCAATTGTTATGTCTACTGCTAAGAAACATGGTTCACTGTGTCAGGCTAGACCATTTTTCTCACCAGAATCTAATACATTTATTTGTAATATATGATCAGTTCTGATCTGGCATCCTGGCTTCAGTCACTTTCCCGATGTCATAACATAGCTTCCCTGTGCCTTTTCTATAAATATTTTCATGGTAATTGCTCTGATGATTATTCATCTGTGGTACTTTGAATTTATGAATTTAAGTGCAGTACTAGATTGGCAGTTAGGTTTCATCACTTTATAGTTGAAATAGCTAGATGTAACCATAAGTTCTATGCTAGCAGTTTCTTCTGTCACACTTCTCACTTGTGGAGCTCACTTTTGGCCTCTTACTTTTCAGTTAACTTTGCATTTAAATTTTTGAAGTTTCATGTCAATTGTTATCTTCTGTCTACTTCATTCTCATTCTTTTATTGTTCTCACTCCTTAATAATGGTTTTATCAAAATGGGAAATTAAAAAAAAGAAACTTATTTACTTAAATTTTAAATAAATTATTGCCCTATTGTAAGTGTATCCTGTAACAGATTGATTCTATCTTCTTTTAGACAGCTCCATTCCCATTTTCACATTTACTACATTACTTATATTGTATGACTTTACTCAAGAAATTGAGTAATTTTGAACCAAAAACTTTGAATTTGAAATCTGTTTGCTGTATTCTCTTAGGGAATGTATTTCCAGTAGACATCATCCTCAGATATTTTGGAAAAAAAACAAACACCATCACTCCTTTCTCTTTGTCTTCTCTTCTTTTTCACTCCCTGTTTCTCATTCTTTCACCTGTTTTAATTTCCAAATTCTCCAGTTTTTTCTCTCTTTCTTTTTCTTCTCTGGACCCATGTTTATCTTTCTATTTTTGTCATTTGAGTTCTATAGATTTTTCCCTCTCACTTGCAGGGTAATCTATGAATTCATACAGTCTGAGAATACAAAACCATAAATCATACATGATTTGGTCAAAGTGTTCATGATTATTTCCACTGTGGATCAACACCAAAAATAGTACTAGTGTTAATAAATTTTTCATGGGGTTCAATTAGCAGAAATTTGACAAGAAGCTACACTAAGAATTCAATTTTGTTGTTTTGGTGCATGCCTTCTTATTAATTTATAATTAGTAATAAATCTGTTCAAAGCTGATTTATAGAAAAAGTATTGGTGTTAAAACTGGGTTACCTGTAAGATTTAGATGTTTAACATGAACAAACAGACAGATCAAGTGAGTAGAAGTGATTGATTGTTAGTTGAATCTACATTGTATATTCTAAAATCCTTTTGAAAAGTTATTGCAAGTGTAGAGAGAATATTGTAAATTTTCATTCACTTAAAAGAGCAACGGATTCTGTATCTGCAGATAATTGAAAATTTAATCTAGCTTTAATTTTAGCTATTGACCAACACCTTTGGCTGAAAAGCTAATTATTTACTTTGGCACTCCCACTGTTTACCATGTACTGTATCTTCATGTTTGAGTTTTATGCCTGCCAGTAATGCTTGCATTAATTTCTCAACACCACTGTTCAACATGAGATGGAGTACCAGATTTTGTTCAAATAAATTCTAGGTCTAAAATTTACAAAATTCAATAGTTAAATCAATTTAAATTTTTTTTTTATAGAAATATTTTATTCAGTGATAAGAAAAGCAAAAGTTTATACTAGGTTTACACAGTGTTGGTGATAAAGTTAAACTACAATTATAGTGTTATTTATTATTTTCTAATCACCAGAATTTGCTATGTTGCCATACATAGCATATATTAGAGGAAATGCAAGTTTTGATGTATTGTTTTCATAAATTCTCTTTGTGATCAAGGATTGTATCACCCACAGTTAGATAATATTTGTAATAAGTAATCAATACCGAAGTGGTTAACCACCTCACATCCCATAACCTGCTCTCAGACAAGCAATATGGTTTCCGCTTTGCCCGATCTACAGCTGATGTGCTTACGGCCATCACTGAAACTGTCTACCGAGCTCTTCAAAATAACGGGGAAGCCCGTGCCGTGGCACTAGACATCTCCAAAGCATTTGATAGGGTTTGGCATGCCGGCCTTCTTCGCAGACTCCAGGGTTATGGCATTACGGGTCGATTGTATAACCTAATACAACTGTGAATTGAAGGTCGTTCTCAACACATTCTCATCCAGTTCCTATCCTACGAATGCAGGTGTTCCTCAAGGCTCCATCCTAGGCCCCACTCTATTCCTTATCTACATAAATGACCTTCCTGGCGCAATAACTTCCCAAGTTGGCATCTATGCGGATGACACCACAATTTACTCCTGCCTCAAAAACAAATCTAGTGTCACTGACAAAACTCACCTGGCCGTGTGTCTCGAAAAGGACCTCCAATCAGTTGTGAACTGGGGCAAGAATTGGCTGGTCAACTTCAACGCTTCGAAGATAAAACTGCTCTCTATTAATCACCACAGAGATCCTTCCCTGCCCTCCATTAGAATGTCTGACGCTCAACTTCTTGAGAGCAACTCTCTGCGGCTTCTTGGTCTCACGTTGACTGCTGACCTGAGATGGAACAAATACATTGAGTCAATTGCTTCATCCACCACAAGGAAAGTTGGCTCCCTGTGCCACGCCAGGAAATTTTTCTCCCCGGAATCGATCATCCATATCTACAAATCAACAATTTGCCCTTGCATGGAGTATTGCTGAGGCGGATATGCAATGTAGTTGGCCCTGCTCTGGCATCTTGTCTACAGTCACTTTCTCACAGACGCGCCGTCACCTCCTTCTGTCTGTTCTACAAATACTTTCATGGTAATTGCTCTGAGGAGCTACATTCGCTGGTTCCCAGTTGTCATGAGTTCAAGCACCCTACGAGGCTGGCATCCCGCTCTCATCCCTTCACTGTCAAAACTCCTAAATGTAGCCGTCTCTTCTACTCCAATAGCTTCATGTCTTGCACCTCCCGCCCTTCCCTATTCCTGTTTCCCTGAGAGCTATAATCTCCAGCTATTCAAGGGTAATGTCAATCGACATCTCCAGTTGCCTTGATCTATCCACTACCCTCCTCTTCATCCTTTCTTCTATCACTCCTATCTGACCTTGCTCTAAATTTTCTGTAACCCCTTGCATCCTAGTGGCTTCCCGCCTTGCTTGGGGTGAAATGCTTAAAAAAAAAAAAAAAAATTCCTTTACTGGGTACTCCCTTCCCATGTTTGAGTTCATAGTCAGTGTATAATGCATATTCAGTTATCTTAGATAAACATGCAAAACATGTGACAAATTGGACTCAAACTCTAATGGGTCTCATTGCACATGAATCTATTTAGATGAAAACTTGTTTCCAAAAAATGTTGGTGGAGACTAAAAGAAATGAAAGGGATTAAATGCTAGATGTTTAAGGATATTGATAATTAGAGACTTTAGAGTTTAAATGTAAAAAAAAAACAAACAAGATTAGTTTTTCTGCACCAAATGCCAGTTGGTAAAAGCTTGTTATAGCTCAAGACCAGGGCATGCGTAGGTGTGAAAAGCATGCTAAATTCCAGAAGATCTATCTTCCTGTCCATATCTCCTCTTTGCACCTATAGTGTTTACAGTCAGTAAAACCAGTGTAACTGGTCAGTTACTGAGTATGCCAATATATAAAAATGTATAGGAAACACATTAAATTCATCCTTTTTTATATTTATCCAATAACGAAGATAAAAAATTCTGGTAATGGTGCTAACAAAGAGTATAAAGAAATTAGATAAGTTCTTTTCTATCTTTTCCAAATATTTACATACACAAGTTTGTTTTCGAGTTATGGTCAAGGAAGTAGTTTTTCCTTATTGGAGTGAGTTTGTGCCTCATTGGATATTTTACATTTGTCAATTTATAACAGATTAGATTTAAACTTATAGTTAATAAAAATGCAGATTATATCTTATGGTTAGTAAAAATTAATATCTGTGGTGGGGGGAAAAAAAACAAAAACAAGTGAGCAAAAGTCGTTGGTAGTGAGTTCAATCCACACTGTCTACTTGAAGAACATTTTGAAAGGTTATAGCTAGTTGTTAGAAATTGTGAAACAATGATTCTTTTTTTCTCCTTTCATAAATGAGTTTTTTTTTTTTTTTTGCTTTTTTTTTTTTGAGATTTTGAAACTTCAATAGATTAGTGGTTAACTTTTTACACACTGTAGTCTATCACTTTTGCATTTTAAAAATAAATTTTCTTTTTTCTCTTCACTTCAGATATGCAGTTTGAAAATTGCTATACAAATGAAAATTTCGTTAACCCATTAATGCCCGACATAAAATCATGTATTAATTATAAAAATTAAAAATATTATAAATTATAGGGTTTCTACCTATAACCTGTTAATATCTATTGTTTCAAAAATGGGACTGTAAGTATTAATGAGTCAAATTAGTTGAAACTTTAGGTCATGCAATGGAGATGTATTTTTTTGTGATTAATTTCATCTTTTATTACCAGCCAATAAACTTTGTTGATTGTAATTCTTTATTCAGATGTTTATTCTCTCATCACAACCAGTTCTCTTAAATGCTGACATTTTTTTTCTTAACTTCCTTAATAAAAATGTACATTTTTTTTTTTTCGTTTTTATATTTTTGTTTTTGTCCAAAATAAGAAAAAAAAGGTTTCTGGAAATAACTGTCTATGGCAACTAACTAAATATTGTTTGCTGACTTATTAGTTGGGAAATTGTCTCTTAAAAATTTTTGATAAAATTATTGTCATTATTGTTAGTTGTGTTAGGTGTATTGTCAGGAGATTGTCTATTGTCAAGCAAAAGAATGGGATCTTTGTTGCTACTAGCTTTATCTTCTAATGAGCCACTGTCTCTTATTTTTTTATTTTTTTTTTAAGAACTTTATCAGGGGATATTTTGATTGATTCTTTTCTTATACACTTATACATTGATTTATTACTTAGGTTAGAAAAGTATATCTACATTTCATCCCATCTATCACCATTCTCTCTCTCATATAGTTTATGAGGTCTGTCTGGGAAATATTTTGAATATCTGGAAAACCAGTTCTGAAGTCTTGGTCTAAGTTAGAAACAAAAAGGGCTTATTATACATGTCTATGCTGCTCTTATATATTTTACAATGGTGTTCACTTTGTACAAGGCCCGAGAACAACTTGAGGTAGAGGGTTTGTTAAAAAAATTGATATATCAGCTCACTTCCACAACAAAATAAACAAATTGCAAGTTCAAACTTGAAGATCCAAGTAACGTTCTCTTTTGTCACAGGGTTATAGAATAAGAGGCACAGTTTATGTGATGAAGACAATGGTTAACCTTAGATTTGAATAGGTTAAGGTTGTAGTGATTAGAGAAGCATCCTCTTGAGAGTCAGTTCAAAAAAAAAGAAGTGGGTCCTGCAAAGAAGCTGCTCGAGTGGAGTTTACATCTCACCAGTGTAATACAAAGAGAATGAGGGTGGTATGGTGGGTCTTACTTGTGATGGGAAGAACTGGTAGAATTAAGGGATGTAGTTCATCTGGACACTTTTCGTGGAATTAGTGATAGAGCAGTGTTTTGTCAGTGTGAAAGGGGCTGTAGAGTGGAAAATAATTCGTCGCCCACAAGGGTGCAGATATGCTTTTGGACCCTATCAAGACTGGAAAGTGAAGACAAGCAGTTCCTACCCATATATGGCAACAGTACTCCATTTTAGGCCTGATCTGACTCTTGTAAAGAGGAGTCAGGTCCTTACTGGAGAGGTGAAGGGAACTGACCTTTTTTCCAGCATCTTTAGCAACCATATGTAAAGAGTTACACTTAAGGTCTGGATCATATGTTACTCTTAATGTCTGGGTTGGGTTTGTACCAATAGGTGCTCAAGGCACAAAGACTTTGTGAGGGAATTCACTGTGATTTGTGATACTTTTAGGTCTGACCAGTAATGATAGAATGTAACTACATTGATTTTTGATTTATTGAGTGTGACCAGTCAGTTTTTTCTCCACTGAACTGTTAGAACTAGGTCAGAGGAGAAATCAGCTGCCAATCTCTGGTCATCTAGAGTTTTTGAGGTGCATCCATATATTATTGTATCATCAGAATAGATATTCGCAAATGAGCGGAGTATACTCTTAGGCAGATCATTTATATAAAGCAGAAAAAGGTTAGTTGGAGAAATAATACCAGGGGAATGCACGTGTTTGCTAGGGCTTCAGAGAAAACTGAAGCTAGAGAAGTTGTGTAGTAATCTTTTCTGCCACACAAAGGCTTTTGAAATATCTAATCTGATAGTCCTTGGGATATATTTGTTGTCTAGTGACTCACTGATTCTGTGAGTAATGGTAGTTTGTACATCAGCAGAGGATTGGACCAATTGAAACCCATACTACTTGTCACTCAATAGGTTCTTCCTATTTAGATAACCTTCTTGATGATTACAGTCTCAAAAAGCTTACTAATGATACTAAGGAGAATGGTGGATCTGTACTGAGAGGGAATGAATGCTCACCTGCCTTCTTGAAAACTGGCATACACTTGACACCTTCCGTATACTTGGAAAGGCTTTTTCATTCATGTAGCAGTTAAATAATTTGATGGTGGGGATAATTCCAGGTTGATATTAAGGACAACAACTAGGTTTTTGTCTGCGCCAGTGGCTTTCTTGGAGTCAAGACATTTGATAAATCTTGAGACTTCATGGGCTGTAACAAAAATACTACTGAGATTGTGATCAGTGAGATGGTGAAAGTCGGGAAGGGAAGGGCCAATAACATGTCACATTCAGTTAGCGGCAAAGATTAAGGCAAAGAGCTTCACCTAACTTGACGCAGATGAGATGACTTTGGGGCTATTTATAATATGGATTTTTTCTTGAATGGAGAGCTTTATACCACCCCACAAAAAAAAAAAATTCCAGCAAAATCTGAAAACTAGTCCTGGTTCACTCTTGAATACGCTGCAGCTATAGCACATCACATCCACTATTACAAAATTTATCACAATAAGCAGTGTAGCTGCATTCCAAACTGCCTATAATAACTGCAAAGAAGTTTTAGAAAATGCAAATTGTAGCTATGCACAAGTGGTCCAGGCCATTGAATAGAAGAAGGTTGAGACGAGGTGCTGGTGTCATGTAAAATCAAAAGCTGTCCTAGTCTGCCTTCATGTAGCAAAAATTGTTCTATGGAAAGGCATATCAAATAATGCCTTTGGTTTGGCATCAACTTGGAATATTGACTAGAAGATACTCTGATAAGCGGGGTGGGTGTGAGGGGGGCGTTTGTGAAACTTCCACAAAGCATTTTTTTCAGAGTAGGATGTAAGGAAGAGGTCAAGGAGGTTCACCTGATATCCTGTCACATCAGGAAAGCAGATGTTCTTCACTGATCTGTGTTAGTTCATAGGCAATAGAGAAGTCTCTGCAGTATGTCTTCATGAGTTTTGTTTGAATGGACTAACTACTCTTTGTGGTGAATATTAAAGTCACAACAAATATGAAAAGCTCACTGAGGCAAATTCGGTAAAGATATTCACAATCCTCCTCAGATTTCCTGTATTTGGTCAAAAAAATTAGTGCCCTGAGGATGGTAAAGAGTGAAAATGAATGTGGCACTATGGATAAGTGCCACATGGAAGCATATATATATATATATATATATATATATATTTTTGAAAACCTGTCCTTAATTTAGGTGACAAGCTTATTAGCTGTTAGGGGGTAATTTATTAATACCAGTTTCAGATACGGAGTTCCAGCTATGGAAAGTTGGAATGTAGCCCTCTTATATTGGTTTAGGATATGGTGAACTTGGAATTTACTATTTACATTGTTCGGTTCGAATCTACACAATGTTTTGGCCATTGTATGCTCTGATCTTTTTCACATTGTAATTTTGAACATGCTAGTTCCGCATGTCATGCCTCTTCTGGATTATCTCCCTTTTTTTGTTCACTACTGCAGTATTGAACTCACAACTCTTTGGATAAACCAACACTTTTATCCCCTGGGCCATGTGGCTTCGAGGACATCAATGTATGAATTTTTCTCTAGTATTCTGTATTACAGGTTCTTATATTGTAATCATTTCTATACTTGGCTGGCTTAGAAGATTTTTGTTGCCTACCATATGTGTTGATTCCTCAAGTTTTTGTATTTTCCAGTTATGTTCTTTGTCTATTATTTCGATCTCATCTTACAGTGGGCTGTGATCTCCCTTTTCCCTCCATATATGGTCAGCTATGCCTGATTTTTTTTTTTTTTTTATTTCTCCTGGTGTTATTGCTTTACAATGTTCTTGCAGTCTTTACTTTAAGTAGGTGGTGGGGCTGGGGGGGTTGTTTGTTTGTCTTTTATATTTCTTACCACAGCTGTACAGGATGGTGTACACACAGTCTCTAGTCATGTTTTCCTCTATGGGTTGGGGGCAGTCTTACTTGGAAGAGGTGTCTGCAAAGTGTTGAGTCATTTTTGAAGGTTGTCCTGATATTATATGGACAACATATCTTTGATATTTTCTCCGATAATGCCTTCACACAAAGGTAGGCCAACTGAAGCTGTTTTCTAAGTGTTGTTATCCTCTTGTACCCCTCTGTCCCAGTCAGAGTTGCTGCCATGTATCCAGTGTAGTAGTTAGATTCATAGTACCTTACAATCACCTGAAGAAGGCCAGAGCATATAATGGCCAAAATGTTGTGAATATGGCAATAAAGAGGAGGACAACAGTCCAAATAATGTAAATAATTACAATATCCTATCTTGGAAACGGATAGGAGACAGATACAGGAATTTACTTTTTTCTTTTTGGTTGTATTTGAGAATTTTATTCAATTTAGTTTTGTTCATGTGCTGATAGCAGTGTATTTCAGTGAAACTAAGTAATGAGACAGTCACACTAACAGTAGATGCATGCATCAATTACCTGCATGGAATTGTTCAGAGATACACCTGTAACAGTACCCTTCATCATCAAATTGAGAGGCCTCACTGGAGATTACTGCATAGTCCAGAACCCATTTAGAAAATCAAAGTACAATAACCCCAATATTATACACCTTCTGATAGGATAGCCTCCTTTGAAATTACTCAAAGTTTCAGATCACTGACTATCAGGTGGATAAAGCCAAGAAAATGTTTACTTCTAACATCCTTAATGTACCTGATGATGTCATGGTAAGTGGAAGTCAGGCTAGAGGCATGTATGCCTATTGTCCTATTCAAGTAAACTATTCTCAACAGTCCATTTGATTTGATCTATATGTTATAGATACTGCATGATTTTCAGCTGCTATCTTTATGAGGTCTTGATCTTGGCCATCCAGAACCTCATCTACTTGTATAGGAATGTTCATTTGATCACTGTTACCACTGGTGAAATACCAATGCTCTAAAATAACCATCTGGCCTTTTGAAGGCTTACAATCCATGTTCCCCAGATACACAAATGGCTGTAAATTGAAGAAAAAGAGTGTTTCTGGCATGATCTAAAATTCTGAGATGGATAAAGCATTGGTATATCTATATCTAAAAAGAAGGCTGAAGACTTTGTGAAAATTTTATCAGAATGTCAGTATGCATATTCTAAACCCACAGGTCAAAATTGGCATCGGTCATCAAGATGTTGTAATTTTATTTTTCATCAGTACATGCATTCTTATAATGTAGACTGATATATTTGAGTGTGTTTTTCTCTCTCTCTCTCTCTCTCTCTATATATATATATATATATATATATATATATATATATATATATATATATAATCATTGAACCCATGGGAAGGTAATAAAGCCAGTGAGACACAGGGGGTTATTGGAGTGAAAGAATATAAGAAAAACTATAAGAAAAGCAAGAACAATAAAAGAACAGAAATTAAGAAGATAACTATAGACATTGCATTTCAATTTTTCAAGATCAAACTTGACTGTAAATCAATGAGCCTGAATAAAGTTCTATAAATGTGAAATGCAAGAAAAGAAATTTTTGGGACAGAACTTATGTTGACATCTAGCCATTTCAGCTGTAAAATGTTGAGACCTTGCTGCCAATCTAGTACTCTGCTTAAAGCCTAGGTATCATAGTGGAAAGTTCATCAGCACAATTACCATAAATATATTTATAGAAAAAGCACATTATCGCATCAAGGATTTCTAAATATACAGCAGGAACACCATACCATATGTGACAGCAGTATTGAAAGCATAGATTAATTTTTTGACTAAGATATAAGATAGATTCATGCAAGAAAATAGCACAATGCAGTGAACCAACTTTCTTTACTACAGACCTAGCAATTGATTCAATATAATCTTTCCACTTCATGTCCGTGGAAAACATTAGAAGGCATAATGAGTTTCACTCCTGGAAGTTAGCATCAGGTAGGAAGTATTTTCTCAGATGATTAATAGAGAGCAGTTCCATTTTGGAGGCATTAAAATTAACAAAATATTTCTTGTTCCAATTAACAGCAAAATGTATTTTAAGATCAGCTGCCAATTTAACCATATTGAACTGATCAGACATACTGTTAAGACCAGAGTAAATAATTATACCAAGTGTAAATACCAAGCTGAGAACTGATGCCCTCAAGAAAGTCATTTATGAAAATTAGGAACACTTTACCTCCAAAGATAGAGCCCTGGGGAATGCCTGTGTTAATGAAAAAAAAATCTAGAAGAGTGGCCATTTAAGACCACTTTCATTTTAAGATTTGAAAAAATGACTGAAATGGTTAAAAAATTAATCCTGAAATACAATAACCTTTTAACTGATGAAAAAGACCAGTATGCCAAACCCCTATCAAATATCCAAAGCAACAGCCCAAGATTCATACTTCTTATCTAAAGCTTGATAGACTCTTTCAGTAATAATTATATATATATATATATATATATATATATATATATATATATATATATATATATATATATAGTTGACCTAGAGAAGCAAATGTCATATTGCTTATCTGAAAGAAAACTCAGTGAGGCTAATAGGGTGATAGGAGATAGTTCACCTAAGTTCTTAAGACTGGAACTACTACTCAGGAGGATTTCCAACAGGCAGAGAAACCAGAAGCAGCAAATCATTTATTGTAAACATTAGAAAGAACAGGAGCCAGTTCAGGAGCACATTTCTTAAGAACTATTGCAGGAATACCATTTAAGTCCACATGCTTTGTGGGGATCCAGTTTAGAGATTATATGAATTGGGATCAAATATGAATTAAAATCTGACAGGATAATAGAATAAGGAACAAATATGAAATGTTCATAAATTTAACATATTAGGCTTTCTGCTCTATATTTCAGTTTCTGATGAGACTTAAATAAAAGCAAAACATGTCAAATGTAAATATTACGTATTTGTTCTTTTTATTTTTTTTTTTTTATCTTCAACAAAGTCTAATTAAATTCAACTGACCAGGTTCTTCTGTTTAATTTTCTGTTGCATTTTTCCATATTTTGAATAAGATGTTTGATATCCAGATAAAATTGTGGATAAAATGTCCAAGTTCTGCTGCTTTTGTTGAAGTACTCCCAAGTATTTCTCTCATTATAAATAATCCTGTGCATACTGTCACTGCGGTAGGCAAGAATACAAAAGTTCATTACATTCTGGTATTTTATAAAGAGCTGAGAATTTTGAATCATTACAAAGTGATTTGGTAATAACTGATAGTTGACGAAAGCAACAGAACAAACATCAAGTTTCAAGTGTTTATCTACAATTTCAAGATATATATCTGATATAAAACATCTTGCTTGAAAACTGGAAGAATACAATAAAAAATAAAACATTTTTGATGACCTTGTTTGGATGAATACTTGCTGCCTACACATACCTTAGACACATATATGACTTGAGGGCACAACCTTTAATTCAGCAAGGGATTTCTATCAGAAACACACAATTCCAGTATGTTTAGGTTGCAGAAAAAATACTTTCACCAGACAGTCCTCATCCAGCTTGGCATTTCAGTTGGGACTTTTTTCCTATGTTTGATTATATTGTTTCACCACTAATGTGATTTAAAATACACTTTGACAAAAGGCAAATGGAGAAAAATGTTTGGGCCCAAGATGATTCTGCAAATTGGATTGTTCACATACGTTAAAATGTCTCTTGGAAAATCCATTTAAGCTAAATGCTACTTCAAGTATCATGGGGCTCTTCTGTTTTATTGACTTGTCCACTGTGCAGCTGCCATAAACACATATTTTCTGATAAAGTTAATGCATTAGTTAAAGTTTTTACTCATCTTTTTCTTTGCATAAAAATGTTGTCCATGACACCCCCCCCCACCACCACCATGGACAACATAAGCATTATATTTGTGGACATGGTTGTTTATTCAATTTATCTGTCCACTTATGAGGGGAAATGTCTGTAGTGGTACAAAATCTAGCAAAAATCTCTCTCAAAATATTGCCTATTACTTTAAACTATTTAAAGCACATCACTTCACTTAGAAATCTCTTTATATATTTTCCATGGTTCAACTGAATTTTTTGGTAGAACATTAAGCTGGAGTTCAAAGTTATAATTTCAAATAATTGCTTTTCATTATTTTATGTCCATGTACATGAGAGTGCTGAAAAGTTATTTGCCCAACCAGTTGTCTAAAATCTGACCAAGAATCAGATTCTTATTTTCTGAAATCCCTTATTGGCAGAGCCAAGAACTTTTCAATATTCTCTTGTGTGTATATAATATATATGTATGTATGTGTGTGTGTGTGTGGTATATTTGTACAGCAGGAATTTATCCAAATAAGCTTTGTTAATTTCAACTGACAAGGTCTGTCTAAATTTTTTGTTTTATTTCCAGTGCAGTCTATCTTCATTTAATCATTACACATGATGTGACTTTGACTTGACTTTAGTTCTAGCACTCTAAAAAAATTTGATGAATGTAGTCAACAAAATCTTGCACTAACAAGACCCACTTCTTGACAGTGACTGAGATGGTTAAAAGTACTTGAATATAAATGAAAAAAAAAAAAACTTCAAGAAGTTTATCCACAAATTTGATCCTGATCAAAATATAATGAAAAATTAAACTGACAGACTTTGTTTGGAGATATGTATATGTGCATACATGAAATTACAAGTTATTGTCACTGAGGAAATGAGTGTACTTTGTTTAAAACTGTTGATCATGCCAAATTGTTTGCTCAGTATAGTTGCAGTATAAAAAACAGAAGGGGTTTGTGGTTGTTGAAGAAACACTAAGTTATGTGTTACTTTATACAAGTCATTTTGTAAACCCACTTCAGGACACAAGATTTGTAAGATATGGAGAGTAATATAGGACTCCTGATATGTTGGAAGTGAACTTTAATTCTGTGTTGTCCCCCTCCTAGAGTGGTTGCTATACCAAAATGAGACAGCCTTGTCTATCTGAATATTTTACCTATAAGGAAAAAGAGATGAATTCTTTTCTTTCACAAATGTAGATATACTGGTAACCTTAGATGATTTTGGCATTGACAAGATTACAGCCATTATAAATGAAATCTACAAAAGTAGTGATATTCTTGAAGACCTAAGTAGATCTATTATCATAGCACTGCCTAAGAATCTAGGTGCAAACAATTATGAACTCTATCAGAAAATCAGCTTAATGAGCCATATAACAAAACTTATCTGAATTCTGATGGATAGAGCATGCAGCAATGTAGGCTTATTGAAGTCACTGAAACTTGGAATACAATATTTATGTTCAAAATGATATCAGAAAGAGTAATACTATTAGGTTGGTGCAAAAAATAATGTTGTTTTCTCACATAGTAACATATGTGATAAAACGACATTATTTTTGCACCAACCTAATAATAAATAATGTGGTGTACTTTTTACACTATTTACATTGTTCAGACTGTTGTCCTCATTTTTATTGCCATATTCACAATATTTTGGCTGTTGTACGTTACGGTCTTCTTCAGGTGATATATGTTGGAATTTTGAAATTAACCCTTTATTTAGTCCACATTGTGAATATGGCAATAAAAATGAGGACAACAGTCCGAACAATGTAAATAGTGTAAATTGTTATAATACCTCATCTCAGAAATATAGACAGAGGATGTGTATTTGTTTTATATTAGGTTGGTGCAAAAATAATGACGTAATAATGTCGTTTTTTGACGTTAAAAAATACGTCAAAAAACAACATTATTACGTCATTATTTTTGCACCAACCTAATAGATTATGCAAAAGCATTTGAAAAAGTATGTCACAAAGAACTGTTAGAACTTCTAAGTAACCATCACCTGTTTGGAATGGATATTAGAATAATCCAGAACTTATACTGGCAGTGACCCACCTTGTATACAGATAGAAAATGAGTACAATAATTATACAAAATAGAAAGGGGTGTAAGACAAGGATATATTCCCACTAGACTTATTCAGCATATTCAGTGAGATGATTCTTAGAGAATTAGATATCCTGCCAAGATCCATTATTGGTGGCCTCAGTCTTAGCAAGATCAGGTATGCAAATGGCACAATGTTGATAGCAGACATAGAAAGGAAACTACAAGAACTCCTACAGAATGTAATGAAGGAAAGTAAGAAAAAGGACCAAACATCAATTGCAAGAAGACAGAATACATGGTTGTGAGCAAAAGGAATGGCCCAACATAGAAATTACATGTAAATTCAAACTAAAGAAACTCTGATGTGTGATAGGGAATATTTTGATTAGGACTATTCTGTTCTCCATGTGTGTGCCCTATAAAATGGCAACATGCCCTCTTCCTGGTAACAATGATCCTTCCTAGGTTGAAGAGTATCCAAGAGAAGCAACTAGCAGATTAGCATTACAAGTAAAGATACTAAAATTAAACAAGTACAACAATTTTAAATATCTTGGAAGTGTTTTAACAGAGTATTAAGAAATAGAATATTATTAAGTCAGAAAAATTTCATTAGAATCAAAGAAAAGAATACTGAACTGTTATTTAATATCAGTCCTTCTATATGGCAATGAAGAAGAGACTTGAAGCAGCAAAAATGTGAATCTACAGAAAGATGCAGAGAATACCATAGACCAAACATATGATCGAAAAAAAAGAAAATGGAAACAAAAAGGACACTGAAACTTATATTCAGTATCAGAAAGTTGAAATTTCTAAGGCACATAATGAGGAACGATGGCTTGTAAAATTTGATACAAACAGGACAGGTTGAATGTAAGTGGGATTAAGGAAAACAACACATAACCTACTTGCCTAGCTTCAGTGACTGGATGTCAAAGCAAGGCTTAAGAGATAACAAAAATTTTTTTTTTTAAAAGCAACAAAGGATAGGAAATTATGGAGAGCCATGATTGCCTAGGTCATGATATATAGAAGATCAGTGTGAAGTGAATGCAACACCCTAGGCTAGAATTGAATTTAACTGGCTGATTCTATTTTTAGTGTTTATAACTGTTATGCTATTTATGACTATACACACACAATATATATATATATATATATATATATATATATAGTATTTGGGCAGCAATCCCTTTTTTTATACAAGTTTCATTGAAAATGAATGACAAGGTGTAGTGGATGAGTTTTTTTTATATAATTTCTCGTGTTTATATTATTTGTTTTCTTTTCAGGACATAAATTATATAAAAATTATCCGAATGTTTTCCAAGTGCTTTCAGCTATAAACATTAATTTTTATTTTACTTTTTATCTAAATATATGCATTGTTTTATGTATGTATCTACAGTTACAGGAATGTCTTATTTTCCAAACATGGTCAGCACATTGTGGCTGTGTTCATAGTTAATATTATTGAGTGTTGGCTTTTTCTTTTTTATTAATAATGCTTCCATTATTTTTAGCCTTTTTATACATGTAGATGATGATCTAGATACATTCATAAAACAATGTCTATATATATATATATATATATATATATACACACTCACACACATAGTGTTGACATAGGAATCAATATTGTATTGTATGAAGATCACAAACTTGTCCAACCTTGACATAAAATTCATCAACACTACTTCTAAAACAATAAACACAGCTTTAATAAAATTTTCCACTTTCATTTTGGATATTATTATACATCCTACAAACACACATACATTTATCTATGTAATTTTACATATCTCATAAAAAGAAAGGAAAAACTTTCTTCCAAATCTCTAAGGCAAATAGCAACTTCAGGGCAAGAAGAGAAAGTGTCCAACATCCTTTTCCATTCTTTGTCAAGCTACTGCCATCATGCTCAAGTGCCAGGTTTCTGACTAATGATTCTCTTATTTCATTCTTTGTTTGGCCAAATCTATGCTAACTTGGCACCACAACTGACCAATCCCAAGGGTGACCTTGGTTTGTAATTCCCAAGAGGTTTTTCAAACAGGTTGATCAGCCAAGCTTTACCTTTTAAGATGTGTTTGTGTACATATATAAGCATGCATGCAGAATATACAGTAATCACATGTACACACACACACACATATATATAATATATATATATATATATATATGAGAGAAGGAGAGTTTTATTGGTTTCATATCAGTTTTCTTTTGTGATTTTTGGAGAATTCTTTGAAATTATTTAAAATCACTCTAAATAAACTTTATTTTACATGGGAGAGATCTTTGATTGTTTACCTTAGAACTGTTTTTGTCAGTTATGTTGTCAAATTCTTAGCTTCAATTTATAATGATGTTTCAGCAAATCCCAAACCCAAATCTATGGATCTCGGCACCATTTGTGTATTTATTTCCATTTCTTTCCAGGATTAGGATGCTTATTCCATAGTGTGAATCTTGAAACTCTGTTCATTATATCCCTCTCATTCTTGACTCTATAGGAATTGTACTTTATTCGGATTCTTTTAATGATTATATTTCTAATCATCATTTTCATTTTCAACCTCTTCTTCAGTTTCCCATGTATCCTTTTGATTCTTTGATTATATTTCAGTCAAATTGATTGGCTGAAATCAGTTGAAAAGCACTGCTGCTTTTGGATTCAGTCCTCACACTCTTCTCACATTATCTTGTGCCATACTTGTAAAAGGTAATTTCTTGGACAAAAGGAGTAGTGGCAAATGGAAGAGAATGTATTTATGTTTCTACTGTTAAATATTGAAAAATGGTATGTCATGAAGCAGATGTCTGTTAAGAATTTACTCTACTTGCAGTGACATGTCTTTCAGCATTGTTTTCAATGATATCAGAAAAATAGTGACAATATCCAGTTGGTTAATGAGAAATAGTAAGTAATACATTTCTAATAATCAACGTCAATGGCTTGTGTCTGTACATCTTGTAAAACTGTGGCACTCTTAACTGATATGGTTTAATATTTACCAGGCAGCATTCAAGAAATATGATAGACATCTCTCGTCAGTGATGCAAGAGGTGCTGAGATTCTTTTATTACTGCCTGGATAATTAAAAAAAGAAAATTAACAAATAACAAATCTGTTTATGAATCCAATAATAATGATTGGCTACAATTTGTGTAAAAATAAGAAAAACCCATTTCTGCTGAAGCAAGTTTTATTTGATGATTGGAAAAATCCCTTCAATAAAAAATATGACTGTGAATGAAGTAGTTGATATAGCAGTTTTGTGTAGAGTCACTCTGAGTTCTTCTGATACCATGTAACCCAGTATTACCTGCCACAGGGTGTAGTTAGTGGCAACTGTACCAGTCCTCTAACAGGATTTTCTGGTGACGAGGGTGCCTAAACACCTAGCAGGATTAAAGGGTGGGTGGACCCTTTTTGTAGGGTCAATGACCAATCTAACACAATGGAGTAGTTCCCATAGCTATGGATGGAGTAGGACAGTGATGACTTCCTAGACTGAAGTCAGTGACCACTGAAAAGGATTTCTCTAATGTAATCAGTGTTTGACCTGGAGAAGCATGGGCTCCAACAAGTCTACTTGCACATGACCTGCAATGGATGAATGAATACTTATTTGACTTAGTCACTTGTTCAGTGACACTATGACTACACCCAGACATGGGGCTGAGGATGATGTACATATTGATTTTTGTGCTACCACCTATAACTGGGTGTACTATCTTAAAATTCTCTTATCTATTCAGTTTCACTTGAAGCGTTGAAACATTTTTTAATGTTTATTTTGGCTGATTTTTGCTGTGAACAATTTCAATTAAGTTAGATCTATAATGATTGGTCCTTCACAATGAGTGTTGTAGCCTTTCTTGCTTCTGGTTAGAAAATGAGTCGTTTAACCAACTACTGACAAAAGATGGCACTTTAGACAGCAGTTGTTAAAGTTTAAGTTTCCATCTAATCCAGGAAAAAGAAACACCAGTTTCAAATTAAGAGAGTAACCAGTTTCAGTATATTTTGCATTTTTCAAGTTTGATAACTATGATAAAGATAGGGATACAGGGATATCGGTCCCAATTTACAGTTGACATGCATTGTATAAAAATTTTATCACAAATTTTGTGAAGTTGTTAAAAAAAAATACTTCAAATAATTAGTAACTTGTACGTTCTGTTTTTAAACTGCCTGCCTAAGTATAAAATTAGGAGGGCAGCATGAAGTCCAATTGACATTTTTTTGCATAGATTATGTTTGTTGATTATCAATGTTATCAATTGATAACTATTTTTTTTTCCAGAGTTTTAATGAATCATTATTTAAAATGTAAAGTTATCATCCACAGTCTTTTCATGTAACTTGCAAAAGTGTGGAATTGACATGAGAGATGCATAAGAGTTTAAAATAAAGCAATGCCGTTTGATATCCATCAGAGGTAAGAAATCAAAGAGAACCACTTCATCCTTACATATCAGAAACAGACAGGCTTTAAACTATTCAGATTTCATCTTCCAACTTGTCCACAGTTCTTTTCCTTTCAGTAACTTTTCTGTGTAACATCCAGACTCCAAAACTTGAATTGACTTGATGAGAAAAAGAATTTACA
The DNA here is from genome assembly GCA_963932145.1 of Acanthosepion lycidas. Classification (NCBI taxonomy): domain Eukaryota; kingdom Metazoa; phylum Mollusca; class Cephalopoda; order Sepiida; family Sepiidae; genus Acanthosepion; species Acanthosepion lycidas. The sequence goes on from OZ010574.1 coordinate 81,750,445, forward strand.
ACACCATAGCAACTAGTTACATTCACATGTTCCTAACATGTTAATTTTGAAAATGGGACACTTTTGTATTAGAAAATCTATATTGAATGTCTTTTGGTAAAGTGTTTTAGATCAATTTGAGCCTTAGTAATAATTTATTTGAACTGAAAAGTTATCTGGAATTTACACAGGTTGATTTGTGTGGTTTTGTGTGTTTTTTTTTTTTTGTGCAAAGTTTACATTTTACAAGTCAAAATGACCTGTTTCCCTTACACTTCAGTCTCTTTGTTTTAAATGGATACAGTGAATGAGATGTTCATGTGATATCACAGTTAGGGTCCATTACATAAGTGTATCTCAACATTTTCATTCATTCTAATGATTTATAGTAGAAAACAAATAGTAAAAGCACATGTTGAAATTTGTACAAAAATGCATTACAAATTATTTTCTTGTTGAAATCTGAGTAAGACGACCTCATCTGTATTGAAAGAGTAACAATTGAAATTTGGTCAATGGTACCAGTATAGAAATATGCAACTATTTCAACTGTTAGGTGATTTTCTAACTTTCTGGAAGACTTTTTTAACTTTTCATCTGTTAAAAAACACAAACTATTTAATTTCCATGAAAGTAATGGATTTTATAAATGAGAAAAGAAATAAAAAATAATGTAATTTATGTGAAAATTGTTCAAGTTTGCAATCAATCTTTATTTTCCAACTCGAATAATGGATCATAAGTGGTCATGAATTTAGGCTGGTGCTATTCACAAAATAGATCTGTTATATACAGGGTGCAATGTATAAATTGTCACCATTTTATATTTTTAATTTTATGCATGCACACTGTTTTTGACTTTGTTGACTGCATAGTGTAGTAGGATCAATTGAGAACTGTCTGTGAGAAAAAGAGCACCAAGATGCAATTCACTTTGCCAGAAATTTGGAAATGGTATGCTGTACTGCTTGGCATATGTAACAGAAGCTACGATAAGAATATTTCAGAGTGATTGGGTGTCAATTTGAGAACCGTGCATTCAAAAAGAGTTGGATGATATTTCCAGTCAAGATCATTGTGTTTGGAGTGACCACAAGGGGGGGGATGGTAGCATTCCATTTATCTTCGCACAGGACCTCAGACTCAACACAGAAACCTACATCAAGTACCTTGGAGCTAGTGCTGCTTGGGGTCAGTGTTTAGCAACAGGACTCTTCACTATGCCGCACAAGCAGGAAAACCCAGTCATGGGTGTCAGACAATTTCTGTGACCATATCACCCTTTACACATCAGGTCATTACATCTAACTCCCCAGTCTTCAACCCCCTTGATTATTATGTGTAGGGTGCAAATGAGCAAGGCACCAACAAAACTCCTTGTAACATCAAAGATGAACTGAGGGCAAAGATTATGGCAGCATTCACCAACTTAAACAAGGAGACTGTCCAGAAGAATTGCAGGAAATTCCAGAGCCATTTGGAGGTCATGGTTGAAACTCATGGTGATTTTATTGAATAAATTTACTCTAGTATTTCAAGATATTTTTGTGTAACTTTATTGTAGTGATGCATTTAAAATAATTTTACTATTGAAAATAAGATAGAGAAAAGAGGATGATTCAAGAGATTAAAGTGACATTGTAGATAAATTAGGTCTACTATTTGTTTGTGAATTGTACATTGTTAGCACATCTGATCTGGTGCTTCTCCTATGTATCTAGAAATTCTTGACAGAATTCAAAGAAGAATGTGTAATGTCATTAGTCCTGAACTGGTGTCTTGTTCTTCAGTCTTTTCCCTCTGCCTTTCCTTTAATTGCTTTCATGGTTATTGTTCTGATGAAGTTGGTTAGTCCTGGATGAACCAGTTGCTTATGATGAAGAATGTCTTCATTCATAGCTTCTTGGTGTTTCATCCACAGATCAAGTGGATTTGAAATTTGACAGGTAGCAATCATAACAGTAAAGAGATCTCTTATTTGCTTTGGTGATTGATATGAAACTGGCTTTTTGTAAATTTTGGTCCCAATGCTCATCACTTTCTGTAAGGCCAAGTTGAATGCATATGTCCGTCTGTATGTCTCAAGAATATTTACATTGGTTGTTTTCAAATTTTGAAATGATCTTGGACCCCTGACATTATGAAGAAGTCATTGAAGAAAGAAGCATTCAGAATACAAAATTTATATATAAAGTAAAAATAAATTTGTTTATAATTTTCATTTAAAAAGGTCGAAAAAATTTTAATATGTCCAAAATTGCAAGTTATCTTGTTGAAAAAAGTAAACATTAATTTGATATTGTAAAATATTGCAGTAATTATTTAAAAACCTTTTAATATTTTATTTTAGTTACATATGCTACCAAAAAACCTACAGATATTTGTCATAAAGAAAAAAGTAAATAAATGCATGCATGTTCTCTTTTTACAGCAGAGATTTGCAAAAACTTTGGCAGACTTAGAATATTTTTAAACCAAAGTTGTCATTTGAATTGCAACTCGTCTTTCAAAGTATTTACATAGATATAATAATAGAAAACACATGCCAAAAAATAACAAAAAAAAAATTTTTCGTTTGAAGTCCAATGGAAATTAATATCAAGAAGTAAAAAAATAGATATTAGATTTTTAACTGGTGAGTGTGAATGGAGTTTTAATTAAAAGAGGAGGACACTTATTTAATAGAAGATATTTTAAGCAGTATATGCAAATTAGTCATTAGCTTATTTGTGTAAAGACTTTTTGAAAATAAATGAATTAAAAAGGAAGCATTTTTATATTTTCTTTCAGGTGGGGAGATATGTTTGTGTATGAAATGTCATTTTCTTTTTTTACTTGTTTTACTTACGCAGAAAAGTCCATTTTGGTAGAATGTAATTTGTGGAATTTCTACACAGTAAAAAAGCAGCTAACTATGGATGCTAGATATATAAACTGATAAATGTTTGCCTTACAAAAATTATGTGATTACTGTTCACTATTCGTGAAATTTTGAATGGATTATGTACATTCAATATATTTGTTCAAAGAATATGACTGTAAAAACAAGAAATTAATTGGTTGGGTGTGGGGGTAGGCTTGTCATAATTAAGGAAAGTTTTACAAATAGATACCAACTTGTTGCAGGCCAAGTAAAATGCAAATTTCAAACAATTTTCTGCACTATATATGACAATATTCCGAAACAGAACTATTTTTGATATGAAAATCAAAACAATTGTCAAACAAAAAGACAGTCACTTAATAAAATATATTTTTTTTAAATCAATATGCAAATTAGTTAAACCTGAAAAGTGATATCGCCTAGAAGAAAATAATATATAACGCAGATATTGAGCTTTTAGCATGTAAATCCTTCTTTAGGCAAGTTTCTAACACATTTCTTTATCATCTTTCAGTTGTGTCTATGTCCTTGGGTAGAGTGCGCTCAGGAGCTTCTCTGTCAAAGAACAGAGGGGTAACTGAGAAAATCATACTGAGAGGTGCCCAGCTCTGGGAAACAGCTGCCCGAGGCTGTGCTCTCTCATTGCACCAGAGACAGAGAGAGAGAGAGATTGGTGCTCGCACCAAGGTCAGCGCAACTGGCGGGGAGCTGTGGGTAATTTATGTTGCTGGTCCAGGTGTACAGGATTGGGTCCCCACCTTAAAAAAGACCTTGTGTCACAACTCATCTTAGTGGGGAGACGAAGTATATACCTAGCGTGTAAATCACTCTCTCTACAGATTCTGATACTTACTTACTGGTCACAAGGATCCATCCCTGCGCTGTTAGTATCATAGCTATGACAAGCTTGGACAAGCTATGACCAGCTAAGACCAGTGGCCTGAGTGAAGGCACTCGGGTCCCCACATTAAAAACTAACCTTGTGTCACAACCTGACTCCCTGGGTCAAGTAAATACAGTGTGTAAATTTTTATCAAGTAGTTTGTAACACGTTTATTTATCATCTCTCAGTTGCATCTCTGTCTTTGGGCAGAGTGCACTCAGAGGCTACTCTGTCAATGGACAGTGTTGCAACTGAGGAAGATTATACTGAGAGGTGCCGGCTCTGGGAACAGTTGCCCAAGGCCACGCCCACTCATTGCACTAGAGAGAGGAATCGGTACATGCAATGAGGTCAGCATAAATGATAGTTGCAGGGTCTCGGAAATTTTTGTTCCTTGCCCGGGTATATATGCTCAAGCTCCCCACATTAAACCGACCTTGTGTCACAATCTGACCTCATTTGTGAGTAAATACAAATTACTATCAACTAGTTTGTAACATGTTTATTTATCATCTCTCTGTTGTGTCTCTGTCTTTAGGCAGAGTGCGCTCAAGGTCGGCTCCATCAAAGGACAGTTTTAACAGAGGAATATTATACTGAGAGGTGCCCAGCCCTGGGGAACAACTGCCTGAGTATGTGTCCTCTCATTGCACTAGAAAGAAGGATTGTTACTTGCACTGAAGCCAGTGCAACTGACAGTTGCGAGGACTTAGAGAATTTTAGTTCCTAGCCCTGGTGTATTCACTCAAGCACCCTACATTAAACCAAACTTGTCACAATGCGACTCCGTGGGGTGGGGGGTGTTCAAGTAAATACCAAATTACGATCAAGTAGTTTGTAACACATTTATCATCTCTCAGTTGCTTCTCTGTCTTTGGGTAGCATGCACTCAGGGGTGGCTCCATCAAAGGACAGTCGCAACTTAGGAAAATTATACTGAGAGGTGACCAGGCTTGAAGATCTGCCCAAGGTTGCACCTCTCTCATTGCATCAGAAAGAGGGATCAGTGTTTGCACCAAGGTCAGCACAACCAACAGGGCTCAGGAAATTTTTGTTCTTTGCCCGGATGTATGCACACTGTCTCCCCACATTAAACCGACCTTGTGTCATAATGCGACTTCTTGGGGGTGTCTAGTAAATACCATATTACTATAAAGCAACCCCTTTTAACCCCAGAATTTGTGGGAGTATTAAGCTCCAATTTCACATTTATTCATACACACACACACACATATATATATATATATATATATATATATATATATAAATAATAATTCATACCTGATGAGTTGGTAGAACAATGAAACTTTAAGTTGTACTTTCAATGGAGGTCTATGTATATTTATTAATATATACTTCTTAGCTGCATTTAACCACATTTGAGCACTGTTTTGTTAACACCTTATATTACATTAAATTGATTAAATATTTAATCGCTTACCTGTGTATGCACCCTAACACACATATATACGGTTGCTAATATCTAGTTATTTGGTTTATATCCACATTTTTAATACATCTTAAAGAAAAATCAAAATCAAGCGGTAATTCTGTTAATGCATAATGTAAAGATTTGTTTTTTTTTCTCTAACAAAATTGACTTATAGATTCAATTTCCTATTGAAGAAAGGAGACAAATGTTATTTCCTATTGTAAACATTAACTGAGATGCATATCACATTTCTTTAAAAGAGAAACAAAAAAGAATTTCCCTTGTTGTTAAAATTAAAATTGTATGAGTTATTCTGTCAGCATTGACAGAATATGATAGACAGCACATAACTTGATAATAATAATAATAATAATATTGATTTGCATCTGTCAAGTTGCCTTGCAGGTGTGTCATGATTTAAATCCTGACCAGGAGCAAAAAAGAAGCTTAAGTCTGGAATAACATTAACAAACAACTAAAGGTGAACTAGAAGTTGGTGGTGGTGGAGGAGGGGGGAGTGTGTTGTTTAGATGCATTTTATTTGGTTTATTTAATGGTGGCATTGTTTAATTTGCAGCACAGGCAGTTAGAAGAATTGTGCCTCAATAGAATTGATACCTTTTGGATATAAAATTAGAGGAGTGGTATTAAAATTTGGTTAATTGTGAGAAGGAAGAATTTTTTAAAAACTTAAACAAAGAAAAAAAATATGAAAACACATAAAATCTTCAAATCCTGTCCTCCATATCCTCTTCACTACCTACCAGCTCTCCTGTTTCATTCATCACACACACACACACACACTTCATTTATCAAAATCATTTTAATAGTAACCCACTGTGTTGAGTGGTTCTTGAGCCTTGTCTTGTGTGAACTTCAATATAATATATATATATATATATATATATATATATATATATATATATACACACATTCTATATACTTACATCTGTCTGAGTGAATATATAGAGAGATTATTATTTTTACTCATGTGCAACAATTTATAAATATTTACTCATTTCTAATTACTCTCTTCACAGTAAAAATGGTAAATCAATAACTGTATGATGACTTGTACCCTGTAAGCATTGGAATTGTCAAATTAAAAAATCATACAAGTTTTCTTAGTCAATCAGGTCTGTGGAAGGAGTCAATATCAAATAGCGCTAAAATTGCAACTTTGATCTGTGGATAGTGCAATCAAATAAAAATTATTAATGAAGATCACTATCATATTGATATGGAAGTAGGTTCAAATCAGTTCAAAGATGGCAGTGGTTGTCTTGCTAGAGCAACCTGCAGAAGGCCACTTTGTAAATTGAAAAGTGCTCAGTCAGCTCTTTTGGTAGACTGTTTTTTTTTTCTAATTTTTCTATTTCTTAATACTTTCCTTAGCTTTTGGAAGACATCTTTGACTAATCCAATGTTCCTTTGGATTTCTTTGTCACACTTTCAATCCTCTGTTAAACACTTCCCAGATATTTAAATTGTTGTACTTGTTTGATTTTGTTATTTGTAATTTGAATGTTGGGCTGTTACTTTTGCTAACAAGCATATATTCTGTCCAGGAGTTATTTTAACATTTATCATTTTATTTTCAAATAAACTTAGCAATCTTTATTTCAGTCATAATATAAAGTGTATTTGACTGTTGCACACTGAAATGCTTTAAAATAAATGAACATTCTGATCAGTGAATTTTTTAATATTTTCAAGAATACAAAATGGACATATGTTCTATTATTTTTTTGTATTCCATATTGGCAAGCCAACACATTTTGCTTAGCTGATTGTTATCAGAATAAAAGAATTTGTATTCATTTCAGCTTTTGAAGCTAATTGCTAAAATAGAAAAAAGGATAACAGCTGAAGAAACAGTTTGTTTCTTCTAATTTGAAATTGATAGAAAATTGATGAGAAAAATATTCAAAATTGAAATAATCACATTTACAAAACGTGTCTATTAAAACCATTTGTTTGTATTTCAAGACATTCTTCATTAATGACTTTATCTATAAACACATATGCAACTAGATTATTGGCATATGTATGATCTAGTCATACACATTTGTGATCATGTTCCATATACATATCAGATTGTATATATGGATGTGTGTCTGAGTGGTTAGAATGTTTGCTTTCAAATCATGAAACCCAGGTTCAAATCTCACCTTGATCACCACCACTTCTTGATGTTATTGACTGGTGGGGAGGGAAACCCAGTGTGCAGTAACATTGGAAAGTGCAAGGAAACCATATCACATGTTCACCCAAGCCTTGTGAGTGAAATTGGGTTGTTGGTACTGTTTTGAATTAGTTGATGTGCTGTATGCAGTTGCAAGTGATTTAGGGTTTAAATTTATTGGCTTTGTTCACAATATTGATCATGCCACATTATGTGCTCCTTCCCAGAAATTGTAACTAAAGTCTGCTCAGCATAGTTGCAGTATAAATCCCATGTGCCCTCTATGGGTGTTGACAAACATAAAGGTGCCTGAACAGACATCTGCAACAGATATACATGCTTGGAAATGAGTAGCCTGTCATTTAGTTATATATTGATTGCTCATGATCTGTAAGATGAGTTTTCTAATTCCTTTGATGTCCATTACCATGTTGTATTCTGCCATGTTTTTACCTGTAAACCTATTTCTTCTCTCCATTTTCTATTTCATTTTTGTCTCCTATGTTTGCTACCAATTGGACATAAATTAAAAAACTTCTTACTCCACCTCTTAAAAATTTTTTGCATGTCTTTTTTCAGACCCATTTTTCTAATTGAATGACTTTTGTGCCTCTTAATTGCTGTAAATTGTGGCATAGAAGTTGAGTTTTTGAGCCTAAAAATCTTCTTTGGTTGAGTTTTCAAGCTTAAAATTATTGGTGGGAGGTCAGGGTTAGCCTACTGTATGTTTGCGGGTTGATCTATATGGCAATTATAGGCCTAACTCGGAATTTTGAGCTAAAAATCTTGAGGTCAACTTATACACCTGGTTGACTTGTACACCTCATTTTATGGTATTAAATGTGTGGAAAGTGGAATTAGTGAGTCATGTTCTGGGCTTTTTTTTTTCTACATTACTTTCACACTTATGCATGAATTTGTCTCTTCTCTTCAGTTATAGTTTAAATAACAGGCTTAATTCGGCTTTCAAGATTTGGTTGGAAACTAGTCTAAGAGAAGGAAAACACTGAATTCCAAAACATGGAAAAGGCAGAAATCCCTTAAAGAAAGCATGTCATTTCACAGATAATAAAGAAATGGGATTTGTGGAGAGCCATGATTGCCTATATCCTGATGGAGCTTTAGCATTTAAAATGTGATTTCTTCTTTTGGGCAATTTCCTCCTCCATTTTGAACTTTTTTCTTCTTTAAATTTATATTTTATAGAATTTCCACTGTTAAATAAAATTTTGCAAATGCTTATTTGTATAAGAAAGACAGAACAAGAAAATGAGATGTCATTACACTGGATGACCTAACTCTTCCTCATCTAGACTGGTCTGGAAGCATGATATCATAGGTAAAGTGGTAATGCAGATGTGGCAGTTATTGGACAGGCCTTTACATCGTTTGACTATAGAATGATTGTTAGGGCTAGAAAGATGGGAGTGTTATATCAGCTATCTGAATATTTCTAAGTGTTATAGAGATCTTCTCAGATGGAGAGATAAGTAAAAAGTACCATATTACATATCCCCCTTACTTTATTGAGAATGTTACTAGATATCCAGTCTTAGAGGTGGTCTTCTCTCTCTAAGAGGATGTCTGTGTACAGGTGCAGATGCCTCTTTCTCTTTACCTATCACTGGTTCCAAATCCATTTTAATATATCTTTTTTGCAATTTTTTAAATTGCAAACAATTCTTTATAATCTTATCTTGGGTGGCTGATGTTGCAGTTATCATTGTCCCTCTTTTTTTTGCTGTGTAGGCGTACTTTTATTTTGCTTTGGTTGTTTAACTAATGCCATGTCTCCAATTGATATATTTGTTTTTAGTATTTCTTTTTTTGTTATTCTAATAATACTTCCGGTTCTGTTTTGCCTTAGTATCTGTTTGCCTTATTTCTTGATCATCATATTTCTGTTGAATTTCAGGAAGCTTCCCTCTAAACTGTCAGCCCTGGAACATAAGCTCAGCAGGGACTGTGACCTGTAGATGGGTGTGGTGTGGTATGATAAGTTTACAGAAATTAGTACAATTCCTGTTTCCAGCTTTTTCCTTTTATTTCATCAGTCTGTATCAGTTTACACAAGGTTTGATTGAAGTTTTCAGATTGTGAACTCGCTTGTGACTAGACAGGTGTAGCTGGAAACCAAGGACTTTTGCAAAGCCCTTAATTGTCTCACCCTTCCAAAGAGATCCATTATCTTTTTGTAAATTTTTAGGAAAATCAAAGGTTGAGAATACTTTATCAAGTGTTGGTATAACAACTTTAGCCTTTTATGAAGCAACAATTTCCACCTCTGGATATCTACTGCATTCATCAGAAATTACAATCAATTATTCCCTCACTGGGTACAGGTCCATAAAATTCTGTTGCTACATTATCCCAAGGGCCATTTGGCAATACCCTAGGTTGCATTGATTCTCTAACATTTTGATATGTAGTTGCTTTACAAGAGAGGCAGACCTTGATTGCATCATTTACTAACTTGTCTAGTTAGGGAAACCAAATCTTGGAATGGCGTATTTGCTTAGTTTTTACTTATCCATTTGAACTTCATGTGCCACATTTATAACCTTTTTCTGCTAAGTAGCAGGAATAATGATTTGATCACCCTGCAACACAATATCAGATTCAATGGAGAGTTCACCTTATATTGGAAAGTATGGCCTCATTTCACTTGTATTTGTAGGTGATTTGTTGTTCTACAACAAATATTTAAGCCCTGATAAAATGTTATCAATTTCAGTAGCTGACTTAACATCCTCAACAATCACTGCAGTATGTAAATCAATAAGAATAATATTATGAACATAAACTTGTAAGTCTTCAGCTATTTTGAACTTGTCTTTTAAAACTTTAGGCAGTGGCAATGGAGGAAGAGAGATGTAGTTAGTTGGGTTGTGCTTCCCAGGACGATGTTTAATGTGAAAAGGAAGTCAAAGTAATTTTAAGCACATCCTTTCTACTCAAAAAGGTGCTGCTTTTCAGGGTTTGTTAAACAGGGAAACTAAAGGTTGATGATCAGTAATCAAACCAAAATCTTTTCCTAATAGGTTCAACCAAAAACAAACATATGCAAACAACAATGCTAGAGCTTCACGCTCAAGATGGCTGTGCCTCTGTTCTGCAGGTATTAAGGATCGACTGGCATATGCTATTACTTTGTATGTTTTGTTTATTTGTTTCTGCACAATCATAGCACCCAGTCTTCTAGGAAAAGCATCAGAAATTACCTCAGAATATACCAATGAAGAGTAGTATCCTATTACAATTGCTTTTGTTAAGGCACTTTTTAGCTTATCAAAGACTCTTTGATGATCTGAAGTTCATATCAGTTTTGTCTCCTTATGAAGTAGTTCACAAAGTTTTGCTGATTTTGAAGAAAAGTTCTGTATAAAGGGTGTACTAAAGTTTATCCTTCTCAGGAAGGAACACACTTCCATCAAGTTCTTTGATGGTTCCACCTGTTGTAGACCTTTTACTTCATTTGGATCAGGGTTCATACCATTTGCTGAAAATTTGACACCCAAAAAATCTATATTATCAGAATTAAAAACACATTTCCCCTTATTTGAAGTCAGTCCAGAGGCACGTAATCTTTGAAAAACTTTTTCAAGCACTACATCATGCTTTTTTCATCTTTTACAAAAACAAAAATATCATAATGAATGTTAAACACACTCGGTATATCTGAAATTATTTTTTTAATTCTTTGTGAAAAATTTCAGCAGCCGAATTCATCCCAACATTTAGTCTGCAGTATCAACAAAGGCAACATGAGAAGAGAAAGCAGAATTATTTTATTGAGTTGTAACTCGGTGAAAACCATTCTTTAGGTCCAACTTTGAGAAACGATTTCATTCATTTAGCTGATGATAAACCTCCTCAAGGGGAGGTAGAAAATGTTCTTTTTTTATATCTTTATGTGGTTGAACCATATTTATACACAGATGGTCGTCTAATGTCACACCCATCCTTTTTTACGAACAATAATAATAGGTGAGACTCAATCATTTTTGGTTCATATCTACTTTGATCTCGGTTATACTTCAAGAGTTTTTTTCTTTTAGCGGAATGAAACACACCAATGAGATTGGGAAACTGGTTTAACATTTTTATTTATGTGGAGTTCCATCTATATGCCCTTCATTTTGCCTATTCCATGAAAAAGATCATCATATTTTTCAACAGTTTATCCATGCGAGTGGAGTTGCTAACCTTTTTAAATAAATTTTAATATGTCAATGTCTGCTTCTGTTTGGGAACTAATTAAGGACCCCTTACTACCTTCCACCACAAAATCAACAGCATGTGGCTTGTGTGTCGATTCAATTCTTGCTTTAAAGGTCCCTAAAGTTTTCAGTGGGATACTACCCATATATGCAAATAATTTGGCATATGTTTTTTTTAAAGTAATGATCTTTTTTAATTTTTCCATGAGAACTCTGTTCTCTGAGAATTTGGGCTGAATTTACCTGGTTTGAATTTCACCTTACATAGAGTATTTGTCTTTGACTAGCTTCAATGAGAGCGACATGTAGAGAAGACATTTCGATAGAGCATGCAGCTTTTAACAAGTTATTTAGATTAAGATTGTCTTGTAAAGTTAATTGACGAAGTGGATCAAAATTTCCTTTAAAGACAATCTGATCTTTTATTTATTTATTTAAGCTGGGGAATTTGCAACACATACCCACCTGTTGAAGTCACAACACAAATTTATCAATTGACTCTCCTTCTTGTTCTAATTGTTTGAATTTGTACATTTCAAAATTAGCGTTTTTTTTATGGCTGAAAATATACAGACAGCTTGTTCTTAGCCACAACATAATCTCCTCTGTGTCTTCCAATGTGTATTAAATATCACTCACTTGTTACTACATTATTCTGGGACACAATGCCTTTTGTCATTTGTGTTGATATCCAATGTACGAATAAATTTTCAATTTTGTTAGTCCATTTAATCCATTCTTGACTGAGAGAAGTGGGTTCTTCATCCATGTGAAATTTTGGAAACTCAGGTATTGTTGTCATTGTTATGTTGGCTGTCTGCCTGCCTTTTCTGTATTATCTTCTCCTTTTATAGAGATCTCCCTAGAAGGGGAGATAAGTACCAAATTACAGAGCGAACACTCCATTTCTGGCATAGTAGCTGTTGTAGGTCTTTTTGAGGGGTCAAAGGTATACAAGGACTATGCAATTTCAGGATGACATCAGCTCCAATTGAAAACTGTCGGTGTTCACAAATGATGAAAGAATGGCACCAGTGGTGACTGACAAAGATGGTAACCATTTTAATATTTGATCATATTATAATTCACTGCTGGTGTCTCTTAGCCCGTCAGTCTGTAGAGTATGCACTGTATTCCATGGGAATTTTTTAGTCACTGACTAATAAGAGTACCTTTATTGATATGTTTGTTTAGTGCACCTTACCTAACCCAGAGAACATTACTGTTGGACCATTGATGACAATGCTATGTTGCTTTGTCAGATCAGTCATGGATCCAGGTCTTATGGATAAAATGGTTAAGTTTATGTTTTGGGATAGACTACATAGGCTACGGGTCCAACTTGTCAGAGTGTTGTGCAAGCTGATGGTGGCTCCATAATGGTTTGGGTTGGGGGTCTGTTTTCAGTGACCACTAGAGTTTTCACTGTTGCTCTCTCTTGGATACTTTCCTACTTAGGAAGGGAAAGTGACTAGTGCAATTAGTGCCATATTTACAAACTTAGGACTCCATGATCTATCCTCACACTACAATAACCAATCATTTAGGGACATTGCACAAAACCTGAGATATTGTAGTAAGCATTACTGCTGTTGAAAGTTCATAAAGCAGTTGTTTGAATGAATGACCTAAGGGGGATGCTGGGAGAAATGGTGATGAAAAGCATTGAAGATACAAGTTGTATTTTTGATGTAGCACCAGCATGGCCATAAGTGCCATAAATACACTTCACAATGTTCATGGTGAACATAGTCCTACTCATTTTTGGCAGGAATCCCGTCCTTTTTAAATGACAGGCTCCCTGTATTAGGAGGTATTTCTATCAGTGAAATTGTTGCAGATAACCTAAATCAATCCATGTGGCCATGAAACATTTCAGTTTTTCTGAAGACTCACATGCTAAGATGTGCAATTCGTCACAAATTAAAACAAATATAGTACAGTCATACAAAAGTAGTTATACTGTTTTTGATAAAAGAAACAAGATATGGTAGATAGCTTTGTCGAGGAACTGTCACTGGGCAGGAGCATAAGCAGGTACTTGTTAAACATGGATGTACATATGTAAGAGTGCATCCATCCCATTGAGTCTCCTACCAGTATCAATTTTTGAAGAGAATGATATGGATGAAGAAAAAACAAATGACAATGCCAAACAACATCAGACTGTGACCAAAAAGAAGATCACCTATACAGAACTTCATTCTTAAGAAAAATGAACTCTCAAAACCAGGAAAAACTATTAAATGTAAGCTTGCCAATAATGATATAGAATGGATGAAATTGAATGCCTTAAGTAGGGCAGGCAAAGCAACATGCAGAAACAAACAAACAATGAATGTATTTATGGAATAGAGTGAACCCTTTTGGCTAGAATTTGAGCCTGGAGTATCAGAATGGCAAGCAAGTGAGGATGAACCTACTTTTTGCGATAAGGAAAATATAATAATTTTCTCCCCAAATGTTAGTCTGGAGAAGGCAAGAAAGCTTGGACCTCCACAGTTGGGTTGAAAATAAAATTTATATACAAATACCTGACTATGGTCAACCCAAGATATTCATAAGATGGTTTTATGTTAGTAATGTCCAGTCATTAGTTAATTAGCAACTATACATAGTGGCTTAAAATTATTGACTTATTTCTATAAATGCAAATGTGCAAAGAAAAAACAACTAAATACACAAAAATTACTTTATTTGCCATAAATTGGACATTTTTAGATAATATTGTAAAAATAATGAGTTAATTTGTTTATACCAATTTAATTACATAAGATATAAAATTGTGTAATACAAATCAAAAAGCAATTTCAACATTTTACAAAATTGTGTGTCAACAAAGTCTGAAAATACTTTATAAAAAAATGTGAATTTTAGAAATACAATAATTTTGATAATCTTTTATGAAATTTGTGATTTTCTGTTACATGAATAATTTTTTTCACAGAAGATGAAAAGATTTATTTCACTACAATACAATAACTGATATTGTCAGTATACATAGTTTTAATAATTATAATTAATTGGTAATTTGGAGAGTTAACCAATTAAATACATGTAAAAAGGCAGGGGAAAATTTAAAATAAAAAATATCTAGTAAATATTTGTCTGAATGAATAAGTATGTACATACTTTTATGACTTGAAAAAATATGAATTTTTAATAGTGACTCTGTAGTATTAAAGAGAATTGTATAAACATTTTTATCTTATAAATAAAATTTTAAGATAATTTCAAAACTTTTAGTGCCATTTCTTGAGTTGAGTGAATCAAACAAACAATTTTTGAAAAATATTAGGTTGGTGCAAAAATAATGACGTAATAATGCCGTTTTTTTTTTACATTATTACGTCATTATTTTTGCACCAACCTAATATATTTGACAATATAATACGATGATTGCTTTTCATATTGAAACGATATAACACACACAACCTGGCCAATACTGGATCAAACTGGAGCAGCAGTGACCAGATGATGTGACTCTTGGCATATGCTGCCTATATCAAAAGATGACTTTCTCCTCAGGTTTATAGGACGAGTTGATTGAGAGGTCAATCCCACACTGATTGATACTGTCACTGATCAACCATTGCATATGTGTTCAATGGATAAACTAGTATCTCTTGTTAATGATTTCATTCTTTTTCCTTGATTTCCTCACAGTTTTTTTTATTTTCCCAGAATTAGAAAGAAATAACAGATGTTAACCATCTAAATCTGATATCACTTTTTTCAGTGGATTTCTTAATATCACCATATATTTCTTTGACACAGAGAATTTTCCAAAGTTTTAAGACTTTTTCAATGAAATTAACGGTTTTTGCAGAATCCTCTCCATTTAATAATGGGTGTGTTTTAATAGTAGCTACAGTTTGATCACAAAAAAACTTTTCGACAATGGGAAACATTTTGTTGCTAAACAGGTTTTGGGTAAATTAGTTAGTTTTGACAGCTTAACAAATTGTTTTTTTTTTTTGTTTTTTTTTTTTTTTTCATACTCAAAAAGACCTTTCACAATTTTACATTTTTCTGTCATTTTTTTGCCTTCTGAATAAAACAATAATTCAGAAGTAGATTCAGTGATCCAGTTTTTCTGAATATTTTTAATAAATGTGGGCATAATCAAAATGTAAGTATTTAATTATCCAAGGCTTATTAAAAACAGTGTCAAATTTTTTGAAAAAGATTGATGGATCCTGATGTGGTCACACACAATTGCAATAGACCATTTAACTGTTTGATTACATTAACAATGTATAAAACTTTTTGCATTTAATTTTGCAATTTGGATTATTTTAAGTAAAAGTTTTGGTCCACCATTTGAACATTTTACCATGATTCCCACTACTGTTTTTGCTAATACATCAGAATTTTCAGCCAAACCAAATAAATTTCCTCCATGTAGAGTGACTTTGGCATACACTTTATCAACTAAAAGAATACACTTTTTCTGATTTTCAGAAATTTTACAAAAATATCTCCAAGAAAATTAGTCATCTAATTTTGAGACATTTGATGCGAAAGTTGATAATGTTCTCATACTGGGTAACTTAAAATCATCCTGAAGTCTGTTATATAATGATTGAGATGTAACAACATATTCAAATACCCTGATAAAAATATCAGAATCATAATGTTTTGTCCTAATCCTTTGTGGTCACATAACAGTAATATGTTCTTTTAAAATTTTTTCTTGTCTATTTTTAAGTTACTAAGATAACAAATTGCTTCATTAATTTGTGACCAGTGCTGAATGTTGATATTCAACTTTTTCAAAGAGAAAAAAATTGTTGTATATATACCAGCATGGTAACATTCGAATTTCAAGTTTCCAAAAATTTTAATTACAAATATTGGAATACCTTCAGTGAAAAAATCAGTATATTGGATGAACAATTGATTGTTTGATTTACAGCATGTTAACTGCTGACACAAAATCCTGTTGATCAATATTCTGATACAAATTTTCAAAGGCGAGGATTTTGTCCTTTTTTAAAAACTATACCAACTTGTCATTTTGCACATTTCATACAGAAGCAAAAGTTTTATTTGTTGTTCTTGGTTTTGGTTTAAAACTAGGCAATACACTTGATAGAAAATTATCAAATAGATATCTGGATCGTGCTTTTCCTCTAATAACCATTGTTTCATAATCAAATGGAAAATGCCTTTCAAAAACAACAGTGTTTGATTTGTTAGGGGTGTTGTCTCAAGGTCTAGTCGTTAACTATCATTCTCACTCATTCTAATCTTGAGGAAGAAAAAATACACAAACTTTATTTTGTTCATCATAGTTACCACAACAACCTGTTACACAGCACTCTTTGACCATTTTTGAGAAAGGTTTTTCTGGTATTGAAATGAAAAATATTATCTGAACTATTATTTTGTAAAAATTACATGGCATGCCTAAAAAGTGTATGAAACTTATTAAGTTGGTGCAAAAATAATGTCGTTTTCTCACATATGTTACTATGTGAGAAAACGACATTATTTTTGCACCAACCTAATATATTCTAAGGTTTGGAGGGTTTGGACATCAGAATTTTGATTTCAAAATTTAAAGTTTATATGAATGTGGGAAGCGTTTAGAGACTTACATGGATTAAGAAATACTAGAGTGAAGGAATTTGGAATTCAGAAAATTAAAGTTTGGAGAATTGTAATTTATGGGGTGGGGGGGTGTACCAGTCACACCCCTCCCCTATAAAATAAGATTTTCTAATCAAAATTAACCAGTTTAATATTTTTGCAGTATATTTTTTTTATTATTTGCTGTAAAAATATGAAACTGGTTAATTTTGTTTTACATTTTTAACAATGTTAGTAAAATTCAACATACATTTTTTTAAATATCTGTAAATTATTTTTTAAATGAAGTCAATATATTTGTTATAAAGAATAATATCATAGACAAAATATTAAATTTTTTTCAGATGAGCAGATTTCTGTATAGTAAAATAGGAAAATTAGCAGTGCAAAAAGTTACATTCATATTTTCAAGTTTTCTTACAAGACTGAACATTATTTCATGTGTTATAAAGAAAACATAAATTATTCATTAAAATTGAATTTTATAATCAAAATGTTCATTATGAAAAATAATACTATAAAGAAAAAAATTAAATTAACCTTCTGTGAGAAAATTCTTAATGACATTTTTTTTTTTGGTGAATTTTGTCAGACTAATTGGTTTATTTGAACCCTCCTATTTGGAAGATCTCAAAATGTATATATTGTCTGACTGATGCTTCAAGATCCTGGTACTTGACACTTAAGGATGTATTAATTAGAAGTGGGAGTCTCAAAATATGACCTGGGAATATTTACATAGCATTTTGGAAATGAATTGCAGGGTATAATTGCTGACCATGTTGATGATTTCTGCTTTGCAGGAACAGAAATCTTTCAGAGCAGAGTTATAGACAAAATTTGTCATTTATTTGAAGTCAAATCTGAAGTTGGAAATGGAGAGAATATTAAACTAGGAATGAATGAATATGTAAAGAAGTTAAAATATATCCCACTAGCAGTAGGCAGAAATTTGAAAGAAACAATATCCTCAAAAAGAAGTAACCCAGACCCGGCTGCTGATGGGTCAACTTGTCTGGCTACCCAGACCAGATCTGATCCAAGTTATGATGCTAAGGTATATTAAAACAAGAAAATGTAAAATGAGAGAGATGATAGATAACAAATTTGCAGACTCCTTGAGAAAGAAAGAAATGAGTGCCATCATTTAAGATTTTTGGGTTTATATCAGCACATAAGGAATCCTTTGTGTAATGAATCTATATTCAAGTTTTTTTTTTGTTTTTTTTTGCATATTAATATATATATATATATATATATATATATATATATATATATATATATACACACACACACACCTTTTTATTGAAAAAGTAGAAAAATGAGAAGAACTGTTAATTTTGATAAGTTGCTCCTCTAGGATACTTTCCTACCTGGGAAAAGACAATCTTAACCTGAAGTGCCAAGCAGCCATTATTATTAGGGACACTAACTGAAGAATGATGTAGTCAGAATAAAGCATTGTCTTTCTCCATCATTTCATTAATTTAAATTTATACTTACAATGTTTTCCAGCAAGGTAATCTCCACTCATTATGCCAGAATGACACAAAACTGGTTCCAGGAACACTTTGCTAACTTGCAAGTACTCCATTGACCTTCTGCAGTCACCAGACTTTATTATCATTGTATGAGATATGTTGTAGCCACACTTAAGAAACACAGCTCTGTTATGGTTACAGTAGATATGTGGAATAGTGGTTTTGAATGAGAAATAAGAGACAAGTTTGAATGAATTCCATTAGGGTTCATTATGCTCACTTATGTATGAGCAAATAATCTTGGGGAAAGTTAATAATCTGTCTCCTCCCTTACATCTAGGGGTTAAATAGTAGAACTTACATCCAGAAAAATCATTGATATTCCCCAAAAATGATTAATGCAATATTCACTTGAAAAAAAAAAAAAAGAAAGAATTATTTTTGCAGTGCAAATTGTTTTGGCTTTAAATAACCCACAAAATGTTGATAAGCCAGTCTTGGAATGTCTCAGGTTAGATATACCTATGTAAGAACTTGAGCACCTTGTCAACTCCCTGCGATATTGTGTGGTTGCCTTCATTCAGGTGAAAAGAAGAGCTGTTGTCTCTATTTTTTTTTTATACTCTTCAGTTTAATAACAGGAGGTGATAAGATTTAATCATAACTTTGGTTATATCTATGAATTGTAGATGAACTTGATTCAATCAACAAAAGTCAGAAGATTTGTGTAAATGTGTAACTCCGTTTCATCAATTTCATATTTTCCTTGTCAAGCTGGATTTACTTCAGCTGGTGTGTTCATATATGTGACAATGCAACCATTCTGCACAAAAAGGTTTTTCTGTAAATCTTTGTCATATTCAGTTTTTTCATTATTGTAGAAAAATATGTGACTGGTGCTTTTTGCTTAGATTATTCCCAAAATATCAGTGGCAACAAGATAAAAAAAAAATTCCTTGACTCAGAAATGGGAGGAAAAAATATTTATAACTGATCTATTTTTCATTTTTGGAACACCAATTTAGAAATCATAGTTTCAGGCTTATGATACCCAGACCCTTGAGGTAAGAAAGAAATTGCTTATTTTGAATAAAACATGTCATTCTGTTTAAATCAGTCAATATTTTTCAGTGGTACAATAAAGGATAGGATAATACAAATATTATAATTTTCTTTTCATTTCTAAGGCCACATCACTTTAGGTTGTAGGCAATCATGGCTATGAACAGATTCCTTATTTTTTCTGTGAATTGGCATACTTTTTTTTTGTGAAAATAGTGGCATGCTTTCCCATTGCCATCGCATAGTTTTGAAATCAGAGTAGTTCTTCCCCTAGACTGGCTGTCACCTGAGATTGGAACATGCCATGGTAATAATTTTGATGTATATGAATGAAAATGAGAATTTAATGCATGTGTGTAACGTTATGTTAGGCCATAATCCATTTATTGCTCACTAAAGTTGTGTTCTCAAATATCTGGAGTTTATTTCTTAACAGTTGATATAATTCATCAAATATTATTCAATACATATAACAATTTTCTTTTATTCTTATGATTTTATGTATCAAATGCTAAAATTACATATAAAAACTTATTAGTAATTCGTTTGCTATGGAAACATTGTAAATTCTAGCTGTTTATGAAACTTGTGACAACTTACGTGTGATTTATTAAACAAATATATTAGAATATTTATTTATTTATCTGACGATTGATTACCTTAGATAAAGAAAACACATTCTTTTGGTGAGGAAAAAAAATAAGAGACTGCTTTTTCTTTTTTTTAATTTTTTAAATACTGACTATATTTGAATATCATATAGTTAAGATCTCTGATTTCTTGTTACTTCTTAAAACTTTTTCACCACTTTTGTCATATTGTGTAACCCATTATATCATGGTTAGGATTTATTAAAAATGTCATTTACTTTATATGTACAGTATTAGAAGAAATTTTAGCAGTACACAATTTTTTTTTATAAGCAAATCATTGATAAGCAACTATACTCAAATTGGACTACATCTTAAGCGACTCCACTACCAGAATCAGTTTTTTAAGCAACTCAATTTAGAAATGTCTCTCCTTACTCTTATTTTTTCCTTTTCTCTGACATTTTTAATCTAAAATCACTGAATATCATAATGAATAGATTTTTTTTTCTTGCTCCAAGATAGCTAAGGAAAGTTATGCCATTTTTTTTATCTATTATGTTTTTCATTGTTTCTTATAATTTTTATTATATCTTTATTCATGAAAATACATTTTTTTTAAAGATGTTGTGGTATACATTGATTATTTTCTTTTAAAATAAGCATTATTTAACAAGTTTATTTTATTACAGATATCTAAAATATTATCACTAAGAATTGTTATATTATGAACATGTATTAATTTAACTTATTAATTGACATGAATAATTTGTACCTTTTTTATATTTTAATGTTACATTTTTATAGACGAGAATGTATTTTCAAATTTGTAGGAAAAGCTTTTTGAGTCGTATTTTTTTTTTACTTATTCCTATTGATTTAGTATAGTAAATTTCTTCATTTATTTATCTTTCAAACATTTTTAACAACAATAAAAAAATGTTCACATATATTTGATGATAATTTTATACTTTTATTCTTTTCTTATTTTATTGATTGGTTTTTATTTTTTCTTATTAAACATAATTCTTTATGTGCCATGACATAGGCTATCATGGCTTTCCACAATTTCCTGTCCATTTCTTCTAAAGCCTGTTCTGCCATCTATTTACTTAAGCATATCAAATATGTTATGCACTGTTTTCTTTGCCTCAGTCTGTCCTGTGAGTATCAGATTTTCCAAGCCATCCTTTCTCATTACGTGCCCCAGAAATTTCAACTATCTCTTCCTGATTTTAAGTATGTTTCCTTTTTGTTTCCATTTTCTCTAAAAGCTTGTTGTTGCTCACATGTTTGGTTCATGGTATCCTCAGCATCCTTCTGTAGAACCACATTTCTCAAGTCACTTCCTCATCTTCAAGGAGATTGTCCAGCACTCACTGCCATATAGAAGGACAGATATCCTGTACCGGTTCAGTACTCTTTTCTGTCTTAGCTTTTGGAATTTATCTTTGGCTATCCCAGTGCATCTTTGGATTTCAGTACCACTTTTAGAACACTTCCCAGATATTTAAATTTTTGTACTTGCTTAATTTCTGTGTCTCCGATTTGTAATTTACATTTTGGGCTCATCCTTTTGCTAACAACCATGTGTAACAGAGCGAGGTTGACGCACATGAATGCACACATGTAAATGTAACGTTTATTGATTGAAGATGGAAAACACGATCTTCCGTGAAAGTTACAAACTGTGTCAGCGCTATTAATAGGAAAGAATCTGGAACAATGATATATGAAACCTGAGACGGCTGATGGATAAAGAATAAATTTCAAATCGGGTTGGCGAGGACTTGTTTATAAACAAATGCAAAAGGGCAGGAGGTGATGTTTAATTTGGGTCATAAAAAAAAAAAAATAGACGAAAATAATATTTTTGATAAAAACATATTGAAGTAAATTGGACCGCGGAGGTAAGATCAGTGTATGTTTACCGCTTGCCAAATCTGATCTAAACATAAGTTGTATCTGCTGAATTTGGTCATCGAAAAGACAATTGAAATGAACATTGAACTAATTAATTTTATCCCCTAAGAGAGTTGAAATAGACCTGAATTTAAACTTTGCTTATGGTGACACTCATGTTAAGCGCATGAACAACCTGGCTTATAACCTTCGGTTTGCTATATAAACGCGAGTTTTGCTGAGTTGGGGAGACTTGGGTGTTAGACGAGAGTGACGTTTAGAGAGAGAGAGAGAGAGAGACTGTCATTGCAGTGAGTCGGTCCAGTGGTGAGTCAGAGATAAGGACTTCAAGAAATATCGTCGTTGTAGCAGTCACATTGAAAAGTTGCTGAAACTTAACGTTTGTCACTTACGACAACCAACTGAAAAGCTACACTTCGACGTAGGGCTAGAATTACGAGTCATATATCCTCCCAAGTAGATTTGGAATGAGTTAATCACACACACACACACACCTCTCTCTGTTGGTATAATTGGTAGAGAAGTGGTCCTCTGTTCTTATGTTAATTGCTTTTCTATCCTTTATGTAAACTCTTTCTACTGTTGTTGTTTTCTTATATAAAAGACATCAATATTTTACCCATTGTTGTTCGGCTTCAGCAGATATTATTTCCTTGTTTGCCACATTCTAATTTTCCTGCCGCCTAACCCTCACAGCCGTGCCTACATCCCCAATTGACCTTGAACGTATGGACAACACCCCGCTTACTGGATCTAAAAACTAACATGTGGGCAGCAGGCGGAACTTGGCCAGTGACCGGTCGAACAATCTACGGGTACTCAGGGAGCGTATGGCCAGCTGTTCCAGCTATTCAGACCAAGTGG
Source organism: Acanthosepion lycidas (assembly GCA_963932145.1). Taxonomy (NCBI): domain Eukaryota; kingdom Metazoa; phylum Mollusca; class Cephalopoda; order Sepiida; family Sepiidae; genus Acanthosepion; species Acanthosepion lycidas. Next base: position 81,773,543 of record OZ010574.1, read on the forward strand.
GTGCATCAACCCAAAGAGGAAGATGCCAGAGGTGGAGGGGCTGAAGGGAAAAGTGGTAGACATGCATTGTATCTTCTTGCAGTTTTTATTTAGTCTTTTCTTCTCACTTCTCTTCACTACCTTCTGTAGGAGCTTTTGTAATTTTCTTTTTCTGTGTCTGCTATCAACATTGTGTCATCTGTATATCTTGTTAATAATGTGACCACCAATAATGAATCTTGGTAAGACTTCTAATTCTCTCAAATTTGCCTTGCTATATAGAATAATAAGTGGTACATTCCACAAACTGTTTATTCAGACATGCAATTTAAACTATATACATGTGTTTTCTGTGTGTGTGTGTGTGTGTGTATATATATATATATATATATATATATATATATATATATATATATATATATAGAATTTGGTAAGAGAAACAGTACTCGACTGTAATAGAAGCTGAGTCTGACTACCTGTCTGTATATTGTGCTCAATAAACATCCATCAGTGTACTGTGAAAGCTTTGGGATACGTATTTAGTTACAACCCAATTTATTCCTGTATGTCCACCAGATGCTAGTTGGGAACTTCCTGGTGAGGGTGAGTATCATATTTTTGATTCTTCATCTCCCCCCGCCCCTACCATTATGCGGTAGTAATGGCATTTGAGGAAAAAATGAGTTCCTTCTCACTTGGCTGATTGTATTGGAGCAACCTGGACAATGCCCAGGTGATTTTTGCTGGCTGGGCAATGCTGGGTACTTGGGTGATGTCCTCTCACGTTTTTTTTGGATTGTGAAACATGCGTATTGAGTACATGGGCATCCATGACCATTGGTTTAAGGGGATCAGGCAAGGCACTGGGAGTAGGGGTAGGGATGGTGGGCGCTTCAAACTTCCTGAAGAATCGGCAATTCTGTGAGGCAATTCTACTCAAACTATCCACCCTGATCCGGTATTGACAATTAGGTAGAGTCTCGATGAATCTGCCTATTGTGTCCCATCAATGATTGATTGTATGTTGTATTGAGACTGTCTCCTTTTTGGAGTGAGTACAGAGTATGAGCTGTACAGTTGTACTTTTCTATTAAGTGAGTGTTGTGTTGAGACAGGCTCTTCTCGTGATTTTGAGCTGAGGTTATCCATCTTGCATGCGGCTTGTACAGCATGGTTAGGATGGTATGAAATCACACAGCCTGCAGTGGAGTAGGAGTTGCACAGAGGATAGCCCAATGCTCTGGATGGGCATGTTCCTGTATTGAAGGATAGCCCATGCTGCTCGGTCATTATCCAAGGATCCCTGGGTTCCCATGATGACATTTATTATTCCTTTGGCAGTTTTGATGGCTAGTTCCACTTGGCCATTATATTGAGGATAGGCAACGGATGACAGTCTATGTTTCATGAACCAGTTATCCAGGAATTGTTTGAATGGTAGTGATGTGAAAGGTAGACCACCATCAGTGCTGAGTTACTCCAGAGCATCATAAATCTAGAATATATTTTGACAAATTGAGATAATTTTAGAGGCATTCACATGTCCATGGCTTAAGTGATACAGAATAAGTCAAACCAGTTAGTCTATCAGCACAGGCAAGGTACTCCTGATTGAAATACCTCAGACTGATCCAAATTGATTAGCACAGCTCGGTCGTCAAATTTTACACCCTCTATGATCATGTGGATCAGATGCAGGTGGCTCTGAATTGTTCGTCCCCTCAAAGCAAGAGCCTGCTCAGGTCCCAACAAACTCGTGACAACTGACTGCAACCTCTCTGTCAGGATTTTGGCCAAAATCTTTAACTCTGTGTTTAGCAGAGATATGGGCCTGTAATCATCTAACTCCTGCCAAACACCCTTGCCCTTTTTCAACAGCATGATCACACTCCTGTAAATCCAGTCAGGGATAGACCCCTGTCGCAACCAGTTGTTGAACACCACTGTCAAAATCAGGACAAAGATGTGTGACAGCCTCAAGTACATTTCGTAGAGCAGACCATCAAGTCCTGAAGGCTTATGTCCGCTAACCTTCTTCAATGTCAAGTAAACTTCGCCCTCTGTGATCTCACCCTCACAACTAACTGCTTCAGTTAGCGAAAGCTTAGGAAAGTCAGCCAAATAGCTGCAAAATTTGTCACCACTGAAATCAGGTTCCTTGGTAAAATAGCTCTCAAAATGCTGCTGAAATGCCTTGCACATGTCCTTGGTCAACCTCAGAGTACGCCCCTTCAGGGTAATGACCTCACAAATGTATCAATGAGAACCTCGACGGATCTCTTCCTTGCGCAATTCTGCGCCTATGTTCACAGCTTCGTTAGATATCTTGTTTAACCTATGACTGTCTGAACCAAGTAGTACTTGCTAGCCTCATGCTTCATGGCCTGACTAGCTACAGCTATTACTGGGGACCCCCACCTCCTAGCCACCACCTGGGACAGACTATACTCTAGAGTCTTCACCTTTTTAACGTTATCTAGAGTGAGTCGTCAGCTATATTCAGTGGTGAAGGCCCTAATCCTATCCTTAAACCTCTCCTACCACCTACTCTCAATAGCTGCCCGCACTAATTCCCACTGCACTAATCTAGTCAGCTGTTGCTGAAGGTCCTGCCTGTCCAGTAAGGCCAGATTGAACTTCCACTGTCCAGCCATTCTAAGCTTACTGCCTAACACCATCTGGGCACAGATGAGTCTATGATCTGAATAGTCTAACCAGTGGAACATGGGATAATCTAGTAAATCTAGGTTGACCCTTCTCACTAACATTCTGTCCAGGTAGCTGGTTATCTAGAGAGACAGCCAGTTACGAGCCCATGTCCACATCTCCCACTCCGGATGATCGACTTGTTGATCAGATCAACCAAGCTATGATCGCCTTCCCACTAACTCCCCATCCCCTGTCTATTTTGGGTTCTAGGATGGCATTTTTAGGTCATGGGGTATTTTGTAGGTCTCCTGTTAATATGCAGTATTGTGGTATATGCAGAATTAAGAAGTGGTGGATGAGTTCTTGTGGTGAATGAGTAAATTGTAAGGAATGAATGGGTTGTGAGTTAGATTAACTAGGACAGCTAGTTAAGACCAGCTCTCTCTTCTACCCCTTGGCCTTGTGCCACAACTTCTGTATAACCAGAAATAAATAACATATTTAGTCATAACCCAATTTATTTCTGTCAGCCCACTGGACACTAGTTGGTAACTTCCTGTTGAAGGTGAGTATCATATATATGGTATTTTGGCCTGTATTTCCTCTCAAAGCAAAGGCCAGAACAAAAATAACCCTGGTTGCTTCTAATGGACATAAATAATATCACATGTCAGGTAAGTCACCACTAATCTGTGTGCTATGGAAGAAGTATTTCCCCCATTATAATATCCATGATATAAAACAACTTAATTCACAGATGGAATAGAATGGCTGAAAGGAAACAGAATGACAAACAGGCTTTGTTCTCAGAGTTTTGGGGTTTTACCAATATGACGACTGGCAGCTTGAGATACTTTCTATATCAGATAAAGATATATTCACAAAGGGAAATGATGCAATAAGCTTGTAAGCTGCACCATGTGACTGAGGCAGGTTTAGCCTCAATCTGAAACAAGGGACCTGAGTTAAGAAATACATTCCTCCGTTTGACTCCTGGGAGCTGACAGTTCTACTTTCATCACTGTATGAAGTGATATCACTAAGTGGCCATCATGTGAGGCATATGCTTCATCTCCACCAAAGGGAGATAATCGCCTTTTGTATCCCTACACTTCTGAGCCACTAACCCTTGAGAGAAGGACAATTTTAACCCTTCACATTTTTGGGGCCTCCTGACTCATGGTGTGTTAGTGCCAGAAATGAGTCATACTGGAGAGGTTAAAATCCATAACAATAACACATGCAATCCTCATAATTTTTTTAAAATTTGTAATTGTAAGAATTTTCAAGGAATGTGTTTTGTTGTTGTAACATTTCTTTCTTTCTGTTTATTTTTGAGTAATGTTTTTTGTATGGGCACTTTTTCATTTGAGTGTTAATGACAACAACGGTAATAAAAATAGCCTTATAATATATGTTTGATAATAATCTTATACTATTTATTAGATATATACATATTATTTTCCTATTTATTGATTTCTATTATTCATCATTTAAGCAGAAATTATGATAATAATAAAAATAAGTGGTCCATTTGACAATGAGGTCTTTATCCCAATGTCCAGTGTAAAATATATGGATGTCTGTGTATGTATATTTAAACTTTAAATTTTTAGTAATTTTAACTAGATTAAGTGATCTAATTTTATGTTAATATACTTTGATTTCAACTCTTGGGATAACCTTGAGAGAGGTTTTAAAAGTTTAGTAAAAGTTTAGGCTTGTAAAGGGTCTAGAGCCTTATTCGACAACCTTCCTAGTGAGAGTGTCTTGATAAGAATGCACAGTCTCCTGGTTAATAGTAGATATGTTAGCCTGTTGCCCAGCCAGAACTTCTTCTAGATTTATTGAACAGAAATATAGGTTTATCTCTTGTTTCCTGTTTAGGATATGGTTTATTGATTTGTTTTTCCATAGCCATAATGACTTAACTGTCTTAAGTTTTTGGTGATTTGGCTGATCAGTGGCTGCAACTTATAATTATGAAGGTACTGGGTTGGCAGTTTTCTGGTTGCTGCTGCTGACTGGTAGTAGAGAGATGGAACTTCGTAGTGCTTAGTCTGGCGGCTCTAATCAACAACCACATAATATTGGGTTTATTTGTACTGTTGTTGTGCATGGATAGGTGTTCTGGTAGGATACACTGAGACCACATTATGCTTTAGTCACCTTTTGGCTAGTTTGTATTGTCATAGATGATAGTGATACTTATTTTAGCCTTTTACTTTTTAAAACAAAATCTTCTTATGACAGACACAATAAAAAGAATGCGTGTGAACAAGCAAACAAAAAAATCACCTACCCACCTCAACCTTTCTCCAATATTTTGATCACAACAGACGCCTATTTTTGTCTGCTCAGAATAATTATAAACATGTCCTCAAAGATGCTAAATCTTTGTTTACTGATATAATGAGGCACTGTATAGCCTCTAACAAGTTTGTTTCACGTGACTACTAGCAACACTGTAATAGTGTGTTTAATAAAAGTAAGTTTTCTATTTCTCATCTCTTCACTCAGTTTGAGATGTTAACATCTTCTGCTGATAAAGTAGAATGTTTTACTCATAAATTCTCTTCAAATTCTACTATTGACTCATCTGGAAAATCCTTGCCTGATTTTCCACTTATAACCGAGTCTCTGTTGAGTGATATGCATATAAACCTGTCCATGGTTTCTGCTCTCATCTCTAAACTGGATCCCCTCAAAGCATGTGGACTTGATGGTATCTCTGCAATAGTCCTTAAGAAATGTGCACCTGAACTGGCTCCTGTTCTCTCTAAACTCTACAATAAATGCCTTGCTAATTCTTGCTTTTCTGTTTATTGGAAATCCTTGTTTATAGTTCCACTCAAGTGAACAGTCTGATCCTTCTATCGGCCTATTAGCTTTCTACCTCTTTTTTCATAAAGTACGAAAGGCTTTTACTAACACTGAATTAGTTAAGTATCTCACCTCACAGGGTCTTCTTTCAGATAAGCAATTTACCTTTTCCTTCTCTAGGTCAACTGCTGATGTATTAATGATTATTGCTGAAAGAGTCTATTGAGCTTTAGATAAAAATAGTGAAGTCTGGGCTGTTGCTTTGGATATCTCGAGAGCATGACATACTGATCTGTACTGTTCAAAGTTTATGGTATTTCTGGATAATTTTTGAGCTGATCATGAAAGGAAGTTGTCTTCAATGGCCACTCTTCTAGATCTTTTTTGTATTAATGCAGGTATTCCCTATATTGTTCCTAATTTTCATAAATTACTTTCCTGATGTCATCAATTCAACTCTGTATCTCTGCTGATTATACAACTATTTACTCCTGTCTTAATAGTAAGTCTGACTAGTTTGATAAGGTCAAATTGGCAACTGATCTAAAAAATGACCTACAATCTGTTGTTAAATGGGGTAAGGATTGACTTGTTAATTTTAATGCCACCAAAATGAAACTGCTCCCTTCTAATCATCTGAGAGAACCCTGACATGAAGTGGAAAGAGTATATACAATCAATTACTAAGTCTGCACCTAGGAAAGTTGGTTCACTGTCATGCTAGGTAAATTTTCTCGACAAAATTACATATTTATAAGTCTGCCATTTGTCCTTTCTTTGAATATTGCTGTCACATCTGGTCTGCTACTCATGCTATATATTTAGAGATTCTTAATTTCTACTTTCTTACCAACAGTGTATAGTGTTATGCATAGGTTTTCAGTCTTGCATTGTGACAATCAGAAAACAAGTTTGAAATTTCAGAAGTTGATTGCTTTAGGAATATAGTAGGAGAAAAAAATTACTCTTGAAAGCTTGCAGATGGAAGAACAGAATTTCTTTCTCTGTTCTTTAGTTTAGTATTGTGTGTCCAGACTTTTATTGCAATGTAAAATGATCAGATGGAATAGTAGTATTATCATTGCATGACTTTTTATCAAAAGATCCACAATTTCTTTTTATAAAGAATTTTATGTATGTTTTTTAATTCTGGATCATGGTAGATGTTTGTTCATGCGAGCAACTCTTTCATGCATTCCTGCAACTGTTTTTTCTGATTGAAGTGATGCTGAATATGATGTGTGTGTGCGTGCAGTTGGTTCATTTAGAATGTAATTTTTATTAGCACACGTTTCAACTTTTATATGTCAAGTGCTTGTCACACTTCAAGCATGACATTAAATATTATCAGTAATGTTTTGAAAGCCATTAAAATTGTCTTTTTCTTAAATATAGACAAAAACAATGGTAATATCCTTGTATAGACCTTGCATAAATCAATATGAATTAAAGAGAAATACCTGCATGCAATAATTAAAACAAACTTAATTTTTAATTAAATATAAACTTAAAAAATAGCTTTTCTAAATATTTGACTCCTTGTATAAATAATTTAAATATAAGAGGTAAGAATAAATTTTAAAAAATCACCACAGAAGTTATAATTTTTTAAAAACTAAATTTTTTCATGTGTGTGTATATATATATATATATATATATATATATATAGTTTACCTCAAGAAAGACAGCAAAACCACTAAGACACGAGGGGTTACTGAGTGTGAAAGAATTAGAAAACAGAAACAATAAGACTAATCAGAAATAAACTAGATAATGATTGACATTGCATTGAAAATTTTGAAAAACTGTTGGCTGGAAAGCGTGGAGCCAGAAGAGAGTGTGATAAAAGAAACTGTTAGCATAGAACTTTCAGTTACATTTAGCCAATTATACTGTAAGTTGATGAGACCTTGTTGCCAATCTAGTACTGCACTTAAATTCATAAAGTCTATGTTAGTGGAGAGCTCATCTGAACAATTACCATGAAAATATTTATAGAATAGGCACAGGGAAGCAATTTTACGGCACTGAGAAAGTGATTGAAGCGAAGATTCCAGGTTAGGACCAATAATATTGCTGATTCTTTTTTGGATTTTATAAAGGATCTCTAAATATATAGCAGGAGTGCCAGACCATATGTGGCAGTAATATTCTAAGCATGTGTGAATGTTAGACTTGCAATGGAAGGGCTTCAATGCAAGAATGTACAGCAAAAGCTAAAGTGGGCAATCTTGATGAATGGAAAGAGACAATGTGAAAGGCTTCAATCTTACTCCATTCACTTTTACCAGCACACCGGGGTATGCATACAAAAGTCAGATCCAAGTGTGAAAGTAACAAGAGAAAAAGAAAAGAACAGAGCAAAAATATTAAGCAAGTAAACAATATATGCAAGGCAAAACAATAGCACAGTAATAAGGCAAAGTGACAGTAATAAGGCAAAGTGACAGTAATAAGGCAAAGTGACAGTAATAAGGCAAAATGTTCACAAACTAAGAATGGTGTTAATGCACAAAAGGGGATACAGACAAGTGATCACAGCATTCTAAGTTGGATGAGACCAAAAAGTAGCCTGTCTTATTGGTTAGAAAGAAATCCCAGCATGCATCTGTGAGTTCAGTTTATAATTTTGGGGAGAAGGGGATGTTTTTGCAGTCATTGGAACCAACAGAAATACTCACCATAAAAAGGAAGTAAAATTTTGCTTTAATTTCCTGACAGCTTCAAAATAATAATCATGGATTTATTTATTTCTTGCACAAAACAATTTTTCATCATTGTCATGCAAGTTACTTTAGAAAGATTATATAATTTGTATAGCACATAAGACTTTGACTTTTTTTTCTGCTAAAATCTTTGATTTAACCCTTTTCATATGTGTATGTAATCACATACAGAACCAAATACAAATGTCAGCAGAAGGGGTGTACTTCAGAGACACTGATTAGGCTACAAAAATCAACTAGTTATAGTAATTTAACTCTTACTATATATAATTGATAGTGATTGGTAAAACGAAAGAATAAGAAAATCTTTAAAAATTAGACAGAATTAGTAGCTAGAAGTAAAAACAAAAAAATATTATTTCATTAGATAATATAGATTACTTATTTCTTATACATAGAAAGAACTAGCAAAATGTTTAATTACTGTTGATTATATACAGCATGATTTGAATTATTGCAACCAATTGAGATCCATTCCATTAATTTGTTACCTTTTGAAACATTTTTTGGTGAGGCAGCCAATAACCTATTTTGTAGAATGTGTGTGACTTATATCACTCAAAATTACATGTTGTCCAAAGACTTATAAATGTATACATTTATCATCAACAAGGAGGGGACCTTAATTTTACTGCTTCCAGTATAACTTCCTCTATGGTTTCTGCTATCATCTCTCATCTGGATCCCTACAAATCATGTGGACCTAATGGTACCCTTGTAATAGTCATTAAGAAGCGTGCTCCCAAACTGGCTCCTGTTCTCTCTAAGCTGTATAATAAATGCTTGCTACTTCTTGTTTTTCTGCCTGCTGGAAGTTATCATCTGTTGTTCCAGTTTTTCTGGCAAACTGTCTGACTCTTTCAACTATCAGCCTATTAGCCTCCTACCTCTTTTTGGAAAATTTCTAGAGGCCTTAATCAATGTGGAATTGGTCATGCATCTCACATCAGAGGGCCTTCCGTCAGATAAGCAATATGGCTTTCATTTCTCCAGATCAACTTCTGATGTACTGATGATAATTGTGGAAGGAGTCTATCAAGCTCTAGATAAGAATGGTTAAGCCAGGGCTTTAGCTTTGGATATCTCTAAAGCTTTTGACTGGGTTTGGTATACAGGTCTTCTCCACAAGCTGAAAAGTTATGGTGTCTCTGGACAAATTTTTGAACTGATCCATTCCATTGATTTCAAATTGTAAAATGAAAGTAATCCTGAAGGCCACTCTTCTAGCTCTTTTTACCCTAATGCAGGTGTCCCACAGGGCTCTATACATGGACCTACTTTGTTTTTAATTTTTATTAATGACCTTCTCATCAGCTCTCAACTTGATGTCTACACTGACACAACCAGTTACTTCTGTTTCGATAGTCTGATCACAAAATCAAATTGACAGCAGATGTCCAAAACGGTCTTCAATCTTTTCTGTGGCAAAGAATGTCTTGTTAATTTTAACACCACCAAAACTAAACTGCTCTCTATTAATCATCTGAGAGATCTCTTTCTTCCTTCCATCAGCATGGCTGATGCTAACCACCAAGAGAGTGACTTGTTATACCTTCTTGGGTTAATGTTCTCAGTGAATATAAAATGGAAAGTCTATATTGAATCCATTGCTAGATCTGCTGCTAAGAAAGTTGGTTCCCTGTGTTGTGCTAGACAATTTTTCTCTCCAGAATCTATCTTACATATTTATAAGTCTACCATTCACATGTGCTTAGAATATTGCTATCACATATGGTCCAGTGTTCCTGTTATTTATCTAGACCTCCTTAAAGAAGAATCGGAAATATTATTGGTTATATGCTGGCTCAGCTTCAGTCTCCTTCCCACCACCATAAATTTGCCTCCCTGTGCCTTTTCTATAAATACTTTCATGATAATTGTTTGGATGAGCTCTTCACTATGGTACCTAGACTTTTTTTTAATTTAAGCGCAGTACAAGACTGGTGATAAGGTCTCACCAATTTACAATTGAGCTGGTTAGATGTAACTGTAATTTCTATGCTAACAGTTTATTTTCTTGCAATACTCACTTGTGGAACTCTATTCCAAATCCATGCTTTCAAGTCAACTTTATTCTTCAAAAATTTAAATGCAATATCAATTGCTATCTACTCTCCTCCTAATTACTCTTTTGTTCTCACACCTTAGTAATGTTTATTAATTTTTCCACACCCAGTAACCCCTTGTGTCTTTAGGTTCCAATTTCTCAGCCAGCCATCAACTCCATCCAAAGTAAATATATATGGATCAGTAAAAAATGACTGATTTAGAAATCTGTTTTCATGTACTACTTTGCCAAACTTGCATATTAGTGATGTTTACTTACAGGAGGTATTTTAATCGCTTTCATCTTTTCCAATGTTCTTAATATTCTTTACAAAGTGTTATGTTTATGGGTTAAGTTTAGGGTTAGGTGGGGTTTGGTTGGGTTTTCTGTGTAGACAAGGGGACAAATTAAAAAAAAAATGAAATAGTGCAATAAACCAGGTTAACTTTAGGGTTAGGTGTTGTGTCTGGCTTCTTTCTGTGTAGAAAAGGGAATAAATTAAAAAAAAAAATTAAATAATACAATAAACCGGGTTAACTTTAGGGTTATGGGTTGTGTTTGGCTTCTTTCTTTGTAGAAAAGGGAACAAATTAAAAAAAAAAATCAAATAATACAATCAACCCTTCTGCTTTACCAAGTTTGGGCATTAATTTTTGTTTTATTTTCAATTTTAAAATATAAAAAATGCTTTATTTTTATTATTTAATTTGTTCTTTTAATTTGTCATTGCTATTCTACATAGAAAAAAGGTTTTATTGTATTATTTAATTTGTTTTTGTTTAAACATTCCCGTAATAAGACTACACTTATCAAAAAGAAAAAAAAAAAACGATAATGTGTAGTGATTTCAAAAACAGATATATCTGTAAAAGAAGTAAATAGGCCAAATTTTTTGATTGTGTCATCGGAAATCTTGGATAGTAGTCTGGGCAGAATGTATTAAAACAATTAAAACAATGCCTGTAAAGCAAATTTACCGATTAATCTTCATTTACTTGATTTGTAATTGGATCACGTCATTTTATTTTTGTTACTATGACAACAGTGGCATAGCTACTGTTTTTGATGTCTCTCCCCAGAAGGAATACAATAATATTGTAATGCACATTAACCCCTTTGAAAGTTATATAGTCAACAATGAAATTATTTGTGCACCCATCAATTTTTAATATTTTTATTATTTCTCAGAATCTAATGCCTGCGTATGATACCAGGTTTTTTTCTGTGTTTCTTTTTAAATGTTGTATTTAACTCCTCGCTGATAAATTATGCAATCAAAGTGCAACTGTGTTTATTTATTTATAAATAAAACTGGGGATATGTAAAAAAAATGAAAAATAAAATGAAGATGTTACTTCTTTTTTTCTAAATCAGGAAAACTTAAAAAAAATTTTATTAAGAGAAAGATAACTTGTTTTTGTTTATACCCTCTATTTTAAAAAGAAAAGACCACATTGTACTTTTAATTCAGAATTTATTAGTTTTTTTTAATGTTTATATTTCATTTCTAAAAAAGTGAGGGACCATAAATTAAATGCCATGTTAAGAGAAACATGGTTAATTTTTCTTTTATAAAAAAAAAAAAAAAATGCAATGTCTTTTTAAATTATTTTGTTTTACATAGTTGAAGTTATTATTTGCAAAGTAGTGGACTAAGAATTAAATGTCTGATAAAATTAATTTCACTTTTAAAAACTGAAATAAATCTTATACTTTTAATTATTAGTCTATTTTGCTTAATAAAACTTCAACTAAACAAAAAAGCAAAACATTCCATTGTTTTTACTACCGTGAAAAACTCATAAACTGAAAAATTTTTAAAAATATATATATTAATTTTCAATTTTCTTTAAATTTTTGTTCGATATTTATGAGGAAAAATTGGAATGCATGTAATATTCTTAAAGCATTGGAATTATTTCAATTTATTTATCTTTTTCATAATTTATGAAAACTTGAAAAGTAATGATTTTCTGTATTAAAGCTTGGCCTTTGATAAGATAAAAAAGAAACAATTGGTTCACTTATTTAATTTGTTTTTTTACTAACAGTTCACAGACATGAAAAATCAAAATCAAAGAACTGACGCTCCAAGTCTGGACTTCTCTCATAGACATGAAAAAACTGTGGATTCACTAAATTCTCTTAATTCAACCCCACATCAAGTCTTTAAAAAAATGTTCAAATTTTTTTCACACCTTTTGCTCACATAAATGGAGTTTATCCCCACCAGCTGACAGTTCATTTTGGAAACTTCTATATATTTTTTTTTTTTTTTTTTTTATTACTGGCTGGCTGGCTCAAAGCCAGCCATATCAAAAAACAAATTGGCTTCATTTGAACTCTATCTTCTTCCTTATCACTGCTTTTTTGCAAAAATTATTGAAATTATACTATTGTTTTTTTTCTTTTCTGGAAACTCACTGTGGACCAAAAGTGCCACCCGGGGCGGATCACCCCCTCTGTCCGCACCAAGCTATGCCATTGTATGACAACATTTTGTCTGTTATGGCTGAATCAACAGGTGACTGAAGGAAACCAGAAAATACAAAGCTAAAAATATTTTGATAATAAAAACAAAGATGAAGATATTAGTCAAGTTTATTTACTTAGAATATTGTACATTATAGTGAGTTGCATAACAAAATCTCACACCACCAATTAAGTTATTGTAAATAATTCTAATAAAAGTAGATGAGTTGAAATTCCCTTGGTGTATTTATAACAGAAACGTAAGTATATTCAAAAAATGTTACCGATATTGATTGGTTATTACCAATTTTCTTATGAAAACATTGACTTGCATAATACAATCTGACATTGTAAAAAGCTTGACTGTCTGGTTTTATGACATCTGCTGGAGAATAAGGTCTATCTCCACTTGGGCCATTATATAGAGTGCTTGGTCTGTAGAAGTCAGAAATTAATGGCCTATTATATGACAAGTGTCACACATTGAATTGTATTGTTGGGCCACATGCCTTAAGTGGCAAGAGGGTGATGGACAACACTGATAAAATATTGTCAAGTTTCAGAGTTACCTAATGAGATCTTAAGTGGTCATATCTGGCACAACCAAGTTGAAATCTGTCTGATGCTTACTGGCCTCTAAAAGACATTGGCAAGTGTCTCTCTTTTTGACTATATATCAGCCATTTTAGCAAAGGGGAAAGTGTTTTTGCTTTCTAGATTACCCTAAGATCAGTTTCACTTGGTAAAGGGGAACTGAGTCAAGATATGAGGTGTAGAGTGAAAATGTTCTTGTGGTCAAGCAGCATTGGCTACATAAAACTGTCTGTTCGTATTAGTCTTGAGATGATACCATCTTTAAGGAAATGTTATTTTTTGTATTTTTTTTTTCATTAGCAGATTTTGCTTGTTTATTTTCTTGAGCAGTGGAGGCTTTTTTCTGTCAAGTGGAAGCCATCATTTCTAGTGAATTTTAACTTCACACTCAGTATTTAAGAAAGATTGTTTTTCTAGATTAATGTCTTGATTAAATCTTAAAACTTACAGGACTGTTTCAAGAAGTTATTTGTGAGGCTGAAGTTGTACATTTATGGTTTAGACAGCTGGACACAGAATTGGTTCTCTTTAATGAGATAAAGATGTGAAAATATATCTATTGACAGTAAACAAAAATGTAATAAGTATTAGGAGCAAAAAAAGCATTGGTGATAATGCCACTAAGATACAAGAGGCTACTGGGAGTGAAAGAGAATAAAACGACTTCAGAAAGAACTAGAAACCCAATCTTAAACAGTAAACTAGGAAAAAACCTCTACTGCTGTTCAAAACATTAGGGAACCGAATTATAGACAAACTTATCCTAATCTTATTGAGTAAAAATAAATAGTAAATAAAATTTCAGAGTTTAGGTGGAGATGTTAGAAGTATAGAGTTGAAGTAGTCTTTATAAGGAACTGGAAATGCAATCCTAAGCAGGAAACAAGGGATAAACCTCTATTCCTGTTCAAAAGACTGGTTGGGGTGACCTGAATGATACATGGACATATCTACTATATAATGTAAAAATGGTTTTACAAATGTGACTTGTAGATGTAAATAAAAAAAAAAAAAAAAAAATAGCCATACTTTGTATTAGGTCCAACCTTTCAACTCAGATGAATCATTGTCAGTAGCATGGAAAGTAAAGAGAAGGAAACAATCAAATGTATTTTAAGTAAATGCATTGTTTTCAATATTGTTTTGTTTGACAGTTAAATCTAAAGAAGTAGGATACAGCAAGTCATATCAGTAAATGTGTAATCTTTTTTACTATGCACTCAAAAATATGGGGTTTTACACTATTTTTACATGTTTTATTAATGATGGTTTCTGTTGAATGCCAAAATAGACTGAATAAAAAAAATGTGTACTTTACAAGGTTGAGAAAATTATTTTCTAACTCATTTGTCATGATGTTTCATTAATTTTTACAACTAAATTACCTTTCTTGGTTTTGAATGCAATTCTCTCTCTCTCTCTCTCATATATATATATATATATATATATATATATATATATATATATATATAATGATAAAAACTGGCAGAAATGCAAAATGGCATTAAATGTTTGTTAAATGCACTTCAAAATGTTGCTGCACTCATAATAAATTTTGTGTGTTGGCTGATTTTCATATAGATTATATAATTATAACAGATCACATTCACATGTTTTTAAAAATCACCATCACAATGATTGTAGTTACAATTAAGTTGGTCTTTGTAATTCACTACTGAGGATGATCTCAGAAGAGACTGAAAATACTGCAACACTTTCCTTGATGAATTTCATTTTAACATCAAGAAACTGATTAGAGAAGTAGAAAAGATTATTCTAAAAATAGACATATGTTTGTATTATTCAATGAAAAAAAAAAACACACGTTTGTGAAGTAATAGTACTCAAATGATTATCATGATTGCTTAATGCATGAAATTGACAGTCACCATTATATTTACAATATACTAATCAATAAAAGATACAGACTAAGTTCAAATCATTATTGTTAATTTTACTAGTGTGATCATTATCTTTTCATTTGAAGATTAAATTGTGAGAAACTGAGCGTAACGTAGTGTCTTTGTGTTTTATTGATTAGTATTACTGTTCTGTCTTGTTCTATTTGCTATAGGAATTGAGCCCTTTTGGTTATTGTCTATGTATATGCCCAATTTTTCTATTTTTTTTTACTATAGTCATCACTCTTATTTTCTGATAATTTCATGTATCCACCTATACTTAAAAAATCGGCACATTTATACATCTACAAAAAATTTAAAATTCTTTTAAAAATATTAGTTTGATGATTTGTATTAAACTTTTCCATTTATGATTAGTAATTATATAGTTTTCACTTAATAGCATTTAAAAGGCTGAAATTAATCCCGAATTTTAAGATTTAAAACTTAATAATTTTTTCTAATTAAAATTAAACAAAAAAAAAAAAAAAAAAAATGAAACAATTCTTGTAAAGAGTTATTATTCATCATTTTTTTTCTTAAGACAGTAGTGTCATTAATATATCTTATGTCATTAATATATCTTATTTATAAAAGCAATAAAAACTTTTCTAAATAATGTCATAGTTTTATTCCTTTTTTTATTTTAGATTTTCATTGAATGGTGTTTCTCTATGACAAAAGCAAATGGATGATTTAAATTCTACAAGGAGTCCTGCTTTTAGCTAATATTAATATAAAGAGGCTGAAATTTTAATTTCTTGAAATTTCATAAAATTAAGTGGGGGTAACATTTAAAAAGAAAAAAAATTTTATCAAGATTTTCTAAAAACAAAATTTCAAAAATAATTTCATTCATTTGTGAATAAGTCTTAAAAATTTCATTAAAATCCGACAATTATTTGATTTTTGCAAGAATTTCCAAAACGTGTTTTGAGAAAAGCACTAAAATTACCCATACTAATGTTTGGCCCATCTGTTGACACAAGAAAAACAAGATTTTTAACCAAAATTTCAAACATAGCTAGAAAGGATTAAAAAATTTAATAAAAAATACTTTGGTCTTTCCTATTTACAAAGGTTTTGATGATAAAACTTTGTTTTTAACAAGTTTGGGGCCTTTTTTCATCATTGTGTTATCTATTTTAGAAAAGTTTTGGAGGCACCTACTTTAAGCAATTAGTTTCTTTATTGGTTTCTGTCTTTGAATGATTACGTTCTTAAATGCATGTTACATCTATTCCATTTGAAGGGAATTTTATTCTCTTTGACAATATCACATAGCATTCCAAATTCCACTAACAATTTATCAATTATTGTGAATCTCTTGAGTATTTTCCCCAAATAATATATGAAACGCTATAATAGTTAATGGCATTAAAGACAAAATTGGCAGACTGTGGTTGAATTTTACTTGTTGAGTGTCATATTTCACTATGCCCTTATATTGAAAGTTATGAACCCACTGCTATCTGTCATTGTTAGATACCTTGAAAAAAAAAAAAGGATTATTACTTGTCTGTCGCAATGGTTGATGGGGAAGAATGGGCAGATGATGAATTGAGCAAACCACTCTCTTGGAATCATACTAGTTTTAGCTAGTAACAGCAAAGCTATTACCTCCATTATCAACTATAATAGGGTCCAGGTAATTTCTTGATTAATGTATCAATGATAAAAAATTAAAGTTGTTGCAATTTTTGTTTTTCAAAGAAAAATGTCAAGTTTCTATTTGATAAATAAAAAAAAAAAAAAATCTGTGATGACTTTGGCCAGCTTGTAAATGTTGCCCATGGTTGAGTTTGGCCTTAGATCTTGGATTCATAATGGAAACAACAATATTAGATATTATAGCAAATTTGTCTTGATGCTGCACATGTCTGTAATCAAATAAATGGTTACATAGAAAACTTTTACTGATGACAAATGCCTCATGCCAAAACTACGTTGACCTTGTAGATGTGGAATGTACAAACAAGACGCCATTAAACATAACAGGAGCTGGACAAGAAAATGTCCAAATAAGACATAACAAAGACAGGCAACAAATGATTTAGATTCATTAATTACTGGTTAAAAGATTTAATTTCACTTTTAATAGATTTTATTATGACAATTTCTGTGATTTATTCAAAGGGGTCATGAAACATAGCTGCCAAACTAATTCTTGCCAAAGAAAATCTTGTGTGATTGCCTGCACTTAGCGTGTGAGTTTATAAGAGAGAAATCAAATATTCATTTAGTTGCATGGATTTTATCTGTTGCATCCAATCTATGGAATGTGCATCCCAAACAGTGAAATACTTCTCTTGTATTCATACTGTTTAGTTCAGCTTGTGGCTGAAATATTTCTCTATTTTCTACCACTGATTCTGGTTAAACGTTCAAATCTTGATAAATTAGTTGGTAAACAGTCCTCACTAGTAACACAATCTACTTACACACCAAGCTTAGTAAAATATCCACAGACACATCTTTCTGCAATGTTTATTGTTCCATTTCATCTGTCTTCCAGGAGGATTTCAATTCTTTTTGAGGTACTATTTCTTAGATGTTTGATTCAAGACCAACTTTGATGAAGTATATGGCTGCTTCTTTTTGTTCTTAGTTGAATGTTTGTTCTACTGCCAAGATTGAGAGCTCTCAAAGAGGTGAATATCTTTTAAACCTTTCACCCAAATGTAATTTAAACCAGTCAAATAGCACAAAATTTATATAAATCTCTATCGATAAAAGGCAGAATGTGTGTGTGTGTGTGTATGTGTAAAGAATGCACGGCTGCAATTTTCGACGGTTTTGCACCAAAATTTACATGCACATGCTGCAAGTTAGCAGGAAGGCCAATACTGACTTTGCATTTCCCAACGCCCATCGATAGTGAAAATAATCAATTTTTTTCATGCTTCTATGGCAGTTTTCATGTAGTTTGTGGCCATTTTGTACTGGCCAGAGTGATAGCCTATAGCTGGCTGCCACAAATAGGCAGGAAGATTCTATTGGCCAGCATGAGAGCCAACAGCTGACTGACGAATGTTAACTAGCATGCAAAAATATCGATGACTGCATTCGTCACAATTGGGGAAAAATTTAATTCTGCATGGTACTTTACTCCAATTAACTTATTCGCTTGCTTAAACTCAACGTTGATTCTGATTTTGCAGAATTGGGTTGGGTGTGAAAAAGTATTTGTTAACATTCTTTTTTCATTTGGTTTTTCCAGTTATGAGTCCTTTTTTAAAGCTGATCATTTTGTGTTCATTTTGTTTAGTTCTTTTTTCGTAACAGATTTAATGTTTAGCATAGAACTTAGAAAAAATTCGCAGTGTGAGATAGGCAAGAAGTAAGGCATGTAGCAACATCAGCACGGCAAAGGGCACTCCTTTAAAGGCAAGGAAGGGCAAAAATATTTTAAGTCAAGTAATAGCGATTGCTGTATGAGTTGCATGATTTTCGAATCAAGCACAGGCAACACCGGGCCATGTTGCTAGTGTATATATATATATATATATATATATATATATATATATAATGTAAATGGAGGTTCCAGTTTTTTTACTGTTCAAGTCAATACATCTAGAAAAGGAATTCTGTTATGTTTTTTTTTTTGTTTTTTTAACTAATGTTCACCGAATGCAAAGTTCAAGAATCTACTTAAGGTAAAGATTTACCGAATGAGGTTGTTGTAGAAGTATTAGAGGGGGAAGTAAGAAGTGCAGTTTTGAGGATATGTAGGAAAGATAGTTAAGCATAAACAAGAAGGGGTTAAGAATGTAGTAATCAGGGAAGCATCCTCTTGGGAGTTTCATAAGTTAGTAATTCTTGGGAAGAAGCTATCTTAGTGAAACTTCCTTATTACTAATAGACGTGGTTCATCCTAGGGTATGTAGCATGGCAAGCTTTAACTCTAAAGGTCAGAACTAATGAGATATTTGCCAAAGAAATAGCATTAGTTGCAAAGAGCTTGCAGTGGAGAAAGGAGTGGTTGGGAGTAATAGTTCATCACTACCAAGGCAGTGTGGGCACTTTTAAACTGTTAAGATTGGAAAATGAGTATTATGCAGCTCCAATCCATATATGGTAGCAGTACTCCATTCTTCATTTGATCTGGTACTTGTAAAGAGAGAGCATAGCTGGAGTCAGGTACTTAACAGAATGGTGCAAAGAAAGACCCACTTTAGCAATGGATTGTATATATGAGTTACAGCTGAGGTCTGGGGTGTGTCTCAGTGTGCTTAAGGCAAAGAGCTTTCGCAAGAGAACAAGTGTTCATCATTATAGATTAAAATTCAGGGTCTGCCAAGCAAGTTATTCTCCCACTGAGATGAGAAATTAAGAACAGTTATTTTTAAAGATTGCTGCTATGTTGATGACATATTCATACTAACAACATTGAGAGTCAAAAAATCTAAGATCAACCTTCAAAATATATAGCCTTCTATATCTTACACACACACACACACACTCTCTTTTATGTTTTTCTTTTTATATATACAAAGTATGTGGGATACCCTGCCCTCAGCAGCTGACAACCCAATGTACAGTCTAAGATACAATCCCAGAATACTTTCAGAAATTTTTGGGGCCGGTTCCTGACACCAAAACAAGGTAAAATATTCATATAGACATATGTCCAAAAGGCCATTGTTGTACCTGAGGACAACAACTTATAACAAATGTTTAAAATGTCCTCCACTTGCTTCTACACATACTTGCACCCATTGGATCATTGACTGCATTATTAATGCCTGCTGCATAAACTAATTGTTTATTCTACAGATAAAAATCTGGAGGATTGAGATCGGGGGGAAATGTGCAATCCATGAAACCAGTCCACCCCTACCTATTCATCTTTCATGGTAGCTGTCAGCCGGTGCATCACAATGTGACTAAACTGTGCTGGATCCCAATCATGCATGAACTACATGTATCTTTGTATTAGCAGGGGTACATCCTCTAGCAGGTCTAGAAGTGTGTTCGAAGAAGTCCTTGTAAGCAGCTCCTCTAAGGTTTGCTGGGAAAAGATATAGACCTATCAAACAGTCACCTACAATTCTAGCCCACAATTTAATCATAAACTGATGCTGTTGTCTAGCCTGTACCATGGGGATTGCAATCCATCCACAAATATTGGTTGTGTAAATTTGTTATTCCATCTCTTCCAAATATTGCCTATATGTAAACAAGACTGAAAGACTAACAACAGATCAGCAGTTTGTGCAATAAACCATTTGCAAAAGTCCTCTCATAGTGTATGATCAGAGGGTGAAACCCTTATACATGTTGCAAATGATACAGATACAGGAGCTGTTCTTGAAGTACCCTGCATACAGTACTATGAGATGTACGACATGTTAGGACCACTTTGCATGTGCTGATACCTGGCTCATCTCCAATAGCCCATAGAATGTGTTCTTCATGGTCAGGCATACAAGCAGGTCTTGGTCTTCCTCTATCCATAGTTTGTGGTACCACAGATCCTGCCTCAGCAATCCAATGATAAACAGCAGCAAAGACTGGATAACTTGGCTGCCTTCAGTCTGGGAATGTAATCTGTTACAACCATGCAGCTTTGCATCTATTACCATTCATGTGGCCATATGTAAAAATCATATCTACCTGCTCATAATGTAAATATCCTGCCATTGTTAAGTGAAACGTACAAGAATGACAAATGTAACCTAGTCTTTATGGCAAGTCACTGCTATCTTCTGTAAGCTTTCTTTAACTCAAAAATGAAGGATTTGCTGACATATGTTTATATGGACCTTTTGTCCTTGTTTTGGTGGTGTGAGAAACCTTCCCTGAAATTTGTAAAAGTATTTTTGATATGCGCTGTGTATGTATGTATGTATGTACATATAAACAGGTTACCATTACAAAACCAATGCAGATACATACCATAAAGCTATTAACAAAGAAGTTAATAAGTTTTATAAAAAAAGTCACTCAAGAACTGGGAAAGTTTACATCAATAGTGAAGCCAAGAAAATAGCCACTGAATTAAAAATTGATGATAGGATTTATAAATTCCACAAACAACAAGCATTCATCACAGTTAAAAACTACAAAGCAAATTTCCTAAACAATCCTCAATACCAATTACTCAACTCAACTCAACTAAAAATAATATTAGTAAAATCAGCAAAAACATCTTTGCAAGAGCATGCAAATACGCAAAAGATGCTCTCAGAGTTAACCAGTGGCATGAAACAGCAGAAGTTATAGAATAGTTTACTTATATAAAAAGGAAGAAAGAATGTAGATTCATCTAATTCAATATTTGTGACTTTTACCCATCCATCACTGAAAATCTAATATCTGCTATAACTTTAGCAAGAAATTACTGTCCTATTAGCAATTGTAAAATCATAAAGCAGATACAAAAACCTATATTATTCCATAATGGTTATCTGTGGACCAAAAGAAATAACCCAGGCTTTCAATTTGCTATGGAAGCTTATAACTCAGCAGAAGCATGTGAAATTTTTGGAATTTTGTTATTGTGGCAACTAAGATTTATTTTCGACATTAAGGACACCAGACACTATAGAGATAATAGTATAATTCTCCTCTGTAAAACAAGTCCAAGAAATATAGGCCGATAGAGAAAGGAACTGATAAAATTTTTTTTTCAAAAATCATGAGCTAAATATTACCACTACCACCAATTTTAAAGTGATCACCTTTCTCGATGTAACCTTAGAATTGAATAATGGTTACTACAAACCATATACCAAAGATCTATATAACCATAGATATGTCAGTAAAAAATCAAATCAGCATCATAAAAGCCTAGGTAATTTACATAAATCAGTCCAAGTTAAATTATCTACCAACACCAGCAATAAGGAAATATTTGATAATAATAAAATTGAGTATACAAAGCTTTAGAACAAAGCAAGCATAATGTAAATTTAGATTAAAACAAAGAAGGTAAAAATAAACAGATGCACCATAGTCATAACATATGGATAATTCACCTTTTAATCATAATATTCAAATGAATGTCAGAAGAATTTTCCTAAATTTAATAATTGTGTTAGTAACATCAATAAATCTATATCCCAACATCAGATTATATTAAATAGATACATGCCCAGCATACAAAACAGAGTTAATCTTTTAAGAAATAAATGCAACTGCTGAAAAAATGTGATCTGTCCCTTAAACAGTCAATGTATGACTGTACATGAGCTAGCATGCATTCTGGTAACAATGTCAAATTCTGTTTTGGTTCCATTGAAAATCCTTCGAAATCTTACTGTGTGGAAGATGTACCTACAAAAGTGATAAAAAAAAAAACACTCAGAATTTGGCTAGATGAAAAAAAAAAAAATTCTAAAGTTGGCAATGGTAAATAACTGGTAAGTAAATAATTTTTTTTAACCCCCTGAAGATGGTCTCGGATCAGATTGAAAGTACTCGGGGAAAATAAAAGTTATTTGAAAGAAAATTTTGGTATTTTTCTTGATCATTTTTCTATTTGCTCCTCTGTGTTTGGCCAGTAAAGATGTCAACTCTCTATTACAATTCTAAAGTAGTCAAATAATGAAATCCTGGTGACAATTCCAGGCTTTTGAGTACAAAATGTTGATTTCTTATACGCATCTTTGAACCTCTTCCTCAAGAGCAATTTAGTCTCAAACTATAGAAAAGATTAGTCTGTGGATGTTAACAAGATTGTGGGCTTTGTATTTTTTTAGGTGATGGTCTGTATATAAACAAAGATAGAAGATGTATACAAAAAACTTAAGTTTCTGCTATGGATGTTTATTTCTTTTATGTTGACTATTGAAACAAAGTTAAGTCTTTTGCATAAGTCCATTTTCCGTTTTAGTTGAGAAATTATTTATGAGAAATAAGGATAAGAACGAGTAAAAATGGGTGAGCTCCAGTCAGCCTTACACGGAGTTAGGATGGTTGAATCTCTACCTCAGGAGTAGGGCTGCTGAAAACGTCTAAATGATCTTGTGGAAACAGAGAGATTCAGTTCTTTTTGGAAGTGGGGTCACAAAATTACATGTGATCAAAAACCCTTTCCAGTTTCTTTATAACTTGCATTATGGGAAAATTAATTAATTTTCTTTTTTTTTTTATTCTTTATCATTTTATTTATTGGTTTACTTAATTTTCACTGAACTGTTCATATTAATCATGTGTTTGCTGATCAGTCCTCAGGCATGTGTTGGCCATTAGTAGGAAAGTTCTCCGAATGAGTTGATACTGCATGTCTTTGCTAAGGTCATGTTTAATGGTTGCTATTTCCTTATTGTAATATTCTTTGTTGCCATGTCCTGATCTGGCACGTCAGCTTCAGTCACCTTCCCACTGCTGCAAGGTTGCCTCCCTATGTCAGTTCTATAAACATTTTCATGGTAATTATTCAGATGAATTCTTCATTATAGTACTTAGAAGTTTTGAATTTAAGTGCAGTACTAGACTGGCATCAAGATCTCATAAATTTACAGTTGAGTTGGTTAGATGTAACTGTAAGTTCTATGCTAACAGTTTCTTTTTTTGCACTTCTCACTTGTGGAACCCCCTTCTGGCTCCATGCTTTCCAGACAACTTCAATCTTCAAAAATTTAAATGCATTGTTAATCGCTATCTACTCTTCACCTGATTACTCTTTTCTCTTCCTGCTCATTAGTAATGCTTCTGTTCCTAATTTTTCTGCTCCCAGGAAACTCTTGTGTCTTAGTGGCTTTATTGCCTTGCTTGGGATGAAATTGATTATAAAAAAAAAGACCCCAAAAAAGCCTGGTCACAAAGGTAAGATGAAAGAATCCTGACAAGCAGCAACATAAGAAAAGTAGAGATCAAATCCATTATTACTTGAACAAAGTTGGTGGGTGCTGTTTTTAATTCAAGGCAATCATAAAGTAAATTTTCACCTTGTTATCTGTTCTATTGATGTTAGCTCAGCATTGAAAAATGTCTACACTCCTCTTTACACAAATGTAAAATGTTTTTCTAGTTTTTAGTCATGAAGATTTTTATAGAAAGGAATGTTTTCACAGAACCATTTAAATCTTTGGATCCATATCATTGACAAGATAGAAAACTGATTTTACTTTTTAAGCCTGGGACCTTCCCCAGGAATTTGACAAAAAATTCTACAATATCTGCCACCAATATTATGAAAATTTCCAATGTGATGAAGATGCTGTTTAAGAAAGTTGACAGCTTTATTGGCTAAACACAGAGAAACAAATATGTAACTTTAATTACAAATGCAATATATGGGAAGTCAGTTACAACACTTACAAAAAAGAACTGGATGGTTTGAAGATAAAAAAAGAACATTGAAAGAACAGCATGTGTGTGTAATAAATAAATATATGTAAACCTTTTTTAGCCCATCTCTGTCTGCTCTCCTTGTTGCATAATATATTCCGCAAGTCACATAAAGGTTACTCAAATATTGGATTGAGTATCATCCTTTAAAATGCCTGAAGATTGTGAGACAGCTGTATAAAAAACTGGGAGTCCACATGAAACTTTATACTGTGGAAAGGCATCCATATTTGAGTATCATTTTTTTTATATTTCTTATAGTGGCTCTGTGTATATATTTTTTTATATTTTACATCAAGCACTGCTCTTATAGAATCCTTATTTGTTTTATTATGCAATATATACCCAGCTATGGGTAAATAGCAGGATGGCAACTGGTCTACCGCAGAAAGAAATGGCAACCTTACTAGGGGAAAAAAATCTGTCTCATCAGTCATTTATCAAAAGATACATGATAGCCTAAGTGTGTATCACCCATGGCACATAACTGATTGATGCAATATATATATATATATATATATATATATATATATATATATATATATATATAAAATATATATTTCTGGAATATGTTTTTAATGCAAGCAGTCTTAGCAATTACAGTGAGAATTTAAAAATTATAAACAGAATTAAATTTTCATTGACTTCATGTGGAGATTGTTTCCACTGTGAAGGGAACTTGATTGTAAAATTAAATTTATTTTCAAAAAACGTAACTTTAAGACATTTTTCCTTAGATGTTAACTCATGATGTAAACTTAAAAAAAACTAAGTTTACCACATAAGTTAATGGCATTTATCAAAAGTATTTTCAAAAAATATATTTGATAATCAATTCTTCTGAAAAGTGAATGTAAAGACAAGATAAATTAAAATGTAACATTATTTACTACTGCTATATCTTTAGGATGTGTGGATTGCGTTTTGGGTTAACTATTTACATATGCTGGTCACAGGTTCAATATGTGCAATAAATGTAGCATACCTGAAAAATATATTATTATATAAGGCCTGTAGATTGTGTTCAAGTATGAAACAGGCTATTGCTGTTTGGTGTTGACTTCAGTGTTCACTTTTATATTTACAAATGCTTTATCCCTGATATTGAGTACTTTTACTCATAAATACAGCATAGCTTAAAACTATATTTTTTATCATATATGCATAGATATATGTAACTGTTAGAATGTTTACAGTTAATTTTCAATTCTTTAGCCACTTTCATAATTGAAAAAACGTCATTATTTTTGCACCAACCTAATAAAACTAACAGGCAATGAATTTTGTCTATAAATATCAAAAACTATAACAAAAGAAATTGGGCTCTTTAGGAAATAATTAAATTCAAAACTTTTAATAAAGTTGAAAGTTTTCAAAAAAAGATAAAGCATATCCAAAATGACGGTACTGAATGAGTTTGATCTCTATTATCTTAAATCTTTTATCCGAGTGAACAACATTCCATTTACTGCAAGAATAGATTATTTCACTTCTATTTGTTCTTAATGAGTTGCTGTTATTTGTTATTTTTTAAATTGCCCATGAATTAAATTTTCACTAAAGATTGAAACTGGAAATACAAAAAGCACATCAAAATAATAATGATAAAAAAAAATGGAATCTCAGGGCTAAATATTTAGAAAGGATTGTGGGAAGCAGTTAGTGAGGGAGAATAAGGGGAATAACTCATTTAGGCTTAGTGATATTGCCAATTTTATTTCTAATAGTTGCATTTCCTACCCCACTATTCTTTAGTGATCTTCTTTCTCTCTGGAAACATATTTTATGTTTATTTACAAGTGTATGTGTTTATATCAGCTGCTTGTATATATGTATAAAATTGCTGGTTTTGTTCACATATACTATATTCCTCAGGCAAGAAATGTATATATGAACATACATATTTTTACATGGTTCACTCAGTGTGTGTGTGTGTGTGTGTATACAAATGTATATATTTGTATATATATATGTGTGTGTATATATATATATGTAATGTGAGTATTAGCAATTTACTGCTTATATTTTTCAACTTTTCTTTTTTACACACTTAGAATTGGTGTAAGTTTTTCCAAACTGTTTGTGTTCATGTGTTGCTTTTGCACATCTGCAACCATGTGCCCATCTAGATATATCTCATTATAATTAGCAAACTTGTAAGATTAACAGAGATCTTACCTGAACACACTGTGGTAAGACATGTTCCAGTCAATCTGGACTGACCATACACCTAAAAATTCATGACCAGTACACTGAAGAGACACAAACACCTCATTAATCAATAGTCTACATTTACTGTCTGTGCAATAAATTTTACAAATCACTTGCCAGCTTCTTTAAAAGCCATTGTTGGTCTCATGACCAGGAATGCATGTCAGTGATGGCCATATGCATTTAATGATTCAGCAAAAAGTTCTATTAAAATGGATCACCAAGGTCTGTTGAATTGTTTATTAGATTTTCCCAGTTTGTGCATAACTTACTGTATATCTGGATCAAAATGTATGGAAAAACTATCTAAAGTTTATAATGCTTGAGTATTTTTTTTAGTCATTATTAGGAACATATATTGTTAAAGCCACTGAAGAAATTTATTAGCTTAATCATTCCATTTTTAGGTCTGCTACATTTCTAATATATGCATATTGGATACAAGTAATGTCATGTGTTTGTAACTATATGTTGAGTCTATTTACTCCACAGATAGTCCTCATTCAAAGTACAAATTACTCAGTGTCTCATTACCCTATGCTCCTGCACACTTGATATGATCCCTGATGTAAACTGGCAATCAGTATCAAGTAAGCCTTCTGTGGGCACTTACATAAACCAAGAGGAGAGCACACTATTTTATTCTAGCAATAAATTGCTACATTCTTTGGCTGAAATCACCTAAAACTACAATTTCTTTAACCAGTGACACAGGCACCACAACAATAGATAAAATAATTCTGAAATGTAAGTCTTAAAAACAATGCTTCAGCTTGGTTGTTGTATATGTTCACTTAGAATGGCTGCAAAATTGAATCAAGTTATTTACAATAAATCAATTGTAAAATTGTCTTCACAGTCTGAATAGGTAGTTTGTCTATGGGAAGTTATTTTTAAGATAATATTCAGTCTGTTTATAAACTTAGCTTCTTCGCAGTTTTCTTCTCATATCTGGGTAATCTCATGCTACAATATCTCTTTCTTAGACTTTTAGTTGTTTTTTCTTTAATCGTTTCTACCCCAAAACCACTAAGACATAAGGGTTTACTGGGAGTGAAAGAAATGAAAAATGTTAAGGAGAGCAGATATTAAAAAACGAAGATGCTAGGGGACAGAAGATGACAATTGATGTTTCATTTAAATCACAGGTCATATTGATGGCAGGAGGCACTGAGAAAAACAACACATAACCTACTGAGCAAGGTTTAGGAAAGATAAGAAAAACATAAAATTTATTAAAAGCTACAAAGGAAAGGAAACTGTGGAGAGACATGGTCACCAAATGAAGAGAAACATCTAGAAAAGCAGAGCCCTACTGTTGTAGTTAGTTTGATCCACTCTGGGTGCTGCCACATTTAGCCTGCATCAAACTATAGTTCAGTTATAAAGAGACAAATGACCTAAGAAATATATATATATTTAACATTTTTATTGAAAGCTTTGCTAATATATATGAAAGTTTAAATGTATATTTAGTGGACATATCAACGTGGTGTAATGGTTAGCAAGTTTGTAGTTTGTTTTGTTAGGTCCATTATAACTGAGTAGTGAGTTTGATCCTTAGTGCTTATTTCAGATTTCAGTCTTATTCCCCATCTAAGCTATGCATCTTTAGTTGGAGGTAAATTTATGTGTGTATCCATATAAAGAATACTTTAAGCTGTTTCAATGTGAATATGAGTGAATGTTCAAAAAGCAGTATTACAATGAGGTAGTTTCTTATATCCAACAAACTTTTTTCATATTCCTGAATGACTTCAAAAGATTTAGCAACATATTGAGGAAATACCCTATTTATTGATCTATAAGACATCCAGTGATGGCAAAATATAATGCTAATGGAGCTAAGCTTAATTTTATGCTTACAAACAGCACAATGAATGAGAAATGTTTTAGAGCCAGCTGCTCATGTTCATGGAAATTTAAGGCCACACTAAATCCATCAAATTAGTGCCTTCATACTCTGGCCTAACCAGGAAGATGTGCAAATACTGCTGGACCATGTGACATAAATAAGACCTTTTTCAAAATGGAAGAGGAAAACAATGACCGATAAGCTTTCCTGGATGTACTATTAGGCTGGTGCAAAAATAATGTCGTTTTCTCACATATGTTACTATGTGAGAAAACGACATTATTTTTGCACCAACCTAATAACTTGCACTGAAAATTAGTTCAAGATGTCTGTATATCATAAACGAGTCTTGAGTTTATAGCATCCATACAGCATAAAGATCTTCTAATATTTACAACATTGTACAAAAATCATAAGTGGCAACCTACACACCTACCCACTAGATATGATCAGTATCAAACATGCCTTTCAAAGTAACAACTATCCAGCAAACATAACATCAGTTTCTATAGTTAAAGACAGAAGGATTGAGGAGAAAGATTGGAAATCTGCTATAGTCTGTTTCCCTTATGGCAGGGGCATAGTGGAAAGGGTCCAAAAGATTTGCAGTTTGTACTGAATCAGTATAATATTCACAGGCAGTTCAGCATCTGCTGGGCCATGTCTATCATGAAAGTAAACATGACCGAGAACTCTGGCAAAAAATAGAGGTGAACCCAGTCAACCCTTAAAAGTAAGGCTGAGAGAACACCGAAATCTGTAATTAGAGGTGATACAATGAAATTGGGCATAGCTGATCATATATGGATGGAAAAGGGGGATCACCAGCCACTGTAGAATAAAGTAAGAAATATTAGAAAGAAGAACTCTTCAGCATCAGATGTGTAAAGGAATCACCTTATATGCTCGGCTATGGTTAACCTTCTCAGTAGGCCTAACATGCATATAAATACCATATTGGAGACGTTTAGAATGAACATCACTCACCAAAAAATGCAGCAACTAATAACACTGGAGCATGACAAACAGGTTGCAGTGGCAAAGGAAAGAAGTAAAAAAGAAAGAAGGTGCAAAGAGCAGTAGAGGAGGTAAAAAATACACAAGGTTTAAGGCCCCAAAAATCTAGCTTCAGGATGGTTCTATGTGACAGTAACCTCGAGTATTAAAGTGTTAGTAAATTTGGTGGCATAGTAATTGGAAGTTCAATTCCTAGGCTGGGTAGTACATATTCAGACTCATGTGAAACAGGACAAGCAATAAATGCAACAATTCATCAAGACATCATGGACAGTTGATCGAACAAAGTATTCTATTCAAATTTTTCTGAAAGTTATCCAGATTCATAGATAAAGGGCAGGGGCAAAATGAAGTATTGTTATTGTGGCAGACAGAGTGAACCAGAGCCAGAGTCAAATGGCAGAAATGGTGAATAGGACTTGCCTTGTTCTTGACAAAAAAATGTTTGTCTTTGTCTGGCATGTGAGTACATCGTTCCATCAAGAGACCCTTCTTTTTTGTTGTCCCACAAGAAATTGGTTCATTAGCAACTATGTATAATATTAGCATGGTTGAACAGAATTGAGGAGGGACATCCATGTGTGTGTGTGTGTGTCTAGTATGTCTATCATCTCAGTGAGTGATTGTTGATTCTCCATTCTAAGTAGACCATCATGGAAATGAGAGAGGTCTTCTGTTGGGAGTACTATATGGACAGTTGTGATAGGAGGAACAAACGATGAAGTGGATAAAGGGATCAGAACGATGATAAATACCAAGAAAATAGTGTAGAGGGAATAAATGTCAAATCTGAAATTACGTCCCAAAACAGAGTTGCTAACCCCTTTTGACCAGAGTTATATTAACAACAAAGATGAAGAGGTTAGTAAATAATGTAAATCTTAGTATTTTTTACATTGGTGGCACCAGCTGCAGAATATTTATGACAATGGAGAACTGTTCTAAAGTGCTAATGGAATGAGGAGGTGACAGAACAGAGGCTAACAATAATAGATGGTTAAAAACCTATTTGAATTGTCACATATGAAAAACTAAAAATAGTAAAATTATAAGAAAATAACTTTCATTTCTGTTGTTATTTTGGGGAAAGACTTATATTTATAATGATTTACAAAGAATGAATGGAACTCTGAAAAGCGTGCTTGTGAATTGTATTTGATTTGATACAAAATCTGAGATTATTTCTAATGTTCAAATAATCTATCCAGAACTTATACTGGGAACAAACTGACTCAGCTTCAGTCACAGTCAGTTATGTGCCATGCATGATACATGCATAGGCGATCATGTGTCTTTCGATACATGACTGATGAGGCAGATTTTTCCCACAGTAAGTTGCCATCCAAGGTTATAGAACCTAGTCTGCGCTGCTATTTACCTATAGCTTGGGTGAGAAGAGGATTCATACATCTACCAAGGGTATTAGCACATAAGTGAATGCAATGGATTTGACTGGAATTCAAACTCGGCTCTCCGATTCCTCAATCTGAGTTGCTATCCATTATTCCACCATGCCTCCATGACTGACTGACAGCTTACAGATAGCAAATAGATTGAGAAAGTACACAATAAAAACAAAAAGGCGTAGAAGATGGATATGCCCTCTCAGTGGATTTATTTAACATTTACAGTGAGGCTGTACAAAGGGAGCTGTAGATAGTACCAAGATTTATTATCAGTAGACACAGTCTTAACAATATATGATGGGCAGATGACTGTGTTGATGGCAGAAACAGAAAATTGCTGGACATTCTACAGGTCAAGGTAGTAAAGGGAGAAGAAAGAATTAACTATGAATTGTAAGAAAATGGAATATATGGTTGTCTGCTAGAGAAAATGCCCAACCTGCAAGCTATGAATTATGGATGTCAAAATCAAACAGAAATTGAAATGTCAACAAAATCATTTTATCCAACAATAGAAAATGTGATTGAAATCTAAAGATGCATTGGAATAGCAGTATAAAGAAAGAGGAAAATTTTGTTCAAAGGAAAGAGTTCTGAAATGCTATGTAATTTGAAAAATTTTGTATGGCAGTGGATGCTGAACAATATCCTCTCAGATAAAGGAAAGACTGGAACAGAAATTTGGTCCTGCAGAAGGTTGCTGAGAATACCATGGATGGACTTTGTTTAACTATATCATTTTTTTTATTTGTTTTAGTTATTTGTAGCTGCCCCCACTAGTCCTACCTGTATATTGATAATTTAAAGATTTTGTTTTATATTTATTTCAACAACTTCATTAATTGATTAAAATCAGTTTGGGCATCTTTTAGATGTTACACTGGAAAATGGAGATAGATAAATTCTTTCAAAGTCTGCAATTTATGTATATTTTTTGTTCTATATATTGTAATATAATCCTGAAATAGCTTATATTTTCTTAATGAAGGCAAATTTCTTTTTTTGTGATGATGATATCAATGTGTCATGTTTCCAGTGCTTTTAGCTTTTAGAAGCATGATGTCTCAAATAGAACAATATGGAAAGATACAGGATGGTAGATGAGACAGGAACAAGATGACGACGGGGAGGAGAGAAGGCATCAGTTAAAACTTAGCAATTTAGCACAAGGAAGAAAAATATTTCATCAGGGGAAAAAATAGGAAAAGTAAGACAACATTAAACTTCCTTCCATGAATTTACAGTGAAATCTAAGACATACTCATACCTGTAGATTTACTTATTGATTAACCCAAAAGGATGTATCTTACAGGTAGATACATCATATAAAGATATTTATAGATATGTGTTTGTACAGAGAACTAGCAGGCTCCACTCACTCGCTATCACTTCGCAAAGTAAGATATTTTCACTACTTGAAATCTTTGAAACAAAAACTTTAAATGAACATTTCATTCATAAATTGGCTTGTTATAGTTAAGGAAAGTTTTACAAATAGATGCCAACTTGCTAAAGGCCATGTAAAATGCAAATTTCAAACACTTTTCTGCACTATATAAGATGATATAAGATTTTTTGATATGAAAATCAAAACGATCCTCAAATAAATGAACAGTAATGAAGGGCAGTTAATTAATGAAATAAACTTATTTAAAATCACTCTGCAAATTAGTTAAACCTGAAGAGTGATATTGCCTAGAAGTAGATAATATATAATACAGACATTGAGCTTTTAGTGTGTAAATAACACATTATTTATCATGTCTCAGTTGCGTCTCTGTCTTTGGGTAGAGCGCACTCAGGGGCGACTCTGTCAAAGGACAGTCGCAACTGAGGAAAATTATACTGAGAGGTACCCAGCCCTGGGGAACAGCTGCTTGAGGCTGTGCCCTCTCATTGCACTAGAGAGAGTGATCAGTGTTTGCATCTAGGCCAGTGCAACCGATGGTTGTGAGGGCTCAGGGAATTTTTGTTTTAGTCTTGGAGTATGTGCTCAGGTTCCCCACATTAAACCGACCTTATGTCACAACCTGATCTCATGACAGGTTGAGTTAATACAAATTACTCTCTCGAGTAGTTTGTAACACATTTATCATCTCTCATTTGCTTGTCTGTCTTTGGACAGAGTGCGCTCAGAGGCAGCTCTGTCAAAGGTCAGAGTCGCAAATGAGGAAAATTATACTGAGAGGTGCCCAGCCTTAGGTTACAGCTGCCTTAGGCCATGCCCTCTCACTGCACCGGAGAAAGAGTGCTTGCATTGAGGCCAGTGCAACTTGACGGTTGCAGGAGCTTGGGGAATTTTTGTTTCTAGCCCAAGTGTATGTGCTCAGGTCTCTACCTTAAAAACTGACCTTGTCACATCTCGTTTTAGAAGGAATTTACTGTCGTGGATTCCGCGTGAAAAATCGGTCTCGAATAAATGACAAACGCAAGTATTTAAGCTAAGAAATTAAATGTATTTACACAAAATACAAAAGGTAATGCTGTTAGTAAAATCCAGGAATGCCAGTTAGTATTAATCAAAGATCGCTATATACAGTTTTGAAGTAAACTTCCTTAGAGTCGGGCGTCCTTGTAACTGACTTCTAACGTCAACTCAATCACAGTGTCCGTGTACTTTCCACTCTGTTTCTCCACCCTATTTTATGGCAGCAGGACGAGTCCATTTATATAAGAAAAGGGTGGACCCCATAATATTTACTTAGGAGCAAAAACTGTTGTGAATATACTATACAACAACAAAAGAAAGTTTCCATTGGATAAAGTTTGAAAAAATATTGTAGAATGTTTTTAAAAAAGGCAAAAGACAAAAGAACATTGATGTATAGAGAAACTGTCAGTAAGTTTTTTTTTTGTTTTTTTATTTGTATTTGTTTTGAATTACTGCTTAATTATTTAATGACTTTGCTTGTTTAAAATCTTTTGTGATTACTTTTATGTTTAAAACAAGAAAAAACAAAATTTTCCTGCTTTTTTGGACAATCTTATCATTGACTATAAACCAAATAGGTCTGTTAAAAATTAGCCTGAAATATGACGTGTGGCCGAATATATTAGCAGCTCATAACAAAACTTATTATTATTTAACAAAATAGGTCTGATAGAATTTTTCCTGGCTCAAGACACCTTATTTAAAATATATATATATATATATATATATATATATATATATATAACGTTTCATTAAATAATATAGACAAGTTTTGTCTATTTATTTTAAATAAGTTCAGTAGACAGTAGACCTGGGGCATTTTAAGCTCAGAATTCGTGGGAGAATTGAGCTCCAATTTAGGATTTATTCATATAGATTCCATAATATAGGCTTTACTTAATTAGCTATTAGGTTTCTCTAACTTTTCAAATGTTTAATGTATAACGAATTCTAATTTCTATTTCCCATTTTATACTATATTAATATTATTTTAAATTGTCCCTTGTTCTCTCACCCATGAAACGGAAAATACGGAAAATAAGGATCCTACGTACATCAAATTGTCTTTAAATTAAGTGGCAGCAGAAGAATTATTGTTGAACTTTTAAAAGGTAAACTTAAACATTAATTCAATACTTAAATGCAACGATCAATTTTAAGTTCTTCTGTAGTTTATTGATGCCTATCACATCAACTCCTCCTTAGCTGTTGTGATGATGGCCAAACCAAGAGTCCTCCACAGGAGCTAGCTTAAATGCCGCCTGATAGGGTTGCGTTTAAGCTAGTTCATAATAAAACGTGCACTGCAATTTTGGATACAAAAGGAAAATAAGAGTTACTCCTCTTGAATCATGAAAACAACGAGAATGGCTAGTATAATATATTAATGTATATTTTGGACCTCGCATAATCTGGCAAGCCCGAATCTGAGCTCAACAAAAATCGTTCCCTTCATCTAACTTTTTTACAGTTTTTGAATGAGCTATGAATCCTTGAAATTAGATGAATAAACCGTACATTATATATACGATTCAGAAATTATTAATTAGTACTTAGATGGCAAAATAAGTATTTATATGCCTACATTTACCCATTATTTCAGATTTCTTGTTTAAGAGTTTATTTTGGTTTTTAAAACTAATTATTGCTAATTTTTCCTCTAAGCCTAATTTACAATTTTTGCTGTCAATACTCTTTGATAATTTATTGTTTTTAGGGAAGTGTATGTCAATTATTTTGAAGACTATTTTTCCTATTTTTTTTTTTTTTTTTTTTTTGATTGTATTGTTGTAGGGGGCTTGAACCAAATTATTTTTCTTTTTCTGTTTTGTAATTTGAATTTTTGTTTGAATATCTGATGTTTCTTAGAGCTGATTCATGTTTTTTTTTGTTTTTATTGAATATTTTTAAGCTGTTATAATTTGTTTGTAGGTTCCTGTGTTTAGGTTCAATGCTATATATCTAAGAAATTTATTACTTTTTTTGAATTGATTTTATATCTATTGTTAAATCCGTGGGTTTTAAAGGGTTATTATTATTATTATTACTTCTTATTTTTCTGCATGTTCTGCTGTTGTAGTTTGAGAATTAATAGACCGTCATCCCTGTATGGACCTATATCATTTTTCTTATTAATATTTATTAGTTTGTTGATTATGTACATGTCTATGAGGTCACATACCTAAGCACCATCATAGCTACCCATTGTTACATTATTCATATTTTTCATTGTGATTAGCAGTTGTAGCATTTTAATACATATGCTTTAGTTTTTACATGCATATTACAGAATGAGACATTACAAGTCATTTCTCACCAGAAACTGAAAGCATGACTTTAGAAGTACCTTTTAATAGAGGCTTTTCATTTTCATTCCACATGGTTTCACTAGTTATTGAAATATAAGTTTCCAGGAGCATTTTTACACCCACATTATTTATTTTCACATTCACAAATTTCCTTTTGTTTTCTGTGACCATCTTTTTTGCTTGCAGTGCTATGTACGAATTTCTTTCTGCCAGAATTATTTTTTGGTTTAGTTTTGCAGTGTGATTTTATCTCCTCAGTTCCCGCACTTGTAACTTTCTGCATTTTTAAATGGGCAGTCTTTACCAAGATGTAATTTACTACATCTGAAACAAGAATCTATTCTCCTTTTTGTATATTTGTCCTTTTTTTAATTTCTTCAGAATCATTTTTCAGACTTAGAATTGTCTAGCAGTTGTCCACTATTTCTTGCAGTGTAATATGACTGTTTTCTTCAATTTTCATTAAAATGTTTGCTTGTATTTCAGCATCTTTTTAGCTTTTAAACCTTGAACAAAATTTAACCCTTTGGAGTCATTTCCCTTTTTCTAAACTTTTCACATTCTTTCTTGATGATAGCAGCATATGTGACAAAATCTTCATCCACTTTTTTTGATTAGATTCATGCACCTCTAATGAGCATTAAACAGAACTCTTGTCACTAAAGATTTTTGTCAGAATGTGTATCATATCTTCAAACCTGATTTCACTTATATTTTGGTAATATGTAGTTGCAGTATTTTTAATATTCTATCATAGCTATTTTACTCAACATCAATCTCATTTTTCTCCCATTTTCCCAGCTGCTGCATTCCTGACTGAATATTTATTTGTATCTACAAAAATATGCAGAAAAAGTCAGTACGTCATCACCATTGTATACAAATTCTGATAAGGTGTTTTGGACAGCATCTGGTGTAAGAGACTGGCAATTCTTTTGTTTTCTTCAGAATTATATTCGGCAGCTTCTGTTGCTGTTTTTATGATTGTAGCAACTGTTAATTTTGTTGTTTCTGTTGTTGAATTTCAACTATCAAAGTCAAAATTTGCTCCATATTCGCAAGAATTTTTTTTTAGTACACCCAAGAGAAAAAAAAATGGATTTTTCTTCTACACAATATTTTTTTAAAATAATTGCTGTCACCTGAAGCAACAAGTGTGTGTGTGTGTGTGTATATATATATATATATATATATATATATATATATATATATATATATATATAAAGAAAGAACAGTAAGATATATAATCCGATGTTCTTATAGATATTTTTATTTTTACAAAATAGTGCTCAATGTAAATTTACAGAGCATTAATATTATAAATTAACTGATTTAAAATGTTTTTTTTTGCTACACAGTTCTAACCATGTTTCAAAAATGGAAGCTAAAAGCTTCGAATTTAATTTTATAATTAAATTAAAGACATTAGTTCATTTTATCCTCAAGCGAATTTTGGAGTAACTTATTTTTAAAATTACTGGATTTTAAAAGCACTGCAAAAATTCATAATTCACATTTCCAAGGATACAGAGAAATCCATTCATCCAGACAAGGGGTGGTTGCATGTTCATTATCGCTGTATTTTGTTGTATCAGTTATTAGTTATGTTTTGGTATGGGTGTATTTTTCAATGAATTCTAACATCCGTTAAATGCATGTCATCTGAATTTTAAAAAAATATTTATTAACGGCAAAACTTCTTATGGCATTTTTTTCTATTTGTATACTTAAAGATTTTTGGTGGGTGTTTAGGTTAGAATACTTTTTATTTAACTACGATTTTCAAAATGTTTTCACTTTTAATTTTTAATATACTATATTTCATTTTAAAACAAGTAAATGTATTAGAATTACTTACAGTATGTAAAATTATTTTCACATCAAATATAAGTATGTATATTATCAAGTCACAATTTTTTTAAAAATTTATATTTAAATATTATTTAAGTAAAATTTATGACAATGACGGCAAAAATAGCTAATTCATTTCTCTGATTTAGTAAAATTTTATTTTTTATAATCTTAGTAATATATAGTTTCTCATGTATGTAAAAATTACATGGGTCATTTAATGGTCTACATCTTATAGCTTTTCATCTTAATTTCATTTTACTGTAGGTGTTGGATTCATTTGAGTGCTTGTAGTACTTTGAGAGAGGTGTTTAGGTTAGAATACGTGTTATTTAACTACAATTTTAATAGATGTTTAGGTTAGAATTCATTTTAACTACATTTTAAAATACAACTTTAAAATATTTTCACTTCTAATTTTAAGAGTCTATATTTTTTTTATTTATAAAGCAAGTAAATGTAATAGAATTACTTACAGTATATGAAATTATTTTTCACATTAAATATAAGTATGTATATTACCAGGTCGCACTTTTTAATTTTATTTTTAAATATTATTTAAGGAAAATTTTTGACAATGACGGCATAAAATAGCTATTTAATTTCTCTGATTCAGTAAATTTTTATTTTTTATAAACTTAGTAATATATAATTTCTCATGTATGCACAAAGGACATGAGTCATTTAATGACCTACATATTCTAGCTTTTCTTATTAACTGCCATTTTACTGTAGGTGTTTTATTTGATTCTTTTAGGTTCCAGAAGTACTTTGAGAGAAATGTTTGATTTTTATATTTGTTTATCCTAAATGAACTTTGATGTTGGTTGAATCTTTTTTTGAACTCATGGCTAGTGCAACCTATATATATTTTTATGTTTTCAGGATTTTTAATTGAAGAGATATTGCATAATGATTCTGTGCGACATTTATTTTGTAGAGGGCAATTATGAGGGTTTCTACAGCTACATAATTTTTGTTTATCCTCATCAGTTTTTATTTTTCCATTTTCTAAATTTTTTTGGTTTCGTTATAAGTGTTTATTTAAGATATTAGCATTGTGTTTCTTAATAATTTTTTCTAAGTTTTCCGTACAGCTGTAACTCATTTTTAGTTTATTTTTATCTAAAATAGTACTTAGTTTACTTTCACGAGGAAAATGCTTGACTATTAATGCGAGGAATTTTTATCCTAATTTGTTCTTTACCATTTGGTTGTATGGGGGCGTATACCAAATTATTTTTCTACTTCTGTTTTTTTCTATGCTTTCCATTTTCATTTTTTATATAAGTTAGTTTTGGGTTTTTGTAGCCACTCTCTTTTAGAGCTTTATTATAGGAATTGATATGCTCATCAAAAATCTTGTCATTTGCTGAATTTGTACTTGTTCTTTTTGAGATGGATAACAGTATATGCTTAATTATAGATGGGGGGTGATTTGATTTAGGGTGTATATATAAAGGATTGGTATTGGTTTTTTTATAAGGTGTGTATGTATTTTTCTTTAAATCTAATGTTATATCAAGGAAGTTAACTTTTTTAAATTTATTGCTAACCGTAACTTTTAAGGCCATGGTTTTAAGTTCTTTATACAATACCTTTCTAATTTTATCTATTTTGAAGTTAGCTGAGTTTCTAATAACCATAAGACCATCGTCCCTGTACAAACCAATGTCAGTTATATTAATATCACTGTGCACTGTAAGGTTGTATAATATAAAAAGACCTAGGAGATCAAAAGACTCAGCTGAGTCTAGTGATCCCAATGTGATGTCAAAGTGGTCATATGAATTCTAAAGAAAGGTATCAAGAATCAAAATACTTTTGGAGAATGCTATTTTTACATGTAAAGCTATCATGAAGTTCACAACGTTTGTTCAGCAAGTTGGGAGCATTAATATATTTGAGAATCTTTTTTCTAGCAAACATAGGTTACATTGGTTGCCACAGCTGATAGTGTATAGTTTTGGTGATAAAATTCCAATTTACTACCAGTGTGTAGTTATTTGTTTTGATTTCCCAGTAAGAATTTGAGAGTGCAGTGACATTTGAATATTTATTATTGGTAAGAGTCATTTTATGATTGTAATACTGGGTCTTCCAGTGGTTTGTAGTGGAACCAAAATAAAACTTAATCTCGCCATACTACATATACATATATATCTTTTTATCCAACTTCAACTGCCCATAAAATATTTTAGGTTAAATACTTATTACCCCACTTAAGCATTTAATCATCTTTTAATACATAAGTCGTTACACAGCATTCCTCTATTCTTTAAATTTAAAAAAAAAATTTTCTCACCTTTTACCTTCTCTGTCTACACTTTTAATTTTTTTTAATTTATATCCTAGTATTATTAAACATTAGCTTTATATACTGTGCAGTGTTCCTCTCTTGAAACATTATTATATTATTTATAAACAATATACAATCCACTGTACCCACCCCTCTTTTTTATTCATATTGTTTGATCCTTATCCCTTATAATTTCTTAACTTAAATCTTGCCTGTTTTTTTTTCCCCCAACAGAAAAACATGGACTGTACAGACTTTAAGCTTGCATCATTTCCCCATCCCCAACCCAACTATCTCCCTTCATAAACTCTATATTTTGAATTTACACCCCAATAATATATTGGGTTTATATTAAATTTGAGCTTTGAATCTGAGTATAATTTAGTGATCGCCCATGAGAATGAGTATGACCCTCGAGATAAACAGCAGGGACATTGACCATTGTTTGCACCATAATTTAAATATTTATTTGCTTCTCTGTGTATGCACACTACCACATGCATATACAGTTGCTAATAGATTGTTATTTAGTTTATATTCACACTTGCATCTATATATACACAGACTGTACACTATTAGAAATTTTTAAAAGATATTTATAAAATTAAAGCAAGAAATATTTTGCCTATGAAGTATTTTTACAGCTTTGATAGCACTCAGATCTACGCAGACCGACAAGTCATGTTATTTTTATTTCATTCTTTTTTTTATTTACTATCTCTTTTTTTTTCTTTCTTTTTTATTATGAACAATATCAACAAAATGTATTTCAGTCAAATTTTGAGGCACAGAGTTGAAACAATTTATTTTGGATCCAACTGAAGTCAAGAATGAAAACTACGCATTATGAAAAATTTCTCTTGTTCTGAAATACGTAGACTTCAATGTTGACTCATTCAGTCTCAGCCCGACATGCCCAGTACCTGGAGTCGCCACTGATATCTGGATATCTATCCATATATATTAATAAATATACATATTATCCCTCACCGATAACATGACTCAGAGTTTCAAGCACAACGCTATCTTCAGCTGCTGGTTATAGACTGGCCATTATGTAATTTAGATTTTAATGAAAATATCTGATAATGCATTTTTGGTGCAGTTATATATTATACTGGAATTATGGTTTTTTAATTTTTAAAAATATATTTGACATTTAAAATAAATAGGATAAAATGACAATAATAAAAAAATTATTTTAATGTTGTGAATATTCATTTTTATATTAAGCATAAAGGGAGTTGTTTTTTTTTTTTTTTAAAAAAGACAATATAATTTATATTAAAAATTAATCTGGATCAACATATCTAAGCAGACATTCATTTTTATGCCTACATGTAACCATCAATTCATTTCTCTTGTTTTATAAGCTAGGGTTATTTAAGTGCTTTAAAATAACTCATTTTTCAACAATACATAAATTTCATTTAATTCCTTTTAAGTTTTTGGCTCTTGCTACAATATCCCACTCTTTAATTGCTAGAATTTATGCATATTATCTCTCATGACATACACACAGACATCTGATATATATTTTTTAATCATCTCAGCCCAAGCAAGGTGGGAGTGCCACTAGT
The DNA here is from genome assembly GCA_963932145.1 of Acanthosepion lycidas. Lineage (NCBI taxonomy): Eukaryota > Metazoa > Mollusca > Cephalopoda > Sepiida > Sepiidae > Acanthosepion > Acanthosepion lycidas. The sequence goes on from OZ010574.1 coordinate 81,814,990, forward strand.
CTGCAGGGATTACAGAGAGTAAAAATGAGAGAAAATACTGGGTATAGTGAGGATTGAGGAAAGGATAAAAGATGAACGGGGTTTAAGACAAAAGAAGATTGGCAATTGACATTGCATTTAAATTTTTGAAGATGGTAGTTTTCAGGGAAGCAAGTAAATAGAAGGGAGTTGCACTGTTAGGTAGTGTGAGAAAATAAACTGTTGGAATGGAAGTGGCAATTACATTTAACTATTTCATCAGTAAAAAGGTGGGACCTAGATGCCAATCTAGTGGTACATTTAAATTAATGTAGTGGGGGTACCAGTGAAAAAAGCTTGTAAGAGCAAGAAATCTTTGTAGAAAAGACAGAGGGAAATTACATCATGTTTCTGAGAAAGTGACTGAAGTCAAGATGCCAAGTCAGGATTGATTACATTGCAGATACTTATTTGGATTTGTCAAGACCCTCAAGATAAACAGCAGGGACACCAGACAAGATATTGCAACAGTATTCAATGCATGGATGAATGGTAGATTTATAAATGTCTAAGATGGACTCTGATGAGAAAAACTTTCTGGCACAACACAATGAACCAACTTTCCTTGCAGTAGATGCAGCTATTGATTCAAGTCAGTTGAAAATGTGAAGGAAAAAATTGCAGTGAGTTGCTCTCTTGGAGTTGAGCATTAGCCATACTGATGGGCAGAAAAGGTTCTCTATGGTGGTAAAATGAGAGCAGTTTAAATTTGGAGGCATTAAAATTTATGAGCCATTTCCTGCCCCAGTTAACCACTGATTGGAGGCCCATTTCAAGAGCAGTAGCCAGGTTAACTCTGTCAGCTCTGATGTATGTGTTATTGAAACGGGAGTAAATGGCAGTATTATCTGTGTAATGCCTCCTTGGGAACTAATGATATCGGGAAGGTCATTGATGAATATCTGAAATAGCGTAGGACCCAGGATAGAGCCTTTGGGAACACCTGCATTTGTGCAAAAGGATCCAGTAGCAACCTCATTCAGAACAACCTTCATTTCATGATTTGATAGTTTGATTTAATCGAATTATTTCTATCGTCCTGTAATACCATAGCCCTGAAGCTTATGTAGAAAGCTAGCATGCCAAACCCTGTCAAATACCTTTGAGATATCTAGAGCCACTGCCTGATCTTCGCTGTTATTATCAAGAGCTTGACATACATATTCAGTGATGGTCATAAGCACATCAGCAGCAGACCAGGCAAAATGGAATCCATATTGTTAGTCAGAGAGTAGGTTGTGAGTCGTAAGATGCTTAGCCACTTCAGCATTGATTAAAGTCTTGAATACTTTGCTGAATAGTGGTAGGAGACTAATAGAATGATAGAGGGTTCAGAAGTTTCTCCAGAGTTCTTAAAAACAGGAACTGCAGAGGAGGACTTCCAACAAGCTAGGAAGCAGTGAGGCAACATTTGGAGAGTTTGGAGAGGACTCGAGCCAGCTTGGGAGTGCACATCTTTCGGATGATTGCTGGAATCCAGTCACATCTGCTTGCCTTATGGAAGTCTAATTTAGAAATGATGTCTGAAACCAGTAACAGTGTAATGCTCATATCACCCAGTAGAACCTCTGTCTTATTGGGAAAGTCAGGTGTGGGTACTCCAAATGAGTTGAGTGCTGAGCTGTAAGAGAATTTCTGAGTGAAACATTCAACCTTATTTTCTGTAGATGTCAGGACTTCAAATTGATTGCATAGAGGAGGAATTGAGGATTTACTTTTGTTCAGCAGTCTCTTGCAGAGCCACCAATAAACTCTAGAACCAAATTTACAAGATGCTATATGTTGTTTCATTCTATCAGTAAACAGTAACTTTGCTTCTTTGAGGACATTCTTGCACATATTATGAGCAGAGACAAGAGGCATCTGTTGCAATCAGACGAGTCTCTCTGGTACAGCCAGAAGAAGTGAGTGCTGTGGGCTATAGCAGCCAAGCATGCAAGTGAGAACCAAGGTGATGAACATGGCTTAACTTGGTATTTCCTTGCTGGAATGAAAGCATCTATGCCAGCTAAAAAAAGAATACAAAATAATTAACTTGTAACTTAGTGTAAGTACAAATACCAACACTTTCAAACTGTGTTTGTAAGTCCCCAGTCAGTAACCATCAAAATGAACTTGCATTAAATCTACATGCCACAAGAATTAACAATGAGTTAATGTACAAGAATGTTTAAAAATAAGGAGAACAAAAAGAAAGAGTAGGAAATAGAACATATGCAAATAAACTATTGATGTATTCATTAGTAAACATCAATTTATTTATATATTCAGTAGTTATAGAACAAAATAAGATTTGTTTTAGGTTTGCCTCATGTGGTTTCACTTCTTGGTCTGCATCTCCTACCCTTTAAGTTTTTGTCTGTAACTCTGTTGATCTTTCTGTGTTTGCTTTCATTTACAAATGTTAAGATTCATGGCACCCAAACTTTGCCATTCTGGAATGTTCACTGGTACAAGGCATAGAGAGATTGGGACAAAACTTGTCTTACACAATACTTCAACTGAAACCAAGATGTTTACTCGCTGGCTGATATAGTAATTCCACTTCATTATGAACTTTTACTGACATTAAATGATAAACAACACTAAAAAGAGAAATCTTTGGTAAGTTGGTGAAAATCAAATTACTTTTTACTCTGACTATAACTAGTGCCGTTGTTGCTATTATAAAGATTTACTTTTTTTTTGTACTTTCTCCTTGAGTTTTGTCTTTTTCTTTTCATTTTAAGCTTTCCTTATTTTCTTCTCTTCTCTTGGGTGTCTTTTTATTTTTTTGTCTTTCTATACAGTTTTTCACCTCTCTTTGTTTCCTTCATTTTGCTTTTCTTTGCTTTGCTGTGTATTTTAGTTCGTTCAGTTCTTGTTAATTTGTCTTGCAAATTTCCTTTCTTTTACATTTTATAATTTGCTGTCTGTACTTTCTGTTTGTGTATTTAATTCCCTTTCATATTCCCTTATGTTTGGATTGTTTCTCATCTTTTGCCTTACTTACCCTTTTTATCATTGGGTCCTTTCTTGTCCTTTCTTCTGTTCCCATCTGCGCACTCATCATTTACATCTCTACACTCTACCCCTGGTCCATTCATCTTATGTAGCCCCCCCCCTCTTCAACTTCTCTCTTTCACATTCATCTTCCGTAGCCTGCCACTTTCCCTCTATTCCATTCAGCTTCCATAACTTACCACTTTCCACTGTTCCACTCGCCTTTTTTAGCCCAGCGCTTTCCCTCTGTCCCATTCAACTTCTGTAGCCCACTGCTTTTTCTCTGTCCCATTTGGCTTCCATAGCCAACCACTTTCTTTCTGTCCCATTTAGCTTCCATAGCCTACTGCTTGCCCCATTTTGGCCTCCATAATCTGCCATTTACCCTATATTCCATTCTGATTTATAGCACTGTGCCTGCAGTCTCACTTTTCCTTCTGTCAATCCCCCTCCACTACTTGATTGCTCACCTCTCTATACTACCCACCACCTGACCTCTTAGTCTTTCCTCAATATCTTTTTTTTTCTTTTTTGCTCTAGTCTTTTCTTTAATTTCCTTAAGTTTTTTTTTCTTATCTCACTTCAGTTTCACTTGTGCCATTTTCATCACATTCTGTTTCCCCCTCCCCCCCCCATTTACTCATCCTTTCATTTTTAAATCGAATTACACCACCCCTCAGTATCACAAGTTTAATTTCAGATGAGATAAGTACCCTGTTATTTGTTGGTGATCATTTCCTAACTTCTCTGCCAGAAGATAGTCTGGCAATCAGTCTACTGGTCAGACAATATAAAAGGAAGTGGCTGTCAGCCAGTTCAACCCTAGGAAGATTTTATTTTAGATCTGATCTTTTGCCCACACTTTTACTCAGGTCATTGTACCCATCTTTTCTTTACAGGATTCCTTCTTGATATTTATCACCCCACCACAAAAATATTTTCTGCTATGGGTGAGAGGGGGATTATATATTTTAGGCATTCTTTACTTCTTTCTCTGTTTGATAGAAAGTCTTTCTAATATGAAGAACAAACGTTTTTGCTTAATATTCATCCAGACTTATTTGATTTATTTTAATTGATTTTGTTCTTATGTTACATTGGTATTTTTAATAATGTTAGGCTAACTGCTGAGGCAATTAGTTATTGGTCATTTAAAATCCAGATCTTCTCATTCTACCAAAGTCCTGATATAAAACCACTTCAAATATTTACAAAGACTTATTTTGTGCAAGCACCTATACAATCGGCCTTACAATACATCTTGTGTAGGGAATCATAAGCATTGAGCCAAAAACATTGTAAGTAAACTAAACAGTTACAATGTTTTTACAGCAAAACTGGGCACAGAATTAAATTGTCAAAGATACAGAGTTAAATGTCAGTCATTTAATTATTTTTACGATTCTAAATACCAAAAGAAAAAAACTAAATCTATTTCTGTTCTTCTGGTGTAAATATGTAAGAAAAATTACAATAACCTGGCATTGGAAATATAATCTTTGATCTCTGTCTTCAAACTCAAAGCACATATTAGGGTGTATTTTACTGTTATGAATTTTGAGCCAACCAACCAACCAAGGTTGAATGGTATGAAACTGTGTCTTGAAGTAATTTCGCATCTATTCTATCTGACACTGTGTCATTTTGAGGATTTCAGTTTAACTGGAAAAACATGTGAAAAGGGAAGTTGTGTTCATCAGGAACTTTTGCTTGAGAACTGAACACAATATTCTAAAATTTGCAACAGTCTTTTAACCAGAAATTCCAACTTTTATTTTTCATTGCATTGTTACAGGTGATGAAAAATAGGTTTTTCATGTGAACAGAAAATGAAAAAGACAGTGGTTATCACAAAAGAAACTTAAGAGAAAATAAGATTATCTGGATGGGAGGTTCTTTCCTCATTGAACTGCAATCACTAAAAGCAAAGGTGATTAGATTTTTGTATAAATAATATTTCAATAAAATAAATATATATTTGTTTTCATACCCTTTATGGTAAAATGTAATTACTTTTTGAAGCCCCTAAAATATAGAAAATATGGAGCGAGCATAGCTGAGAATAAACTTTTTTGTTTACTACTATTTTCTGAAAAAAAAAGGAAACCCCATATTTCTTTATGGATTGTATCTCTGAAGAATGGCACAGCCAAAATATTGAAAATCAACATAAAACCAATGAACAATGGAAAAGGACATATACATTGCAAGGACAAACTCAAGAAAAAAAATCAGATTGTTATCCTCCATATTAATCAGATTTTAGGACCTGTTGATTTTCATTTTGTTTTGATCACTAAATTTCATAAATAGCACAACATTCAGAAAAAAGAAGTTGAAAAAAGTCTTTCAAACAAAAAGAAAAATCCAGATTTTGGGAATCAAAAATGTGCCTTCACATTGGGCTACAGTGATTAAAAATGAAGATTAAATTTTGGATAAATAATATTTAAATTTAACTAAAGTTGTTTTTATATCCTTAGTTATCATTTGTAAAAACAAAATAACCATCGTCTCCAATGGTTTGATCTTCAAAACATTCATTACATTAAATATGTTACTGTAGGTTCCTTTTATTAGGTATGTGCAGAAAAAAATGATTTTCAACTATATATTTGGTCTCTGAATTCTAGCTAACAGAAAATGTTATCACTGGAAAGTGTAATTGACAAGCAAAATTCAATCCTTCAAGTCCTGCCATTGATAAAGTTTTATTTTTAACTTTTTATAAATATTATTTTAAAAACTAGCTTTACTTCTAAAATTAACTCTTGATATGAGCTCTCTGGATTTAACTTAATAAACCTATAGTTAATACCAATTAAGTTTCATTTTTTGTTTCTTTTTTTTTAGGAACCTATAATTAAATTCTTTCTTTTATTTCAATTTTTATAATTAATACCTGATTTTACAGCAAGCATCACTGAGTTATGAGTCAATGCATCAGCTCTTATTCTCCTGAGATGTTGAAATGATGAACAATCTCAACAGAATTTTCAACAAGAATTGACATTACTGCTAAAATGGAAGATATGGAGGTGTTGCTGACATATTCTCCAAATGGCCAGACCAAGATGAATTAATTGTAATGTAGCATTGTCTTTGGAACAGGTGATTTTTTTTTAATTTTGTTTTAAGTCAACATTGAAAGTTTTTCATTTTTGATTTTTTTTTAATTAAAATTGTTTCTAGTCAAGTTTTTATATATATATATATATATATACTTTACAATTGGAAGGTATCATAATTCCAATTGAAAAGAAAATTGTCTCTGTTTATTGTGAATAAACATAGTGCTCTTTTGTGAGTCAGTTTTAACATATTTCAAATTCTATGTTGTGTTAATAGGACTTGCCTGGATTATACCAATGGATTACTACCTATATATATATATATATATATATATATATATATATATATATATATATATATATATATATATATGTGTGTGTGTGTGTGTATACACACACACTCGCTTAAAAGCTTCCCTGTCAGGTATCATTTAAGCTAGCTACCATGGAGGGCTCTTGAGTGGGCCTTTGGCTTGTTCAGGAATTTGAGAGTTCCTAAGTCTCTGCATATTCTCAACAGTGGAAGCTCTCCAGGCTGCCATTTAATTTGGCTTTTCATTTGCATGGGACTTCCCTTTCCTCACTGCAGCTTTGGCTCATTTGATTGCAATCTGGTCCTCTGTTGGTAGAGATTTCTTTTTGCAAGGCATACTGCTGCCATATGCGATAAGCAACAATAAACTACGGAAGAACTCAAAACTGATTGCCGCTTTTAAGTATTTCATTAATATTTAAGTTTACTTTTAAAAGTTCAATGATAATTCTTCTGCCTCCACTTAATTTAAAGACAATTTGATGTTCTTATTTTCTGTACAGACAATTATTTTTATTTTATGGCAGACTTTTGCTGGATTTCACAATTAATTTTGATTTTCCCAAATTTATTTCCAAGTTATAAAAATTACTATCATACAAAAAAATTTATTGCAAAAAATCACATAAAAAAAAAAATCACCAAAAAACTTTGCAGTAATGAAAACTCCAAAATTTCTGTAACATGAGCTATTGAAAGTTAGAGAGTAGTGTCCCTTTAAATACACTTTATGATTCCATTTTATATAAAACTTCCTCATTTCTCAAATGATGTTATAGGTGGTTTGCTTCCAGTATATATTCTGGATTATGGTAATATCTTTCGAAAATTAAATAAAGTTTTCTTAGAAGTTCAATTAGATCTTAGTGTCATACATTATCAAATGATTTTTGCATAGTCTATGAAATATAGGTATATGTCCTTGACATCATTCTGATCATAAATATTGCACTTGTTCCAATGTCTTTAATAAATCTGCACTGTTCTTGTTCTATTTCGAGTCTAATCTTGCTATGCACTCTGTTCATCAGAATTTGAAAATAAGCTTATTTATGCAGCTCATTAAGCTGATTGATTGAAGATGATTTACTAAGGTCTTCCGTTATGTCACCACTTTTGTAGATTTCATTTATTATTTCTGTAATTCTATCATTACCGACATTGTGTAAGGTTAATAACATCTCTATTACATTCCCATCTGATCCTGCTGCTTTGTTCCTGTTTATCATGGCTAGTGCTGATTGCGTCTCAAACTTGAATATTTCAGATTCTTCCATATATCTGTGCATTGTAGGTTTCCCTCTACACTGTGAAAGTGTTATCTACTAGAATTGTTCCATCATTCCAGTAATATTTCTTTCTCTATTATGAGTAACATGGCCCTCAATGTTAACTGTTAAATCAAACATACAATGAATTTGTTAAGAGACACTCTTTGTGTTTCTACTTCTTAACTTTCACGTTTTTTTTGTTTACTATCTATCTGGACTGAGGCTTGTTTCAGTAAATAGAGATCAGGAAAGGAATTTGGGGTCACTTGACAGCAAACAGAATGACCTTGTAAGAAAATGTGTAGGAGCTGGTCAACTATGTTCACATGACATACATCACCAAGTGGGATTTTGGTATTGTAATTTTCAGTTTTCCAAGAACCACTGATGACAACAGTTTGTGAGAAAAATAGACTCTCATCATGTGATCGTAAGGGATGAGAAATACACCCACAAGCCTATTCCAGTACTTGTGTCTTGGTGGTCTTGAGTCTGTTTGACTGTTTAATGGGTAAAAAAAGATCACACCCAAATAGATACAAAGAAATCATCGTACTTTCATCCTGGATGAAATGCAGTTAACCAAAGGGAAACAGAACACAAATACGATTTCACATTGCAGAAGAAAGATCAACCAACTTTTGTAAATGTTCTACACTTTACAGCAACTTTGTCTATCATTACAAATCTTTAAACTCCAAATTACTGAAACACAAATGTTTGAACTTACATTCAATACCAGTTAAGTGTTCTTTTATTAATTGTATTAGGTTGGTGCAAAAATAATATCGTTTTCTCACATAGTAACATATGTGAGAAAATGACATTATTTTTGCACCAACCTAATGTCTGTCACTCTATACTTTTCCCATATTTTGTATTTTGTTATATAAAATTTATTTACAAATGTTAATGTTGTGTTTGTTTTTCATCAGTACCTGTTCATGTATTTCCTATTCGTAACAGCATTCCCACTTTTGATTTTATGCATCCTATCAATGAACACAGGTTTTGTCCTGTTATTTCTCTTGATTCTTTTATACATACTAGCTGTATGTATGGTGTTCATTCTTTCTAACTCTTTGCACACATTTTGTGTAGCTATTCCTCTTTTGTCTGCCTGCATTTGTTTTTAATGTTCTATATTCTATAGCATCCCCTAACATTCTTTGCTCTCTCTTTAATACATGTTAAAAATAACTTAAAATGCATATATATATATATATATATATATATATATATATATATATAGAGAGAGAGAGAGAGAGGCAGTATATTCCTGGTTCAATTCACATACTAGAGAACAAGTGATAAAGTAAGATTCTACTTTTCTATACACCTGAGTTACAAGAGCAAATATATCTTTGGTGAAGGACCATAACTCATCTTAAAAACGCCCTCTCTCTTTTTAATTTCTCTAAGTCATTAGGAAATAATGTGAGGCATTTTGATCATAGAAATTATCTTTTTTATTCAGACAAATATCTAAGAAAGGTAAATAAAGAAGTTCTTTTCTCTGTTAAGGAATGTCTTTGTTGATACCCATAATATTCTCATTATTTCACACTTATTTAGCATTATTTTAACTATGACTATTTCAATGCACAGTCTCTTGTTTAGAATGTGAATTGTACACTACAACATGGAGTGAACAGTTACTGGTTTAACAGATGAGAGTAAATTTCTAGTTTCATCTTTAACAGAATTCATCAATATGGGTGTTGATAATTTATGGTTAAAAATGACCTGATCACATTTTGAAGAATCTCCTCACAGCTTTATTAGTTCTTATTTGGTTGTTAAATATGATGTACAAGAGACATTTTACAATCCACATACATACTTTGATAGTTCCTAAAGGCAACCTCTGAAGGAGGATCCATTTAAACTTATGTATTAAATGCCTATCAATATATGAAAGCAATTTTAACATCAAATGATTTTAATCCATCTCTTTAAAGATATTCAAATTGTAATCTTAAAATTCTCCCTGGAATGCACAGAGGAATAATTTCTAATGTTGCCTGTTTCAATATTTTGAAAGCCTTTTGTTATTGGTCTTGACTAAATAACTATTTTTCCATGAGATTCTTTGTTTGTACAAATCCATTTTGAATGTATAGCTTACAGTTATCAGGAACTTGTCTAAATATTTTAGTTTTAATCCAATTCTGTATGTTACCTCCTTTAACTCACAATTTGTATCTACTAACAGCATGTCTTCACTATCAGTCTGATCTACATCATTTGTTTTTAAAATTAAGATTCTATATTCTAAGTCAAACCAAAATGGATCACCCTGATCCACGGCACCTAAATTTGTTTCTTGCTATTGCTTTGCCTGTCCTATTTATATAATTCATTTTTCTTCCTTTGAGAGTCTTCAAGATATCACTTGTTTAGGCTTAGGAAGCTGAACCTCTTGTGGATTCTTCCCTAAATCAATTGATTGGGGCTATACCCATTGACATTATGAAAATTGTTCTTTGCCTTCACAAGCCACACTGTTTACTAATTGTCCATGTTCCATTGTGTCTATATATATATATATATATATATATGCCAAAAAGATTAATGAACAATAGTAATAATGAGGAAACACACTGGTAATTTTTACAAAACAAGACAAGGTATTTATTTACAAACTTAAACACTTGAAGTTGTTAGCAGCTTGTTTTAGGAAAATAAATCAGAATTTCTAAAGTACCTAGTCTTGATGTATTGTCATGGAGAGGAATTGTTTATGCAACAGATTAATGATCTCGCACAAAATAATATTCAAAAAGACAAAAATGAGTTTGTTGCTCACCAAAGGGATATATGATTGTATACTTTCAAAAGTAAATGAAAAGAGATAGTTTGAAATACTTAGTTTTCTTGGGTTGTTGAGAGAAAATTCTTTGAAGTGCAGCTTGCTTGGTTAAAAGGCTGATAATATAATTAGTGAGCAATTTAACACTGGTTAAAACTTCAACACTGGATGCGGTGAACAGAAACAAATCCTTTCTCATGACTTCAGACACTTCTTAATTTAATTATGCTCATTTTATGTCAAAAAGAATTTTGCATAGGTTTACTATTTTCTTTTCGGCTCAATGACTAATTTCGGTAAAGACAAGTTTTTCATTGGACCAAAAGCAATTCCACATATTCTTGCAAATTTATTTCTGTCATCTTTTCAGCTTGCCAGTCAATCTCTGTGAAGGCAAGGTTTTCATTGGTTCAAAGAAAATATCATATACGCTCAGGAATTCCTTTCCATCTTTTTACTCAGTTCATCCAAATTTGAAAGGGAGTTATTATTTCACACTTTCTACATGTCTTCCATTGAAATCCTTACTCTATAGCTTTCAAGCTACTGTAATTTGAAAAAAATACTCAAATTGACCCATGTCACAAAAATATTGATTGTTGACAACCTGTCTGTTGCCAGTAGATGGAGATGACTGTGCTTCAAAATATGTCACTTAGTGTCTGAAAGAATGCAGCAATAATTTTACTACTGTCTTTACTACCTTGCTTCACAGTCACACTTTAGCTTGTACCATGGTTAGCAAGATGCAGAACTTTGACTCCAAAGATTACCTACATATTCATTGCCACAGTTGTTAACGAGAGAATAACTGACAATAGGTCGGGTTCAGAATTTTTGTATCTTATGCATATTTCCTCTTTAGAATTGTGTGGGAATTGGCCAGAAGCACACACCAAAAAAAAAAAACAAAAAAAAACAAAAAAAAAAAACTATATATAAATCTAATGGGAAAAACAGTGGTACACAGTACAATAGGCAAATCAGTTCCACAAATGCTATCTCCGTTCCTCAATCTCAGGTAAGCAGCTCACCAAAAACAAAACTCTTGTTTGAATGAGTGTACTGTGCTTTTTATGCACCTAACAACCATCACTCAGCCAATGAGTGCCCAAAACTAGCCATTAAAAATGGCTACATCTCTACTCTCCATTACAAAACATACATGCAACTCTGGCTCTTTTGGGTTGTCGAGGTAGGCCTAGACTCTCCCATGAACTCCTGACAAGGTAATTCTTATCTCTCGGGTACTTTTGAAGAGGAAGAAAGTGAATCTTGTTCTTAGCCAAACTACTGCTTTGGAGGGTCATTAGGTGTTTTGGTATCAGTTTCTGAACTGCTGATATGAGAGGAATTACCTGGCAAACTCATCATGCATTCTCTTCTGTGTCACTATCAGGGTCTGACGAGAGATATGATCCCAAAAAAGGGCTTAAATTCTTAACATGCCACAGCACCCCATCAAACCACACTGACTGTGGACTGATCACTCTGGTTATGTGGCCTGTTTTGAATTGGATCATATAGAGTCTTTACCCAGACAACGTACCTTTCTTTCTATGCCTCTTGAATGTTTTGTGGTTCAAGTGAGGATGTGACAATCAGTTTGTACCTCGATGTGGTACCTATGCAGCAATTCGGCCATTGCTGCGGAAAATGAAAGGCTGTCCTTGGGAGTGACATTGTGCTAGTAGACCACCTCTGGCACCGAACATTGCTTTCTAGCTGCAATGGTCTTGATTCTTCCATGACTGCATTCGACAATCCCATTCCCAGCCAGCGCATGAGAATCTCAAGTGCACCCCCAGCTACTTAAAAAGTTCTTGAATTGCTTACAAGTGAATGCAGTGTTGTTATCAGTCAATATTTCACTTGGCAGGTTCCACTCATAGAAAATTGATTCCTGTTGATGCAGTGGTTGCCATATTGTGAATCGACAGGGACTGCAATCAATGAAAATTGTTAGAAAATGATCGCCTTCGTAGTGGGTTAAGTCCATTGCTAACTTGCTCCAGGTTAGCTTTACACCCAGCATTCCTTTCTTTCAATGCAGGAACTAACGGGTCAACAGACCTGGTAAAGTATAAAATCCTCTTCATACCTGGGTGGCCACTTTAGTGGTGGATGTTGGTCACCTGGTTCTTGTTCAATCTGCTCCCCACAGTGGTGCAACCTTCCAGCACTGGCTCTTTTCCTTGCCTATGTAAATCCAACCACCTCTGTGGCACTTGGGTAAGGCAGTCTGCACAGTTTAGACAGGATTTCACCAGTGTCACATCTATCGTCAAGACGTCTTCTTCCACCAATGCTCACTCACACTGTCTCTAAGCGCTGCCTTACCAGCATCTCACCAGCAGCATTTGTGTTCACCTGTGCCTTCCCACTCGGGATATCAGATATCCATTGATGTATGCATGCCGAATCCTTAACCAAATGTAACACCTACACACATCATTGAAGGGCCAGATTTATGCCTTTTATTGCTTCATCAAGCTCAGCTAGATTGATATGCTTGGTATCTTCAGTTGGATGCAACCAACAAGCATCCTCAACGATGCTCTCATTCACTTTTAGTGCCACTCTTGTGGCCACAGAAATTGTGTCTACACAGACCTTCATCTCACTACCATTCATACACCAGTCTCCTCTCATGGGATCCATCTCGCAACAGAGGGAGATATCCTTGACTTCATCATCTCATCTGCTGCTTTAAGAATGCAATCACCACTCTGAGGAATTCATACACAAAGAAATGACCCACAAGTTTCCCTGGATCTTTACAGACGTGACTGTAGTCAGATAAGTGCTGCCAAAACCAGTTTTTCATTGATGAAAATGTTGTCGATATATGTTGACGTGGCACTCTTAATCACTTGATCTAGATTCAACACTGCATCGATGACAGCTCTCATGATGAGTGGTCCCACTTTTAATCCAAAACCCAATCATGTAAAGCAAAATTGCTGACCCTTAAAAACCACAGTCTGAAAGGGCCATAACGCCTTATCAATGAGGATTTGCAAGTAGGCCTTTCTTAGGTCCAAGTGCAATATATTGTCGTCATCATTCTCTAAGCTTCTATGCACACACGTCTGCATTAGCAGTAAATGCCTCAACAAATTCATCCAATTTGTGATAGTCGAGCAACAGCTGGAACTTCTGTTGTGCTCTTGTACAATTGCCATCAAGGGAATCAAACCCTTCAGTGGGCCAAGCTCTTTTTTGGGATATAGCAACAGCCATCCATTATGCTGCCACAATAGGAATTCTTTCTTGTACACATCCTGAGCATAGTTGGGCTGTGTATTCTGGCACTTTATTTTTCAGCTCACCAGGTGCATAACCACTTGCCCATTTCCATGAGGCAATCCACGCCTTATTATTTTGGTCAAATGTTATGCTGAAGTCAGACTGGTTGATAGCAAAGGCAGTGCACTGGTTTAGGTTTCCATCAGGAAAGTGCACCCAATCTGGTTTGGTGCATGCTTCCAAGCTCCCTGATTGTGTGGATCACAAGAAGAAAATCAAATCCCAACAGTCACAGGACAAGCCTGCCTGATGCCCAACTTGATTTTGCAGTACCCATGACACTTCAAGGTTCTTCCATCAACTGTTAACACTTCTACTTTCAAAGTGTGAGCACTCAGTCCACCAGAGTGGCGCACTTCTGTCCATTGACAAATACCTCTATAGCAGGCAGCTTCCATTTCTTTAATTGCACGAGAAGACTGGCACTGATGTCCTCTTCTGTGAGACATTTCCCTCCAGTGATATGTGCCCAATCTTGTTGCATTTAAAACACTACATCTCACGGCGGCTCCTTCACACTCGATTATTCATCCCTTCTGAATGCCCGCTTCATACAGTCTCTGGTCATATGGTTAGGACCAGAGCACCTATAGCAAATGACAGCCACTCTGTGTGAGTTAGTAGGAAGAACTTCCTTGTCTGTATGCATTTGTTGAGCTTTGTCATCAGTCATGATAGCCCGAGACCAGGTTAGCAACTGCTCCACAGTCATAGTATCCATCCTAGATGACACCCAGAGAAGTTGTCTAACATGTTGTAGCAGACCAGATATGAACGCACATGCCATCCAATGTTCAGGTAGTGATCCCCAACCAGCCAAGCCAGGCAATGCAACTATTTCATCCTGTCGGTTGTCGTGCCATGAATAGGTCTACCACATTGGATGCATCTGTTGCATATGTTTGATCTGTTCTGTGCCTGCCCTCTGCTCTTTACTCAGTTGCCAATACACGGCGAGAGCACCACCTCGTCGCAGCGTAGCAGCAAGACAGGCTCGACTTAATCTGTGAACTCTGTGCCATGGCACAAACTCAACATTTTTGATCCATTCTACAATCTGCAGGTCACAGTTATGACAATGTTGAGCTCTAGAATCAAATGGATATCAAAGGCCTTGTCTGACATCATGGGGGGAAAAAAACAATGGCTGAAAAACTTATGAGAGAATTGGTTGGAATAAAAAACTATATAAAGTTCCAGTGGGCAAAACACGCAGTCCAATAGACAAATCAATTCCACAATTCCACAATTCCATTCCTCAATCTCAGGTAAGCAACTCTTCTTGCCAAAAACAAGACTCTTGTTTGAATGAGTGTAACATGATTTTATGCACCTGACCAGTAATCGCTCAGTCAATGAATGACCAGAACCAGCCAATAAAAATGGCTACAAGCAAAACCACCACTTCTGTTCACACAAAGTGCTGCTCAATTCACCTTCAGTCTGAAGCTCACCAATTTGCTGTCTACACACTCCATTACAAAACATACATGTGACTCTGGCCCTTTTGGGTCACTGAGGTAAGTCTCTGCTAAAGAAATGCTCTCTAATATTTTATGAATTCTTTTTCTTTTGCACCTGCATCCTTCTCCAGGAGATAGTTTCTTTCTACTTGGTAGACTAAAGTGTCTGTGCAATTTAGTCGTGACTTTTACTTTCTCTGGTGCACTTTTACTGGCAATTTATTTCACTAAAATGAGGTGATTTACTTTTCCACTATTTGGAAAGAGCCATTGATTCATAGACAATTCATAATAATGTCTGGACATTGTATATTTTAGTTTTATATTTTATCTGTACATGAATACAGTGTCATTTTCATAGTTCAATCTTGTTTTTGCTCTTTTTATAGAAGCTCCGTTAAGCAAAAGGATGATATTTGGCTGAGCCACATCAATAACAATGTCCTCTCTAATGATCATAAGAATGAACAGGTGTGTCACCTGACTGAGCAATGGTAAAACTTCGATTCCATTTCCAAATTGATAACTTCTTTTTACTTTCTTGCACTTTGATCTTTATTCTAATATTATCAGGGGAATGTTTCAAGAAAACACTCATATCATTGTTTTCCACAAACAATTCTTTATAATGTATAATTCCAAATTACAGGTTCATCCAAAAAGGAAATGCTATCTTCATCCAATGGGTTGATTAGTACAACATTAGTCAAATACTCTGCTTGGCTGTCTTGGGAATTGTTCTCTGCATATGGACAGTTTTCTAGTCTTATAAATAGTGAAGCCATATATATTACACCTAGAAGGCCTATCATAATGCTCTGGAGAATTAAATCTCCTTTCAGTCAGATGACCAAAGATTTTTAAGTAGCATTACTCTCCTTCAATTTCCACCCTGTCTTTTAATCTAAATTATTTAAATTTTGGATGTGACACTAGAATACTCTCTTGTGATTTTCTTAATTTGTTGGGAAATAACTTGAAAATTGAGCTTATTTATTTAGACTCTATGAGATGTCTTTAATTTTCTTGTGATAAGTTAGCATTTTTCAAGGCTTTGTATGTTAGAAGAGTTTCTGATCATTTAATAATGTGCTTCCCCTTAATTTTGCTTCAAGGCCAAATTCAGTGGAATAGACATGAACTGGCATTTAGCCTTGTTTTCAGCTGACATGAAGTGGTAAGTGTACATTGAATCAATTGCTAAGTCTGCAGCTAAGAAAGTTGTTTCACTATGCTAGACAATTTTTCTTGCCAGAATCTGTAAGAGTCTACCATTCGTCTGTGCTTTGAATATTGCTGCCACATCTGGTCTGGTCATCCTGCTATATATTTAGAGATTCTTGGTAAAATTCATAGAATCTGCAATGTTGTTGATATTGGCCTGGTATCTCAACTTCAGTCACTTTCCCACCAACATAAGATAGCTTCCATTTTAAAAACTTTCATGGTAATTGTTTGGATGAACTTTCCTGTATGGTACCTAGACTTTATGAATTTAAGTGCAGTACTAGATTGGTAGCAAGGTCTCATCAGTTTACAGTTGAGTTAGCTAGATGTAACTGTAAGTTCTATGCTAGCAGTTTCTTCTATCACATCTCTCGCTTGTGAAACACTCTTCCAGGACTCTTGTGTCCTGGTGGCTTTATTGCCTTGCTTGGAGTGAAATGATGAAAAAAGAAAATAATTTTTTTTACTTTTAAAAATGATGAAAACCGTGAGTGCTTTTTACTTTGCTTCAACATTTCTTATTTCCCATAATTCCATCTTCTTTCACCCTAACTTGTACTTTGCTAGTTTCAACAGAGTTGGTGACAAATATTTTGAAACCATTTTTCTTTTGTTTTAGAATTTATTGTAAATTAGACAAAAATATTCAGCTTGGAGTAAAGTAATTTTCTTTGGGAAAAGACAGTATTACATCATGAAAGTAAAAAGTGAGAAAAAGTTTTCTAGACCAAGAGCAAAAGTAAAGTCTTTCTGCTTTGGTAAAGAAAATAAACTGTTCACTTATTTTTTAAATTAGTTCATTACTTCTTGTAAGAAAAAAGGCTATCACTGTTTTTCCTCATAGGGTATCTCAGCTTCATCAGGTTTTGTAACTGGTTTCTTGTGTGTGATTTTTTTTTTTTTTTGTTTTTTTAATACTATTTCACTATAAAACACATGGAATATAGACATGAACCCTTGAAAAGAAGTCAAAAATTTAGGCAATTCTATTTCTTTTTAACTCTATGCTGTTGCTGCTGCCAGTATAAAACAGGCAAGAAATTCCAGGCCTAGCTGGTATACCAGGAAAAAAATAACCTGTGGTAAAGTAACATACTGCTTTTATATGGTTCTGAGAGACAAGGGCAGACAAGTCAATATAGCTTTTGGTCAAGGGCTATAACTCAGTTTAACATAATTGATGAGCATTTTTTTTTTTTTATTGAGGAATGATTTGAGCTGAAATTAATATATCAATTTAATCAAATTATATATGGAATAGTAATCTTTCAGCTTTGAAGCTATATATATATATATATATATCTTTGTGATCAATTTGCAAATGTTTTATGTATTCTCAGTATTTCATCAAGAAACTCATGACTGTCAACACTATGAAATTGTTTTCATCAATTATTCTACAGATGGAGTGATATGGGAAAGTTTTTAGACAGTGATCTCTTGGCAGACTCTCTATATGGTTGTATTCATCTAAGAGCTGATGAATTAATCACTGACATTCTTCATGGATGAGTTTACTCATTTTTCCACCATCTTCATTTGCAAGTTGTTTTTTCTGCTGGCGATTAGTTCTGAACACTCATCATTTTGAACTAGCACTCAACAGGCCTTGAAGTGCTCAAGCAAAACAAAAACCTGAAGAATGTTTGCCAAAGATCTTTCAAATAACTTTGTACCATATTTGCTGAGCATCACACAAAATTTGGAACATGCATGTTGCGTGAATTTGCCAGTCACTGTAAAGATTGCAGACCTGTTCTAACACAATGTTACAAAATCAGGCATAATGATTGAGCCAAACTAGATAGATTGAGGCCAGTGAAAGACTCAGTAGTGTGTTAGCTGTATGCACATTTTTAGAAAATAGTTTAATCCCAGTATATACAATCTGGGACCTATTAAAACCATCTCATGTATGTATTTTTATCATTGCCCAAATATGATGATAAGAAGAAAAAAATCTGTTTAAATTTTGCGATTATTAATGAAAAGAAAGATGACTTTTTGATCAAATGTTAATATTGCTTGGTTGGGTCCTCATCAGGAAGGAAATTGAACATTGAATCAACTGTGCTAGGGATAGTTATACATAAAACTGTAAGTTGTTACAAAACTGAAACATTAACCTAAAATTGAGTGTCATCTTAAATAGTTTCACTGGATCAAGCCTATGGATGTCATGCATGGTGCCAAGCTTATTGAGAAAAATCTAAACTGTTAGCTCTATACAGCTGGTTTCCTATATCAGTTATTAAAAATAGCTTTGAGTTAGTGAAGGATGTAGATCTCAGTGAAGACCATCTTTAAACTTCATGGACTGGTGCTACAGAATCATAAACAAAGAATAGTACCAAACAACAGAACCCACATCTATTGAGAACTTGTAACAACTAAAATGGATATTGCATATAGCTTGAAGAGAAAATAATGACACAATCAGTATGTTGACATTGTGCACACTACCTCAAATAAAAGGTAAGGAAGGTAGTCCCAAATCAATATTAGAAAACAATAACAGCTACTGTTTTCCTAAAAGAAAATATTAGGTTGGTGCAAAAATAATGTCGTTTTCTCACATAGTAACATATGTGAGAAAACGACATTATTTTTGCACCAACCTAATAACTGTTTTAGGAGAAAGATTTTATAAATTTCAAGTGAAAGCAGCATTGGATGCTTACTCATTGAATGTCTTCTCATAAGGAATATTATGATTACCATGAAAGCAAATCTGTAATGACTTCATACCAGCACCAAGACAAGGTAAAAGCTCTCAGTTTGCTATTGGCTGAGTTGATTATAGAGTTGTTAGTAGCAGTTCAAGTATACCCTTGTTGTATTGTTTTTTTTTTCTCCCTCTCTCACACAGTTGTAAGGGAGTTATAACTAATAATTACCCACCCCCACACTTGCATTTATATATACAAAAATACTTGTAAAAATGTGAAACAGCAAGATGTGGAAACAACAAATATTATTCATTATGTGGTTGTTTTGTGGTGTTGGGATACGAGAAACAGTAATACAGAGTAAAATTGTGAGTTTGGGTTCAAATGTAGATCAAATATGGATTGGAATCTGACAGAATGATAAGATGAAAAAAATAAGTAAGTGTATACAGTCTTTTTTTTTGTTTCTTTTAATAGATGTGTGTAATGAGTGTTGGATAAATACAAGAAGTCTCTGGGGGTCTTCTATCCTCATATTTTTGTTGAGTGCTAAAAGATAAATGTTACTATTATGGCCTGAAAAAGTAAAAGGAGACAAAATTTTCATTAATGACCTGTTTATGTGAACTGTTTGTCCACATATTTGTGTGTAGAGGAGAAAAGTGGAGTTGATTCTCATTGGTTTAGAATGAGTGAATTAATAATTATAATTGTTAGAATCATTTTATTATAATCATTTTTGAACCTATAATTAATTTTCATTTATTTTTTATGGACTTGACACAATGAATAGTGATAAGTCATTCATTTTAGATAATTTTTCCCCAAGAACTGCTCACTTGTGGAAAATGTTCCCATGTGGGTGCTTCCGAAAACACTATAATCTTAACCTCTTAAATTCAAGAGTGAATTATTATCTATCCCCCTTTTCCTCATAATCTTTGTTTCCTCTCATTTCCTTTAATTCATATTGCTCCTCTCATTCATCATTACCATTTTAACAACAGCCCACTACCTTGAGTGGCTCTCGAGTCTTGTATTAGGGAGAAATTATCATAATATATAATTGCTACTGAACAGATTTTTTTCCAAAGTCTAAAATGGTTATAAGGTTTCCCTTTCTTCCCCTGTTCAGCAGTCTCTGTGACTTCTGCCTCTGCAGGTAGATTTTAAGAGATTCCTTCAAGAGACTTTACTTTTGAACAAATTTTGCATCTGTGGTAACATTTTTGCAAATGAAATTCAAGTGCCAGTTTCTCATAGATTTGCTAGCTTGGCAAATTGACAGATGTCCATGACTGTGATAGGCGATTACCACCAGAGCTGCAATGGCTGGGAAGTTCACTTCAAAAGGAACTGTAATTCATTTAGAATACATAGCTAATATGGTGACTATATATGGAAGAATGTTTTGTAGCCATCTGGCCTGAAGACTGTAGGCAAGCATGAAACAGACTATCACCACTCACGTTCATATTTACATGTTTTCTCTCCTATTACTCATACTCATAAATATAACATACCATAAAGCTATATTTTTATCATATTATATTGCATCCAATGTCCTGGTATTATTGGTAGGAGACTGAACTTTAAAAGGTTTTAGCTCACTGATGTAATAGATGTGACAGTGACTTACCAGGAGCAAATCGAATTCGCTGCCTCACGTGTCAAACCATTCTCTGAGAGTCGGTCACGAGTGCGTACGCCTACTGCCATTTTTAATCAGCAGGCTTATTTGCATAAGAGAACAACGCTGCCTGTTAAAAACCAGGCGAGTGGACGTGGGGGACCACTGCTCTTCTAGGCTTTGGTGAGACTAGACATATTGCTGAAAGAAAGTGACATCAATTTCTGGACACCTGACAAGCTATTTCAGCCGATATGGACGGCTGGTTTGATTTAAAAATTATTCCCGAGTTTAACGGGACTGGATCTGTGGTTGAGTGGCACGAGAAGTTGGAATTGGTGTGTGACCTATCGGGAGTGAAGCAGCTTGATAGTGTCATCCCTCTTCACCTAACCAGGAGAGCATTTGCGGTTTACCAGCAACTATCTACGGAAGAGAAATTGGACGCGGCTCGAATCAAGGGAGCATTGATGACAGCATTTGCCCCTGATAAATTCATGGCATACGAACAATTTGAGGCACATGTATTCTGTCCGGGTGAGACTGTAGATGTATATTTGGCAGATCTACGGAAGCTGTCCGTCCTTTTTGGAGGAGTGTCAGAGAGTACAATGACATGTGTGTTCATGCGGGGGCTTCCTGGTCCTGTGAAAAGGCTCCTGCGGTCCTCGATCAGGGTGGATGATATGTCTCTCGAAGAGCTATTGGCCCGAGCTCAGGCAATCATAAAGGACGAGACAGCAGAGAGGGAACCAGTCGCCGCTGCGGTGCAGCCCTCCCAGATTCCTCGATCTTCCTCAGACATGGGCCCACTTGTCACATGCTATGAATGTAATGGGCCCAATCACTTTGTGAGGGACTGCGTGAAGAGGCAAAGGGCAACTAACACGCGTTGCTATCGATGCATCAAGACTGGTCATCTGGCCAAAAATTGTCTGGGAAACGGAGGTGGGGACGAGACTTCAGCGCCGGTCCACTCCCCAAACAGCAAGTAAACTCGGTGCTACCCATCATTATTGTGTGTGTTGACAGCACACCATGCTCGACTCTCCTTGACTCTGGGTGCTCACGGTCAATCTTGAGTGTGAGTTTGTCGTCTTGGTCGAAGCAGGGTATGGCGGTATCTACATTAACCGGAGATACGCAAGCTTGCTGTGGAAGGGGCACAGTCAGAATTTGCACAGCAACCGGTAATACTGCTACAATCAATGTGCTGGTTATGTGAGGGAAGCCCCTGGATTTTGACCTGTTGCTTGGCATCGACGCCATTAAGGCACTCAGTGGAGTTCGCATCACGCAGCATGGAAGCGTAGAGTTTGAAAAACCACGGTCCGTCTGTGCAGCGATTCGTATCAGCGAAGCCGATTTCAGTGTGAAATTCAATGAATGGCAGGGAGTTTGGGTCACAGCCTGGAAGTGGTTGGAAGGTCATGCACCAGGGAAACTTCAGAATCGGATCTCTGAATATCCAGTATCCAGCGAGATAAGAGAGGAGTACGAGCATGAATTACAAACATGGATGGACAATGGTTGGTTGGCTGGTTGGTGCCATACAGTGACAAGGAGTTTGGCCCACCCAAGGGACTGATACCACTGATGGCCGTGCTGCAGACGAACAAGCATAAGGTTTGTCCTGTGATGGACTATCGGGAACTGAATACCTATGTTGACACATTCACAGGTGCCGTGAATGTTTGCACAGAAAAACTGCGAGACAGGAGACAGCAGGGTGCGAACGTGTCCATTCTGGACCTCAGGAAAGCATATCTACAGATCAATGTTGAAAAATCTGTGGCCATACCAAACAGTTATGTTTAAAGGGAAGCAATATTGTTTGACCAGCCTGAATGTAGCACCTCTGATGATGCGAGCTGTGCTCAAGGCTGTGTTAGCACAGAATGGAACTATAGAGCAACGTCGGCATATATTGATGATATATATATCAACGATTGATGATATATATCAACAAGGAAACATCTCGAGCTCTACGGACTGAAGAGCAAGGATCCAGAGAAGTTACAGGACGGAGCCAGAGTGCTGGGGCTAGAAGTATGGAAGGAACAGAGTCGATTGCAATGGCGATGAGGAAGTAGAATGGTAAACAGCCCTATAACTATGACACGGAGAGGTATTTTCTCCATGTGTGGCCAGCTGGTGGGACACTTACCCATGTGTGGATGGCTGTGAGTGGCGACAGGCTTCATCAAATGTTGAGCCACTGACGTAATGCAAAACTGAGACAACAAAATTTGTGATGCTCCCCTGGAACGTATGATAACGGACACCCTCGCCTGGGCACAGCAACTGGATCCTGCACAGGGAGAATGGTGTGTGAATACGAAGGAGCTAGACGTGTGGGTTGACACGAGTTCACTGGCTGTAGGAGTAGCGCTCAAGACGAAGGGAGCCATCATCGAGGACGCATGCTGGCTGCGGCCGATAAAAAAACACCCAACATATCAATGTGGCTGAACTAGATGCCATGCTAAAAGGAATCAACCTCACACTAAAATGGCAGGCTATGGTATTACACGTGAGAACAGACTCCCTCTGCGTATACCATTGGGTGACTAATACCCTACGAGAAAGTCTCGTCTGAACACCAAGGCTGCTAGCGAGATGCTCATAAGGCGACGACTTAAAACGCTAACTTCTCTTGTGAAAGAGTACAACTTTTCGGTTGACATAGCATTAGTTAGATCTGACCAGAACCGAGCTGACTTGCTGACTAGAGTTCCCCAGAGGTGGTTCAACAATGTGAAGGAACTCGAACCTGTTCAACCAGTATGCGCTTTTGCCATAGGAAACCTGAGCCCTGCTTAGTTAACTGAGATTCATCGACACAGCGGGCACCCTGGAGTTAAATGCACACTATATTTCGCACATAGGATCAACCTGTCCATGTCAAAAGCAGCAGTGAGATCGGTCGTTTGGAGTTGTGAACAGTGTCAGTCAATAGATCCAGCTTCTGTGCGATGACAGAAGGGAGAGCTCAGTGTGCGTGAAACTTGGAGCCATCTAGGCATGGACATCATGCGCTATAACGGTCGCCATTTTTTGACTTTGATCGATTGCAGCCCCACATGGTTTTCGATCTGGTGGCCGCTAGTTTGGCAAGACGCTGCACACATAATCCTGCAATTGGAGTTGGTGAATTTTGAACGTGGTGCCCCAGTGGAGATTCTGGCTGATAATGACACTGCATTCCGCAGTCAGCAATTCAAACAATTCACAGAAGAATGGGGCATTCGATTTTGACCACGCTGCACGTACAAACCATCTGGAAATGGTATTGTAGAGAGGTGTCATCAGACAATCAAACGGATTGCTGCACGAAAGAGCTGCCCTATTATGGAGGCCATGTATTGGTATAACATCACACCCAGGGATGACGTGTCTGCCTCTTTTGTGCTTGCCAATCTTCTGCATTCGTACAAAATTCGAATAAAAGGATTTGACGTTGTGCCCTCGCCTAACCAGGCAACTTCGACTCTGTATAAAGAAGGAGACGCAGTCTGGGTAAAAAAATCCACACGGACGGTGCATGTCAAAGTTTGTGAAAGTTTGTGTCACAGCGATAAACAGTCCACAGTTGGTAGTCATCAACAGAATACCGTGGCATGTGGGAGATGTATGTCACTTCATTGTTACCAGCAGATGATGGCGGTGACACAACATCAGGGAGTCATGAATGCCAAGAACCAAGCTCCAGTGCAAGCAGCAGCAACACCCTGTCTGACAGCGAGGAAGAAGTAGACTCGACCCATATTGATCCCCTGGAATATGATTCGGACCAGGACACATCTGACGATTCAGCCAGGGAGGAAGACATGGTTATACCACCGTGAAGGAGTGCAAGGGTGAAACGACCACTGTCACTTATGTGATCATACGATCAGTGGGGTGTGTAATAGACATGACAGTGACTTACCAGGAGCTAAATGAATTCGCTGCCTTGTGTGTCGAACCATTCTCTGAGAGTCAGTCGTGCAGGCTTATTTGCATAAGAGAACAATGTTACCTTTTAAAAACCAAGTGAGTGGACGTGAAGAGGCACTGCTCTTCTAGGCTTTGGTGAGACTAGACGTATTGCTGAAAGAAAGCGACATCAATTTCTGGACACCTGACAACTGACTTGAATACACACACATGTGTAACGTACATACATATGTTTTGTGTTGTGAGGGAGTGACTTACATGTGCTTGTGCTAGTTAATGCACACGTACACACACAATTTGACTGATTTTGAAATAAAACATTGGAATAATACATTCCCATTCAGTCTGGACAACCTTTACTCTGGATTGAAACTCATTGAGGTTGATATGCTGTAAAACAAAATAAATCAAACCAATCAAATGCTCTGGGTTGAGCAGTAAAATCATATAAAAGTTGAAGACAAGAAAAAAAATGTACAGAATAAATAGCCTGACTGTGGAAAAGATTTTTTTTTTCTTGTCTTCAACTTTATGGTATTTATTTAATAAGACCTATCATTCTGCAATAATTTTTAAGTTTGCATTTTATTTTTATTGGCAACACTTATTAAAAGTGTCCTGATAACTTCATTTTTAAATCTAAAAGCAGTATTTTTTTTTTTAATATAGTGAAGTGTCTGAAATTGTTTAGATAAACATAAATTACAATTTTCAAAATGGCACATGCTGTATTTATAGATTTTAGCATATAATATCAACTATAGCTGGAAATTTTAGAGTCGGCAAAACATGACAACTTGTTACCGGTGAGGCAAGAATGTGACAGTTTGTAACATGCGAGGCAAGAATGTGACAGTTTGTGACCTGCGAGGCAAGAACGTGTGAGCTTGTGACCTGCGAGGCAAGAACGTGTGAGCTTGTGACCTGCGAGGCAAGAACGTGTGAGCTTGTGACCTGCGAGGCAAGAATGTGACAGCTTGTGACCTTCGAGGAAAGAACGTGACAGCTTGTATCCTGTGAGGCAAATGGTACTTGAAATGCTGTGTTAGTATTTATTAGTCTGTTTTAAAAATGGAAAATTGTTTCATGACCTCATCAGTGCTACTTTTATAGAATTTCAGTTAGACTGACTTACAAATTAAGTATACACTGAAAAGTACCATACGCACAAAAGGTAATTTAAATAATGGTGATATTCCATGTTTGAGGAAAAGTGAGGTGTTTGAGAAGAAAGAAAGTTATAAAAGTATGTTCAATATATATTCAATGTTATATATGTTCAATGTTCAATATATATTTATTCATTTATCGTTTTTTGGTGAGCCATTCTTTTTTTTTTTTTTTTATTCTTTTAAATGATTTCTCTTCAATCAAGGTAATAATGCTACAGAATTGTAAGAGGTTACTGGGAGTAAAAGATGAGAAAATGTTAGTTTGGAGAAAAGGCAGTAAAAGTACAGGATTCAAGAAAACAGAAGATGATGATTGTCAGTGCATTTAAACTTTTGAAGATTGTTGGTGAGAAAAAAGTAAGAAGCTGTAAGAGAGTTCCACAAGCAAGAAATGTAAGAAAAGAAACTGTTGGAATAGAACTTATGGTTACATCTTTGCTATTTCAATAGTAAAATGATGAGACCTAGTTGTCAGTCTACTACTATATCTAAATTCATGTGATTGAGGTACAAAGGAGGAAAGTTCATGAGAACCACTGTCATGAAAATATTTATAGAAAATGCACAGGAAAACCACATCATGCCAATGGAAAAATAAATGAAGTTTAGATACCAATGTCAGGACTGATAACATTAAGTACAGAAGCCTTCTTTGAATTTTATCAAGAATCTTGAGATGAATAGCAAGTACAACAGACCAGACATGACAGCAATATTCAGTGTATGTACGAATGGTAGATTTATAAATGTGTAAGATGGATTTTGGTGAAAAAAATTGTCCATGTGCTTATCTTACAGAAAGTTTCCAATCATGTAAGAGGACATGGTAAGTTTAAATGCTAAAATATGCCTAAAATCTAAATATTTTTTTAAACTTAATGGCCCCAAGCACTAAATTAAGAAACTATTTAACTTTCATTGAGTTTATCTTTTGTTTTTATTTACAAATGTAACAAATTTCCTATACTGAATGTAACTGCTATGGGACAAAGGTCGTACTTTTTACCTTTGACCTCAGTTATTCACGAAAGAGCTGGTTATATTTATACTTTCCAGAAGTGGACAGAACTGTCAGATCTGCTGATTTCCATTTTAGGGTGTTATATCACTACTCAATGGTACCATGGTTGCTGATGAGGGGGAACATTTTTCATTTTGGTCATCCCAGATTGCTTAAATCAGCCTTTCCAAAATTAGTTTTTGTATTTCTTAGTAAAATGTAAGAGATTTGTGGAAAAATCCTTCATGTGGATGGAATAAAATGACTAAAACCAAAGTGCATTAGTCTTTCTCCAAGTGTGAGATGCTTAGTTTTGTTGAACTGGAACACCAAGCTGATCTGTATATCTTGGTGTAAATGATATGCAATGTTGAAGTCAAGCATAACATAGCTACCTTTTAACTATTGTTCGGATGAGCTTTCCTCTTTGGTACCTCGGTTTTAAGAATTTAAGTGCAGTACTAGAGTGAAAGCTAGGTCTTATTTGCATGGTTATTGTTAAAATAAGCTTTCCTTTTTTGTAACATGGACTTTAAGAATTTAAGTGCAATACTAGATTGACAGCAAGGTCTCATCATTTACAGTTGAAATTGCTAGATATAACAGTTGTATGCAAACAATTTCTTTTCTTGCACTTCTTACTTTTGGAACTCTCAACTTCTTCCTTTCCAATCAATTTTGATCTTCAAAAATTTAAATATTAGGTTGGTGCAAAAATAATGTCGTTTTCTCACATATTAACATATGTGAGAAAACGACATTATTTTTGCACCAACCTAATACAATATCACTATCAGTAATTTTTCAATTTTGATTAAAATGAATCTTCAATTTAACATTGCTAATCAGCCTTTTGAAGCTTATTTTACAGCCACTAATCATGCAATCAGCATTTAACCTTAGGATACAATGAAATCTGTTGCAGTTGACTTAGCTGTTGCTTCTATCAGCAGCAGAATAGATGCACATAATAGTATGGTTTACCATACAGAACTCATCAGTTACTATTTGCTTCTTTCAATACCATATCATTTGCGACTTTAATAATTATGTACACAATATAAACAAAAGAACTTTTAACTGACAACAGCTTGTGTTGTTTACCAGATAAAATTTATTGATGTCATTGTTTTTACTTGAAATTTTGTCATTTTTGGGATGTATATATGCCTAACTGAAATTAATCAAATAACTTATAATTACTACATTACTACATGATACCCAAGGTTATAAACTGTACAATATTTTTTTTTACAATGATGTTCACCCTATACAAGGCACAAGGACCACTCAAGGTAGAGGGTTACAAAGAAAGTGGGAAGATAACAGTTAACCCTTAACTTGAATAGGTTAAGATTCTAGTGATGGGGGAAGCATCCTCTTGGGACTCACTTCAACAAGTCAAGAAACTGCTTGATTGGAACTTACCTCTTACCAAAGGAGTATGAAAGGAATGAGGGTGGTTTGCTACAGTGTGTGTGTGTGTGTGTGTGTGCACGGAATGGTGGATCTTAGTTGTGAAGGTTAGGACTGGTGGAACTAAGGAGTACAATTCATCTGAATACTTTCCATGGAAATACTAATAGAGCATCAAGTCTTGCGATGTCTTGTCTATGAAAAAGGGTTTGTAGAATGGAAAATAATTTGTCACCCACAAGTATGTGGAGATGCTTTTTAACTCTATTGAGTGAAGAAAATGAAGCAACCCTTATGACAGCACTACTCTATTTTTGGCCTGATCTGGCTCTTGTAAAGGTAAAGGATAGCAAGAGCAATCAGGTACTTGCTGAAGTGGCACAGGGAACTGACCATTTTTCACAGAATCTTTAGTGATGGATCATATGTACAAGTTCTACTTAAGATCTGGGCTGAGTTTGTCCAGACAGGCACTCAAGGCACGGGACTTCTTTGAGATAAGTTGCATTGACTGTAACTGGTGAAAGTTGTGGATTCAATCAGTGATGGTAGAATGTCACTAGTTTGTTTTTTGAGGCATTGAATGTAACCAGCCAGTTTTGAAATATCTAATATGATCATTCTTGGGATTAATTTGTTCTCTAGTGCCTCACTGATTCTGTGAGTAATTGCAATTAGGATATCAGCAGTGGACTGGGCTTATCAAAACACATACTGTTTGTCACTAAAGAAGTTGTTCCTCTTGAGGTGATCAACAACCTTCTTATTGATTATAGGTTCAAAGAGTTTGCTAATGACACTGAAGAGATTTATGAGTTTATACTGTGAGGGAACTAGGGAAGGTTTTCACCTTCAATCAGCAGTTAAATATTTTTGATAAGATCAGGGATGCCTCTGAATTAATATTAAGTACAACCAATTGGATGTTGTCTAAACCAGTTGCTTAGGGTCAAGACTTTTGAATCTTACCAGTCTGTAAAAAAAAAAAAAAAAAAAATTGAGATTGTGCTCAGTGAGACAGGAGAAATAGGGATGGGGATGTCAAATATCATGTAATATTGAGTTAGAAGCAAACTTCAAGGCAAACTGTGAAACAGTCTATCAAGAGATGCCTTTGTTTTGGCATCAACTTTGACATTGACTAGTGAATGTTCTGGTGTAAAAATAGTCTACATTTAATAGTGCATGTAAAATAGTTTTCAGTATGCCCCTGATGATCGCCATGTATATGTAGCTGTAATTTACCAAACAAATGAAATATTTATTTGTATACATACATACATACATATATACATATATATATATATATATATATATATATTAGATTAAAACAAAAACGTTAAAAATTGCTACACAATAGCAGTCATGTTTCAAGAATACAAATGTGTCTCCTTGGGCAATGGTAAATTATATGGATATATATTTAGTGTATTGGGGCAGCAAATCATTATTTAAACATATATTGTTAAATATAACAGACAATGAATGTCTATTATGTTTGATCATGAGCCATTTAAACTCTGTATATATGCTTTAATTTTGGATGAAAATAAACAAAAATTGTCTAACTTCATGAATTTACAACCTGCATCTACTATTCTGCTACTGTTGCCGTTGCATAGCAATCTTCTATGTCAACATAACAGAATATCATCTTTGATGGTGAATATCTTTGTTTAAATGTCTGTGTAACCACTCTGAAGTTGGCTTGTGAGCCGGAAGCTTAGATCAAGGAACAACTTAATAAAAAAAATATCCAGATATTGGAGAGTTTTTGTCTTTATTTTCACCCAAAATTAAAGCAAATATATGAAGTTTACAACAGCTCATGATCAAACGTAATAGACGTTCATTGTCTGTTATATTTCACAGTATATGTTTATATAAAATTAATGACAAAAGGTAAACTTATTTTAGCTGCCAATCTCTGTTTAGAAATCTCCATATTAAGAACAATTCTCTTTTATTTCTACACTTCCATCAGTAGACAGCACAAAATTTACAGAGAAAGTATCGAACCTGTTCAAATATTTCTGCAGCCCTAAAAATAAAGGTATGTAAACGCCTGTCCCAGCAAAAAAAAAAAAAAAAGTGCATAGTGTTGTTTTTCCATTCATTTCTTTAGTACACCTCTCTTCCCTCACACACAGAGCATCTCCATTATATTACCATTTTTATTTTACTACTATTTGCTCAATACATGGCCCAAGAGCCTCTCATGGTAGAGGTTTACTGTGTGATGTTGTATGAGTGTAAGAGAAGGCAAGAAGTGAAGTTCTTGCGGTTTATGTAGAAAAGATTACCCTAGACTTGAAAAGGTTAAGATTGTAGTTATTGGCAAGAGTTGGTTCCACAAAGCAGCAGTTCTTGGGAAGAAGCTGTTCAAGTGGAAATTTCTTATTAATAGAATACAAAATTAATGATAATGATTCATCCTTGTGTACATGGCATGGTGGAACCAAGGAATGTAGTTTGTCAGAACATTTGCCATGGAAGTAGTGATAGATTAGTGAGAATCTTGTGATATTTTGTCTGTGGAAGAGAGGTTGTAAGGTGGAAAATAATTCATCACCCACAAGGCCTCGTTGAAGCTTTTGAGCTCTATCAAGAAAGATGAATGAGGACTAGGCAACTCCAAGCTCATAGATATGGCAGCAATACTCCATTTTTTGGTCTGACTTGTGTAAAAATAGTATAGCAGGGTAATCAGATACTTACTGGAGCAGTATAATGAGAACCTCCTGTTCATATGTATTGGTAAGTGCAGGTCAGCATACTCTTTAACGATTTTACTAACCTGAAACAAAATATTGTAGGAAACTGTCATGAGGTTTCTGTCACTGAGTAGGTTAAGGCATCATCTATGTAATGCAAACACATGAAATGAAAATTATTGTTCTATTAGATGAACCTGCTTTGAGAAAGCACAGTAAATAAAAGTAAATTACTCAAAATAATACAAAGTAGATATAGTCATCTCTGTATTGTTGAAAACCTGGTTTTGAAATTTTGATAGCTGAAGATTCTTAGCCATTGATTTGTAAATGTCTCAATTCAGTAACACATAGGAGAAAGTGAACAGTTGACTACAACCATTTGGTATTATCTTGGGCTTCATCTTTGTTATTAATGCCAATCTTGGGTCAAGAGTTACTTTACTCTTAGATTTCCACTCTAGCGCTGATAAATCACTTCTTGCTAAGTTGTTATATGTCTTTATAAAAGTAATAAATGGCAACAGATTTAACACCTGGGGAAAATCTTAGCATTGTCTGTAGAGAGCATTAAAGCATTGGTATTTAACTATATGTAGCATGAACAATATAAATAAAGATATTTATTGAACATCTTCTGAATGGAATTAAGAGATACCAACATGCCAGAAACAGAAATGTTAACATTGTAATTCTGAGTTAGGGATTTAGAAACAGTCCACCCATATGGCTTGTCTTGAAAAGAAAGGATATTATAGATTTTTTTTCTTCCCATATTAGAAAATGTATTCAGTGAAATCCAGCTTTGTTGTTGACAGCATTTTTGGGTTGGTGTCAAAATCATTGCTGGTTTACTGCTATAGCAAAGTAGATGTCTCAAACTTATATGAATCCAATTTCCATGAACCAAGTTTAGAACCAAGAAAATTCCAGGTTCAAAACAATTTGGGAATTGTTTCATATTACTAAAGTGTTTTGATACATGTATGGATTCAGTAAATTCAGTCTGTTCATCATTTATAGCTTTTTAGTCTTTGGAACTATTAAGGTACTTTTTTTTGAAAATTTGACACAAGATAATTGAGTAACTGGCATTATTTTTTCTTTTTATCTAATTGCCATTATTATTATTATTATTATTTGCATTAGCAATTTGGAGCTATAAAATGCAGATTGTAATTTATTCAATGCATTTTAAATTAAATCACTGAAAAAAAATACAGAAAGAGAATTAAGGATTAGTTTTAATTCTTTGCAATGTTATATAAAATAAATATTAATCAATGACATTTGCTAAAATCAGTTAATAAAGTGAATTTTATGTGGGTCATGATTTAAAAAAAAAAAAAATAGAATAATTACTTTGAACAATTGATCTGATTGCTAAATTTGAGATTTTAGTGAACAAGTCCATTTATAAAATAAACACAACTTTAAAGTTTTATGAAACATTTTAAACTGAAATTTCTCTTTTTACTTGAAAGTTTGAAAAGTGACTTGTGCTTTTTGTTTATCATGAACATATTTAAGTTTCAGTTCTAAAATATTTTCATGCAGAGTGTAATCTCAGATGCTTTATATTTTCATCATTAAAGTAATTTCTATAGATTTTCCTTTTCTTTTGTCTCATTGTCTGCCAAGTTAAAGCTAATATAACTGAAGAGTTCCTGTTAAATTGAATATTGTTCTTTGTTTCCATTATCACTTCTATTTCAATGTATGGCTGTAGACATCATGTCTTTGAATATATTCATATATGTATATATGTATATACAAATCGGTAGGATAAAAAAATCTGTATACACCCACATATACTTGTATATGTGTAAAAATATATTTCTTCCTCAGGTGTTATAAATACAGTGCTCAATGTTGTGAAACAGAGCTATAAGTATATTTTAGTGAATATACATAATATGCAACGTTGATAGCAAAACTCAATCTTCAGATGCAAATATAAACTGACCGTTATATAGTTTGCAACTATATAATAGTCAGATTATATTTGCACCAGAAGATTGCAAGAACTGCATGAAACTCTGAGTTGTTCTATTGGTATTGGCTATTGTGTATATTCACTAAAATATATATATCTATATACAGACACACACACACACACACACAAATAAACCCACAACAATGATACAATTTAATGATTAATGAATATCCTAATCAGCTGAAGCAGACAGCTTTGTACTCTCATTGC
This sequence comes from Acanthosepion lycidas, assembly GCA_963932145.1. NCBI lineage: Eukaryota > Metazoa > Mollusca > Cephalopoda > Sepiida > Sepiidae > Acanthosepion > Acanthosepion lycidas. The sequence continues at coordinate 81,848,202 of OZ010574.1, forward strand.
ATGCCCATAATGATCTGACCTTGACCTGTATTTTAATTAAGAAGGAACATTTCATTCCACTTTATTGCTTTGAGATATGTAAATGGAAAACATAAATAGAGCAGGAAATTTGGTAGAGGTGAGATAAAGTGGGTTTTTCAAATGACTGACTTGTTTGGACAGTTAAAACTTAATTTTCTCTGCTCTGGTATTGAATCAGATCTGATGACCTTTTAGGACAATATGAACACACACACAAGTAATTAAGTATTGCAATTCCTTTATTTGAAGTTTCTAGATGAAGCATTCTTATTTGTTTAGTCATAATCTTATCTTTTTTTTCAAGTTTCTTAGTGAAACATTTTCTGTTTAAGTCATGTGAAATCGGAATAAAGGCAAACTAATGAAACTAAAACTTGTATCCCATAACCCAATAGATATTTATGAAGCATCTGACATGAATTAATCATAAAGTCAACTTAGTTTTAAGCTGGTACGCCCACTGTCAACTTTGTTTGACAGAGGTTGTTCATTATATATGGGCATGTTAGTGAAATTATCTTCATAAAACATAGTAATCAGCATTTGATGTAGTACTTAATTTTCTTTGATTTCTTTTGTAGAAAAAAAATTATGAAAATATTAACAAAATCAATCAATGTTAGTTATTCAAATAATGATAACCAATAAAATATATATATATATATATATATATATATATATATATATTTAATTCAAATCCTGTTATTATCTATCACTGAATAATTTTTTTTATTGTTTCGGTTTTCTCTTTGTAGGAAGGCAATTAAAACTGGCCAAGATGGTGAAGGAGTAGGAATTTTGTTCATTTTACAGTTTGGTCAAGACTGAAATTGCAATTAATATTGATGCCATCAGGACTTTAAAGGACAATCTCTTGCTTATTAAACCAGGTTTGTGCACTTTTGCAAATTTACTGAAGATAATTAAGTCATTAAAGATAATGAGTATAAATGATAGGCACATGTATACTCCCTCCCACATCTACCATATATGTGCTCATCATACTTACATCTAATGTCAGCAGATATAACGATATTTTAATATATTGTTTATGATTCTCTATATCTATTTTGTGGGGAACAGGGGGAGAGAACTAAAGCAGTTTTAATAATATCCATAAATGGAGATTTACTAATAAAATAGAATTAGAGTGGATTTGTATATGTCTGCTGATAGCTTTTGTAATAATTACTAATTTCTCAGTCGAATAATTTTGAGAAATGTAGCATTTAAAGTAAACAAGTATTATAACATCCAGTGATATGTGAGAAAATCATGTGTCTGTGTTCTTATAAATATATGTTCGGAGAAACGAATATGTATATTTGTGGAATTGTAATCCTAGTTTCTCTAAGTGCATTGGTATAATGCAACTGAATGTGATGCAGTAGTGTAGCTATTGTGTGTACTACCCAGGGCAGACCTTGAGTTTATCCCACTGTGACAAAAAATACATTGCACAGTGACTCCATATTATATATAAAGTAGTTTGTGTACCATTATAATGTTACTTTTACATACTCAAATATATGGAGGTTAATACAACAGACCCAAAAGTACTGCCTCTATAAAAAAAAAAGTCAACCAGTGTTGGGCCGCACATCCACCTATGCTACTCATGTCACCACATGACAGATTTATTTAGTCACCAGCTCCCTCCATCTGTCTCTGTTCTGTGGCTCAGACTATTACTGAAATTCATTACTGTTTATTTGACAATATTGTCTTCCTATCTCTTTCTCCATATCTCTCTCTCTCCCTCCGTCCATCTCTCTCTCTCTCTCCCTCCGTCCATCTCTCTCTCTCTCTCTCCCTCCGTCCATCTCTCTCTCCCTCCGTCCATCTCTCTCTCTCTCCCTCCGTCCATCTCTCTCTCTCTCTCCCTCCGTCCATCTCTCTCTCTCTCTCCCTCCGTCCATCTCTCTCTCTCTCTCCCTCCGTCCATCTCTCTCTCTCTCTCCCTCCGTCCATCTCTCTCTCTCTCTCCCTCCGTCCATCTCTCTCTCTCTCTCCCTCCGTCCATCTCTCTCTCTCTCTCCCTCCGTCCATCTCTCTATTTCTCTGTCCATCTCTCTATCTCTCTTTCTCTGTCCATCTATTTCTCTCCATTTCTCTCCATTTCTCTCCATCTCTCTCTCTATTTCTGTCCATCTTTCTCTCTATTTCTGTCCATCTTTCTCTCTATTTCTGTCCATCTTTCTCTCTCTCTCTATTTCTGTCCATCTTTCTCTCTCTCTCTATTTCTGTCCATCTTTCTCTCTCTCTCTATTTCTGTCCATCTTTCTCTCTCTCTCTATTTCTGTCCATCTCTCTCTCTCTCTCTATTTCTGTCCATCTCTCTCTCTCTCTCTATTTCTGTCCATCTCTCTCTCTCTATTTCTGTCCATCTCTCTCTCTCTCTCTATTTCTGTCCATCTCTCTCTCTCTCTCTATTTCTGTCCATCTCTCTCTCTCTCTCTATTTCTGTCCATCTCTCTCTCTCTCTCTATTTCTGTCCATCTCTCTCTCTCTCTCTATTTCTGTCCATCTCTCTCTCTCTCTCTATTTCTGTCCATCTCTCTCTCTCTCTCTATTTCTGTCCATCTCTCTCTCTCTCTCTATTTCTGTCCATCTCTCTCTCTCTCTCTATTTCTGTCCATCTCTCTCTCTCTATTTCTGTCCATCTCTCTCTCTCTATTTCTGTCCATCTCTCTCTCTCTCTCTATTTCTGTCCATCTCTCTCTCTCTCTCTGTTCGTCTCTCTCTCTGTTCGTCTCTCTCTCTGTTCGTCTCTCTCTCTGTTCGTCTCTCTCTCTGTTCGTCTCTCTCTCTCTCTCTGTTCGTCTCTCTCTCTCTGTTCGTCTCTCTCTCTCTGTTCGTCTCTCTCTCTCTCTCTGTTCGTCTCTCTCTCTCTGTTCGTCTCTCTCTCTCTGTTCGTCTCTCTCTCTCTGTTCGTCTCTCTCTCTCTCTGTGTTCATCTCTCTCTCCTCTCTCTGTTCATCTCTCTCTCTCTTTCTCTGTTTATCTCTCTCTCTCTCTCTTTCTCTGTTTATCTCTCTCTCTCTCTTTCTCTGTTTATCTCTCTCTCTCTCTTTCTCTGTTTATCTCTCTCTCTCTCTTTCTCTGTTTATCTCTCTCTCTCTTTCTCTGTTTATCTCTCTCTCTCTTTCTCTGTTTATCTCTCTCTCTCTTTCTCTGTTCATCTCTCTCCCTCTTTACATTAGTATTTGCAGTGTTGATTTTGCAATGTCTGCTAATTTTGAGATGTGCCCAAAACATTTACATTTTTTGTCTTTTTATTGTGGTTAGGTTTTCCTATTGCCCAGTGGCATACTTGATGTAGATATTAACATCTACATTCATAAAAGAGGTTTTTGTAATCGTACATATGTCTATGTACCTACATTGGGTATACAACAACAACAACTATCTGTAGAAGGATAACAAACCACTTAAGTGATTTCAGTGCCATAAAAACACCCACAAACAACTGCTTACTCCCATTATGAAAATTCTTGTTGATAACACCATCATTCAAAATAAATCGAATTGCTGACATTTTAAGATTATACAAGCTCTTGATATAACACAATTCAAGTGAAACTACAGCTTTATCTTATTTAACAACAGCAGTCACATGGTGGTGGTCTTTTGAAAAACACCCCAACATGGAATTACAACCAAATTTCTTCTAGCACAGCCTTAGAATTTCTACTATTTCCACAAAATATAACATAAAACACAAATACAGGAAGACTAAATAACAACAGACCCCTTGAGAATGACTGATGAATAGTTGAAAAGTACTTAAATCAATCATCATTATGGACAGTTTTTGTACTTTCTTAGCCACCACCTCAAAAGGAAAATAATAGTCATTAGAAAAACTCAATAAAAACAAATAAGACTTGTCTCTCCCATTCAATGAAACATTTATATATTTGTAATGTTTTTATAATTGTGGATTTGGGATAAGGTTTTCTGTGAAATCCTCAGTAAACTTTCATGAAAGAAAATGACTTGATTTGCTGTTTCATCTTGTGAAATTAATGTTTCTTATTAGTCACTTTGTCTGGTGACTTTTCTTTGTATTCAAGCAAAAGGAAACCAATAGAAGTAATCAGATTTTATTTTGCTTTAGGCAATTAATTGAAAGGAAATTTCTTTTTACACTGTTCTTTTCTTTCTTTTTTTTTTTTTTTGCTGATGAAGATTTCAATAGGATATTTGTTGTTCAGTATAAGGAAGAGAAGGATGATGGCATTTCATTTGAGAGTACAATCAGCAAAAAGTTATCATCAAAAACATATTTATATATCAGAACATTTCTATACAGGAATGCTGAAAATTACTTGGACCAACCTGCTTCAAAAATGTCCAAAAATCAGATTTACTTGTTAGGGATGAAAACTTCTTTTAGCATTCCCTCATATATAACCATGTAGCCATGTTTTCCAGCCATGAGACCCAAGTTCAAATCTCACCATGGTCAATTTGTCAGGGAGGTGATTTTTTGATTCTATCTATCTGGGGGAGACAATCCAAATGGGGACTGCTTGAATACCAAACCATGGTTTGACACAACTCTTGTGAGTGAAATTAGATCAACAAGATTATTTAGAAGCTATTGATCACTGTTGTAACATGAAGTCGTAAGTCATCATGACTGAAGGTTTGAGCATACTGGCCTGGCTCAAGCTGCTTGATCATATCAGATTAGGTGCTTTCCCTCAGAAACTGTAACTAAGGTCTGCTCAGCATAGTTGCTCTGTGGGTGTTGAAGAAACTCAAATGTGCTTGTGTAGTGGCCTGCAACAGAGATTGGGTAGTGTTACGTAGTACAGAGAAGAAAGCTAGAATAGAATTGTTACGTAGTAAAGAGAAGAAAGCAAGGATAGAATAACCTTTTCTTAAGGCTTTACTGAACTTAATTCACAGCAGTCAGTAATCAAAAAAGGAAAGAATTCAGAATGAAAAGGAAGAAGAACGCAGCTTTTAAAGAAGAAAGGGAACGTGTGAAGCTAGTTTCCTTTTTTTTTATACTTTTTTTTTTTACAAAAATATAACGTTCTCCCCCACTTGCAAAAGAGATTGTAATTGAAAAAGTTTTATAAATCCAGTCGTTGGATTGGTCTACGAATCCTGCTAGACTGGCGTGGAGGTAGTTCACCACTGGAAGAGCCAGACCTCTGAGAAGGCTGACTTTCAGGATTCTGGCTATTATTCAAAGATTCATTTTCTGTATAAGGTGAAGAAATATTAACGGGACCTGCATCAGGCAAAAAGGTTGAATCTGCATGGTCCACGTCGGGTTGAGTATTTTCAGGTCCATTTTGAGGTCCGTCCGGGCGTGGAAAACGTGCCAACCATCTCAGCGCCACCGAATCTTCCCAGCCATCATTGTGACGTATTTTGGCATGCGTAGGGTTGGCCTCAAGGAGTTCCACCACCTCAACGATAGGATCATATTTACCTCTGCCACCGAATTGTTTTAATAATACCTCCCCAGGCTCACAGAGCCAAAGAGGCAATGCAGTACCAGTGGAGGACCACCTTTCAAAATTGAACATTCGTTCGTGGGGGGTTGCATTCGTAGTGGTGCATAGCAGGGAGCGGATAGCATTTAACACATCATGTAGAACATCCTGCCAAGCACTAATTGGTAACTGTTTCGATTCCAGGGCCAATAATATGGTATTCCAAATTATGCTGTTGTAACGTTCGCATTGGCTATTGCCTCTAGGGTTATAAGCAGTAGTATTACTGCATCCAATTCCAAGTTGTGTTAGAAATTGTTTAAATTCTCCCGACATAAACAAAGTTCCTCGATCGGAGTGAATGAATGAGGGAAGCCCGAAAATGGAGAAAATACTTGTCAGGCACTGAATAGCAGTTTGTGAAGAGCAATCACGGCAAGGAAAGGCAAAGGGAAATCGACTATATTCGTCGACAACAGTAAATATATATCAGTAACCTGTTGGAGATACAGGAACAGGCCCTTTGTAGTCTATGGAAAGACGCTGAAATGGCGCAGTAGAATGGATCAGAACATTACTAGCAGAATCGAAGAATTGGGGTTTTATTTTGGCGCAGGTCGTACATTCAGAAGTCACACGTCGGACTTCATCAAGCAAATACGGCATATTCTGAGACCTTACAAAATGCCAAAAGCGCTGTACCCCAGGATGTATTAAGTAATCGTGTATCGATTTAAGTTCCTTCAAGGAAGAAGCAACAGCACCACATAATCTGGATAAGGTATCCGCAACTGTGTTTTCATTTCCAGGACGGTGTTTTATGTCATATGAAAAGGGAAGAAGTTCCATTTTCCACCGTATAATTTTATCGTTTTTAATTTTTCCGCGATTAGCAGGTTTAAACATAAAAGATACGGCTTGTTGATCAGTAATAATAGTAAAATGTTTCCTGGCAAGGAGGTCTCTCCATTTACGAACGCATTCGACTATGGCATATGCTTCTTTTTCGACTATATGAAGTCGTATTTCAGAGGGGTTTAGTGACCAAGAAAAGAATGCCACAGGTTGCTCAGCTTGTAAAAGAGTGCTTCCAATAGCCTTTTCTGAGGCATCGGTTTCAATAATAAATGGCAATTCATCATCAATAACTTTTACAGATGACTTGGCAATGTCTTTCTTAAGTTTTTCGAAAGAATTTATAACTATAGGAGGCATAGGGAATTGTTTATTTTCGACCAGTGGACGAATTTTGTATGAATATTTAGGTATAGGCATTTGCAAAAGTGGCTTCAAACGCTCAGGATCGGGTTGGATAGTTCCGTTACAAATTTGATATCCAAGCACGTTAATAGAACGAAGTGAAAACTCTGATTTTTTCCCGGTTTATTTCGAGGTTGTATGATAAGAAACATTCCAAAGAAATGGAAACATTCCAGAAATTGACGTCGTACTCCTCCTGGGTTTTACCACAAACAGTTATATCATCTATATACAAAAAGGTTCCAGATAATTTGTTATCAGAAATGAAAGAATTCATAAATCACTGAAAGCCAGAAACCCCTTTAGTAACACCCATGGGTATTCGTTTAAATTGGAACAGACGATTTCCAGCTTGAAAGGCTGTATCGGGGCGATCTTCGGGGCAAATTTCAATCTGATAGTACACTTTGGACAAGTCAATTATACTATAGATACGATACTGGGCTATTTGGTTTACGAGATCTTCAATTCGAGGCAAGGGGTAGGCATCAAGTAAGGTGAACCGATTAATAGTCTGGGAGAAATTGACTACCAATCGTTTCTTTTTATTAGGTGACGAAGTTACAACAATTTGAGCACACCACGGAGAGTAACTTGTTTCAGTTATATCATCCTCAAGCAGTTGTAGAATTTCTTTTTCAATGAACCGAGCATCCTCCGCATGGTAATTTCGGGATTTAGTAGCAGTAGGTTTGCAATCAGGGGTCAAGTTTCGGAACAATCAGGGGTCAAGTTTCGGAACAACTCAACAGGAGCACAACTGATCTTGGTTAAAGCGCAGATTTTTAGAATATCCTGAGATCCACCAAAAGAAATAGTGATACTCTGGTGTAGTTTTAAGAAGGGCACTCCGAGTATAATATCCATACAGGAATCAGGAAGTACTGTAAAGTCAATTTGTTTATATTCGTAACCATTGAAGATAATATCCTCAGTACAATATTCAGATAGTTTGAGGGAAATGGCAGATGATGCCATGGAAATTACGGAATTCCGTTTAGAAGTAGACAGTTTCATTGTTTTAACAATACAGGCACTGATAAAGTTATCAGAACTACCAGTGTCTATGAGGGCAGTTAATCTCTTTCCTTTTAATTCTAAAGTTTTAGTAACTGGAGGAGACCTATCATCATCTTTAGCATGGGCTACTATAATAGCTGAGGTAGAACATGAAGGTGCCGGCATGGTAGAACGGCAAACTTTAGAAAAATGACTGAGTTTGCCACAGTATCGACATATCTTATCACGGGCAGGACAATAGCGACGATTATCCTTAAAGTGACGTTTCCCTCCACAGTTGTAGCACTTGCAACGAGCAAGGGCAGCAGACAATTGTACAGAGTCACACTCCGTACGAGAATCAGTTAAGTCAGAAAGCATATTTTTAGTAATAGTAGTGGAAGTGGCCTCCACGGCAGAATCAGTAAACACATTTTTAGTCCTAGTGGTAGTAGCAGTGGCTGATCCAATCTGAGAAGCGTATGATTCCGCACGAAAGTGAGCCTGTTCTAAGGCTCTAGCACATTGAGTAGCCTCCTTGAGAGTTAGCGTATCATTTTCAAGCAGTCTGGCACGTATTATGGGGGACCAGAGACCACGTATAAATGCGTCACGGACAGATTCATCCCTGTAAGTAGTAGCAGTAACATCTTGGAAGCAACAGTCAGCAGCAAGTTGATTCAAAGCCTGAAGGTATTGGTCTACAGACTCATTTTCCTGCTGCAGACGTGTAGACAACAAATGTCTAGCATGAATAACACTTGGAGACTTGTCATAAACACTTTTCAGCAATTCAACAGCATGTTCAAATCCAGAACAACCCTCGATAACATCATCAACGGTAGCACCGATGTTTAAATAAAGGACTTTGAGTTTGTCCGGGTTTAAAGAAGCAATAGTTGATAAGTAATAATTAAAATTACGGTATCATAGTCTCCAGAGCTTGCTAGCCTGAGGGTCTGCAGAAGATATATCAAACTTGTCCAGACGAATAATCTTGTCCATGAGGAATTAAGTTCAGTAAATTGTTATGTAGTACAGAGAAGAAAGCTAGAATAGAATTGTTACGTAGTAAAGAGAAGAAAGCAAGGATAGAATAACCTTTTCTTAAGGCTTTACTGAACTTAATTCACAGCAGTCAGTAATCAACAAAGGAAAGAATTCAGAATGAAAAGGAAGAAGAACGCAGCTTTTAAAGAGGAAAGGGAATGTGTGAAATTTTTAGTTTTATTCTTTTTTCTTTTCTTTTTTTTTATGAAAATATAACAGGTAGCTACCTTAGCAGACAGGTGTGCTAAGAAACATGTAACTAGGCATTATCATATATAGCAATTTAAAGTTTCTTTTTCATTAAACATTTATTTCTTATTGTTATACATGTTATATTTAGTGGGTACGTTGTGTAGAGATTCTTGTTTTTTTACAGTGTAATTATTGTCTCTTCTTGGCCAAGAGATCTACATTCAGGAGACATTCTTTCTTTAGTTGGACTTCTTGATCTCTACACCAGTAGATAATTAAAAAAAAGGGTGGGGGATATTCACTCAAACATGCATACCCATGAAATATAACATTTATAGTAAGAAGTACACTCACACATACACACACTCTTAACCATTTAGCCTTCAACATGCACAAACCCATCCCTTAAATATCGACTCTGAAAATCTCACTTTTTGTATGACTTTGTGCATTATTTGTGATTATATCATCACATATTATGGCAGAATATACATGGAGTGGGTTATGGCAGGTTGAACATTGAGAGCTGATATTTACAGAGGTGAGTTGGATGCTAAAGGGTTAATTATATATATATTTGCTTGTCAGTATTAAATATTTATGAGATAAATATGTTATAAATACATATTCTGATATACTCAAAATTGGGAAAAGACAACTGAAATCCCTTAGACACATAGTGAGGACAGAAGGTTTGGAAAACTTAACTCTCATGGGGCATATTGAAGTTGAGAGAGATAGTGGAAGGTAGCAAGCCACTTACCTGATGAGCTTATATGAATGGATGGTTGAACAGAGGAACGGGAGCATTAGTAAAGGGGGAAAAACTAAGAGCCACATAAAATAGAAAGTTGTGGAGAGCCATGATTGCCTATATGATTAAGGGACATGGCACATAGAAGAATTAAAATAAAGTTTATGTATATTGAATTTATATTAGTTTCTTTCTAATGTTCATTTATGTGTACAGTTGTTTATATATAGTTGCAATATTAGATTATAATTGTATGTGAGTATGTTTATATGGTGTTATATATATATATATATATATATATATATATATATATATTGTATCCATGAAAAAAATACTGAAATCTTACTATTTTGATACTCGTTTGGTTGTTTTCCAAGTTGTTGAGAAAGTAAAAGAAAAGAATAGTAAGATGTCTTCATTTGTTCTTGAAATTTCTACTATTTTTTGCATTTGTCTTTATCAGACAAGTGTGGCTAATTTTTGGTTTTGTTTTAGTTTTGTTTTGTTGTTAGTCCTAAGATTTTCTTTCCAGTAGCTCTTTTGTTTTTCATTTTCCTTCATTATATTTTTATTTGATCAAGTAACATTAATACAGAGATAAGTAAATTTCTTTCATAGCAACATTGTTTTTTTTTTTTTTTTTTTTTTTTCAAATTTACATCTGTTCATTTGCTGAACTGCATGACATTAAATTTGATCACATTCCCCAGTTGGATTTACTAAGAATTACTCCTGATGTATATTGAAAGATTTGTTTGCGGCTGTTCATTAGTAAATCAAAAAGGGATGTTTTCTTTGATCTGTCAACAAAACCAGTCTGTTAAGTATATTGTATTTTATTTTATAAATCATTTCTAATCTGCAATTTACATAATTTACATGTAAACTATTGTCACAACATCTTAAAACCATTGTGCCATCCAGTTTTCATCAGGGGCTTATCAATCTGGGTAACCTTCAAAGAATTTCAAACTGAACACTTTATTCAATATATGGGAGTAGATTGTTCTCATTCTGCTGACCATGTCTAAGGATATCTTATCTAGTTCTTAGTTAGTACTTCTTATTGCCTGCCTAGTTTCCACAGAGTCCAAGTATGTCTAGGGATAAAATTCACAATCACCATATTCATAAGCTAACACTTTAATAGGCTATTGTCCCATGGGACATTCCTGAATCTAGAACTTGGAGTCTTAATCTGCCTGCTGGAGAGACCCGTGTTAAAGAGGAGGCATAAGTGGACTAATATTTTTTTCTTATTCAGCCTCACTCAAGATCATTGACTTCAAATCCTGTGCCACAGTTAACTGTGAACTCCATAATCTATTCAATGGCTGTATAGTATGTGCCTCACCAGGGCTACAAATCAGTTTTAAATTGTCTTTCCTCTAGACTGGCTAGACAGTCCCGTCTACTCTGCTACTAAAACTATAGCCGGGAGGATAAGAGAATGATTCACACCTTTCCCAAGGATATTTGTGTGAAAGTGACTGTATTACAGTCTTGGAATGTGAAAGTGACTGTATTACAGTCTTGTCTAGAATTCAAACTCTGTTTGCTGATTTCTCTTTCCAAGCCACTAACCAAAGCACTACCTACATATCCAGGACTAACAGTTAACAGCATGGAAAATGAAATCAATGATCAGAATCCAAGTTTCAGCTTAGACAGTTTGTGATTATTATGCATTTATGCCTTTGGAAAAGGCAAGATTCCTTTTATTTTCATCACTCAGCTATGGTTTAAATAGCAGAACAACCAATTTGTGAGGAAGACAACTCTGGATTCACAAATTTGGAGATGTTACCAGTAAAGCTTTGTTGAGCACAATCATGGTAATTCAGTTTACAGCTATTAAGAGGAAATGATGCTGTGGGGAGCCAAGTGTTAAATGGCTGGGAGGGTTCAAGAGGGTATAAAGTAATTATTTGATTTAAAGTGTGAAAACTGAGCAGAGAGAAATAATAGGTCATAAGAGACAAGTAGAAAAGTCAACCACTTCTGAGAGAAAATAGATATATTTTGAGTCATGAAAAAGTGAAATTTAGTTATTCAAGTAACAATGAATTAATATTGTAGGAATTTTCTCAGTATATTTGGAGAATGATAAATGTGATTTTTTTTCTGGTGTTCATGGCAATTGTTTCTCTCTTTTCATGGAATTCTTGTCACTTCTGTGAAAGCAGGAGTCTACTTATTATTTCATTACAGTGGGAATTTGCAAAAAGGTAAAGTTTTTCCCTTGACAGGGAGTCATACATACCAGTAAAGGTATGTGGTCAAAAGTGGGAAAATTCTATTATGATATCAGTTGATAAAGGCCTTTCCAGTACCTGTTTATTTTATTTCATTATTTTGTTTTTTAATGATAATTTTGTTTTTTATTTTTTTCTGTTTTTTTTTTGTTTTTTGTTGCTCACACAAATATTTATAAGTTGGGTGTTTGCATTGCCTATTCAGAAATAGAAACTTATGTTTGATCATCATTTTACTGGATTCCAGGTGAAAAGCATAACTCAGTGAAAATCTGATATAGGCACTTTCTATGATATCTCCCTTGTTTTTTTTTTCATTCAATTTATGCTAATGTATATTGCTCAACATGAGGTTTATCTTGACTGGTTTTCACTGCAATCCATTGCTGATGTTGCTTGTTTAAGAGCCTTTGTTTCTTTTACAAACCTCAGTTAAATGTTTCTAATATTATTTAGAAATGTTTAAATTATTCTTGCCATTATTTTATCACAAATTTCAAGCATCATTTATTTTTTTATGAAAACTTTGTCTCTGCACCTTCTTGTTTTTTGTCTTATACTCTATTGAGCTGCTGTATATATAAATGTCAACAAATGGAAAATTAATCATGAGAGGAAAAACCAAAATAACTAAATTTTTCTCAAAGAATTATTTAATGTAATAGATTCTGATTGTGAATTACAGCTAATGACAACTACTTTATTTATATTTTCTCTCTAAAAGTTTCTAAGTACTTCAAATGCAATGAATTTGTCATGAAGTGTTTTTTTTGTAGTATTAAAAAATAGTTCCAAGCATCAGTTTACTAATGTTTTATTTTTCTTTGGAGGGAGGAAAAGTTTATGCCTCATCATTTTGTGGCATTTTGACAAAGTTCAGCTGATTTCTTGATCGTTAGAGTCTGCTCTGTTCTCTGGCAGAACAGTCAATGATTTCTTCAATGAAGAAACCTTAGTTAAAAAAACAAGATTTTTTGTAGCAAACAGCAATTTGGCTTGGTATTGCCTGGATCACATCATTTGAAAATTATTGAAATTGGGCCATTTTTTCAATTCTTTGGATATTGCATAGTATGGAGAGAATTCCCCACCAGTACTCCAATAACACACACACACACACACACACACACACACACACACACACACACACACACACACAATGTTTGTGTAGTCAATAGTATCATACAAGTAGGCCTGATTCTGATTTAATTATCAGAGTGAGAAAAATTATGATATAAATCTTTATATCATAACTTTTACTCACTCTGATCATTAAATATATAGTAACAAGAGCATATAGAGGAATTCATGATAAATTAATTTTTCTATACAACAATTCACTCAGCACAAGGCTCGAGAGCCAATGAAGGTAGAGGATCACTGTTAAAATGGTTATAATGAATGAGGTGTGTGATGTGAATAAAGAGATAGTTGGTAGTGAAGATTATGAAGATAAGGAGGATAGATAACAATTGACACTTGACTTGAAAATTGAAGTGTTCAGGGAAGAAATAATGCAGATGTCTGTTCCAGAAAGTAGCATTTTTGGGTGGAAAAGCTGAGTGTAAGTTACTGAATACAGGGGAAATAAGTATGATTTGACTGTATGGCAGTAGTATGACATGTCTTAGTTTTGAAGGTCTGAGATAAAGGAACTAAAGAATATAGCTCATCTGAACAGATGAGCCCAACAAGATAGGTTTATGATGTTGTGTTTATGGGAAATAGTCTGCAGAATGGAGAATAAGTCTATTCCGACAAGATCACATAAATGATTTTGAACACCTATCATTGCTGGAAGGTAAGGGTTGAGCAGTTTCAACCTAGACATGGTAGAGATACTCTATTTTTGGTCTAATCTGTCTCTTGTAAAGATAAAGCATAACAGGAGGAGTCAGGTACTTCCTTGGGTGATAAAACGAGCTGAACATTTTAGCAATGGATTGTGTATATGAGTTTCAATTGAGACCTGGAGTTAACAACTATACCATAGAAATGAACTCAATTTAACATTGATTCATTATAAAGGGCAGGATTTACTAAATAGTAAAGATTTCATTTACTCGGATGATGATAACAATGTTGCAGTAAAAACAGAAAATACATTGATCGGGAAGTGTTTTGTCAATGATTTTTCATTGTAAAAATGCTTTCAGACTATTATGCCATTCCAACCTCTAACCAAATATTTTTTTTTTTCATTTTTGCTCAGCTTTATCTATTTCTTATTAAGATGTCTTTTTAGCAGATTTATCTGATAGCATGTCCATGCATACACTTTAAGAGGTTTCTATGGAAAAAGTAATAATTTTAATTTATTTTTGTGAAAATCATGTCATGCAAATAGAAAAAATCTGGAAGAAATGTGCAGGTGAAACTTTGCGATGCACATCTCTGAATCTTACAATCACAGTAGGTACATGCATGTTGCATCCATGACATATGTGAAATTTCAAAAAGATTATTCTCAACTCACAGGTAACAATTATCCTGGAATATCTCTGAACTTGAAAACTGTTGAATTCTGTATCTCATTTCAAACGAAATGTGATTCACAGAAAAATAAGTAATGAATCCATTAATTTGTTTGAATAATGCATTAGAATAGAAAAGTTTTTTTTCTTTTCTTTTTTCCTTTCAATGATTTTTCTGTGTATGATTGCATAAATGCAAACTTAGTGTCAGATTAAAACATACAATACATGAACTAAAATGGAAGTACTTTTTTAAAATCTGTGATTGATAACATATTTTGAACATCAAATTGTTTTTATAAAATATTTTACATGAAGTGTCATACTTAGAATGACACAGTTATTGAGGCCAAATAAAAAGAAATATTTTTCAGCTTTCATTAACTGAAACAGCTTAAGAAATTACAAGGATGGGCAGTACATTGATTTGAAAAGAAATACCTCAATTTATGCACATCAAACATTTAATTAAACTCATTGTTTCAGACAAGAAAATATATTTTATATGCTTGATTAATTTGTTTCTATTTTTTACTAAAAACTATTCTATATTTTCTGAATACAAGAATATTTGAAGAGGCATCAATTGCTGAATAGATCCTCTGTTGTGGGATTTGGGTGGTTTTCTGTTTTGTGAAATTTTTTGCTCATTATTGTTCTTTTTAGTACTTTTTCTTTTATTTTAATACCTGTTCCACTTCAGTACTTTGTTGTTTTGATTCCCAATTTTTTTACTCTCATTTTTCTTTTTCAATTTACTTAGTAGTTAGTAAACATCTTGAGGTTTCTCCTTTTTTATTTAATTCCATGTCTTTTCTATATTTTGATTAATGGATGTCATTTTCTTGACAAAACATTTCCTAATGATATCAAATGCCACAATGATTGTGATCAATCTGATAGTTATGAAGAGAAATTATTTCCTGTATACTATTCAGCTCTGAAAAAGCAAGTATAACTTTGATGGTTGCAGAAATTTATTCAGTTGACAATTAACATTGATAACACATTTTTTTTTTCCAATTTTTTTTGTATGAATTCTAAAACTATCACATGTTTAATTCATAAAATTTTAACCAGTATTTAAAATTTGTTTTTTGCTTAATTTATTATTATATCTCATCTATTTCTCATAGGTTAAAGAAAAATCTGAGAATATGAAAATATCCATTTTGATAGTGTATTTTTTTATTTTTAGCTTGCATCAAAGATTAGTGTTTGTCTTTGTTCAATCAAAGTTAACTATCCATGTTTTCCAGTGCAAATTTAAATGTGCCATTTGAAAATAATAATAATAATAATCCATACAAATGTAGATGTATGAAAAAAGGACATTACAAAGAAAAAAAAATTAGGTCTACCTTAATATATCTATATTAATATTGGAGGCATGTGTGTCATATCAAATGATAAGGCTTGTTGATCTAAGTTTTGGCATGAGTGCTCATTAGGTATCTGGAATGAAAAACATGATCATAAAAGATTGCACATTTCCATCTGTGAACATGCTAACATATATGCAATTTTGAATTTATGTCTCTGTGAATATGCACTATATATATATTTATATATATATATATATATATATATATATATACATATACACTGTTGGAACTCCTCATCTGTTGTCCCTGTTTTTAAGAACTCTGGAGACCCTTTTAACCCATCTAACTACCATCCTATCAGTCTCCTACCACTCTTTGGCAGTGTCTTTGAGGCTTTAATCAATGCCAAAGTGGTTAAGTGCCCTGTTGGCGGGGCATCAGAATATGCCAACTGCCCCCCTGCAGAGAGTAAAATTCTCAATGGGGCCACCTGTTGGCCGTGGGTGGCAACCCGTGATGCCTGGAGACTGGATCCTGGCAGTTGAGCAGGTCATGACCCAATTATAAAGTGGTCATGACCCTGCAACACACCACTTCGGCCCATACCTGGGCTAGACAGGTGGTCGGAGAGGCCCGATCCAATCAATCGGCTGGTCATGTCAAGCCCCATCACATCTAACCCATCCCAAAACAACTACAACTTACAATTAACTTTCCCAGTTCCAAACCCCACACTAACTATACTAACACCTTACCCCTAAAATGTGACGGAAAGCGGTGGCTTAGGGTCAATCAGTGTGGGAACAAAAGATCACGACATGGCTGTATATTACCTGAAGTGCCTCTGGACTTGGTCAGTGAAACTAAAGACATACGGCTGCTCGCGACCTTTCCCATATATGAGTATACTATCCATGTAGCCCTGTAGTACCAGGGCGGATGGGTTTCCCCCCTGGCTGCTACCCAACACTGGACTCTGAGTAGGGTGGGGAACATGGATAATGAAGAAAATTAAAACAATAAATGACTACCAAAAAAAACTCCAAGGATTTAGACTCCAAGGATGAAAACTATTATAAGGAAACATTTCCCTGATTTATTGTATTAGAATCAATTGAGAAAACTTCCCTAAGTACACTGTCACCTTTCCTGATTCAAAAAGTAATAACCCAAAACATTACTGCCAAAACGGTTAAAAAACTGAGAACCGCCAAAACCAAAAATATGCAAATTCTTTACTAAAAAGGAATCAGTTTCATAACCTGAAAGTTCAAGCCTACCCTCATGAAAGGTTAAATTTTTTCTAAAGGTGTGATATGCAGTAGAGAATTAACTTTATGCTCAATAGAAGAAATAAAAAAAGAATGAAAAAACCATGAAGTAACAGAAGTGAAGAGAATCACAACTAAAATTGAAGGAAAAATAAAAGAAACAAATATCTACATCATGACCTTCAATAGACCCATCACACCAAAGGAACTAAAAATTGGCTATAATATAGAAAAAATACAGCAGTACATCCCGAACCCCTTGAAATGTTTTAAATGCCAAAGATATGGACATCACCAGGACCGTTGTACACGTCTACCGGTATGTGGGAGATGTGCAGAACAAGACATACATATAGACTGCCAAAAAAAACTATAAGTGCATCAATTGCCAGGGAAACCATCATGCCAATTCCAGAAACTGTGAAATATGGGAGAAAGAAAAAGAAATAATTCGTTTGAAATATACAAAAAATGTAACCTACCTGGAGTCAAGACAAATGGTAGAAACCACAAAATATGCAGAAGTATCAAAAAAAAAAAATACCCTTGAAAATAATAAACAAAACTGCGAAAATAACATTAAAATGGAAGACATCACAAAATTACTCAAAGAGAGGAGGGAACTGATGAAAGAATAAAAAAACATAAATAAAACAAAACTTGAAACCAACCCACAAATATCAGAAAATAAAAACTCAGCTACTTTAAAACCCCAAACACAACCCCAAAATGCAAACCCTTCAGAAACAACAACTACACAAAAAACGACCAGAAAAACTTCAAATCCAGCATATGAAGAAAAAGAAGAAAAAAAAATTCCCTCCAGACAAACCAAAACAAAAACCCAAGATGGATAGATTATGCTCTACTTCAAAAACAAAAAATTCAACTGAAAACAGATTTGAATCTCTGGAAACGATGGATACAGATGACTTGGCATTGAAGAACAAATCACCAAAAGTCTAGAAATCCGGCAAATAAAATAATCCAATCCAAAATAAATGTCAAATCCACTGTAACAACTGCAATTTAAACAAATTACTAACAATAAAACCGACTCTAGGTGAATGGATACAGGATTACAGGGAATCACAAAGGGAGGAAGTTATCCTTTCTTGGACATACTAAAATAACTCATCTATTCCTAAGTGAAAAAAAGGAACCACCATGCCGCACAGCCTGTCATGCCCCATACACTGTAAGACACTTCATGAAGGACTGTGCTGACTTTTCATCTGTACGGAAAAAGTAATGAAAGAAATATTTGAACACACCAAGATAGATCATTTAATGGCATATTTAAAGAAAATAGGACTATACAACAAAATCTAATTAAAATAAAAATGTGTATAACCAATCTAATGCATACAACCATTCTAACATGTGTACCAACTTCAAAACAAATAAACTACATTAAAAAAGTGTGATACCAAAATTCAAAAACTGACCTTTAAATGACCACAATGGTTGATGGGTCATTAAACCAAACCAAACCAAAAGTGTTAAGCACATTACATACCATGATCTATAGTTTCTGCTTTGTTCAGTCTACCACTGATGTTTTTACAGCCATAACTGAATTTGTATACCAAGCACTTGATAATAACACCAAAATTCGAGCTGTGGCTCTAGATATTTCTAAGGCATTTGAAAGGGTTTGGCATGCCAGCTTTCTTTGTAAGCTTCAGGGATATGGTATTACAGGATGATTATTTGATTTAATCCAATCATTCCTGTCAAACTGTGAAATGAAGGTTGTCCTGAGTTCTCCTCCGGTTCCTTTCATATGAACACTGGTGTTCCCCAAGGCTCCATCCTGGGACCTAAACTGTTTCTGATATTCATCAACGATCTTCCTGATGTCATCAGCTCTCAAGTAGGCGTCTGCGCAGATGACACTGCTATTTACTCCTGTCTCAATAGTAAATCCAGCTTTGCTGACAAAGTTAACCTGGCTGTTGGTCTTGAAAAGGACCTCCAATTTGTGATTGACTGGGGCAGGAAATGGCTTGTAAACTTTAATGCCTCCAAAATGAAACTGCTTTCACTTACCCACCATAGAGAAACCTCCCTGCCTCCTATCAGCATGTCTGATGCTCAACTCCACGAGGGCATCTCTCTGCGCCTTCTTGGTCTTATGTTTTCCACAAACTGGAGGTGGAACACCTACATTGAATCGATAACTTTATCTGCAAGGAAATTTGGTTCTCTGTGTCACACCAGAAGGTTTTTTTCATCCATCCATCAAATCTACTGTATGTCCTTGCATTCAATACTGTTGCTATATATGGTTTGGCACCCCTGCTGTTTATCTTGAGGTTCTCGACAAAATCCAAGGACAGATATGTGATAGGTCTTGACCTGGCATCTCAGCTGCAGTCACTTTCTCATATGATGATGTGATGTGGCTTCTCTCTGTCTTTTCTATAAATATTTTCATGGCAACTGCACTGATGAGCTACTTTCACTGGAACCCCAACTGCATGAATTTAAACGTGCTACTAGGTTGGCATCTTGGTCCCACCCTTTCAATGTTGACACAGTTAAATGTAAATGCCACTTCTATTCCAACAGCTTCTTCTCTCACACTTCCCAGCAGTAGAATTCCCTTCCTCCTACTTGCTCCCCTGATAGCTCTAATCTTCAAATTTTCAAATGTAATGTCGATCAACATCTTCTGATGCCTTGATCTTGATCCCCATTCTTCTCTTTATCCTTTCCCCAAACAATCCTCTTTACTCTTACTCTCTGTAACTCCTTATGTGCTAGTGGCATTCCCGCCTTGCTTGGGGGGAAATGCTTAAAAAAAAAATAATAAATAAATATGCACACACTCACCCACACAGATTGTTGGTTTTTGGAACCAGCACTAAGGAAGGAGGAAACCAGTCCTTCCCATTTCTTTGTTTAGGGCTAATAGTTTAGGTTATTTATAGCTATGACCTTTATTTATTATTCTAAATTTATTATTACATTTGTCTATATATTTCATTTATTTGTTTTGTATATTTCCTAGGTTTAAAATATTGGTATTTGGAATAAATGTTATCTCATAGCTTAAATCTAATAAATTTTATTTCAAAGACCAAAATTCAGATCCCAATAAAATATACAAATGAATAAATGAAATATATGAATGAAATAAAAAAAATTAAATTATAAATAAATAAGCAAACTAAAGGTCATGGCAATACCTAAAGCATTAGTTCTAAACAAAAGGAGAGGGAAGAGTTGGTCTCCTCCTGTCCACATAATTTCTCTCTCTCTCTTTCTGTCTCTCTCTCAATATATATATATATATATATATATATATATATTCATACACACACACACACACACGCACACACAACCAAACAGCCACAGTACCTGCATATATAATTCAATTATAGTGGTGAATGCCTGTGCAGAACAAATCCCACTTTTTACAACTGACTGCAGAACTGGTGCTCAGTTTACCACATGGTCTCCAAATGATTCTCCTTATGATTTAAATTCAGAGTTTTTCTTCTCCTACGCTAGTGATTTACAAAGGAGGCCACATATGGAGCAAGTGTGAGGATTGTGAGATGAGATCACTGTTAGATTGACTTGAACTTTTAGATCTTGCTCTCACTTCTTGAAGATGATTCAGACAAGCAGATTGAAAATTGCTGAGTCCACTAAAACACGTTGATCTCCATTCTACCCGCTTCAATAGTAAAGAGTAATAACGCATGGTCAGAAAATTGCGTGAGATATGAAACTAAATCCCCATAAAGTGTTTATTCCTCTGGCCACACTAGTTATATCAATTAAAATCTACAACTGAAATTTTTTACCATTCCAAACAAGGTGATTAAAATGCAAGTGATTACTGAGATTGAAGGAAACTCAGAAAAAATTGCTGAGGTTAATAGACTTTAAAAAAAAAAAAATGATTCAGGTGAAGAGAATACAACATTTGACATTGCATTTAAATTATTGAAGATTGTAGTTGACAGGAAAGCAAGAGAGCTCCACAAGTGAGAAGAGCAAGAAAGAAAACTATTTAGAATAGAATTACTCTTGCACTTAGCAATTCCATCAATAAAATCTAGCTGCCAAATTAGTACAAATGCTTAAATTCATGAAGTCAAGGTACCAAAGAGGAAAGCTC
Organism: Acanthosepion lycidas; assembly: GCA_963932145.1. Taxonomy (NCBI): domain Eukaryota; kingdom Metazoa; phylum Mollusca; class Cephalopoda; order Sepiida; family Sepiidae; genus Acanthosepion; species Acanthosepion lycidas. The sequence continues at coordinate 81,869,394 of OZ010574.1, forward strand.
AGAACAATTGACCTGAAAATATTTAAATGCTCTATCTTCAATATTGAGTACTCTTCTCCATACACTATGAAACTATATTGAACAAAGGAGTTAGCTTAATGTATAGCTATCAATATGGACACTACAACTGACAGTATTGGTGTTTTCTTTATTCTACTGGGAAGTCTAGCAATATTGTAACTCATCTATACTAACATTCAAGGCTTGTGTATGTGTGTGTCTCTCTCTCTCTCTCTCTCCATACATGTTTATTCTCCAATGACAAGGGCCATTGACCAAAGTTTTTAGATGAACACTCACAAAACAACAAGTTGGGTGATGAGTTATGTGCAACTGAGGTCAGAGATCATTCAAGATCTGAGCATGCAATTTTCTAGATTTGTAAACGAAGCAGTTTCTTGTAAAGTAATGGTAATATTGAACTTTCTATGAAGAACAAAAATGGTTTTTGAACTCGCAAATGGGGAGGGCAGATGAGGTCACCAAAGTTTCTGGTTTTTATGATTGATATAGTTTCCAGATTTGAGTAGAAAAAGATAATGAGATAGTGGGTGTTAACCTCCCAAGGTATTTCATGGTTAATTTGGGATTAAAATAACTTTTGATGATGTAAATGAAAAAATAAAGTTAAATGTTCAAATCAGGTGACTCACATGGATTACTTCTGAGGCTGTTCAGAACCCAGTTGAGTGCGATTGTCAAAGAAAGAATACTGCTACTTTATGTATAATGTAAGTTTATTGCGAATGTTTATACTGCCAACAACTCTTCTACTCATGCAATCAGGAAGAAAGGGATTGTTTATGGTCAAGAACTGAAGCAAATATACCTCCTTATCAGACCTCCTTAATCCAGTGACAAAACCAGTTGACATAAAAGTAAACTACCTGTGCAATGTATGATTCAAGAGGTCTGATGATTGATTGATTATTTATATATATATATATATATATATATATATATATATATATATACACACATCATTGAATATGACAGACAACGTGTTTTATTTAGTTTTTTATACAATTTCTCTTGTGATCAAATAATTTGTTTTCTTTTCAGATGATAAATTATATAAAAACTGAATGTTCTTTTCAGCTATACATTTAGCCATTTTTAAGGATTAAATATTTTAACTGTTAAATAAGAAATAGTTGTATGTATGTATTTATGGTTTAATTTTTCAAAACACAGTCAAGATATTGTTCATGTTCAAAGTTAATATTATTAAGGGTTGGTTTTTTATTTTTATTAATTAGGCTTCCATTATTTTTAGCCTTTTTTTTGCATGTAGATGATGCTATTATATTAGTGTTGTCAACAAGTATGTTACAAATTGTGTCCGGTAGGTCTCCATGAATATTTAAATGAGATCTAATTGAGCTATTGTCAGAAAGGGGTAGAGTGAGTCTGCGTGTCAAACATGTTGTAGTGTGACCTATATAATTATTTACGAATTTTGATTGATCAGGAATACAATTCCTTAATGGACATTTAAATTCATCAATAATATTTGTTCTATTTAATTTTGTTCTAAGACGGGAATTATTATTTTTAACTATAAGTTTACAGGTTTTAAATTTTTTGTAATAAATAATTAATCTAATTTTTTTGCTATTGTCAACTGGTGTTGTGCATTTTTTTATAATGTTCTCAATTTTACTTTCATCTTGTTTATCATTTTCATTCATTTGATTTTTATAAAAAATATTAATGTTACTGATTATGTTTCTATTCTCGCCGTTGCTATTAGCTACCTTAGATAGAAAACACCTAATATGGAAATCCAACAATTGACTAGGAAATCTGTTATTAATAAGTGTTTTACTTTGTTTAATTCTGTAAAGTAAATTCGGACAGTTTTTATATAATTTGTCACCTGAAAAGAAAAAATTATTAGATCGCATGAGAAATTGTATAAAAAACTAAATCAAAGCACCTTGTCTGTTGTATTCAATGAAATGTGCATGAAAGAAGGACTGCTGCCTAAATACATAAATATATATAAAATATAGTATCTCCATTGAATGCAAAATGTTTCTCTATTTGTTTGTTTTTTTAACATGTATTTGAAAATAATATTTGTCAGTCACTCTTTATTTCTGGCATGAGTACATGCATTTTTTCTCCTCATTGTAATAAGAATGTCATATCAACCAGTGTTTTGATTTCTATTAGGTTGGTGCAAAAATAATTTCGTTTTCTCACATAGTAACATATCTTAGAAAACGAAATCATTTTTGAACCAACCTAATATATTGAAAGGAAAGTAACAATTTCAGTTGAGATTGTTGCATTTTCTCACTGGATTTATATAACTTATATAACAAGATGAACTAGAAAAGGTTATTTATTATCAGTAGCCACAATCTTAACATATGGATGGTGCAGTGCTGAGTCAGAAAAAAAAACTACAAAAAACCCTTAAAGAAGGTAGCAAAAGAAAGGAGAAAGAAAGGATCAACTATTAAATATAAAAAGACAGAATTTATGATTGTCAGCAAGAGGGGCAGCCAAAGGTGTGACCTTTTAAATTGAAGACTTTAGAATCAAGCAGGTGTAGAAATTTAACTGAGTACTGCAATAACAGACAGTGGAAAGTGATGTGAAGGTTTATTTGAATAACGAAAAAGGCCTTCTAGAAATTAAGCAAAGTATTAAAACAAGAAAATTTAATTAGAAATAAAAAAAACAGTATTAAACTGTTATATAATATCAATCCTCCAATATGGCAGTGAATGCTGGATAATTTCCCTACAGATTAAGAAGAGACTGAAAGAGATAAAGATATACTTCTACAAATGGATGCTGATAATACCATAGACAGAACATATTAACAATGAGGACGTTAATAAGTAAATGGGATTTTGAAAGACACTCATTTAAAATTGGAAAGAATTGAAATTTCTGGCATGCATAATGAAAAAAGAGAGCTTGACAAATTTAATACTCACAAGTCATATTGTGTGGCAGAGGGGAAACAATGAGTAACCTAACTAATGAACTTGTAAAGAGATTACTGAACAGGAATTGGACAGTATAATACTTAGAGCTACATAGCATAGGAAGTTGCAGAAAGCCATAATTGCCCAGGTTCTGAAGAGGTACATATCTGATAGGTATTCCTGAATGCATTTATGTGAATATAGAAGAATGAGACATACTATGTTCATAAGAAAGCTGTTTCTTAAATGCGGAAAATGATTATCAACAATGTAGCCAGCATATTATAGCCCCTGGGTAGGAAGTAGTACTTGTTTGTTTATGGATTAAATTATTTTACTAAGACAGCTAATTCATATTGCCAAAGCTCTTTAATAAGCAGCAAGCACATCAATTCAATTAGCAAAGATTTAATTTAAAACAAATAATGACATGGAATCATATTAACAAGGCAATCTAGGTTAATATAAACTTAACGATCAGAAGGTGAGTCTGAAAATTTAAATATTAGTTGGAAGAGGAAACATCAAGAATTTATTATTCATAAATATTTGCATATTTCTGAAGTGTTTACTGGTGTAACCAAGTGGTCAGTGCAAAACACTGACATTGGAAGATCAGAAGTTCAGTCTTGATTTGTAATGTTTGTAAAATAAAAAGAAATTTATCCTTTTTATAATTTCAAAAGAAGTTCCTCTTTTTAAAAAAACAAAATTCTTTTTTAAAATAAAAAGAATTTTTTAATTTTTTAAAGTAATTTAAATGTTTTTATTTTTAAAATAAAAATGAATTTTAACTTTTGAAACTAAAAAGAAATTTAATCTAGTAAAATAACGGAATTATATTTTACATATTTGCACCCAAAAAGTGAACATTTGCCCAAGGTAAAGAGGTGAGGTTTAAAATGATTATAATAAAAGCTCAAGATTGAATATATATATTTTTTCTCAGATTGTCAAGCTCTTTGATCCAATCTTTTTATGAGAGACCAGGAAGTTTTAATTTTGCAATGGTGGTCAAATTGAACATATTGGAGGAAAAAATGTAATTTCTATCATATACCCCAGTCTCCCCAGCCCAAGAAGAATGTTTATGTTGAGATACTGAGCAATTGTAATTTTAAGTTATTTATAACTTAGTTATAAATATGCATTTTAATTCACTACAAACATATTTTTATCTATCCATCTATATACCTGCACACACACAGTAGCTACTTAGCAGCTGAGATATTTACATATTTAATTTCCTCTGAAATTTGGTCTGTGCAAAAAGCCAGGATTTCTAATGCTATTATCTCAGAAAATACTCTTTTCCACTTTGGAAAATCTCTCTTTACTCCACTCCAGGAGCCAGTACATTAATGTACCTGTAAAATATGTCACACTTGGAGGAAATAAATTATCATCATATATGTGTATCTGTTGATAAAGTATGGTGTGATGCTTGTTGACCACGAAATGGTATCAACTGCTGCAGATTCTATTCACTTTGTATTTCTTCTGTGGAAGGCATAAACCTGCTTATCTCTGCAGGCAGTCCCATTGTCAGATATATTGACAAGGTCTCATCACTGGTATGCCACAATATTAGATAGAACTGAGTGGCTGAGTGAACACTTGATAATAACATCCTGATTGACATAGTGAGTGCAACAGTTTGGACAGGAAGCAATGAAGAGAGATAGATATGCGTCTAAGACAGCATATAAATATTTCAGAAGTGTGTGTGAGCAGTTGCATCTGATTGTGATGATTAAGAGAAGAATTATAATGTTGTTGTTTTTTTTTATGTATCAAACTATTAATATATAAAATGGAAGAAATTAATATTACCCTCCTATTGTCAGGTTGGAATGCACAAATAGCTTCAGCTGATTAATAGGACCCCCTAATATGGCCAAGTGTTTAGAATATCAAGTTTCTAATCATGAGACTTGGGTTTGAATTACACTATAATCAAGGTGGTGATTTGATATTGACCAAAGCTTTGCAAGTGAGATTGTGTAGCTGAAACTGTTTGGAAGCTGTCAATGATTGTGCTAGCATGAAATCACAAGTCATTGTGACCAAAGTTTTGGGTATATTTGCTATCTCACTCCCTCTCAAAACTGTTGCTCTTTCTCCCAGCTGAGTTAGTACATTTCTTTCTCTCTCCAGCTTTGGGCAACACATTTGACTTTGTCTCTTCAGACTTCACATCTCTCTGTTTTTTCTTTCTTGAGACTTTCTTTGACTATAGCTTCTAACTCTTGATCTGTGTACATTTCTCTCTCTCTCATTAACTCCAGAAGTAGTGGAAATATCTCTCACTATCTCCTTGGACTGATAATATCATGTGTATGTGAACACACACATATATATGTCTTGCACTCTGCCTGTCTTGAATGGTGCAGTCTCTCTGCTTGCTTTGGGAGGTGCATGCTTTCTGTCTTGCCTTTGGCTGCACATTTTTTTCTCTCTCTTGCCTTTGGCTGCACATTTTGTTCTCTCTCTTGCCTTTGGCTGCACATTTTGTTCTCTCTCTTGCCTTTGGCTGCACATTTTGTTCTCTCTCTTGCCTTTGGCTGCACATTTTGTTCTCTCTCTTGCCTTTGGCTGCACATTTTGTTCTCTCTCTTGCCTTTGGCTACACATTTTGTTCTCTCTCTTGACTTTAGCTGCATGTTTTGCTCTCTGTGTTTCCACTCCCTTTCACTTTCCCTTGACTGTGCTTCCTCACATTTTCACTTGCCCATAACTGAGCTCTCTCTCACTCTCACTTGCTTGTGACTCTGCTACTTCTCTCTCTCACTCTCACATGCCCTTGCCTGTGATCCTCTCCTTCTCTCATTTGTCCTTGACTGTGATGCTCTCTCTCTCACTTGCCCTTGACTGTGCAGAGTCTCTCTTTCACTTGTCCTTGACTGTGCTTGCTCTCTCTTTCGCTTGTCCTTGACTGTGCTTGCTCTCTCTTTCACTTGTCCTTGACTGTGCTTGCTCTCTCTTTCACTTGTCCTTGACTGTGCTTGCTCTCTCTTTCACTTGTCCTTGACTGTGCTTGCTCTCTCTTTCACTTGTCCTTGACTGTGCTTGCTCTCTCTTTCACTTGTCCTTGACTGTGCTTGCTCTCTCTTTCACTTGTCCTTGACTGTACTTCCTCTCTCTTTCACTTGTCCTTGACTGTACTTCCTCTCTCTTTCACTTGTCCTTGACTGTGCTTCCTCTCACTCTCACTTGCCCTTTGACTGTACTTCCTCTCTCTTTCACTTGTCCTTGACTGTGCTTCCTCTCTCTTTTACTTGTCCTTCACTGTACTTCCTCTCTCTTTCACTTGTCCTTCACTGTACTTCCTCTCTCTTTCACTTGTCCTTGACTGTTCTTCCACTCTCTTTCACTTGCCCTTGACTATGCTGCTTCTCTCTCACTCTCACTTGTCCTTGACTGTGCTTCCTCTCACTCTCACTTGCCCTTTGACTGTACTTCCTCTCTCTTTCACTTGTCCTTGACTGTGCTTCCTCTCTCTTTCACTTGTCCTTGACTGTGCTTCCTCTCTCTTTCACTTGTCCTTGACTGTGCTTCCTCTCTCTTTCACTTGTCCTTGACTGTGCTTCCTCTCTCTTTCACTTATCCTTGAGTGTTCTGCTTCTCTGTCGCTCTCACTTGTCCTTGACTGTGCTTCCTCTCTCTTTCACTTGTCCTTGACTGTGCATTTCTCTCTCTCTCTCCCTTGGCCACATATTTTTCATGCTTTCCCTCTCTCACCTTTGGTTGAACATTTCACTTTCTTAATTGCCCTTGACTTTGCTTCCTCTCTTTCTGTATTGCCTTTGACTGCATATTTATTGCTCCCTCTTTCTTGTCTTTGACTGCCCATTTCTGTCTCTCTCTCTCTCTTTGCATATTTCTCTCTCTCTCTCTCTCTCTCTGATATGTTGTCATTAGCTTCACATTTATCTTTCTCTCTTTCAATTTACTATGCGTTTCTCTTTATCTCCTTTCTCTCTCTCCCTCTTGCTTTGGCTGTACTTCCTCCCTCTCTCCCGCCTTTAGCTGTACATTTCTTTCTTGCTTTTGCTGCACACATCTCTCTCTCTCTTTTCACTGATTTTATAAGTATTTGTTACATTGAAAATTATCATATAATCAAACATACATATCTCTCAAACAGAAATTATAGCCTGATTGCTACTTTCAATTGGCTTAATTTCTTTCATTATAAAACTCTAAAATTTTGTGCATTGTTTATAAAGGAAATTTTGTTCTATACATAATTGATTAACTCTGTAAGAAGAAATTACTAGCATCTCTTAAAAAATAAAACAACATTGTCTTGGAGCACTTGTTTTAATGGACACTTAGGTTTTATCTCATAGTGCTGTCTTAAACAAACAAAAAACAAAATGAAAATTTTGTCTTTGCACATAATATTGCCAAACTTGGATGTTTGGGAAATTAATCTTTAAGGAGTTTTAGCAGAGATTAAACACTCATCCTTGGTCTTTGAAAAGCTCTGTCTGACCATTATCAAAATGAACATTAACACCCCTCCCTACCAGTAGCATGACCAAAAATGCACTTCTGTTTTGACTATTTGACAGAAAAGAGTTTTATTGACAAACTATAATTTAAAATATGTATTGTCATTTCTCTAATATATGATGTGTAGTTTTCATAAAATATTCAGATATAATGATATGGCCAGATAAAGCATGAAAAAATAATAGGGTTTTTTCCCAAGATGCAATAACTTGTTTTGATACTCTAAAATAAAACTTTGAGAATTATAGAATAATCTCCAGTCATTGATATCAACACCCTTACTGGAAGCCACTTATTGTGATCAATAAAAAGCTGACAACATTAAGCAAAGCATAAAAGAAAAGTTGGAACAATATCTGTTGAAGTCATTGTTACATTGTTTTATTTTTTATAATGCCATATTCTTTAAGGTGATTATAGGTCTCCACAGCTTCCTTTCTCTTTTCTCTTTTTAATGTCCTGATTTATTTCAGAAGGAATGGTTAGGTTTTCCGTTGCCTTCACAATTCTGAATTCAGATTTATTTTCCCCTTATTTTGGTTGCCATCCAAGGCTAGAGAACTCTGTCTACTTTGCTATTTCACCTACAACTTGACAAAAGTGAAGGGCATTTGAGTGAAAGTAAATGCAACAGAAGATTTAAGAATTTGATTCACTGATTCAACTTTCGGTACTGGTAACTATTATACTACCTGTATATCTACATTTGACATTATCAGAAAAAATGAAATTGACTTGCAGTTAATATTTGATTTATTGAAATCTAACTTAGAAAACATTTCGGACTCACTGATTTTGATAACAACCATTTGATGACATATCTTATTATAATAAGTAGCTATAGTATATTTAATAGTATACTATAATATGCATACACTTTGGTCATTTACCAAACTTAGTTTAATCTGGCACAAGTCTGTAAATGTGAAGCACCAAGCAAAGATTTAATATTTTATTATCTGTAAAACTAGTTAGCTAATTGTTAGCTAATTAAGCACAGGCACAATCATGGGGTACCCAGTAAGGGCTGAACTTCACCAACATTTTATAGTATCTGACAAGACTATATATTTATTCAGCTTGCAAAATGTAAGCCACCCAGTAAAGATTTCACATCCATGAATGGTAATGAATTGAAAGATGAGTTTACCAAGACATCCACATAAATTTGGCTTAGTATGGCACAAGGCTGAAAGTATGGAACAACTAGTTAGGTGTAATTTTCACACAGTCATAATTATTCCAGGAAAAGTTAAGAGATTTTGTTGCAACAAAAATGTTTAGCCAAGCCATTACTTACTTTAGTAAGGTCATAGATGTGATAGCCACAAACTAGGACCCAAATAAACAAGTTCTATTATCTCTAGCAAACAACTTTTGGAGTGACATTTCAGTTGTGTTTTCAAATTTACTCTTCAAAATTGTTTTTGTATTATATTAGGTTGGTGCAAAAATAATGACGTAATAATGTTGTTTTTTGACGTTAAACGTCAAAAAACAACATTATTACGTCATTATTTTTTCACCACCTAATATTTGTTGGATTGTTTATTTTTTTTTCTTTGTATTAACTTGTTTTTTCACATTGGAAAAAGTATAAATTATACATCAGGATTTCAATTTTGTCTTTCATTTTCTGATAAAAAATGTCTATTCAAAAATATGCAATTGGTGATCCAAGAGAAAAATGATTATTTAGTTTGAATAAAAATCATGTGGATGTAATTTTGCCTGAAAATTATTAGTATCCATTGCCATAAGTTTCAAAACCAAATTATTCCATGATCGATTCAGAATAACGTGTTCAGTTTTTTTATCATGTTCCTTGTGGCAATAACAGTTATGTGAAAATACTGGTCTTCTCTCCATGTATGAGGATGTCTAATGTTCTGCATGTCAAATTGCTCTTCTGCCTTGCATTTTAAATCATCATAATTGATGACTGATGGTCATCCTTTTCTGTGTTTTATGTCAAGAGACAGCACTTAAAACACTAGCCTTGAAACTTTTGACACAAGTCAAGTCTTAAAACACTAAAACTACTTCTAGCCAGTACTGTTCAATATTGTTTCATTTCCTTCTACTTCCTGAATTTTGTGAGCATCTTAAGTGGCTTTAAGACTCAATTAAAAATAATGCTTCAAAATTGCTGGAGACCAAAGTTAAATTTATTGAATTAGCTGTTGAATATCTCAACTGTGAGATTGATGGAATCACATCCACTCTTCAGGAGATTTGATAATGAACTGTCAAATTTAGTTAACTTATTATTATTAATGCTGTATTGCTTGACTGTTGCATTAAATTTATTATCTTCCAGTGTTTGCCTGAACAACTGTTTTTTGGTGAAATACAGTGTTATTGTTGTCATATAAAAAACACTGTGATTTACAAAAAATAGTTAAAACATAAGGTAGGGACAGATAGGAGAACATTTAATTTTATTTGTTATTATATTTTAATTACTTCAAACATTATTTTTAGTGGATACCTGTCTTTGAGATACGTACCTGTTTTTCATTATCAAACTGTGTATTATGTTTAAAGTAATAAAAATGTCAGATTAATAATAAATCCATTATTTCTTTAAAAATTGATATGTTTACATTTCGGATACAAAATTGAACAGATATAGGCTTTGGAGAAAAATCTGAACAAGGAAGTGCTCATTCCTTGAAAGAGGAAAATAGAACTTTGCTGGGCTGTGACCCTGGCTGAGTGGTCTAAAGAACACTTGATCAATGATGGTTTCTTCTACAAAGGGTGGCACAACGTTGACCCCTGTTGGAGAGCATATTTTCTGTAAGGTGTAATACACAAAATAAAAAAATAGAGGCCATCATCTTATGAATAATCAAGAGTGGTCTCCCCTTGTTTTGTTAGTCTCCTCTTTGAGAGAGCTATTTCTGTTTACTGGGACTATAAATGGACACTATCTGCGAACCTTGTATTCTCAGTTGAATAAAGCTTTCTTAAAGCCTACACCTGCATACTTTTGTCATTACACATCTATTTTAAACACAGGTATCGATTAAAAATAATGTTTGAAGTAATAAACATGTTGGATTAAAAATAAATATTAATTCTTTAGGAATTGCTTTGTTATGATATTCGTGATGTAGTGAAGTGTTGGCCTTTTTAGATGCATGTGTAAATAAAGTAAACTTTGGAGTAAATGCCTGTGAAAAAAAATGAAAATGGTTCTGATAAGCCAAAATAAATGACTTAGTTATGTGTTATAAGGAACAGTAATTAAAATTAATAAGTATGGATTTAATTTACAACCAACTGAATACGACATATAGTTCCTTACCAACTTAGTCCAGTTTCAAAATTATCAAGTAGCCAATGATCTATGTAAATTATCAATTTACTTCATGCTAATAAGAATTTAAAAAAAAAACATTTGCATAGATAGACTTCTGCTGATGATTTTTAAAAAATTTATTTTGTGAATTTGAAACTTAAACAAGTAAACTCTTTCAGATTCAGAAGTTTGTATGAACAGATAAACTCTCCTGTGCGGTGCCCTATCTTGTGAATATTGTTTTACTTTTTTTCTTTTTGTCTGCCTGTATCCTCCTTTCTGATGACCATCGAAAATGCTATTCAAATTGATTGCTCTCTCTTTTCTTTTGTAATATTATGAATTAATGATTATTGATAAGCAGACTAGATATATGTATATATGCTAGTTTAGTACCTGTTGCTTTGTTAACAGCAAGTTGATCAAGTTTCAAATCTAAATTGTTTTACCATACTATAAAATACTATATTTGTTAGAAAATATATTCAGTTTAAATGCAGAAGTCATAAAAATAACTTGAAAGTGCTGCTTTATACTCTTTTCCTGTTGCCAAAGGGTCATTACCAGACAGAGAGGGAAATTATCTCTTGCAACACAGATGTCCAATATTATTCAATCAAAACATGTCTATGTACATTTGTGTTTGTGCATGTATATTTTAATAAAATAACTGATGTAAAAAATATTTCTGCAAAATTAAAAAAATATTTTCAGATGATTTCCAAAAAGTTCAATAAAGTCTTATACTTAACTAATATTTTTAAGATTTAAAAATGAAGTTTTTTGTTGGGGTGTCTTCAATTTCATGAGTTTCTTGCTTATCTTAGGATAGGAGTTGTCCAGACAGAGTAGCAAATGAATTTATTATTCAAATGCTTTATTTCAAAGTGTCAAATTATGTGTTTGTATACATTAAATAACACAAGCACATATAAGTCAGTCATATACAACACAGACATGTGCACATACATTGCAAGTTGTATGCAGACTGTGTGATGCACAAAGAATCTGCTACTTTATAACATCTGTTAATTGATTGTACCCTGAGGTACAAACATGGTGGATCATACTTGTGGCCTTAATAAATAATTATATACATTTGATCAATTACAGACTTATTCTTTTAAGACTTAATGTTCTTTCATTCAAACCTATGCAGCCAATTGACAGCCTCTTTCTCTATAGATGCAATGTTGGAAGCCTATTGCTACTTTATTGCTATTTCTATGGTAAATGTTTAGATAAGTTCCAATCTTTAATTGCACCAATTCATACCTTAACAGTTAGGACATGTTAAACTATGTCCCCAAAGTCAAGTCACCCACATTTCTTCTGCATTTCACTATTAGGGAGAAAAGTTTCACTCATAGTGTTTCCACCACCCCCGAGAATTGCTAGTCCTATATAAATGCTTTTCTGAACACTACAATATCAATCTCTTAAAGTCAAATGTCTTTCTCTATATATCCTCCTTATCTTCACTTCCTACCATCACCTCTTTCATTCATATCATACATGTCATTCAGTAAGTCTCTACCATGAATGACTCTTGAGCCTTGTATTGAGTGAACTTTAATATTAAAAAAATATATGTACCCAAACATAATGTCAGTGAACTGGTAGATCTTTTGTCCATGAAAGCACACACACACACACACACACACAGTGTCTGTGTATATATATATATATATATAGTGTCTGGTGTGCAAGGTAATATTTTAAGCTATTGCTTGTGGCTCTCATCCTGGTACTTGGATGTTCCATTGTTGTGGCCTTGTTCCAGAACATGCTAAAAATAGGAAAATGCTACAATGAATCATTATTTCATGCAAAGAAAAAACAGTAAAAGAAAAAGGAATCAAGAAAAATACTTCAATTGTTGTGGTTTTGCAACTTGTCTTTAACTTTTGACCTGATTAACATCTATTTTGGAATCTAGTTGTGTCTTTTCTGTTCAGAAATCAACTGGAGAAAGATTTGTATTTGGAAAATATAAAAGGATTGATTTGACACTGAACTTGAAAATCTGGGTATTTATTTTGGAAACTGAGTGACTTGATAATCAGCTGGTATTTTTTACACACACACACACACACACACATATATATATATATATATATATATATATATATATATATATATATATATAACATAGAAAATAATATGTTCAGTTAACTTTTTTTAGTTGCTTTGTTTTAGCCATTTTTCCCTTAGAATGGTTATTTGGATGTTTCCAAAACCTTTCTTGATACATTTTAAAGTGAATCCAGTTTATGAGTTCAAAAATGTTATCAGCCTGATCCTTTTTCCAACCAAAGGAAGAATTTTTTTTCTTTATTTTAGCATTTCCCTGTACATAGTTGTGAAAATTTAAATACTTTCAAGCTTTTTATGACAAAAAAATAGTTTTTTTTCCAAATTCTTATAAGTTAAACTGGCAATGTTTCGCAAATACAAAATGTTTTTTATCTCCTATTTTTGTTTTTTATGCAATGAAACAAAAATTCATTTGTCGCGGAAATGTTTGTAGAGTTTAAAAAACAGGTTTAAGCATTGGAATAGTGAGTGTGGGTAGAAAGTGAAAGTAAAATAAGAGACAAGTGAAAACATTTTGTACAAGAATATTTTCTTGTTGTTTTATCTGAAATGGAACAATGTTAATCAGTGAAGAAAGAATTTGGCTGTTAGAAATCCCATGCCCCCCTCCAACTCTAGTACTGTTTTACACCTGTTTCCCCCCCCCACACACACACTGCCTCAGCATCTTGTCATTCTCTGTCCTCTAACAGTATTGAAGAGACATCAGTAGATAACAGCAAGGATAGATGGGTATATACAAGACAGCCATTAGGAAAAAGAGAAAAAAACTAACACTTTTTGCATGGATTGGCACCTGCACCGGTGCCAATGCTGACACCTTGTAGATATGCTGACAGAAATGAGATTGGAGAGGCAGTTCAGAAGATAGAGAAGATGAAGGAGAAAAGGAGGAGTGAGAGAAAGAACTAAAAAGGTGAGGAGGAGAATATCAAAGGAGAATAGAAAGACTTTAAAAGAAAGCAAAAGAACAATTGGAGAAATGAGTGGGAGTGGGGGGGGGAGAAGAACATGAATGATTGTTGAAAAATACACTAAAGAAAAGAGAAAAAAACAAAATATAAGAATGGGAAATTTGAGGAGTTAAAGCTTCCAGAAGGTTATTTTTAAAATATTGAGAAGGAAAAGGTGTGAGTTGAAATGAGAGATAGTATGAGGAGAGAAAGAAAGGAAGGGAACACTATAAAGGAGAGATGGGTGTTAAGATTGGAATAATTTGGATTAGAGGAAAGTAAAGAAAAGCGTGTAAGATAAGGTAACAAAAAAGGGAAAGTGAATAGATCAGAAAACATTGAAAGATACTAAAACACAATAAAATAGGAAGGAACTGAAATGGAAAAAAAAAATAGAGGATAAATGAGACAAGCTGAAAAGAAGAAAACTTAGCCTGTTGTTCATTTTTGAGTGTAGTAAGTTCAGTTCTTACTCTGTACTTCACAGCTCTATTTCTGTAAGATGTTATGGTTTGGTTTATGGCATCGAAAAATCATACAGGTTATTTAACGACAAACTCTGCTATACAGATGATAGGTAGATATAGTTTTGGTTTGCAGGAGAGTCAAAAAAAGGTGGACATATGTTTAGTTTACAGTGTTATATGGCTGAGTGGCCCAGGTGTGTATTTGCTACCCAGCACAAGTATTAAACTGATAGTCTTCAACTAATGTAAACTTGTGCCTTAATAAGTTGACCTGTTCCATCAGCAAGTTGAAATGGGTTCTGCCCATTGAATTCTAAATGACCATAAGATTTTTCCATTAGAGGGAGATAAATCTATTTGCCTGGTGAAATTATATCAGATTAGATTGACGTGCAGGAGAGTAAAAAAGGTGGACTGGTTTGGTCTGCAGGAGAATTGAAAAGTTGGACATAGGTATTGTAAATAGGTGGACCATTTTTTTGGTGCAGGGTTTATATGGGAATTCAGTCAGTGTATTCTTGACTTCAACCAACAGGCAAAGCTTGTAGAAAGGTAAATAAGTAGGTTTGTTAGGTAGTTTTACTCATTGATGTTTGAGACTAAGCTAAGATCTCAATTGCTGAATTTGTTTGAATGGCATTACCGAATTTGAAGAATAGAGCATCACAGTTTTCCTTTCGGCAACTTCATCCTGTTTAGCTTTGTATTAAAGTAGGCTTAGTAAACATGTAGAATTGGCAAATAAAAAGGTTGAGGGAAAAGAAGATACAGAATACAACTTGCAAAAGCTAGAATAGATATACAAAAAGATCCTTGAGTGGAGGAGGAGGAGGTGATGAAAACATCATAATAAGAAATGGAAGAGGATAAAAGGTTTGAATGTTGCAGAAGTTAAGGAGGAAAAAGAAGAACTGGAGGACCAGAGAGGACAAAAGTCATTGGAAAATGTGAAAGGTAAAAGGTAGATGTCGAAAGTAAACAAAACAAGGACAGAGTAGGGTAAATGGAATAAAAATAAGGTCTAAATAAAACAATGAGACAGCTGGGATTTAAATTGCAATTTTCAATGCTCATCAGCTTTGTGAAAACATCTGAGGACAGCTAAGGATGCAAGCAAATTGTATTGAAGAAACATTTACCTTCCTATTTTCATGCACTTTGTGATGCATTTTTTATTTGACTTTTCAGCTGACACCAGATTCATATCCTCAATCTTTTGGATATTTGATAACAATGTGGAGAAAGTCTAGTGATTCAGTGATATCATTCACACTGAGATGCCATTGTCCTGAAAAAAAAAATGGTCTTGTTAATTCTTAACTAATGTTCACCCAATATAGTGGTAGTGGGTGACTGAATAAGTTGTATGAAATGAACATAAGAGAGAGATGTCGGAAGTGAAGATTATGAGGATATGGTTAAGATTATAGTGTTTGGAAAAGCGTTCACAAAAGAGATTATTTCACAAAGTAGCAGTACTTGGTAAGAATCATTCAGAGTGGGATGCCCTTCTTACAAAATGAAATATGTGCAAAGTGAGGGTGATTCAATCCTGTAAAGGTCTGAACTGGTGGCATAATAAGAAGAGATGCTATTTTTGGCAAAACCTATTAAGTACAGTGGTATTAGAATTAGCCAAGCAGATTTGGTTGTGATAAATTTCTTGCCATTTTTGGCATACAATTATTTAGTTTGACTCCTCAACCAATCACACAATAATGGAAGCAAATTTATTATCATGTTTGTTGTGAAAAGCTCTTAGGAAATGAAAACTGTAGTCTTCTCACATCAGTCAATTAACACAGTCTATTCTTTTGTTTAAAGAAATTAACTGTCTTCTGATTTTGAAACCTTTTAATTCTTTACTACAATTTTCTCACATATAGGCAAACCACTATAGCATATATAATGTGCATGCTTATATACAGAGTTGCTTAAAATTAAAAAAAAAAGAAAGAATAATGATTCCATCTATTTCTGTACTTTTTCTCTTTCCCAGATTTGTGCTACAGTAACAACCTGACCTTAACGAAATAGCACCAGTTAAATCTCTTGAGTCTAACATTAATTACCGTGTGTTAACATACCCTTATTTGGTGTAAATAGCTTTTAGGTACCATAAAAGGGAGCAATAGAGAAGGTGATAGTGAGAGTAATTGGAGGGTAAAAGTGGCAGAAGGAACTTAGAAATGAGCAGAGGAAGGGGAAAAGAAAGGATAAGAAATCAAGCGGGGACAGCAAATAGAAAGCAAGGGTTCAAGAAAAAAGATGAAATAAGAGATCAAAGAGTCAGTAAAACAAAGAAAGAGGGAGGAATGGGATAGTAGGAAGGAGATAAAAGGAATGGATGGTAGGGAAGAGTGATGCACAAATGTTGGCCATTTTGAAGGAGGTTTATCAAAAGACAGTTAAAGGAAGCCTTGGCATCAATACCAGCTGGGCATTGCTTCTCAGTCATGCATTGCCAGAAATTAGATTAGGATGATCATATTAGCACCAAATATACTTTAGGCCATGGATTGTTATGTATCAATGTGATTATCAATATTGCATGCACAGCAGCCATCACTCTGTGTCTCATTTTGTCAACATCTTTCAAGTGGAGAATGTTTAGCACTGTATGTTCATTATAGCAACTGAGGAGCGCTTCAATATGGATGAGCCAGAGTCAGGAATAATAACAGAACTAACTCCCTCAGGGATGTAACTCTTGTGGTTATAGATACAGCTGTTGTTCTTGTTATTTGTTTCTCTGGAAATATTAAAGATAACTGTATCTTACAGGATAGTTTGGATAATTTTCATTTCAGTATTACTTTTAATAACATTTGACAATTTATAGTTGCTTAATGATATTTCTATTGGTGTATGTTAGTATGAAGTAGGGCAATATAAAAAGCCAGGGGACTAAATCAGATATTAAGTTTTAAAGATTCTGGAATCTATATTTTTGAACTCTATCTTAGAATTTTTGCTTGTACTTATTTTCTGGAATGAGACCTACAAACTTTTCTCTTGTGAAAGTTTGAGAAGATAATGTTTTAGAAAATGGAGGTTTATGATTTATTTTGAAAATTAATTGCCACAATGATTTTAAGAAAATGATACATCCCAGCTCAACAGCATTGCCATAGATTGGAGCCAAGATGTTTCATTCTTATTTTCAGCAAAAATGGGGCAGGCTGAATTTCCCTAGTCCCTCTATAGCACCATAGATGGTTATATGATATTGCTAATGTGTTAGATTGGTTTACTCTTTAAAACCACACTCACTACCAATGGCTTGTGTGACTAAATTATCCCTCAGTTTTCTACAGAAAGTAAAATTGGTGAGCTGAGTTAAAATCTCCTCTAATCTGTTGTGTTCACAAATAACCTGGGGAAAGGAATTCATCTCTGCTTGTCTCAGCTTAAGAAGCAGAGCAGGCTTAGGTGGCATCAACTCTAGGAGAAAAATTTTAAAATCAATTCAAAAACTATAGCAAAACCACTCTATTAAAATGCTCTGGCAATGAGCTTGTCTATAAAAGACATGGAATGGCAAAAAGATCAGATTAAAACAAAAATAATGTTTTCATAGAATCATTTTAGTCTTGTAGAATTATTTGGTTCAGTGTGGAATTCATAAAGTAGGCCAATGTAAGATCAATAAATGAAAAACAGTAGAAAACATTCTCATTAAAACTGGTTGCACTGGAAAAAAAAATGAAAGTGTATATATGTTCCAGTGTTGAAACAAAGAATTACTGTGCAGGTTATCTAGTGCTAAAAATAATATCATTCTCATTTTCACAAGATATAAATCACTAAAAGGATGGGATTAAACACTGCAATTTATGTTGACTGATTAAATACTGTATGATGTCTGGCCACAAATTATTCATCAGTCTTGTGCGTATAAAACATATATCTTGGAGTAATAGATGTCAATATTTTATAGTAGACTCTAATTGTAGTACTGGTTTTTGATTATTTTTTTCTCAGACCTCAGATAAATAATACCTTTTGAGTATAAAAAAAAAATTAATATGAAAAAATTCCAGAAATAGAAATGGAAACTTTTAGAAACTATAACAAAATAAATCTGTGTATTGGATGGCTCCATAATTTCTAGTTTATTGTATAAATATTTCATTGGAGATATAGATATTTATCTGAAAGCCATATAAATTAAGTGAAATTGCAAACAATATTGTAACCATAACATTTTATTACCTTAGCAAAACTAATTAGGAAGGATATAAAAAGTGATAAATGGAAGTGTGTATATATAAAGATCTCGTTATTTGTATGCAGTGTGTATGTGTGAGTAAAATCCTGTTAAAGACTTTGAGAGATTTACATTGAAAAGATTCTTGTTGTTAGAATTATTTAGTTGGAAGTTTTACAGAGGGGAAACAAGACATATCTTGTCCCTATTGCATCCTGTGGAAAAGGAGAAAGCAAAAAGAGACCTGATTTTACCTGTTTCTCTGACTGGCCAATTCGCACGACCCTCAACCAATCAAAATAAGGCCCAGTCTCAATCCTCTGTTTCTCTACTGTCCCACATTTACAAGCAGCTGAATTCTGCAGCTTCCCCTTGTGCAAGTGGTTGACCCACCACCCCATGACTTGATTGCTAGTCTCACAAGTGCAGTGAGATACTTGATGACAGTGCAGTAAAACTGCACTGATATCACCTCTTCTCAGAGAGCAATCAGTGCACTATCATACATCTGTCCGGATATAATCTTATAATAAAATCTTAGTTAAGTCTGGTAAAAGGTCATTTTCAAGACACACTGTGGAGATCAGTCACTAGCAATGGTTGACAAGAATAACTTGTTGTTGCTCATTGGCAAGCAACTCTCATTTTATTCTTCATGAAAATAATTTGATTAATTGATTTAATTTCAATAAATGAATTATTACTGATTATTACTTGTTCTTTTATTAACAAAAGACAAAAAAATGAACATCTTTGAAATTATGTTCCTTCCCATCTGTGAATATTTTGTGCTGAATGCTTCTGACACTGAGCAGAAAACTTCAACTTCATTAGTCTGTCATATAATAAGTAATTTAAGTCATGTCTGCAGTAGGGTAGGTTGATTTGTCACTTTTTTTTTAGAAAATCAACATTACAATCTGTGTGAAAACTGTAGTTTGATGTGATAAGTACTGACATCAAAAATTAGATTCATAGCTTTTGCCTATTTTTTAGCATTTAGGTTTAGACATTGTCTAAAATAAATGTACAGAAATATCTATGTAAGCAGGTTTTTGCTTATAAACAGACTTCAAAATTTGACTATTTCAAGACTAAATCCGAATAAAGTTGATGTTTTTAGTATTGGTATCCATTGAATGGAAAATATATTCAAACCAGAATTCTAATTATGAATCATAACAAGCAGAATATGCAATTTTTTCTGTATTTCATAAGTGAAATCTGTAAAAATTGTAAATGATTATGAAAATGCTCATCAATGAAATTTAATCTTACACCTTTGTTAAGTTATAATTAATAAAAACAAAAAATAGATAAAAGTGTATATAATATCATAATGCTTAGGGCACAAATCAGAAGATAAATTTAAAAAAAAATTTACATGGTTTATTAAAAATCGCAGTACAACTAATGCACTGTATAACATATTACATTAGCTAAATTATTCAGTATAATTTCCGATTGAAGTAAATGAAGGTCTTATTTGATGGCACAATTATTTAGTAATAATGTGTTTGTTCTTTACTTGTCCATATACAATTTGTGAAGCATCAGTAGTTTTAATTTCACTGCTCGCTCCTCACACCTTGTGAATGTGAAGATAAATATAGCAACTCCAATGATGTTCCATTCATACTTAATTAATTGAAAACCTGCAATCACAGGTTCACATCCTCTGTATGATGGAATGTTACAAATTTGAGCAGAGTGTCACTTCAGAGTTGAATGTAATTTTTTTTTTAAATCTCTTCTCTGGTGGCTTACTACTTCTCAGAAGCAAAAAAATATTTTTGTACTGTAGATTTTTTTGATGCAACATTCTGTATTTCAGTTGACTGTTGATTTATTCTTTGGATCATGTTAGAGATTGTTGTGGAGTGATTTCATAGTGGAGGCTTGTATTTGTACTAGGTCAGTCCTAAAATAGATTCAACGTACAAAACGTTTGCAACTTGATATAATAGGTATAACGCAGAGTAATCTAGTTATGGTCGCTGATACTTTAGTATTTGACTAACTGTCGTCCGACATCGACTGACTGACCGACTGACTTGTTACTCTTACTACTCCTACTTATTATAGGTGGGAGAGTCTATTAACTATAGAATAGGTGTGTTCCACTATAACAAAGATATAGTTGGTTATGGAATTTATTATCCCTTTTAATTTCAAACCAACTGCATATATTTCAATTATAAATTTTATAAGGCTGTACAATTTATCATAAAGTCCTGGTGGATAGGCACTTTTGGTCTATAAATGCATTAACCTTATGGCTAAAGTTAGCCATCTTGCTTGATTTAGAGATCTAGTTTTCCAGGCAGCAAATCTAAGGTTCACTTTCCCTTTGAGAAATTCCTGCTGCATATTCTAAGAGCAGTCTTTGGTCCCCACTTAAATCTTCCATTGCCCCTGCAGTAAGATATAAGTTATCTAGAGGGCCACTGATAGTGTTATATTTTGTCTGGGTTAAATCCTAGTAATTATTTCCACAAAATTTCCCGAGAGGACCAGTAAAAGTAGTAGAGCTTATTGTTGTTCCATCAATGTACTTAAAAACAGCTCTAAATGGAAATTCATTCTAATGAAGTGTACAGCCAATGGTTAGCGACATTCTTTTAAGTTTTTTTTTTCCCGAGAGCTGTAACAAGGTCTGCCTCACAAGTGTTTGTATTGGTACTGTCTGCAAGAACTGCCTTAACTGAATTTATGCAGTTGAATTATTCTAAGACAAGAGTAACATCCTCTGCTAGAAAAACACCAGTTGCACCAATGTTAGGGATAATACTGTGGTTGAGATATCTACTTTCCATGTGAAAGTCAAGTGGTGCTCTGGTCCTTTGGTGATCTTAAATTGTTTTCACTATTTTCCTTTCTCATCTTTTTGTATTGCATGTCTTTATCAACTTTGCAATTAATACCAATGCTGATGATATTTTTACGGTTTCGCACATACTTCTGATGGAAGTTATTTTTACTCCAACCTTTTCTCTGGCTGTTTTTGAGTTATCAATGACAATGTCCTTTTTAAGTTAAGGCTTGGATAAGGAAAGCCCATATCTTGTAGGTCTAATAAAATGGCATTAGCAAGCCATGCCTCAGGGTTGGAAGATACTGGGTTGGCAACTAAGTTCCTGATGTTTTTTAAATTTAAAATTTTTAAAAGGTTTAATAAAAAATAACAACTAATTAATCAATAATTTATTCTTCTTTGTTGTTTACAACTTCTTCCCAACGTTCAACAAGATTTTAAATACCTCATTTGTAGAAATCAGTATTGAACAAAACTCTGAGCATAGCATTAGAAATAGATTGAAAGAGGTGGTAATCCGTTGTAAATCTGTTGGTGCCAAATTGGGAGAGTACAGTGGGTGTGGCAACACTTCTCAGCTATGTATTTGTTGAACAGAGTTCCATGTTAACCATTTGGTTCTGTTCAAGCAATTCATAATGGATAATGCCTTCCCAGTCCCATCATATGCACAACATTGTTTTAAACCAGCAGAGATTGTGGCTTGTTGATTTTTGTTGTAGTCGCTTAAAGTATAAGGAACCCATGCTATACACTTCTGAACCTTTCCCATTGAGTGAAGATGCTTCTCTATAGCAGTCTGGGAGCATTCCATTTTCTCTGCCAGTTCCCTTGTTGTTTGACAAGAATTTTCATGTAAAAGTTGGTTTAATCGCTCATCATCAAACTGAACTGGATGGCCAGAATGAGGTGTGTCTTTGAGGTCAAAATATCCATTTTTGAAATTAGCATACCAATCATGAGCGGTTCTTTCAGCTATGGCATCCTCTCTATACACAGCAAAAATGCGACGAGTAGCTTTTGTGGCCTTAGAACCTTGATTAAAAGCAAAAAGGAGGTGTTGAAAATGCTCATTTTTCTTAACTTGACATTCCATTTTAATGATCTGAAAATGAACAGAAATTAACCCATCATATGCACAACATTGTTTTAAACCAGCAGCAAATCACAAATTAAATCAAAAAAACTAAAATAGATTACAAAATGATTCCAAAATTTAAAAACACAATAGATTCCAAAATATAAAAAAATGCAGGAACTTAGTTGCCAATCCAATATAGCATCCTTAATAAGTTTCCTTAGACTGTCTCCTTGGCTCAAAACTGTCACTGGTGGTTTCTTAACTGGAAAACATTGGTGGAAAAATATCTCATGTAGATGTAACATGTGTAGAATTCTGTTGTTGCTACCTTTCAACCTGCCTGTTTAATGTTTCTGCTTCAGCTGCACTTTTTCAATATTTTTGACAGCATCTATGTCAATTGTTCTATATTGGAAACTGCCTTTTTGTCCTGTTTTTTACTCAGAGCATTTAAATATTCCATTTCTTCAATGGGGGACCTGAAATTTCAAAATGAATATATATGTTCAAAAACAGATGTAGCATACACGAGAAATATAAAGGAAAATATCACAATATTATTTATCAAATAATGGGAAGATTATCAGAAGTAAATTTAAATTTTGAAAATCAGGACATTAATTAGTCAAATTAAAGGAAAATAAGCCTAGAATTAACATTAACTTCTTGTGATGAAGACAAGTATAAATATTACCCTATTTTAATAAAATTGTAAAGTAGATTTGAAATAAGAAAGATAGGAAAAAACAGTAATACTTACCTAAAAATGCAAATATAGTTTCTTCCACAGAAATAAACAAACACATTTTAAATAAATGCCAGTCACTTTGAAAATACAAAATTACGTAGATTAAACAAAATGTTTACTGTTTCAAATAATCAAGTCTGTTGTGTAAAAATCCAAAAGAAGTAATTGATTTCACAGTGACAAATAACCAGTGGTCGAGGGCAAATGTTTAATATGGTGGGAATAATACCAATCAAAAGAAAGTTTCAGGACAAGATTCATAAACAAAATATACTTTAGTGAGTCCTAATAAAAATAAAATATATAAACAAAAAAATAAAAGGAATTTAAATTAACGTGAAACATTTGTGCTTTCCTTTAAAACCCTTATTGCTTGCTTTCTCTCTCTATATATAAATGTCTCTTTCTATGTTTCTCTCACTTTATGAAAAGGTAACCCTCAAATAAGAAGAAAAGACTGAACCTGGCCAAAAATAATGGATGTATGTAGGATTAGAGCCTATTTATTTGTGACGGAAATAGATAAAAAATCATGGAGGCTCCATGCATAACTTCCATTAAAAAATAAATGAAAAAGAAAGGAATGCTGGAAAATAAAACAATTTGGCCAATGAAAAATATTGACACAAAAAGGTTTTTGATGTTTGTGCCAGGTTTTTGATGTTTGTGCCTATTGAAAAGTATAAAACCTGACACCTAGGTTGGAGCAAAAGAATGCTGCCATGCATGACATATAATGAAGCAGTCAAGAGGTCATCAGCTACTGACATTTCTGCCATTACAGAGCTGAAAAGATCACAGCAGATTGACAATGAACTAATTTCTGAGATTACTATTACTCTTACCATGGTCTTACTTCAAACTACCAAAACGGACATTTCTCCAGACTGCTACTAATATCTGCTTTATTAACAAACTTTTTGCTATGCTGAATACCAAAGGACTCACTCATCACTGGAAAAATAAAAATAAAAAAAGTGATTTATTTTAAACCCTTAAGTCAGTTCGTTTTATTACTAAAGTTTCCGATAAAATAATTATCCAACCACATATTCACAATGGCAACATTGTTATGTGAAGTCATATGCCACAATACTAACTACTCTGTTGATTAAAACAAAGACATTTCTTTTATTTTAATGAGGTTTTATGGTGTTTTCTTTTTTTTATTTTTGAGAATTAGTTTAATTTTTTTTCCACTGAAAAATAATAAAATCTAAATTCCACATGAGAAAAATGGAAATCGGTTTTCATTGCTGGCCACAACCTAAATACATTTATTTAATCTCCATTTTGTCTTTGTAAACTGAATATTTTTATTTTATATTATTCATAATTCTGATTTATTTTTCTTTGATTTATTCCAAACAAGGTAAATGTTGCAATTGGAAAACATTTTAAATGATATTTACACATTTGTTTTCCATAAAGGTACAGAATTTTTTGACAGCATTAAATTCTTCACTGATCACCAAGATGAAATTCTGATACCCCCATTTTTTAAACTAAACTTAATCTTTAAACTCGTTTCCTCAAAAATCAATAGAGTTGGAAAAATATTTATTATGTCAAATCCCAGCTTTCAAATTCAGTGCAATACATGGTTGCAAAATCGATCTGTCCTAGTCTGCAGGTATGGTTGTAGTAGAATGTCCGTTACTCTATACAGTAATGATAGCATATATGTTATGTTTAAAGAGTGAATACTTTAACTTCTATGAGACAAATATACAATAATCATTTATATAGCATGTGCTTTCAGGATTTGGGCACTTGTGGCTTTCCACAACTTCCAATTCTTCTAAGTAACCTTTGCCTCTTTACCATGCTTCTTTGTCCTTGTTGTGCCATCTATACATTCAAACTCATTAAATAGATTACTTAATGTTTCCCTGCTACTGTTTCTCTTGCCTTTATTGTCTAACATTCCTTATCATATAGGAGATTAGTTATTATGTAAGAGTTCAGTATCTTTCCTTTTGTTTCTAATGATATATTCATATCTCTTATGTTGCTTTGGTTCTGAAAAACATATTGATTTTGCTATTCTTCTACACCTTTGGATTTCTGTTGCATTATCGTATTTTACTACACTGCCTAGCAAATTACATTTCTAAACCCGCTTGATTTTGATGTCTCTCCAATATGTAGTTCTCACTTTTAACTGCCTCTTGTTGATGATTATGCATTCTATTTTCATACAGTTAATGCTTAGTCTTTTCTTCTTGTTCTCTTTTACTAATTTATCTAAGATTTCTTTCAGTTTTCTTTCTGAGTTTGCCATGAATACTGGATCACCAACATATAAGAATGTCTGCTAAATATAAATCTTTGTAGGTCTTTTAGTTTTCTTCAGATCAACTTATTTTATACAATGATAATGAATTGAAAACCAAAATATTTAAAGAGATTCTGTTGAAAATAGTTTAGCAACATTCAAGGAAGAAATAAACCCATACCAGTTTCAGCAATGCTTATTAAACATATTTAAATTGCCTGCCATGGAGTAATGGTTAACAAACTGATCTTGTTGGCTATAGTAAGTTCAGATATCACTGGGGGCTTCACTATTGTCATCCTGTATCACTCATAGGTAAATTTAGTAAACCTCCAGTGTATCTCTTAGAGAGTACTGGTTAAAAAGCTGAACTTGTTAGCCATTGTAAGTTGAAATTTTTCTAAAAATGGTGAGGAAGAAAGTTGGAGGCAAGATGTTTTCCAAGTAGGGAAATCCTTGTTACATTCTTCCTAAAAGCAGATCTTCTTCAGTTACAACAGATACACTGATGGATGAATCACCCAGTAATGCATGGGCCAGAGACTGCAACACGACATAACCCTGAAACACAGCCAGCAATGTGTGCCCATTAATAACTCCAATAACAGTCAATCGTGCTGTTTAAAAAGAAAATTACATGGGGGATCTTGCATGTTGCAAGTGCCAAAATTGCTTTTACTACCACCTACCTTGTGCTCAAGCACAGCTACAAAGGCCACAGAACAAATTGAAGTAATACAAATAAACCAACTTCATGAAATGGTTTTTTGGTTGGGATGAGAATGTGATGACTCAGTCCATATCATTAACAAACACCATCAACTCTTCGATTTCCAATGTCCACACTTACACCAATCTCCATTCACATAAATAGACATCATTATCAGTGACTTCACTTTCTCCAGTGTAGACATGCTAAATTCAAGTATGTTGCAAGAGGTGCATCCTATCTCCCACCTACCTGAGCAAACAAGGAAACACATGCAGACATCAAACACGCATATAAATGGAATCTGTGGCAATATTTCCATCATTAAACGAAATAATCAGTGATATCACCATGAGCGATGCCAGCTCACCCACATTTCAGACCATGAATATACTGGTCTCTAATGCCACTATATTAATCTGTGCCAGCCAGAACATTATATGTCATGACATACTGACATTATACACTATAAACAAGTGAGATGTTACAGTTCATTTCTGCTGAGCATTGCCATTGGGTGATGTAACTCATACAATACCTCTGATCTTGGTCACTAACCCAGAAATGAGTCATACCTGCTTATGGAGTCCAGACCGTCACAAATTGGCCTATGGTGAAACCCCAGATCAATATCTAGTTCTTAGAGTAAAAAATGGACTGGTTCAGGGAATACATAAGCATAGTCCTCCTTCCTCACAACCAACTGCAAAGTCTCAGCAGCCCTCCTCATCAACTATGCCAATATCATCGGTATTGAGGACGCTCAAAGACAATTTATTAAGCTGGTGCACATATCCACTAATGGCCAGTCCTGCAGCCAAAAGCAACAGCCGATTGTACAGGCACTGGAAGCTGATGTTGACATTGAATTCAACTAATGGCCACTGAAGGAATCCTCACACTGTACTAACCGAAAAGGCTTCAACAGCCCAAAAGAAAAATGGACAAATCCATATAGTTGCCAATTTCAAGAGGACTCTCAACAAGGTACCCACAGAATTAGACCTGTATCTGATGCCAACAATTGAGGGAAACAAATACTTTTTATCCCTCAATCTCCACAGCAGATACTGACAAATCGCCATCGATGAAAGGAACCGCTACAAAACTGCATTCACCTGGAAGGGTTGATGTTATTTTTCTCGATGTATAGGTGACACTTTGACCACCATCACTTCATGGGAAAATATCTCATCATACATTGACAACAACCTCATCCAAACCCAAACTTTTCATGACCACACTGAAACAGCTGTTCATTGCTCTTCAAAAATTCAGACTAAAATTCAACCATGAAATTTGCACCTTTCTTGCATCAGAAGCTAAATTTCTCAGCCTTATCATTGACAGTTGACCCAGAAAACATTCATGCTATTGTCGAGATGAAGCCATCCACTACAAGAAAGGAGCTGAAAAATCTTATAGTACATCTTGTCTGGAGATACCAATTTCTGGAGACTTGCCTTTATGAAAGAATCAAGATAGTTACATTCTTCCACTTGATGGTCCCTTTACATGAACTCAACAGGGCCAAAAAGCCATTTGTTTGGACAGAAAAGGCTAACAAGGCTTCTGAAATAGTTAAGAGATGCTTATCACCACCACCATCACATTTCCAGATTTTGCTCAACCTTTCACATGCACCACGGATGCTAGTGATATCATGTGTGGTGCCATCCTTATGTAGGAAACTGACAACAGATGGAAAAGATCGTAACCACCACTCTCCACACATTCAGCCCAACAGAACAGAACTGGTCTACTACCAAATATGAAAAATTTGCAATAAAATTGCCCATATCCAAATTTAACTACTTTCTGTGCAGCTGCCAATTCATTATTTTCAATGACCAGCATTCAATGACATACCTTGACCAGTGTGAATTCAATAGCATGAAAATTTGATGATGCCAGGAAGAAATATCTAGCTATAAATTTGTCCTAGAATATATGGAGGGTGACTTGAACTTTTAGTCCAACATGCTCAGCAGAGGGCATATGGCCTAAAGAGCAACATACCAGTCAATCTGACTGCAGCAGGCAAAACATTCAAACTCCAGGACTCTGATCTTCATATCTACATCCCATTGTGGTGTCTTGGAGAAATTAGAGATGTACAATTACTTCCCCATGTCACACACACACATAACAAAACCTCAAACTTCACAGACAAGCCACCAATGCATTCTTTGCTTTTCATGCCACCTCAACCATCTCTGCAGAGGAGATATCTGACCACATTAACATCACAGCTGAAGAAGCTTCCAATGATAGGCTGTCAAGGATCATCAAAACCCTACAAGTGGTAGACACAGGCAAAGCATCTACACTCTCACTGTCATGATTGATCTCAGTGATCACCAGGCAGTGATCTATTCAAAAAGCACCTAGAGCAGTTCCATCTAGAACTAGGAGCATGATTGTGAAAGACTCCAAAAATATGCTTAAATTCATCATACTGTACAAGCCCCAAGCCAAATACCTCCACCAAGCCCATGATTGCATCAAACACACTGGCATCACTCGGATGTGTACCCACTTATCCAACTATTGGTGGGAGTTCAAAAATCATGACATTATGGCATACATTGAATCCTGCAATACCTGTGAAGGATGCAAGGAGAATTATAGCAAATGTTCAAACTAGCCCAGCAGACAGGCATTCAAACGAAGCAAAAGACTTTTTGAGGTCATATACACAGACTTTATGATGCTCCTCTCAAAGGGCAAACATCTTAATAATTTGGGACAGCTTTAGGTGACATTTTACAGCCATTCCCAGAGATGGTGCGATTGACATGGCTCATGAACTCTACCAGTCTTTCCTCTGCCACCAAAAGATATCCTGTATCATGGCTTCCGACTGTGGCACCCACTTCAAAAGTGAAACATGTAAGAATTTCTGCAAGATGACATCAGTTACACAGCACCTTCACTGCCCTTGGTGTCCACAAATTTCCAACAACATCGAACGACAACATTTCACACTAAAGAATGCACTCTCTATATCCTCTGAGAGAACAGGAACTGTGAATGGACTGACATCCTCGAATCTGTTGTGTCACTTATGAATGCCACTACAAACAGCACAACTGGCATCTCACTGCATTACATCATCCCTTGTCAGCAACCCAACATGGAACATTACCAGTGATGACCCCAGTCCTTATAGCAGGCTGATAAATGAATTGCTGTGACAAGTTCACCAACATGATGCCCTAGCAATCAATGAGGCCAACCACAAAATGAATAAACAACTGAACCGTCTCATCTACAAAGATCTGATACAGGTCTGAGAAAAAGCCTTACTCCACAGGTCTCAATCAGCCACAGCCCACATCTGCTTTGGACAGGTAGTTACCAAGTCATCAAAACGAATGACAAACATGACAAAACTAGTTGGGTCCACCGCACTCACATACGTCACCTTGTACCTTGGCCTGACCAGCTTAATCATACAAATTTGCCCCCTTCCTTCGCAGACTCTCCAAGTGATGCTGGACTCAGCACCTCATCCTTCATCTGACTACTGTGTAAACAATGAAGACTACCGATCTAACAATTTCAGAGAGTCATCAGTCCTCATATTCCAAAAAAAGAAATCCCAAAAGACAAACACGTGGTCAGCTACCAAGACATTTTAAAAATTTCCTTATGCACTAAAAAACCATGACATCACCATATGTACAACACACCAACCCATCCACAAACCAGAATAATGTCTAGGGGGAGCTGTTACATTCTTCCTAAATTCCGATCTAATGATTTGCGCTAAACTGATTTCTATCACTGACTGGATCTGAACACTCAAAACTGAATTAAAAAAAAATGTCATCTGCATAAGGCTCTACACATATCTTCTGTTTACTCACGCACTCAAAGAAAAAAAAGTAAGCAATACAATCCAAAATTTCCACCCGATAGTGCCCACTCCCACGTAAAGAAACAAAATAAAAACTGGAGCTTATTTGAGTCTATAAAAGAACATAAAAGTCCCATAAACGGGACATTTGGCAGTTGGACAGCATCTTGACCCAAGTTCAAACACTTTGTGGAAAAGTGACCTCCCATCTCTAAAAACATCAGACTTGATTCTCTCTCTAAACACTGTCGCCCCAGTAAGTCAAAACATATCCTCCTTCTCCTTCCGTACATCCTCTGAAGAGGGCATTTTACAACTCCACTTTTCTTTTTCTTCCATACAAGAGACATCTACCCTGATTTTTTTTTTTTATTTGTTGTATTTTATATTAATGTAATTGTTTATTTCTTTAAATTTTCATTGTTTCTTCTTTGTTCTGCCACCATATGCTTAGTAACACAAAACACACTTTCATATCTTAACAGCCTTCTTTAGTAGAAAATCAGTATTTAAAATTTTGCCCTCTACCTGGGTTCAAATGCCAACCTCTAGCATTGGTAAGAAATCAGTATTTCTACTATAAATTCAATATTCTGGCCTGACTACAGTAAGTATCAAGAATGTCTGTCATAGAATACTGGTTATTAAAATGGTTTTTACTAATCATTGAAAATCAGTTATGTTCTTAGAGGTTTCCTCACTATTTTGTTTTAGATCAAATCAACTATATTTATAACTGTAAGTTTTAATATACCTGTTTTTTTTTTTTGCTAGAATATATAGAAAGAATGTTGCAACTATATCACTAATTACAACTGACATTGTTTCCTAGCAGGTCCCTGTCATGTTGTAAACCATCTTATAACATGCGAGTGAAATACCCATGGATTTACTCCAAGTTGTAAAGGATAGTTGCATTAAATTTGTCTTAACCCAACAAGCACAATGCTATTTCTCTCACTGTTTTATTTTTCTCTCTCTCACTTGCTAAGTTGTTTTATTAATTACAATCATGTTTTTTATTGCTATTTCAGTGGTCTTAAAAATGGCTGCAAATTCCATGTTCTTATTTATATTTCTAGAAGACAAACAGGATTAAGGATGCTGGGAGTTTTTCTTTTTCATATTTCATTACAGCTTTACTTTAGAATAAAATAAATTACTTTTCGCAGAAATAGTTTATTCATTATCATTGTTAAATTGAAGAATTTCCTTGTATGTAAACATTAATATTGAATTAAATTCAAGCATTGCTAATTTGAAATACATGTAGGGAGCCTTGAAGATTACTGTCTTTTGTCTTTATATCTGATTGTTCGAAATCAATCTTTGAGATGTAAATAATAAATGGTAACAAGAAACTTACATGTGCACTGAAAAAAGTTTTAGCAAAGAATAATTTTAAGTTGTTTCTATTTTAGTTTCTTTGCGAATGAATTATTTCTAAGCAAAAACGAAGTTTTAATACCAGTATTTAAAAAAATCCAATCTTGCTTTGCTTTATCTCATTTTATTTTCTCCATAAAAAAATCTTTTTATGCAGAGACTGAATATATGTGTCCTGAATGGCAAGAAAAATAAAAAATTCTATTACTTTCCAGAGAAACAAAAGTATAGCAGGCATCCACAAATGGAACCAAATGAAAACAATTTATTTAGCCAGGACTTGAACCAAGGAAACTCATGTGCAAAAAAAAAAAATAAAAAAAAAAAAGAGAAAATGACCATCAATTGAAGTCAGCAGCAGTGAAGAGAAAAAATAAAGGACCCAACATTCTGTTCATTGCTTCTTATATTCATTCTTTCCAACCTCTCCAATCTCCCCTCACTTCTTTCCCAGCCTCTCACCACATTCACTAATCACATTACAATGCTATATTGTTTTTCATTGAAATTATTTTCACTAAAACAATCTCAGCAAAGCTGTAAATCTGTTAAACCAACTAATGTACATTTTCTTGATACATTAGTTTTGTTTTCATAATACATTTTGTCATCATCAGTCAAAAGTTTCCTTTTGTTTAAAGTCCTGTAACCCATGAGAGTCATTGGAACATTGCATATACTGCAGCTGTAAGGAACAGGGTGTGTATCTAGAGGGTCTGAATTTAGAGTTTTCCTTCTCTTAGCTGGCTTGTCACCCAAGCCAACAGATCTCTATCTACCCTGCTGTTGATTCATACTTTTTCTTAGGACATTAATGCAAAATGGATAAAACATTCAATCAGAATTTGAACTTGGTATAGGCACAGTGGAGTAATGGATAGTGGCTCAGATTGAGGAATCAGAGAGCTGATTTCGAATTCCTGTCAAATCCATTACATTCACTTATGTGCTAATACCCTTGGGAAAGGTATGAATTTTATTCTCCCCCCCAGCTATGGGTAAATAACAGGACAGACTGGGTTCTATAGCCTTGGATGGCAACTGGTCTACCGCAGAAAAAAATGGCAACCTACTGCAGGAAAAAAACTGTATCAAAACATACATGATTGCCTAAGTGTGTATCACACATGGCACATAACTGTCTGATACTAATTTCAGTTTCCCCCAACCATTAACCACTAGACATTCTTAGGTTACTACTGATTTAATGTTACTTGCAATCATTTTAAATTATTGTTTCTTATGTAACACTAAATATAAATTCCTAGTAATGTTTGGGTAGACATCCCTGTATTTAAATGGTTTAACATACCTGACTTGAAGGCAGTTTCTAAGATTAAACAGGGAATACAAGTTCAATTGATGCCAAGAGGCACAATTTTCTTTTTTTTTTTTTTTTTTTAATGATAAAAATTTTGATGCTGGTAGATATTGTGTGTGTGTGTTTGTATTTTTCTGCCTTTTCTTTACCTAGAGCTGCTTACTCAAACATGTGAAGCCTATTAAATATAAAATTGTCATATTTTTTTTTAAAAATTCATTAAATGCATAAAATATGTTTAATAGACTTAGGTATTGATCAAGATATACAAAAATATAGCAGGAACAAAATGCAGCCTATCACCACTGTTAACAGTACCAGCTGCCACTGGTCAAAGAGATGTTGTCTAGTGGGCTTTCTCTGTGAAAAGAAAGAAAATGGCTGCCCAGCCAGAACAGTGAGTGCAAACCCCGGGAAATCTGTGTACCAACAAATATCGACCAACTCCCCTACAGATTAGCTGGGACAGTGTTATATAAACAATTTGTTTTGTTAGCCAACCACTAATGTTTCAGGGTCAATAAAATGGGCACATTTTTGGGGGAGCAGTAGGCCATGCTGAGTATATGATATGATTTGCTGTGTGATATTAGTCATATCTTAGTCATGTATTTCTGTTTGCGTTAAAGCAGGAGTGTTACCCAGCATCACCTGGAGCATAATGAAATTACTGTAGAGGATGTGAGTTGGTTGCACAAAGAGAAAGATGCACAGTGCATAAATTTAGCAGAGATTTGTGGCCATAATAAAAGGTATCAATATGACATTGCACATCTTTATCAACTCTGCTTGTATATACAAAGGCATAACAGATACCCTGACAGGAAATGCCAGGATATGTACTAAGGCAGCAAGGGAAATGCTTATCAGACAATGACTCAGCACACTCACAAAGTTGATAGAAGAGTATGGATGTAACCACAGTGGGGTCTGGCCATAACTTAGCAGATGGTCTGATGAGAGTTTTGCAGTGATGGCTTGACAGCTGATCCCCAAAACCATGTTTGTGCTGCATCAACAGACAAGTCCAACTCTGGCCAAATAATGTCCAGCCATAGATGAAGTGGATATCTTGACATAAAGCAGGCATTTTACTTTGTCAGGAAAGTAGATTCTATGGTCTTTAAGGTGTCAGTAAAGGCAGTGGTAAAGGTGTCGGTCAATTGACTTTTGCCACCATTGACTGCAAAATGAATTGGACATGAGTGACACAGGGTGCTGAATGGGGATTGACATAACCCACTACAAAGGCAGAAACTACTTATTGCTCATTAACTGCAGGCTGACATGGTTTGCTATCTTGCATCACCTCAAGACAGCAAAATGCAGTATCATCGACCACTTAGAGACCTATTCTGTGAGTGCAGCCCACAGAGATACTCATTGACAAAGGTATGAATTTTGCAGTATACCCTTCTGGGATTTCCTAAATGAATGGAGAGTCTGTCTCTGGTTCCACTCGATACATGTCCCGTCAGGGAATGTCATCATGGAGCAATGCCATCAAAGCATGAAACGAATTGCTGCAAGAAAATTGTATTCCATAATGGAGGCAGTTTATTGATACATCACCTCAAAAAATGTGTCACCACTGACTACTCCTGCCAACATGATCTATTGGTATCAAGTTCAGTTGAAATAATCAATGCAATACATCTAGCCGAGCCTGAACAACAGCACATTGCTTACAAATTGGGAGATCATGGATGGAGGTCTCAAATGGACAGTGCACTTCCCCATAGTGTTATTGGCATAACTAGCATACAGAACATCCTCATTGATGGAATGTCTGCACCCTTTATATGTTCAAATGACAGTGGCTCCTCCTCCAAGAGTGCACAGAGGATCAGTGTTAGTGCTGCACCAATGATCACCCTGAAGCAAGCAGCTTGAGTCCTGATATAAATGCAAATGAAATGCATACTGAGCTGCCAACCATCACTCAACTGTGCCTGCCCGGTTGATTAATGAGACAATGTCTAGTGTGCTTTCTCTATAAAAAGAATGAAAATGGCTGCCTAACCAGAATAAAGCTGGTGTGAACCGCAGGACATCTGGGTATGAATAAATTGTAAGGACAGGGAGCTGAGCAGTGTTAGTTATGCAAATGATTTGTTTTTCTAGCCAATGCCTAATGTTTTAGGCTTAATAAAAACAAACACATTTTTTGAGGAATAGCAGTAGGCTCTGCTGGGTGTATGATGTAATTGTTTTGTGATACTGAAGATTTTTATCTGTGTTATAGTTGAAGTATTACCCAGCATCACCTGAAATTCATTCATCCCTGCTTGTGTTTCTGGTGTCTTGACTACGTTCATTCCTTATGTGTGGTGTTCCTGTGTGGAAATCCTATTCATGCTTAGCTTGTTTTAATCTTTTCATGTTTTATTTTCTGGTGCTGCTAATTTTCTTTTTAATCCTGAGCTGTGATACAGCTATTCATTACAGATACCCAACCAAAAATTAGAAAAACCATCAAGCTATTTTGGCACCAAGAGAATAGAAAACAGACTTTGACATCAGGCTCATTCCAGAATTCACTGGAGCACCTACTGGTCTCCCAATAGTTGAATTACTCAAAAATGTGGAGTTTGTTTGTGAGCTGTTTGATGTTCAAGAAGTAGGGTATGTGATCCCTTTATGGTTGAGAGGTGGAGACCTTGTAGTATATAGGTAGCTGAGCAAAGAACAAATATCTGATGTAGAGCAAGTTCAGCAAGCTCTGGTAACTCTTTTGCAATAAATTCTTTTGTGGCTTTTGAAAGCTTCATGATGTGGTGACTGCTACTTGGTGGTACACTGGATATGTTCCTGGCTGAACTTCAAAGACTTGACCTGTTTGTTAGAGAGGCACTCCTTGAAAAATGGATGACATGCGCCTTTGTGACAAGATTGACAAGTCATGTAAGGTAGCACCTCTGGGTATTGTTGAGAATGGATGATTTGACCTTTGGTTAACTTCTAACATTAGGAGTATCACTTGAAATTTTTTCATCCTTGCTTGCGTTTCTGGTGTTTTGATTATGTTTGTTCCTTACGCATAATGTTCCTGTGTGGAAGTTCTGTTTGTGCACTGCTCATCTTAATCCCGTAGCTAGCTTTTTTTGTATTTTGCTCCACTGCTGCTAATTTTTCTGTTCCACCTGAGCAGTGAAATAACTATTCATTGTAGATACCCAACCAATAAGAAGAAAAACCATGAAAAAGACAATGGGTATCCATATTAGGTGCACAGACTACACTGATCGTATAGAGTCATGTCAATCTTTACAGAAATAATCCTATCATTTTTTTTATATGTACTATGTCAGTGAGTTGCATAAATATTAATTTTTTTTCTGAAAAGAATTTCAGTTAAAGTGATAATTATTTGAAGTGAATAAATTTCATGTAAAGTAAGCTTTATAATTTGAATTGTGTTCTCCTTTTGCAAAACTAAACATTAGATTTGTGAAAAGAATATAATGAAAAATAGTTTAGTAAACATAGGAATGAATTAGAACACCATATTCTGAAGGGGAAGCCACATACCAAATTATAATGATGAAGCAATCAATGCAGATTAGCAAATAAAATTGTGTAGAAAGATATGTGGAATGAATTTCTTAGAGTATTCTTTGATGAGAATTTTATTTTGGAGTCAAACTTTTTTTTCTTTTACACTGACTGTTTTTCATAGTCATGACTTTTGTCAGACATCATGCAATTGTTTGTATGTTTCTAATCTTCTGGAATATAAAATCAGCTTTTAAAGGTGGGAACTTGGCAGTATTTTTTTTGTTTAGTGATATGTAAGCAATAATTCAATGACTTGTTATAATATTTAAGATGTAGGTTAATGCTTTTTCTAAAAGTTTTACTATGGAATAGTGAAACATTAAAAATGGTCTGACTATTTGATAGATATTCATAATGAAGACTTCAGAAATGTCAAATTACCTTGAAAGTATTTTTTCCATTTGTAATGTTTGAAATACAGTCCAGATGCTTAAATTATGTGTAGGTTTTTTTCAATGTTCATCCTGCAAAGTTTAAGTGATATATCTGACCTTCTGTTAGCTTTTGCTTTTCTTCTCATCAAAATAAATAATGAAAATACAACTAAAAATAATAATACTAATAAAAAGTTAATGAATTTAAAAAAAAAAAAAAAATGGAAAATTCATTCTGTAAGCAACCAGTCTAGAATTCCTAAAATTTATGGTACTTGCATGCTATAAATTTCTACTTAGAATTATGAAATGAACCATAAACTTAACGGTTACTAGTTTTCTGCTCTGAGCAGTGAGTGTTCATGTTACCCAATGACATTCCTACTATTAAGAATGAGGATCATGTTAAGTTCCTTGATAGGTTTTTAGCATTATATTTTCATATTTTTTCCTCTCTAAACCTTCCCCCCAATCTCTTTGTCTATATTTCATCATTTCATGTTTTCTTCATTCTCTCTCTCTCTCTCTCTTTCATTCACCAGAAGCAAACTGATGTACTGAAATTTCATCTCTTTATTCCTGTTTGGTGATGTAAGCTGCCATGTTTTGTATGTGTGATGCTGATTGGTGGCTGATATAGTTGCATTCAAACTCAAGTAAAATCCAGGATTTTGATTTGTGCTTTTTGGTATACTTACAATATGTGCAAGAAAACGGGGTGGGGGGGAAAAAACAACTTCTTGCAACACAAAAACTAAATGAAATGAATACCTTCTCTTCCGAACGAACACTTTACGACAACAAACAAGCAAAACGGCACCCAAGGATGCTGCCAATGGACGACTGACCACAATGGCTTTTGTTGCCCAAGAAAAGACGCCAAATGACTTGTAGTCCTCGGTCAAGTCCATTATGGTACTGCAAGGTGTGCCCCGGGACAAAACATACACGCAGTTCGAGGACGCTTCCGCGCATGCTCGTTACACTCCTCCTTGATCTCGAGATCACACAAATGGCAATGTGGGGCAGGCTGTTTCTGCCTGGTGCTCTGTCTCAGTGGTATGGTCTCAAGCGCTTACTCAGTGGTGCTCTCTTCAGACGTCTCACTGAGCTCATCACGCATAGGTTCAACAGGCGTGCTACTCTCTGAGGTGTGCTCTTCCTGTGATTTTCTATATACCATCAAGGCTTCATCATAATAAGAAGAACCAACATGGTTGCTGACGGAATAATCCTTCCCGCATGCTGGACGAACATCTTTTATGTAGCGCGGTATTCCATCAACAGAGACAGAGTGTGGACTATTAATTTGTGTCACCGTACCCTTGTTGAACTGTGTCATACACCTTCTGTATAAGGATTGGCAACTGTGCAGCCACTGCGGCCTGCTCCGTAGAACCATTGCACTTCTTCAAAATAGCGCCAGCACATGTGAAAAATCCAGGTCTTCCATCTGGGATGACGCTCTTAAAAGCTCCACTGCATGCTCAGGCAATCCAGCAACGAATGCACACTGCAAACACTTTTCTGATACACCACCAAACAGAACCGCGAGTCTGCGCAGTTCTGCCAAAAAGACGTCAACCGTCTCCCCTGGATGAAGGCGACATGCTGCAAACTGCTTCCACACGGAGAAGGGATCTAAGGCGAAAGCTGTGTATAATGCTTTCTTAACGCAATTGAAGTCTGCGCGCTTCTCCTCACTCAATTGCTGGTACACAGCATATGCGCCACCTGCCAAACGCATTGGAATAACACACTCGATTCGCTTCACACCGCTCAACTGACATATTAGTTCCGCCTTCTCCAACCATTCCACTACCGACTGTCCAGAATCGCTTCCGTCGAACAGTGGTATCAGCTTCGGATCGAAGGCCATAATGCCGAAATAGCTTGTGCGAGAAAATGGGAATAAAAAAAAACAATTTCTTGTGACACAAAAACGAATGCCTTCTTGCGAACCTGAAATGAACGCCTTCTCTTCCGAACGAACACTTTATGACAGCAAACGAGTAAAACGGCACCCAAGACTGCTGCCAACAGACGACTGACTGCAACGGCTTTTGTCGCCTACGAAAAGACACCAAACGACTCGTGTGTCTTCTTCTTGTAGTCTTTGGTCAGGTCCATTATGGTACTCCAAGGTGTGCCCGGCGACAACACACAGGTTCGAGGACGCTTCCGCACATGCTCGTTGCACAATATATATGCAATACTACATCTTTTCTTTTGACCTGAAGCTTGCTTCAACAACAGACAATACCTAGTAGATCTATGCTACCATGTCCCCCACTTGTTAGTTGCCTCTGTAACTCACATAGTAGTTTATTCAACATGTATTGAAGTTCCTTTTCAAGGACTCCTTGTATCTATTCTGTGGAGCCTTGAGAAAAAAATTACTCCCCCAAACATAAAGATCTTTACATTAAGATAGTCTGCCATCCTTGAAACATTGAAAAAATACAAAAATGTTACACAGACACATTACTGTTGTGTAATTTTGTTTCGAAGTTTTGAAAATCACTGTTCAAGTATTTGTTTCTTCTATGTTGAGTGAATTCCTATAGAGATCTGTTTGGAAGGAAAATGTATCAAGTTGTGGTTGAACAGGACAGTAATGGAAGGAAGTCAGACAACTATATTGTAAACAAAGAAAGTCTAATCCATCTTGAACATTTATTAATCTACCATTCATCTATGCACTAAATAATGCTGCCATATCTGGACTGGTGCTCATGCTACTCATTTCAATGTTCTTGACAAAATCCAAAGAAAGATCTGTAATGTAATAAATCCTGACAAGCATCTCAACTTCAGTCACTTTTTCACCAATGTGGCATGGCTTCTCTCTGTCTTTTCTATAAATATTTTCATGGCAACTGCTCTGGTGCCTGGACTACATGAGTTTAAGTGTGTTACTAGATTGGCATCGAGATCCTACCCTCTTACTGTTAAATGCAACTGCCAATTGTATTACAACAGTCTCTTTTCTCACACTTCAGGCTTGTGGGATTCTCTTCTGTTTACTTGCTTCTCTGATAAATATAATCTTTAACAATTTAAATGCAACATCAATTGCCATCTTTTATTTTCTTGAATCCTGTTCATCTTCTGTCCTTTCCTCAATCCTCCCTATATGCAGTCTTTTCTCTCACTTTCACTCTCCATAACCCCTGCGTACTAGTGACATTCAAGCCTTGCTTTGGGTGAAATGATTAAAAAAAATCTTGACAGCTGATGTTCATTGATGTTACATTGATTTTTTGGAAATTGTTTTGTTTCAGTGTTTAAATAGTAATCTGCTGTGTCAGCGGATTATTTTACTTACAGCTTTGATATAACCTGTGATATCACAGTTAGGATTTAGTGAACAAATTTGTTAAAACTTTCATTCACTCAAATGTCATGTAGTGATAAAGGCTTATAAATAAATATTAGTCGTTCAAAATGATTTGATCATTTAAAACTTTACTCTGTTCTACTATATGTTCCTTATACAAAAAGGTACTTTTAAAGGTGTGCTACAAGAGTGAGAAAACTACATTTTGGTTTCCATCACAGAAGGATTTGTTACCATTTACTCTTGGTAAGTGTTGGTCATGACATAAAAAAAGAAATTAAAAGTTGTTTACAGGACTATGAATGATAGCTGTGTCTGCTTGTTACCAAGTATGCCTGTTTGCTTGGGTAGCTACCCATTCCTGTTGCAGACACCTGCTCATGTAGGTCTGTGTGTGTTCAACATCCACAGAATCCAACTGTGGTTTATGCTGCAACTATGCTGAGTGGACTTCAATTACAGTTTCTGGGAAAGAGCACATAATCTTGCATGATCAATAGTTTGAACAAGGCCACTACACTCAAACCTTTCGTAACAATAACTTGTGACGTGATGCTAGCAGAACAATCAACAAACAGTTCTGTCAACTCAACTTCACTCATCTCGAGGCTAATAACATCAACAAGTTACTTTCCTGACAAATTAACCCAGCTTTCAAAGTTGGAAAGTGAATGCTCTAACCACTTGGCTATACACCCATGTAAATAAATGAATAAAAATTACTGTTGTTTGAGGGTCTGTTGAAAAGTTTTTGGCTTATCTATGCAATCTTTAGCTTTTGATGTTTAGTCAGATATTGAAGGTTTAAAATCTCTCAAGTGTGCAAATTGGGCTATAAAATTTGAAAGTAAATTATAACACAACAATCAAAATCTGTGTTGGACATTGTAAATCAGGAAGAACCAGATTCTCACTAATAATGCATTTTACTCACATTGGCATAATGATAGTGATTCATTATTAGATTATTGTAGAAATTATTTCAATCCAAAAAATCAAATTATTTTTCTTTTTCTGAAATGATTTGAAGGAAAGTCTTCGAGAGTAAGTAAGAATATTTGAATTCTTTCTTTTTTTTCTTTTTTAGAGTAAGATTCACCACTCGAGGTAAAGGGTTGTGATAAGGGTTAGTTTATATGGATAGGAAGGTGAAGATAATGATTGAATCTAGACTTGAACAAGTTAAGATTGTAGTGATTGGGGGAAGCATCCTCTAGGGAGTCTGTACCTTACAGAAGTGGTTTGCATGAAGAAGCTATATGAGTGGAACTTACTTCTCACTGATGGAATATGGATGGAATTTGTGTGGTTTGCTACTATGTAAATGGTATGACCTAGTGCTAGCCGTGAAAGTCAGGAGATGCAGTTTGTCCGAGCACTTTCCATGGTAGTAGTGATAGAGCAGTGCAAGGCTCGCCACATCCCCACCCTGGGGGAGAGAGGGGTTGAAGTGTGAAAAATAATTCTTCCACAATGACTCGCACACACTTTTGAACTCTTTGAAGAGTGGAAAATGAGATCTGGGTAGCTCTTGACCAAATATGGCAACAGTATTCCATTTTCGTCCTGATCTAGTTTTTATAAAGGTACAGGATAACATGAGGAGTCAGGTACTTACTGGAGCAGTACAGGGTGCCAATCATTGTGCCCAGGCTTCCTTGAAGAGGACATCTGTTTATTGTGACTGGTGATAGTTTGGGGTCTGATTGGCAGTGATGGAATTGGTTTTAGTCATTGAATGGAACCAGCCATTTTTTCCCCACTGGGAAGCTAGTATTAGATCATAAGATCAGGTCAGCTGCCAATCTCTGATTGTCAAGGCTTTTTAGAGGTGTGCCCATACATTGTCATACCATTGGCATAAATATTTACAAATGATTGGAGTATATCCTTATGTAGATCCTTTATGTAAGCCAAAAAGTGGGTTGGACCTAAAAGTGACCCCTGGGAGATGCTGGCATTGAGGACTAGGGTCTTGCGGCCTGGTTGTTAATAACTATTTCAGGGATATACCTGTTAGAAACTTCTGGAAAGTTGGAATGTAGAACCCTTACATTGGTGTAAGAGGTGGTATATAAATGGGGGCGTCTTCTTTTTTTTTTTTTTTTTTTTTTTTTTCTTTTGAGATTGGGTTTGCTAGTTTTGGTTCATTTTCAACTTGATTGCTGTCATGTTTGTTTTGGTTGGTTTGGTGGATGACTAGTAGGCAATGGAAACAGACACCTGTAAGAGATGCACACATGAATATACATGGGTTGACTCGTCCCATGATATTACTGTAACAGTACCCATCATCATGGCATCAAGACTGGAGACTATGGAGTATGATCAAGAAACCATTCACAAAATGGCAGTACAAAAAAATACAATATTATACACCTGCTGATAGAATGGCCTTCTTCGAAGTTACTCGACGGTTCGGATCCCTGACTATCAGGCAGATAATTCCAAAACCACCAAAAATGTTTACTTCCAGGACTCTTACTGAGAGAGCAAATGACCCAGCAAAGAATCAGGTGCAATGCTCCACTTGTATATCTCTCGTCCACCTAGAGGTCAGGGCAACAGAACTCTTCTTTGGTCAGAAACATTGAACCGGTCAGAGACCTGCGGTACGAAGAAGAACTTACTGATATGCAACAAAGACTAAAAGACCCATTGGAAGAAGTGGCAGTAATACAGGTTATTTGGGGGTGCAGGTGCATCACTTACCCCCATTTGAGTTATTATTATCAGTCATTAGTCTGAGGTCAAAACAGAAGGAAGTTCATTATTCTCTTTGAGAGAGAGAAAAAAATAAAAAAGTTTAGAATTAAACTGTAATTACTTCTGTCACAGACACAACAAGGAAATTGACAGTTGTTCAGAGAATTCATTGGAATCAGCTTTCCAAGTGGGTGGAGGAAAGATTTAGTATGGGCATACTAGTTATGAAGATTTCACTTAGTATAAGTCCCAAAATCCCCTTTTTGAAAAGCATACTTATTGGCACATGAGCCAATTTACCACTTTCATTAATTATAATGTGATCGACAACATTAAATAGATGTGCATGTAAACAGTACAGACAGATTATATATATATATATATATATATATATATATATATATATGTGTGTCTGTGTATGTATACATTTATGTGGGTGTATGTGTATATATTTGTATGTGTGTGTGTATATATATACATCTATTTGTATGTGTGTGTGTATATATATATACATCTATTTGTATGTGTGTGTATATATATACATTTATTTGTATGTGTGTGTGTGTATATATATATATATATATATACATCTATTTGTATGTGTGTGTGTTTGTATGTATATATATATATATATATATATATATATATCCATCTATTTGTATGTGCGTGTATATATATCCATCTATTTGTATGTGCGTGTGTATATATATATATATACATACATGTGTATGTATATATTTGTGCGTATGTATAGATGTGTGTGTGTGTGTGTGTATATATATATATATATATATATATATATATATATATATCGTTTTTATTTTTATTTTATTTTTTTCAGTTCTCAATTTTTAAGTAACATAGTAAAAAAACTGTTTTCTTGTCTATTTTTTCCTTACATTTGGGAAATTAAAAACAAAATGCAAATCACACTAAAAATATCATGAAAAATAAGGAACATCAGCCTACAATAATCGATCCAAAAACTGCAAACTTAGCTTGGCGGAAAAAATGTTTATTATTATTTTTATTTATTTTAATGGTTATTTTTTTTGGTGGGAGTAGTTTGTTAATTTGTTAATTTAGTTGGATGAAGTTATTTTACTTGCTTTTTCTTATTTATTTCTATTTTATATATTGTTTATTCATTTTGGTTTTTTGATTTTAAGTAATATAAATTTTTTTGAGATCTGAGTGTTTATATAGCAGTTTGTTATGGTTTGAAAAGGTAATTATAGCTGTTTTTTTGTCAAATTTTTGGATTGATTGTTGTAGTCTATTCTAATGGTTATTTTGGCAGGCATAATTTGTTAACTTGTTTATTATTTAATTAATTTATTTACTTGGATTGATTAGTTTTACTTGCATTTCCTTTTTTATTTTTATTTATTCTTTTTTTGTCTATTTTAATGATTATTAGTGGTTTGTTAATTTGTTTTTTATTTGCTTGGATTAATTTATTTTACTTGTTTTTTATTTTGTTTATTTTTACCTATTGTTTTCAGTTTTTGATTTTTAAGTAACATAGGAAAAATTTCTTTTCATGTCTACATTTTGAGATGAGTTCAGATCGTTTATTTAGTAGTTTGTTTTGGTTTGGGAATAGCTTTTTTTTCCTACAAGCAAAGTTTGGAGGTTTTGGATTGATTGTTTTAGGCAGATGTTCTTTTCCTTATTTTCCATGACATTTTTGGTATGATTTGCATTTTGTTTTTAAT
Organism: Acanthosepion lycidas; assembly: GCA_963932145.1. Lineage (NCBI taxonomy): Eukaryota > Metazoa > Mollusca > Cephalopoda > Sepiida > Sepiidae > Acanthosepion > Acanthosepion lycidas. The sequence goes on from OZ010574.1 coordinate 81,913,787, forward strand.
TTTCCAGATAAACTTAGGAGGCATTGTGGCATTCGTGTATTTACTATTTTAAAGATGTATTGTGTGTAAAGTTTCTTT
>OZ010574.1:81927732-82042732 GCA_963932145.1 Acanthosepion lycidas
AATTATAATGTAGGAGTAACAACAGCACTTCTAAAAAGATGTGTTTAATAAATATAGCGGCGTTTATAATACTGGTTTAAGTCCCTGTTGCAAAACCAATGTATAACTAACTCTCTTGTTTATTTGAGAATATTTCTAGAATTGGTAATCTGACAGCTGAAAAACTTTGTTAGGTGTACTAAGAATTCTTTTACGACTAGATGGTACCAACATATACTATCCTTTACCAACACTACTTGTAAAAATAGTATATCTCTTTCTTAATATTTTTGAAATTCAAAAAAGTTAATAAATCTCCTACAATAAAATGGAAGGTCTTAAAAGGAGCTAGAACCTGTAGATCTTTAAATGAACCTTGTTTTTTATGCTTACATGAGAAAATAGAAATTATCAAATTTATTAATAAAGTTTCCTTATTAAATCAAAGAAGTGAACTAACTGTAAATTGTAGGCATAGTTTACTGTTTAACATACAGAATGGTTAAACTTTGAATTTGTTAATACTTTTTCTTACAGTAATAATTGGTAGTTTTACTGCAGTGCACCTTGTATGGTTTACTATTCTGTTGTGTAAAATTCATTTAGATTTAATATAGCTCTGCATTGATGTCTACTATTATTAATATCTTATATTGATTAGTTTGTATTATTAACATCTTATATGGATGGTCTTTACATAATGGTTGCATATTAATTTACCAGTAAGAGTTTTGAATTTATGATACAGTTTTTTCTCACCAGTTTCTTAAAGAATCCTTTTAATTATCAACTACAAAATTCTATGTAGGAAGATCACCAAGCATATATAGCTAGATTATCTGTTTTCCCCTTAGCTTCCTGTGAAGTTGAATGTCATACTTCTCTATATTTTCCAAAATAATATAATCAGTCGCAAACAAAATTCTCTAGAATTTCTATCTAGACAACTTCATGTCATGTCCTATATGATTTTTTCAGTTGGTTTGGATTTTAGTGTAGGCATCAGATTTAATTGGTTAATCATGGTAAACTTGTAAGCCTCATTTTAATTTTTTTTTTTTCGTTTCTTTGTCTTCTGTTTCTCTTTCAAAAAAGAGAAAGCATTCTGCTTTTTTAAAATAATCATTCGCTCACTAGTAATTTACCATCACTTGAGGAGACATTGGTAGTGTTGGAACACGATTGCTGTTGTGTTGAGATTTTTAACATGTTGAGATTTTTAACATGTTTTTGTTTTAATCTTTAATAATAAATAATTATATATATATATATATATATATATATATATATATATATATATATAAACACACACATACATACATACCTCAAAGCAGGGCTTAAGACAGGAATCTTTTGTTAAAAATTTTCTAAAAGTTGCTCCTGTTTTTCTTTGGGTGATGCGTATTCCTTGAATTAGACACTGTTTGTGCAGGCAATATGCAAAATTTGTTTCTTAAATCAGTAACCTTTTACAGAATTCAAAGACCAAAAGATTTTTTTGAAAATGCAAGGTGATAAACCTTTTAGCAAGCATGAAAGTAAAATCTTTCTTCATCTAAGTTTTTATTCTTTTTAATTTGAAAATGTCTTTATTCAGATGAGTTTCTAATAGAAGTAATGAGATTAATTTGTAGTCAGTTGTATATACAGAATATATATCCAGATTAAACTCGAGAAAGATATTCATTTAAACCCAGATAAAACTGAAGTAAAAGATTATTCATGAGGAACTATGAATTAAATGTAAAAACTATTTGAAGTCATACTTCTGTCTTTGAGAGTTGTTGATATAATCGTTTCCCTTTCTTCAAAAGTTTATAGGATTTTTTTTTTTTTTTTTTCATTCTCTCTTTCTTCCTTACCAGTTATTTAAATTAGGCTCATATCCAAAGGGTGTCAACTCTGGTAACTTTTAGATTTCATTAAGTAAACTCTATTCCATCAACCTTCTGTATTCAAAGAATGCATAAATTAATAACAATTTATTAAGCATTAGCCTAATTCTTAATACACCAGATGAAAGGTTAAAGGTTAATTACCTTGCAGATTATGTTTTATACATAATTTGAAAGACTTGTAATTATGGAATTTGCTTTAGGAATGCTTCAATCTTTGACAGTATCCTCTTGCTGTCTTAGACTTATGCTTAGAAATTCACCAAAGACCTTCAGGTTTACTTCATTGGCTACATTTCCTCAAACCAAATTATAGCCACTAAAGAAATCAAGTCCAGACCCATTCCTGTGTATTCGTCATTGCCTGAATTAGAATCTAGTGTGTGAAAGAGAAAGCAAAGCAAAATTGATCAATTCAACAAATCAATAAAGAAATATATCAAAATTAAATATTTTAATCTTTGAAAACAGATAAAGCATTTTTTCTTTCACTAAGCAAAATTAAGTGTTCTTAGAAAACCAACAAAAGAAGAAAGTTATAAATTGGCAAAAATACTGGAAATTGGAAATATGAAGGGAAAAAAAGGCCAAATATTCATTGCAATAAAAAAACGTTTTCTATGAATGCAAAAAGGAAAAAGCATGAAATTTGTGGTTGTCAGAAACTTAATAAATTATGAAGCGATTTCCCTGGCGTATTTTTCATTCAGCAATGAAAAATAAAAGTTGATAAGAGAAAGCAAGAAGTTATGGTTTTAACAAATGGAATTTTCTCTCATGACTATTTGTGTCTCTCATACCAAATATGACTGCAACCAGGTGATTAATGGTCTACATCAGCTTTATGCTCTTTTCTGAACAAGTCAACAGAGTCGGGCAAATAATTTTGTTGTCCTACCATTGTCAGACCCAAGAGTTTCTATTTTTATTCAATAAAAGTATCAGTTCAAAACAGGTTAGATTTGTAACCCCCTATCTCCTGCACTGCCATTCTACTCCAAATTTGGCCACTCTGCTCTTTGGTTTTGAGGGAAAAAATGGTTTTATTGTGTGATAAAATTGCATTAAGTGTTTGAATGAATATATATATATATATATATATATATATATATATATATATATATATATATATATATATATATACACACATACATTCATTCATCAACATTTCTCATTCACACAGATACTCAACCTTAAGTTTTTTTTGTCTTAACAATTCACCCCTGAAGATGAGCTCAGATGAGATTGTAAGTACTTGGGAAAATAAAAGAAATGAAAAAACCAACAGTGTGTCCCTTAATCAATTTAATATTAAGAAGTTATTCAGAGAATTCAAGAAGATTAAGATAAAAGATGAAGATAAAACAAATTTTGTAATAATAACTTGTAACATTATGCTTGAAATAAATAAATAAATAAATAAATATATATATATATATATATATATATATATATATATATATACAAGGCTGGTTAATAAAATTTGAGTAATAAAAAGCCAACAAAATCATGACAATATTGGCAATAAGGTTGCCAATATTTTATTATATATTTATTATATATTAGCCTCTTGACTGAATTGAAGTAAAAAAGAGAGAGATTTTTATGACTGTGTCCTTTTTCATCAAGACAAAAAATAAACAAAGAAGTGGGACTTACTCTTCTGAGGAATGTTGTTGGTTAAAGGTCTCACTGGGGAACTTATACTCTCTGAGTTAAACCCAAATCCCTGTTTAATCCCTCAATGTTTGAATTTATTTTGAAAATACATTTCAGCTCCAATGTACATCTTTCTTGTTGGCTGTTGAATAAATATGATAAAAACATGCATTTGATGTCATCAATGCTTTGGAATGGTTAGTTGAAGGGTGCAGTGATAGGAAATTGTTGTTGTCTTTTGACAGCATTCTGCAACATAATTCCTTTTTTTTTTTGCATTTGTGGCAGAAAAGTAAATATAAAATTTGAACTGTCACAAGTCAGAGCCAATGGTTTGAATATTGTGTGAGTGTAGGAGGCTGGGGTTTGAAATTGCTGACAGTGGTTATATGTTTACAGTCATTGAGATTTATTGAAGGTGATATTCCCTTGGTGAAGTGGTGAATTATGTATGCAAGATGATGTTAGGAATATGTGTAGATTGGGGGATGATGTTGAGTAGGTTCTTGCTGAATATCTTTCTAATTGTTTGGTTGAGTTTTAAATATTGGAAATCTTTTGTTAAGATATGGGAAAACTTGTCAATATTGTAATTAAAATAAAAACCATGGGAATTATGGAATTATTTTATTGTTAGGTTTTCATAGGTTAGAAGAGTATTTCTATATTGTTTGGGAGCCTTAGTGGGTAATTCCGATTGAGAAATTAACTGAATGGTTGTCCTGTATGTTTTTTTTTGTAATCTGCATTTTCTGAACAGTTATGTTTTATGCATAAACATTGGCTGTAGATTATTCATTTTTTTTTTTTTATGTTGGTGAGGTGGCAGCTATTGAAATTTAGGCAGCAATGACCATTGGTGGGTTTGGTGTATATTGTAGTGGAGATATGATTATTATTTAGATGTACCAGTACATCCAGAAATGGGAATGCATCTGGTGGAATATTCCATTGTGAATTTTATGGTGTGGTGGAAACTGTTGTGGTGATTTTTAAGGTCTTGGAGACTGTTCAACACTGTGTGTCCATATAAAGAAGATATTGTCTATGTATCTGTGGCAGTGTAGGTGTGCTAGGTGCTATCTACTGAGTATATCTCATTCCAGGGAATGAGATATGTTGAGTAGATGCCACCAACTTAAAAAAAAAATCAATAATCTACTGCCAATGTTTATGCATAAAAATGTATTTGTTCACAAAATGGTGATTACAAAAATACATATGGCTGCAGTTAATTTTTTTTGTTTATATCAGTTAGATTTCATTTAAATATACATGGAGACCTAACAAATTCAATCTGCAACATACTTGTTGATAATACAGATATAGTAGCATGTAAGAAAAGATTAAATATAATGGAAGCATTATTAATAAAAAAAGAAAAAGCGAACACTCAATAATGTCAATTATGCACATGGCCACAATGTGCTGTTTGGAAAATAAACCATGCCTATAAATCTAGAATTATAGGCATGCATAGCACAACCCATATATTGAGTTCAAAGTAAAAATAAAATCGACCTTGATAATGGCTAAAATTATAGCCGAAAGTGCTCGGATATACAGAATATTTAGACAATTTCTACATAATTTATGTCCAGTAAAGAAGAAAATTATAAGAACACAAGAAAAATTAAGTAAAAACTTAACTTCAGTACTTTGGCAGTTTCTTTTAATGAAAATTGTATAAAAGAGAAATTACTGACCAAATACACAATTTTATATATATATATATATGAAAGAGGGATTCTGAAAATGTTTTTTTAACTTTGACATTTGCTCTTTTTGATCAGATCTTGGTAAGCAGGTCAGGCTGGAATGCTTCAATACCCCATTGTGTATGTGCACATGTGTGCAAAAATAAACACAGATTTATACATATGTATTTATATATGTCTGTGTGTCTGTACACTATTTTACCTTAGAAGATTAATTGTTTATAGTAAATTCAAATATATTTATTAAATAAACTCTGCTTTGTAGAGATTGCTGTGACTGAATGGTAAAGAACAGATGTTTAAAAGCTTGTGTCCAGGGATAAAGAAATGTCTGTTTGATTTCTGCAAAATAGTTGCATTTTCTTTACTATGATTTTCTGATGAATTTACAATGTCATTGGTCCTGACCTGGCATCTCGGCTTCAGTTAATTTCATTCTGCTGTAGCATAGCTTCTCTGTGTCATCTCTATAAATACTTTCATGGCAAATGTTCTGCTATGGTATCTTGATGCTATCTATTTAAAAGCAGTACTAACTTGGTGGAAAGATCTCATTTTACAGTTGATATGACTAGATGTAACCATAAGTTCTATGCTGACAGTTTATTTTCTTGCACATCTAACTTGTAGCTTATTGCTTTCAACTTAAGTTTGATCTTTAAAAATTTAATGTCAATTGTTATTTTCTGTCTTAATTTCTGTTCTTTAATTGTTCCACAGTGCTTAATGTTTTTCTAATATTCTTTCACACTTGATAACCCCCAGCATCTTAGTGGCATTGTTGCTTTGCTTATGGTGAAATGATTAAAAGGCAAAAAAAAAAAAGTGGACATTAATTTTACTATTGGAAAAATAAAAAGGGAATATCTACTTAAACATTTGTATCAACCAAACTAATGTTTATTGGAAAAAAAAAGAATATCTTAACTATTTATAACAACTGACATTTTGTGTCAATTAATTTTATGATTGATTTTTTTCCAAGTTATGAATAATCCTTCTCAAACAATGATAAAATTCCATCAGAAATTGTCTAAAGTTCATTTTGGAAGAAAAGTAGAGGAAATATGGTCCAAACTTTTAACTTTCTTAAGGCATCATCAGGTAGATATTTGGTGAGTTTAGTAAAATTTTGAAATATGATGTAACAACACTATTTAAAAAAAAAAAATAAGCTGTTAGCAAATATGTGATAAAAGCATCTGGAATGGAATTCATTTTTTATTTTATACTTTTATATACATTTTAAGTTGTGGTCGTTTATGTTATAATTGTTATTCACTGATAGTTTCTTTTGTTGTATGAAGTTTTCCTTCAAGGATCATAAGTCTACTTATACTATTTGATTTTGCTTGTATTTTGGTATTGTTTGTGACTAGAAGGATCCTTATTAATGTGTTATCTGATGGCACTCTGATAGGTGGCAAGTGAGTAGTTCTGAATGAGATGTAATAATGTTATCTTTTCAAGTATACGGTATTTTTGTATAAGATTTCTATTTCAGTTTGCTTGGCGATGTTGCTGTATTCATTTTGTATGTGGCAGTTTGGTCCAAAATTTAGAAAGTTCTCTTGATGTTCAGTTAGTTGTATATTTGAAAGATTGAGACATTGGGGAAAAAATGTCTGCCATTTTTTTATTTTTTTTTTTTTTGTCTTAAAGAATATCTAAGAATATGTATTTAACAGAATATATACAGCTTGTAGAATTTTTCATTAAGTGGCATTTTAAAACATGATTTCATTTTCAATGTAAGTGAAATATATATTCTAAAAAGGTCACCTTTCAATGTATCTTTAGATATGATTAGTGTGTGGATTGCGAATTTTAAAGGTTTTAATTGGTGAAGGGAAATTAAAATGAATTTGTCATCATTTGATGTTCTTTTATTTTTTGAAAGGAAAAACAAAATTGCTGTACAATCAGCAAATAGATATGTACTATTTATGGAGATGGTGCCACTGTTAAGGATAATATTCATAAATTGTTTGCTAGCTTAAGAAGTGCAAATTTCAGGCTTGCAGCCATTGATGATGACCAAATCACAATGCTGATTAAAAATAATCTATATCATATGACATTTCAGAGATATTCCACATATTGCATATGATGATTGTAAGAAATCTGAAAATAATTTGATATGTGAACCACTACAATGTTTGAGTACCTTATTATTTAACAAAAATTTAATGTAACACATTTCCATTCTAAGATTTTCTGCTCCATCACAACTAAATGAAATGAGCAATTGTTAACCATTCTTTTGATAAAAGCCAGTCTGTATCTGAAGAAGGTAATGCTGTGTATCTGGTGGGATTGGGACGACATTGTGTATTATGAGCTCCTTCTGTAAAATCAGTCTTTGAATTCAGACATGCACTGTTCCAAATTGGATTGATTAGATTGCAGCAATCAAAAGAAAATCCATCTGAAATTGGCCAATTAGAAGAGTGTCATCTTTCATCACAGGTCAATGTCTGACTGCATGTCTTTTTCTCAACTTGGCTGAAATTGGTACATCTTGTCTGATATGTCCTAATACACTCCCCACCATATTCATCTGACCTTTGCCCCTTCAGATTATACGTTTGGTCCTTGTAGAATTCTCTTAATGGAAAGATCTTCAATTCCCTGGAAGTCTGCATAAAAAAAATTTAAAAAATAAGCTGTAAGCAGTTGATCTCCCAGATAGATATGAAGTTGTGGGAGGATGGAATCCTGAAGCTGACCCAAAGATGATGAAATTAAATTTTCACATATGACTAAATAAATCTATGCACAATATGTAATGTCTTTCAAATTTATTTAAGAAATGTAATGAACTTTTGTTGTAATCCAATAGTATACTACAATAATGTATTAAAAGTTTTTCATTTTATTTTTTTAAAAATTTATATTTTATCAAAGTAAATTTTTCATGTTTTAAATTTTTTTTAATGCAAGAATTTCACAGTTGTCTCTTTTTGTAAAGCACTCAGTTTTTTTGTAGTTTGCAAATAATTTTGATGTAGAGAAAGGCTTTTTACCTTTCAGTTAGTAGCATTTTTCATCTGTAAATTTCAGAACCATTATCATCACATATATGAAAGCATTTTCATCCTCCCATCAAAGTATACATTTAAGTTTGATTTAAATATGAAAAATTCTTACTCTGAAGTAAAAAGTGTCTTGTAGGTTTCTATTTGATAATGAATTAAAATTTGTTACTTAGGATTTTTTATGTAAATTTTTATTCTAAAATAATTGGCATCGTTTTTGTATTTTGATCAAAATTTGTGGCGGCACATTGTTCAGAATGTTCAGACCTCTTCGTTCTTTTCTTTCTTGTATAAAACTTGGGAATTTAATACTTGTTACTCTTCAAAATAACTTGTGTTCTGATGACAATACATCAAATATAAATATAGCATGAACATTGTCTTGTCACTTAGAGTAGACACACATACACACATTCAATAAGCAAATGGATCACTAAGCAAGATTGATTTCAAAAAATAATATACACAATTTTCTTAATGTTTTTTCTTCCTTCAAGATGAAAAACAGATGTTAGCTGCTTGATTATTAAATATAATACATGTTGCTTTTTAGAAGTGTGACCATTTCAGGACATCTGGTTCTTTAATGAAAGTGAAAATGTTCTAGTACAATTTTGGATACTTTTTACGGTTGGTCACTGTTGCATGTCGGTTAGTCAATTGTTTGGTTAGCAGGGCCTGGATTGTTGAGATCTGGCAACAGTTTATATGCTTTTAATTTTATGAATACAAGTGACTTTTCCCAATCATTAAATTCTGATCACTACTCAATATTAACTTTGGTTTTGTGATCTCATTTGAGCCCAATTGGGAAGTATAAATTTTTACCACAGAGTTTCCAGTAATTTTTTTAAAACCTGAAATACCCTTCAACTGAATTCAATCTTTTTAAGGGCACTAAGAATTTTTGCACACATCTAAGTTGTAATGAAGCTATAGGATTTATTTCATTTAGCATGATCCATTTCTAAGATGTTGTAACTTTATCCACTTTACTGTTTACTAAATACTGTGTGCCCGAGGTTCTTTATATTGATTAACTTGAATATATGGCTTCAATTACTTCCTCAGTAAGAGCAATATGGAAGAATATTTCTGCTCATATATTAAAATTTGTCATGGTTCTATAAAAAGTTGTTGAAAATTTGTTGTCAGTTTGAAATGAGACTTCACAAAGGGCCAGTTGCTTTCACCTCTTTGTGGAATTCTTATCTTAAGATATAGTCTCAAGCAATCTGATCAATTAAATGTTTAGTGATTATATACAATTCTGTTAGTGATAAAGGCTTATCTACACTAACAAATGATTTTCAAATATGTGGGTAGTGTCATAGATATTGCCTAAAAATAAAATGAGCAAGCCAAGTTCAAATTCCAGCCAATTCTTTTGCTTTCACCTTGTGCAAATGGTCTTAGGAAAACATAACAATTTTCTCCAATCTATGTATCTAACAGTAGGGTAGATTCATCTCTTTAGCTTTGGTAAAATAAGACTAGGAGAACAGAAACTCTGTCTTCAAAATCATGGAGAAAGCAGCCAGATATCACTATCTTTCCTGATAAGTCATGTCAGATGTTAAAGAAAAAGGAAGCTGTGAAGATCTAAAACTGCCTACATCATGAAGAGACATGACATTAAAAAAAATTGTTTCTCCCTTACAGTATTGAATCCATAATCTCTTTAGTTCCCATTTGGATGCTTCATCCAGTGTCATCAAATATCAATAGTGTGCCATAAACAAAATATTCTCTTTCATTCAGCTGGCATGTCTGGTCCAATAATTGAAATAAAACTGGCTTTTAATTTAATAATCAGATGTCAAGGCTTGAAAAACAAGAATAAATGATGTTGTTGGTGTTTGTGACAAAGCAAATAGTCAGTGAGTCTGGTTGTTGACAAATCGGCTGTTAGCAAAGAAGACATCGGGGATGGGAGCAAATTAGAAAGCCTTAAAGAAAAGGTTGAAACCAATGCAGTAGAAAAGGGAAGAAAGTCAGAAGTAGAGGAGGAAGAAATTGATTGTTCGTTTAATTGTTGATTGAGTTTGGCATTTCTTTCAGCCAGTTACCTGCCTGCTTTCACAAACCTATCACAATGATTGGGATGTGATATCATAAGAAAAATTTCAGTACGTTTTTATTTTTTTTTCATTTTACTTCCATCAAGTGTGTGTATAATGGTAAAACTCCAATGGGTGGAATTGTGTGTAACAAGGGTCCAAAACTTTACGTTAACGTAATTAAATTGTGTGGACTTTGAGCAAGTAAATTGAATTTACGAATGTGTGCATGTGTGTCAGAGTTAGCATTCGAAGTATGTGCTCAAGTGTGCATTTAAGTGTGTATTGTGAATTTCTGTGTATTTATGTGTTACATTGATTTCCTGTGTGAGTGTGTGTGCATTTAGCTCCCACAGGTCACAAAGCTCTTAAGCCCCCAAACTAGTGTGTTCGCAGATTGTCAATCAGTCAAACAAGGAAATGTAACATTTGAGTGGAATATTATTGTTTGTTTTAGTTTTATTTTTGGGTTATTTTGACTTTTTCTCTTGCTTGTTCTGCTTTTATTCTTTATTTTTGCTTTTTTTACCTCCTGGTGTTTTGAACTGAATCAAGAAGGCATGACTTAAGATTGTCTGCCCGTGTTGTTGGTGTGCTAAATGTGTTTTCATTGTGATGGAGACTGAAGTAGAAACAGTGGTTGTTAGGATAGAGAAAGAGAAAATGAAAGGTGATTGGCTGTTGTCTATGTATTCATAAACACAAGTTCTCAGATCACTGTTTTGTTTATTTTGTTTTGTTTTTCTTTACTTCATGACTTCATTGTTTTATGCTTTTTTTTTGTTAAACTTTTGTACACATTTTATGCAATTTTCTTTGACTTCTTAAATGTATTTTGTGATGAGTTGTTGTTTTGGTAATCAGTCAAGTCTTGTATAGCGCCTGGAAGAAACAAAAGAAATTAGTTGGTAGCACCCATCTCCTCACCAAGTTGCATTCTGAGTAACACTTATAAGGGATATGAATACGGAATGAACATCTTGGGTGTATATTTGCATCTATAAAACGAGACAAAATGAACAAAGTGCATGTTTTTGCATATAAGTCTTGATATATTTTTATGTGCATATGGTTGTGTAAGCATGCATTTGAATCAAAATTATTTTTAAATAGGTATTTGTTTATACAAATAATATCTCTTATAACAGGCATTAGAAAATGTGACACGTAAATCCACAAATGTATTGGAATAGGGAAAAGCTAAATGTTAAGAAATAGAAAGATTTCATTAGAAACAAGAATGCTTGATTGTAATATAATTTCAATTCTCCTATATGTCCTTGAATACTGAAAGATTTCCTCACAGATAAAAAGGACAGAAAGGATGCTGTGAATACCATAGATGAAAAATGGGAATGAAAAGGATACTTTTTGATTAGGATCAGTAGAGAACAGTTAAAATTTTTTATCATGCATAAGGAGAAAAGGAGGCTTGTAGAATTTAACACTTGGGGGTCATGTTAGGCAAGAAGGAGACAGCAAATAATATTTATAATAAACTTATATAGGTATACATCAGAACATGAGCAGGGAGGGACAGTAAGGGGTCAAATGTTACTTGGGGTTGCAAGGAATAGAAAGTTGTAGGGAGCCATGATTGCCCAAGTTGTGAAAGGATATAATACATGCACAGAAATTAATTCATGAAATAATATCTTTCTGTGGGAGAGCTCTCTCTCTCGTATATATTTTGTGTGTTAATCAAAGCATTACTACAACCAGTGACATGTAGCAAGTATAACAGCGACTGTCTCATAGCAACTGAATGTCAGGGTCAGAGTTGCTTCAGCAGGCAAGCTTAGCTTAATTTGGTGTATTTCATTTTAATGTGTTGAATGTTAGAATAAATGAGCCCAAAGACTGATGCTGGAGTGCTCGCATTCAGTTTTGCTTAGTTTCTATCAATAAGAGTTCAAGGTAGGAAAAAATCACCAACCCAGACAAGGAATAAAACTCCCAAGTTTTTATTGGTGTGAGAAGTGAACAGAGGCTTTCACATTAAGTACAAATCAAGAGAAAGGTTACAGATAAATTTAATAAAGTTAAAGGAAAGAGTGCATCACAACACACAGTATATTGATGTTCATTTTCTACAAGGCTGCATAGTCACAGATTGTCCAGAGTACCCAAGCTAACCACAATGTTCATTGATAAAAATGTGTTTTCAACGGGTATGCCAACATCAGAACTACACCTTGTACCAATGGAAAAAAAGCTGTCTAATCTGATGAATTCCCCCCCATAGAATAAGGATAGGGTACATGTGTATCAAATATTCATTTCCATCATTATTATCTTGAAATATTTTAAACAAGTTTTATGAAAAAGGATAGACACTCTGTTCAATTTATATATTGACTTTTCCAAACTGAGAATAACTTTCTGTAAACCAGGTTGCATTAGATGCAAAAAATATCTGAAATCAAGATATCTGCAGCAGCCAGGTTTGCAGAAGGTTATCTGCAGTTTGAATAAAGATGATAAATAAATGGAATAGACATAGAATGTCTATCCTTTTTAATAAAATCTGTTTAAAAGAACAATTACTGCCTAATTGTCATACCCAATTCGGGATACATGCTTTTACTGAGTAGTTTAGCTTGATGACATCACTTTGCATGGATTCAAATTATAGAATCATAAAAAAATACCAGAAAGTTGTCAACAAAATCTATCACACTGATAGTCCCTAGTTCTTGATAAGGACTGAGATAGTTGAAAGTACTTGAACAAAAGAGAACAAAACATGTAATTTGATCAGTTTATCCACAATTACCTTATTCAAAAACTGGAAAAATTTAATAAAAAATAAATGGATTTTGTCAGTGGTTAGATGGAAAAGTACTAGAAAGAGGGAAAAAAAGTCAAACAAGTATGTCCTGACCCAAAAAGAAAAGGTATTGAGCAAAATTTTATGGGAAAATTATGGGAGGTGTTGTAATGGAATGTCCCACACTCCTTATCACCTATTGTGGACTGACTATATTAGTAGATATATATACTGTGCGAGGATATACCTGGTGGACTTGATTTGGGAATTACTAGCCTGCTAACCGATTCCCTGTCTTTCAGTGGTGTTTTCTCTTTTACAATAAACCTCTCTTTCTTTCATCTACACCCTTTGTCTGTTTTTAATCTTCTTTAAGGATACAATAGTCAGTTGAATTAAACAAAACTTATTTTGATGAATATTTGCTGTTTGTATATACAGTTATGATTATAAATATATTTGCAAAGGTTTCCACAAACACACATACAACAATTTCTAAAGAATTAATGGATTTATTTTTAATCATATTTTTAATTCAAATGTTTGAAATAGGCGTCCCAGTTTTATGCATGTATTTAGTCTGTTGGCCTGCACATTCCAGAAAACTTAAAGAACATCTGTTCTCCAGTAGTTCAAACCTGTGTAAATGGTTAAATAGGACCTTGCTGGGCTATGATTGTATACTTTACACATGAAATATTTATAAATTCCAGTAACAAAAGATATATATATATATATATGTATATATATGCTTACCCCCACCCCTCCAGTACTCACATAGCATTCAGACAACCTGCTGTAAGCTGTGACAGTCCCAATCTCATATACTTACTTTTCTGTCACAAATGCGCCAAGGGGAATTTTGTGGGAGAAACTGGAACAGAGTTCCATTTACAGTTCAATAACCACAAGAAAAGCATCAGGGACAACAGCTACAGTTTCCCAGTCTCTGTACACTTCAAACAACATAGTGTCGGCAATGTCAGGTACGTGCTTTTAGCGTCTGGGTTTATTAGCTGTGAGGATAGACGCAGATCGGTGTTGAAGTATATCCTAAAAGGAAATTCCCACATAAAGGGACTAAACAGAGATTTGGGTTTACTCAAAGAGTATAATTTCCAGAAGGTAACCCATTATCAGCAACACCACTCCTTGGATGAGTAGGCCCTCCATCCACATTTTAACTCCTACCTCCTATATTTTTATGTTCTGCCATCTATGATTTCCCTCATTATGCACTATTCAGTAATGGAAGTATTGCCATGTACACTGTGGGCTACTTTATGGCCACCCTCTTTTATACCATTTTTGGTTCTAAAACTATAACTCCTTTACATATAAGCTTATATAAGGAGTGTGGAAGGTTAGTGTAGGTTAGTGTAGATATTAATCTTGTATATGTATTCATATTTTAATATGAATTGAGATTCATAAGTTTGTGTATTGACTTGTGTATATTTACACACTGCTATGTGCACTTATGTACATCTATGTGCACTTATGTACATCTATATATGTATACTCTTTTCCACTCTGTTTTTTCTTTATTTCTGCACCCCCCTCCATTTTTTAACCATAGATTATCCCAAAGTTTTATCCTTTTATTTGCTCCTTCCCTTTTTTCTTTTCATTTTATTTCATTTTATTACTATATATTCCTTTGTTCCTCCTCATTTTTTTGTCTCAGATGTTATCCTAATTACAGCTCATCTCTTAGAAATTCACAAGTTATCCTAACTACAGCCCATTTTTTTTAAATTGACAATTTTTGGCTGCACTGGCAACATCTGAGACTTCTTACTCACTTCGCAACCTATAACTCTCTTCATCTATTTTATTATCTTACTTCCCCCTACTAATAATAATAGACAGGCCCAATGCTCTTACACTAATCAAAATTTTAAATTTAAGTTTATTTTCATAAAAAGTTTTGCACAGTGAGGAATCAGACAGATATTGTTTTTTTTTTTTCTAATAATATAATTTCCACCAGAAAATAGACCATCTATGAAAACATGTCAGTGAGTAATTCCCATTTCTCTCTTTATTTCTCGTTTTATTGATGAAGGATACAGACATGTTTTCGAAAATTCTGGACTTAAAACCTTTTTTTCTGTGCTTCATTTGTGTCATATGATTAATTAACATTTAATAAATATCTTTTGTACTGATTATATTGGTACCCTTTCATTTGTCATTGTTTTATTAACTAATCTATTTTACATATTATAAGAAGCACACATGGACCCTTTCTTCTAATTATATATATATATATATATATATATATATAGAGAGAGAGAGAGAGAGAGACAAAATAATGTGAACACTTGGTTTAAATATTTATTTATTGACTAATAAGGTGTTGGACCTCCATTAGCTTCTAAAACTGCTTTGATTCTATGTGGAATGGAATCAGATAAGCTTTGAATTGTTTGCAGTGGAATTTTATCCCATTCTTCAATCAAAATCTTGGAAATTTACTTCCTTGACGATGAGAGAGGAAATCTGTTCGTCACTCTCTGCTCTAGAATTCCCCATAATGATTCAATTATATTGAGATCAGGTGATTATGCTGGCCATGGAAGATGTTTAATTATGTTATGATACTCATTAAACTATGACTTCACTTTTCTGTAGTGTGTATGGGTGTATTTATCATCTTGTAATATAGCACATTCTGGTAACAGTGTGGTAGCCATTGTAAGGACATTGTCATGGAAAATGTCGAGATATATATCTCTAGTAGTTCTACCATTAAGAGTAATGATAGGACTAGAACAATACCAGGAAATTGCTACCCAAATTATTATTGAGCCACCGTCATAGGATCATAAGCTTCATGTGGTGTTCTCCATTCATAAACACACCTCTTTGTTGGAAGTAACATGAAAGAAGACTCCTCAGTCCAAATAACATTTTTCCATTCCTCGAGTATTCAATTTTTGTAATCATCACACCATTTTTTTTCACAACTTTGGTGTTCAACTTTGCGATGAGAAGTTTAGGAATTGCAGCCCTTCCATGGAGATTTGTGGAGCTCTCGACTTACTGTGAATGTATAAACTGTATTGGTTAAGTGAGTAATGAGTTCTGATGTTACTTTTGCTGCAGTAATTTTATGATTTTTTACCACAATTCATTTTAAAGCTCCTCGATCTCTTTCAGTCAACTTTGGTTTTGGTGCACTAATTACTCTTTGCTGATGATGTTTTGCCTTGCATTGTGGAAGCTGTCATAACCATGGGCACTACAGCTCATGACACATTCAATAATTCAGACATTTTGGTCACAGATTGGTCACTACTAATTGAGCACCAACTATTTGACTTCTTTGAAAATCCGACAGATCATGCATTTTAATATGTAACACTTTTACCTGAAGATAAATAATGACTTAATTAAGTGGAAAAGCAAGGTAAAGGATTAAAGTGCTCAGCAGTTATCTTTTATGCTGATTTGATATTTACAAATATCTGGAAATGTCAGAATTGAAAAAAAAATTTTTTTTTTTTTTTTTGCAAACTGTTCACATTATTTTGTCTAACCCCTATATATATATATATATATATATATATATATATATATATATATATATATATATATATATAGTTATAAGTGTTATATATTATTGATTGCAGATAAATAAAATACCTACATCAGTATGGGGATAATAATGGTACTGAGTCTGTTTCCCATTGATTCTATCCAACTCTAGGATCATCTGGTTTTCACGGAGCACCTAGCAGAATTTATCCAAGCTCTGTACATTATATTGACCAAGTTTAAATACATAATTGCATGAGTCAATGTCAAAAGATTCAGCCTTCCATACACTCTGTGAGAAGATGGAGGAGGAGGTTTGAACATATCACAGTATACATTGATTCTATTAATTGATATAAAAATGACATCATTGACATATATTGCACATGTCATTGATTATACTTGGACAGGTGAGAAATGGATAGGAAGCAATACTTCTAGTCATTGGTACATCTAGATGCTTCTCCATTTTTTTTTATATATGATGCTATTAACTAAGCATAAATTCTGTGTGCACATAGGAAGTAAAAAAAAAATGCTTTTGTCTGGATGATAATCTATAGAGAAAGTGAAGTAAACTTGAGAGAGGATTAAATAAAGATGAAAGTAAAAAAACAGCAAATGGTCAGAAGGTGATTAAATACAAGTTGAACATTATAGATACTTACTAATTACATTTTTTTTGTGTGTGCCATTAAATATTTGTGTGTGAGACACTAAAGGAGTGTATGTGGTTGTGTAGCAGTAAAGGTTTGTGTGTGGTTGTGCATATACACAGCACTAAAAATTTCTGTGTATATGACTAAAGATTCATATAAATATTAATAGTAGTATAAAAACAATTCTGCAGTTGCATTGACACTGTTTTTTGCATGATTAATTGACAATTTTTTATCTATATATTTAATTCTATCATCACAAGTCAGAAATAATTTAACATTTTAAATCATTAAAAACACAAATATCCAAGTAAAACTAACATTAAATGAGTTCAAAGCACCATATTAGCTGCCCAATCTCTCTAATAAGATGTTTCATTGTTATGTCATAATGCCTGTTCACTTATTGGTATGCAGTAGCAACTTCTGTAACCATAACAACGTAATATCTCATTACTAAGGAGATATTAGTCTCTTCAGGATGTTGGTGATCATGGTTTTCCACAATTTCCTCTCTTTTATTCCTTTTAGTAAATTTTATCTTTTTACTATCTCCTTAAGCTCTATTCTGCTATCCATTTACACAAGCTTCTTATGTAGATTATGTTCTGTTTTCCTTTTGCCTTCAATCTATCCTCTGAGTATCAAATTTTCCAAGCCCTCTTTCCTCGTTGTATACCTTAGAAATTTCACCTTTCTCTTTTTTGAAGTTAAGTATAAGTGTCCTTTTTTTCTATTTTCTCTAAAACTTTGTTGTTGCACACATGTCCAGTCCATTGTATTCTAAGCATCCTTCTGTAGAACCACATTTATTTTGCTTCAATTCTCTTCATCTGTGAGGAGATTGTCCAGCATTCACTGTCATATAGGAGGAGTGATAATCTGCAACAGTTCAGTACTCTTTTCTTTGTTTCTAACAAAATTTTTCTATTTCTTAATAGTTTGCTTAGATTTGGAAGGCACCTTTTGCTATCCCAATGTTCTTTTGGAGTTCAGTGTTGCACTTTCCAGCCTCTGTTAAAAAAGAAACTTCCCAGATATTTAACTTGTACTTATTTGTAATTTCCATGTTGAGCTGTTCCTTTTGCTAACAGCCATACATTCTATCTTTTTGCATTTGATGTTTAGTCCTCGCTTTCCTTCACTATCATCTGTAGGAGTTTTTGTAGTTTTTGTTCCATATCTGCTATCAACACTGTGTCATCTGCATATCTTGTGTTGTTAAAAGTTTGGTCACCAATAATGAATCCTGGTAGGACTTAATTCTCTCTTTTTTTATAAACAAATACCGCAGATGTTTGGCAACTACTTGATAGGTGAAGATACTATGTGGGTGAATCATTGTAAAACTATCTGTATGGCTGGAAAATTGTCACATGACTTGATGGTAAGAAAATAAATACATGCATGCTGGTTTGCTGCCATTATACATTTTGAAATGTATGGAATAAATAAGTATGTATAATAAAAAAAATTTAATTACTATTTTCAAAAAATTACCTAAAGAAAGCAAACTAAGTGCACAAAAAGGAGGAGTCCATAGTCCATTTGAATAAATATGTATCTCCCTAAGCAGATGATTGCTGTTTAGTTTTTTTGTTTTTTTTTAATGATCTTCACCTTTGAAAATTACATGATTAATTCTAAAATTGGTATAAATTTTCACCCCAGAACTACATTTACTTTAGTATGATATCAGTTTGCAATTCCCTTCAAAAAAAAAAAAAAAAAAAAAACTTTTTCCAGCAGAGCAATGTTTGCATTAAAATGAATGTTTCATATTAAAGCTAGGTTATACTTCTGGAAAAATGACAGGCCTATGTTGTTCTGGTAATGTTAACTTATTGTTCGTTCTGGAAGTCTATCACTGAATTTTTAGCTGAATTTCATTAAGAAAATAATGTAAAGCAGCAATTTTTTCCATATATTTTAAAATTCTTTCATTAATTTCTTATTGCATTTGATCTAAGTAATATGGTATAATGTGAGTTGTAATAATTATTACAATAACTTGTATGGCAAATACAAATGAAAATGTATAATTAATAATAAATTTGATAATATTGTTACCTCATCATTTTGTATCATGGATTGCTTTTAAAAGGAACCCAATGTGTTTATAGGTTGTCTAATATACAAATAAATGGTAAAATGATTTGTAGTGTAAACTTACCCCTTTCCCCCCTATGGTCTGTGTTTATCTCATTTTATTTCCTACTTTATAAATAAAGTATAATATTGTTATTTAAAGTTCTCATTTCTCTTACTCCATATTAATATACATTTGGTTCACTGAAGAGACATTGCCATTCCTGACAGGTGACTTAATTGCCTGTCAAATATAGAACACCTGCAATACCTTTCTGAAATCTCTAAAATGTTGAATATTGAAAATTGTCTGGCCCCAAGAGTTTTGAATAAGAATTTGTATATTTGGGTGTGTAGTGTTTACAATATTCTATATTTACAGAGGAAGACTGCTCAGTATTTCAAATAGAACACTTATAAAGATGTAGGGTGACCACAGAAATCATACATTATACAGTGATTGTCAGTTTTACATTTTAAATAATCCTTTCATGATCTGATGATTGTGTAAGACATGAATCTGTTAGTCACCATGTGGTGTTATATATATATATATATATATATATATATATATATATATATATATATATTCATGAATCATTCATACAAAAAACAAATATAGAATATTTTGTATGAATGATTCATGAATTTATAAATTATAATTGCACATTTTAATTGAAATATATACTAGGTTGGTGCAAAAATAATGACGTAATAATGTCATTTTTGACGTTAAAATACGTCAAAAAACGACATTATTACGTCATTATTTTTGCACCAACCTAATATATATATATTACAAAATTATTTTCAAATTTGTCATGCATCTTTTCTTTCAAAAATATTCTTGATATATAAAAAATTATATATCATTATCCCATATATATTAAATATTATAAAATAAATAGGTTATTTAATTTTTAAATTATAATTAATATAGTATAAAGATGCAAATAGAGAAATTAGAATTAATTATACATTTGGCATTTAAAGAGCTAAATTAAGAGCTAATTAAGTAAAACCTATATTATGGAAATTTTAATTTTTTTTTATGCTAACATTTTAATACTAATTCATGAGGAATCTATTTTTAGTATAACTTTGTATTTTTATGTATAACTTTTATTTATTTTTAAATATTTTTTAAAAATATAACCTATTTATTTTATATTAAATATAACTTATTTTTAAATATAAATTATTTAAATACAACTTGTTTCTGGAATATGACTTTGTACTTTTATGTATGACTTTGTATTTTTAAATATAACTTTATCTATATATTCTAAATTTTTCTTAAAACTTTGTGTTATTCCTCTCTTAGTTTTTAATTAACATTTCATTCTCTATATAACTCCAATTTAATGTCATAAGGTTAATATCTGGGTTTAATTCTATAAAACCTCTTCCCTTTAAGACAGATGCCTTCCAACCTCTCCTGAGCACTGTCTCATGCCTTTCCTTTGACAGAAACATTGAAATGGATAAGTTCTGTATTTGTTTTTTGGGTTTTTTTTTAAACTTTCACAGTAAAGTTTCAATTTCCAACATGAACTCAGTCTATAACAGGGGTTGATGAGATTAACAAATTATATTTTTGTCTGCCAAACTAAGCTTATTTCCCATATGAGCTGATTTTGTATTTTATTGTGTGTGTGTATATATATATATATATATATATAGTTGTGTTACATACATATATCTAATAAATTATCAGTGGATCATGTTCAAATGAAGGTTTTGATTGAGCTCAAGTAGAAACTGATTTCATATGCTGATTTTGAAGGCAGGCAGTCCATTTACAGTTGGGAGATTGGTACAATATAATCTTCCTGTTTCTTATTTCTGTACATTTAGCCCTATTCTGAATTATTTTAGCATGAACAGGAATAAAAAAGATTGAATAAAGTGAAAACTTAGAAGTTACCCATGTTCTCTTTTTTTTCAATTGTATATTGATTGGTAGCTGGAATCCTACTTGGACTACACATCAGAAATCAAAGTATGGCTGTGTGTGCAAGACATTTGTGTATATGTGTCCAGCACCATGCAAATAAGGACACACACACAAATACACATAAATGAAGAAACAGACATGTATTATATAAGTTTGCAGAAGACCGATATAAGTACTCAGCTACAAAAATATTTTTGTGAAGAATGAGATATAAGTATTGTATTTTGCATAGACAAGTATGCATGGTAGTCTGTACATATGCATATAGATTTAAAAAGTTGGTCTATATCCAATAAAAACTTTGCAATATGCATATGCATTCACAAATGCACATGTATGTTGACACACAAATACATCTACTAAACCATGCTATTGATTATCTTTATCTATGATTAAGCAAAAGATGACATATATTTGGCTTGTAATATGAAAGTCTTGATTAGTAATAAAAAAAAAAAGAAAAAGATTCCTCTGCTCTTTTCTCTTCGTCACTGATTATTGAAGACCTGTTGACAGCAAATCAGTTGTGGGCTTCCATAGGGGGGTTTGGGTCAAGAGTCAAGTGACTTGTGATTTCTCCTTCCTGGGATTTGTACAGTTTCAAAAACTGCTTTCTAGCAACAAAAGTATTTCTTATTTTCTAAAATGGCGCATTAGGTTATTATGAACCTTATTCTTTATTTTATACAATGTTTCACTTTCAAACGTACATATATCTATCTTTGTTTTTATACCACCCTCACTGAACATTTAAAAGTAAAAGACTTCTAAAAAATAAAACAAAATTCCTCTCTTTATAAGTATAGGAACAATTTATTTCTCGCTCTTCAGCCACTTACCCTACATTTCCTTCATCAGCCACTTTCCCACAGACAAAATGTTGCTAGCCTATAGCTACTTCCATGGCAAATGTTCAGATGAGCTCCACTGTTTAGTTTCCACTATTTCAGACCTTCACAAATAAAACTCGCCATGTTACAACCACTCGGGTGAATTACCCATATTTCCTCTGTATTCAGTTTGCAGTGAGGAAGTTCGTCTCAGCTTTATCCTGAGAATTGATACTTTGTGAAACAAACTCTTATGTGGCTGATACTCTCAACATTACAATCTTAACCTATTCAAGTGAATAGTCACTCGCTATCTATCCTCATAATCTTCCCTTATTTCTACCTCCTTTTATTTTCATATCCTGCACCTCAATCAGTAATCCTCTACCATGAGTGGCTCTTGAGCCTTGTATTAGATGAACTTTAGTATCAACACAGTAAGGGAAAGCACTTTATATCTATTCCTTAAATGCCCATATTCAATTATTGATAGTGCTATTTCATGTGTTTTATTTATCTTAGAAAAGAATTGAGTACTTTTCATAGTGTTCAGTTAAATTTCCTTCCTCTTTTCCAGTTAGTATGCCCAGTGCTTGACAAGTCACAGGATCTTTAATGGCCAATCAGTGAATCCTGGTCTGAACAGAGGATAGTCTTTTGGAGAGATGCCAGAAAGGGAAGGTGCTTTCCGGACATCTGGTCGAAACAATCATTGTAACATGATGTCCAGGATTTGTGAGTAAAGATAACATTTTGTAACATCCACTAGCTTTACTTTTCAGAATCAGAAAGAAGACATGTAACATATTTTTACACTTTTGCATGTTCTAGAAAATAAAACCTTCATTTATGTTCTTCCAAATTTTCCCTAGATGTCTTTCTTTTTCATTTTAAATGTTTAGATAAATCTCTTTTGTGACCACCTACACTGTTATGGGACCTTACCCATAATAACATAATGGACTATTCCATACGTAATAAATACTGCGCCTCAAGAGGAAGCAGAGAGTTCAGTCTGAAGTCTGGCAACCGGCTGATTGGCTGAACTCTCTGCCTTCGGGCAGGGAGGAACCCGATTGAGGCTACGCTGAAGGGCGGAGTCTCTTTCGGGGAGGTAAACCGACCCTGAACCCGTTTATACGGATTCAAAGGGCATATTTTTGGCCAAGCCCACGGGCTCGGAGATCCCACATTAAACTGGCCTTGTGCCACATGATGCCCTCGTGGGGGGAGGTGACTAAATACCGTTCAGCCTGAAGCTTGGAGTGAAGTTCGTCAGGAGTCTGTCTGTCAGTCAGTCGAGTCAGAGGCAGTCAGAAACAGTCGCGTTCAGACAAGTACTACTAAACCTGATTGTTCGTACTAACACATTCTACTTCTCTGTATATATTCCTGTTTGTAATATATCTGTGTTATTCCATATCCGTGTTCGAGTTCTTCTTTATTGGTTCTACCTTGGACAGTCACCGTGGTACAAGGAAGCGGACCATAACATATACATATTTAGTAAACTTAGCAATCAGCTTATATAAGAGAAGCTGTCTGAATGTTATCAGTGCAGTCCCTAGGACACCATCAAAGCAGGAGTTTCTCTCTGAGATCCTAATCAGTTATTCCACAGATGTATTAGGATTCATCCTCTTAATAAAATGCTTATTTATTTTAATTTCCATTTCTTATTCTGCTTAGCAAAAGTGAACTTTTTCAATGCTTTCAAAACCTAAATTATTTCAAGTGAATTTGATCTTCAGAATTTCTCGGTTGAAATCTAATTTGATTTGCTTTGACTAGCATTTGATAACTGATTTGGGATAAGAAGAAAAACAAATAATAATAAATTCATTTTAGGATGTGTCATTATTAAGTTATAATTTCTAATAATCTTTTCATTAATTTTTGATAGAGCATAGTCTTTCTTCAGAATAGTATAAAGATAGTGACTTGTTTGATTTTTAACATTTTTGTTTAAAATTTCACTTGCGCTCTTGAAACATTTAAAAATGCAGCATAATATGATGATTTTAAAATTCTTCAAGTAAATGAAAAAGGTTAGTAGTTTCAAAATTATTATTTAACCCTAAAAAGAATGCAATTTATATTGTTTTTCATAACCAATAGCACAGAATATATTCATTTAAAACTTCTAGCATTAGGTATTTTCTCTTTTCTGCCCAACAATAATAACAATAATAAACAATAGTTGTTTACTTATTGTAATGACAAAAGTACACAGGTGTAGTCTTTAAGAAAGCTTTATTCATCTGAGAATACAAGGTTTGCATATAGTGTCCTTTTATAGTCCCAGTAAACAGAAATAGCTCTCTCAAAGAGGAGAATAACAGAACAAGGGGGACCACTCTTGATTATTCATAACATTATTTGCTGAAAGATGAAACAAAAAATTGGATTTTTTGGTTAAAAAACATTTAATCAAAATAAAACAAAAGCTTTCTTTTGCAGGCTGCAATAAAATTTAACCTGATTCTTATCAATTCAGATATCTATTCATTTTCATTGCATTTTTTTTTTAACTCTTGAAGGAAATGGTTTGGAAATCACATATGAATATACTTACAGGTCTCTAAAATACATATTTTTAATCTCCAGTTTCCTGTGGTTCATAGAAAATGAGGTATTCAACTTGATTTTTAGTATTTAGTTTTTTGTTCATAATGTCAGTACATAGGATACAATGACCCATTTGGACTTTTTAAGCAATTGTTATTAGACATTAAATATAACAATCCATTGCACAAATATTTCCATAATGGCAATTTACTCAATGAAAAACATGAAATTGTTAAATGCTTTTATGAAGAAATATTTTCTGTGAAAGTTTTTGTTCTTTTATTTATTTGGTTTGAAATAAAAGTCCTTTAAGGAAAATGATCAATATTTTTCATTCATTGAAAATTATTTTTTTTAAATTTTATTAATACAAAGATAAAGAAATTTCATTGACATAGAACTCCATCTCATCTCCATTATTAGTTTTATCCTATTTGAAACCATTCAGACTTCCAGCCGTCAACTGGATTTGTATATCAACACTTATGTGCAAACTATATTCTCAAAACTCACTTTATATTCTTTCCAATACTTAAAAACATTCCTCAATTTTTGCCCTTCATTTATTTTATGCATTCTGTGTTTGGTGACAACTAAATTTCAAAGGAACCAATGTAGTACAAGATTAAAAACCAGAATAAATACTATTTTGATGCTTTTTTTTTTATAGATAGTCATATATGTATACTAAAAGAATGTCATTCTTTCTTCTTTTTTTTTCTTTTTAGTGAAATAAAGACTGAAAGAAAGTTAGATTTGCATCTGTAAGAAGCCAATCAATGTAAAATAGTCTGAAGTGCATGTCACTATTAAGCAATTTGAACATATATGAAACTAGATACATCCAGACATAGAGATGAACAGATCTACATGAATGAAAAAGATAATTTATGATATTTAAGATAGGATTTATTAAAGAAATCTACCAAATCTTTAATTTACTCTATAGAAATGTGCTATAAATTTAATTTACATTATAGCTATAAGGTTACATTGTAAATACAACTTCAGTACAAGCAGTTTATATAACTCATGATATGAGTGATAGGATTCATTAAATAAATCAGAACTTTAATTCTATTCATTGGGCTGCATCACAGCATTATATAACTGATGATATCACAAATATGACCAAATTTTTATTAACTTTAATCAAAACTAAATATTAACAGATTCTACCAGATGTGGATGTACACAATAGTCATGGTTGTTGCTATCATTTGATTTTATCTCAATTCTTATGCCCAGTCTCCTGAATAGACTTTCATATTAGCAGACGCTGATATGGCTAGGTCTTAGATGGCAGTAATGGAATCCTTAAAGATGAACATTTCAAATTTGAAAATCCTCTCTACAGACTTCAAAGCAACTGTAAGCTCATATGTTCTTAACAAGTGACAAAAGTTATGGAACTACTGCCCAAACAACAAACTTTATAAAATTAAACCCATTCTAGGAGAATGGCATCATGGTCTCAGACTCTCTCAAAAGGGAGAAATCCTTTCAAGAATCAGAATAGGACACACCTATATCATGTACTGATTTTTCCTAAAAAAAAAAAATGAATATCCTTCTGAATGTATCGCATGTTAGGAGGCATATGTTGTTAGACATATCCTAACTGACTGTAGTCACGTTGCCCCCCTATATGTCAATGACTGTCTAATCTAGAGGACCTTTTCAATAAAACAAAAGTAGAGACTATCCTAGACTACTTTAATTAGATTAGTCTATACCACAATTAATTCACTCTTTCTAAACCAATGAGAATCAACTCGACTTTTCTGTTCTACACACACAAACATGACATTCTCACTATTGGACAGGCTGTCAACACATGCATCAACAAAAATTTCAGCTCCTTTTTCTTTTTCAGGCAATAATAGTAACATTATTTTCTTAGCACTCAACAAAAATTTGAGGTAAGAAAACTCCAGGCATTTCTTGTATTTTCCAACTAAATTATCTGAACATTCATTAAACATATCTATAAAAAAAAAAAAAAAAAAAACATACGAGAAAAATATTACAAGCAATAAAAATTTTGTTGGCATTAAATAACCCCCCCTCATTGAGGTTGATATGCTGTAAAATGTAACCAAACCACATTTGATCTAGATTTGGCCCCAAACCTCACAATTTTACTCAGTATCACTGTCTCTCATGTCTCAAACACCATATAATAATACTCATTTTGTTGTTTCTACATCTTGCTATTTCTCATTTTTATGAGTATTTTTGTACATATAAATGTAACTCCATTCACAATTCTTAACTAGAAAGTGGTGGAACCAACAATCCAAAGAACTGTTTACAAACCATATATAAAAGAATAACATTTTTTTCAGCATTAAATAAGTGGCAGTTGATATGCCATTAAAATGGAACAAGCAAATTATCTATATATATATATATATATATATATATATATATATATATATATAGGGTGTGATGTGTAAATTGTCATTTTATATTTTTAATTTTGTGCATATGAGTTGTTTGTTTTTGATTTTGTCAACTGCAGAGTATAGTAGGGTCAATTGGGCACTATCTGAGAAAAAGAGTATGTTGCAAGCTCCAACAGGAACATTTCAGAGTGTTTAGGTATCAATCTGAGAACAGTACAGACGATTCGGAAAGAGTTGAATGATTGATCCAGTCAGCATCGTGGTGTTTGGAGTGATCACCTGTGATGGTGACTTTATGCTTCCATTCATCTTCACACAGGGACTCCGGCTCATGATGGAGGCCTAAATCAAGTTCTTTGAGGAGGTAGTGCGGCCCTTGGTCAAGAAGGTGGCTGCTGGAAAACCCTATGTCTGGCAACAGGACTCTGCACTATGCCACACAGGCAGGAAACCCCAGTCATGGCTGATAGACAATTTCTATGACCACATCATATCTTACATCTGGTCACCTAACTCCCCCAGACTGCAACCCCCTTGATTATCAGGTGTGAGATGCAGTTGGGCTAGAGGCCAACAAAACTCCTTGTAATACCAAAGATGAACTGAAGGCAAGGATTATGGCAGCATTCACCATCTTAAACAAGGAGACTACCCAGAAGGCATCCTGGGTAATGACAATAAACTACATCTGCATCAAGGGTAAGACGATAAACTATATCCAACAGCAAGGGCCTCTGATCAGCAGGCTCTGAGAAGCGTAGAACCTCCTCTTAAGTGCTGATGTTCCCAGGTCCACCCTCACCCTGGGTGGTAGCACCTGTTAGGGTCCCAACTATGGGCAAATAGTTAACCCAGAAACTGAGGTAAAGGGCATTATAAAAGTGTAAAAATAGGTTTTAATACCAGAAATACTTTGTAAAAAATTATTACCGGAAATAAATTTTTGAAGAAAAAACTATTACCAGCAATACATTTTTTGAAAAAATAATATTACCAGCTATACATTTTCAAGGAAAAAATATTAACAGAAATAGATTTTTGACAAAACAAAATATTACCAGAAAAAAAAAAATTGTTAGCATTAAATAACCCATTGAGGTTGATATGACGTAAAAGAAACCAAACCAAACCAAACCAAACCACACAGAAGAGTTTCAGAAGATTCTGAAGTTGTCTGGAGGCTGTGGTTGAAACCAATGGCAATTTACTCTTTCGTATTTCAAGATATTTTTGTGTAGTTTTGGTAAATATGTGTGTTAAAATGAAATGTCATTTTCATTTTTGCATAATTTAGAATGACAGTTCATCCATTGAACACTCTGTGTGTGTGTGTTTGTGTATATATATATATATATATATATATATATATATATATATAATCATTTCACCCCAAGCAAAGTGGGAATGCCATTAGCATGCAGGGGTTACAGAGAATGAAGGCGATAGAAAAGACTGGGTATAGGGGTATTGAGAAAATGAATAAAGTTGAACGGGGTTTAAGAAAATAGAAGACTGTGATTGTGCTGCATTTAAATTTTTGAAGATTGTAGTTATCAGTGAAGCAAGGAAATGGAAGGGAGTTCCACAGGTAGGAAGCGTGAGAAAAGAAACTGTTGGAGTAGAAGTGGCATTTACATTTATCTAATTCAACATTAAAAGAGTGGGACCTAGACACCAATCTATTAGCACGCTTCCGCACATGTAGTCCAGGAACCAGGGAAAAAAACTCATCAGAGTAGTAGCCATGAAAATATTTGTAGAAAAGACAGAGGGAAGCCATGTCACGTCAGTGAGAAAGTGACTGAAGTTGAGATGCCAAGTCAGGATCAATTACATTGCAGATCTTTCTTTGGATTTTGTGAAGAACCTCAAGATGTGTAGCAGGAGCATCTGACCAGATATGGCAACAGTATGTAATGCACAGATGAATGGTACATTTATAAATGTTTAAGATTGATGAGAGAAACTTTCTGGCATGACACAATGACCAAACATTCCTTGCCATAAATGCAGCTATTGATTTGATGTAGGCTTTCCACTTCAAGTCATTTGAAATCACGGGGCCAAGAAAGCACAGTGTGTTGCTCCCCATGAGTCTAGAATGAGCCCTGGTCGTGGGCAGGAAAGTTTCTGTGGTGGTCCAATGAGAGCTGTTTAGTTTTGGAGGCATTAAAATTTACGAGCCATTTCTTGCCCCAGTTAACCACTGACCGACCTTCATCTCATGATGTGATAGAAATGATTGGATTAAATCAAACATGTCCAGTAATACTTTAGCAATCTCGCTTACGTTGAAGATCAGCATGCCAAAAGTATACAGTGAAGTCAACACCCAGTGGTGACTGTTTCATGCAATCATCAAGTCATGCGTATCTGTTTAAGCATGAAAAAGACTGTCACTGCTGAGTGTTGACTTCATTTATATATTTACATAAGCTCTATCCCTGATATTGAGCACTTTAACCCATAAATATAGCATACCATAAAACTATATTTTTATCATGTATATGTGTGTGTGTGTGTGTGTGTGTGTGTGTGTCTCTCTCTCTCTCTCTATATATATATATATATATATTTATATATATATATATATATATATATATATATATACACACACACACACACGTATAGACACAAAAATGAATATCTCTTATCACAATTCATACCAAACGGATAATACATTAAAAAAAACAAAAAAAAAACATACCAATTAACACAGATTGATGTTCTTACCAGCACTGCTACCTAAACTACCATCACCCTTATGGACGTGAGGCCATAAAACGCTAACACTCCAACATCATTTTACGACGACTACCACTACTTTAGTTAACAATATTGTTGCCTCCACAGTATGTACCTGCTACAAAATAACTACTACCATTATTATCACTTCATACACCACCCACAAGATTTGTGCTACTTTTTACCATTGTCTTTGTTTTTATTATTGCCATTATTTATTTATTATCGACATCACCATCATCTATTGTCATTACT
The DNA here is from genome assembly GCA_963932145.1 of Acanthosepion lycidas. Lineage (NCBI taxonomy): Eukaryota > Metazoa > Mollusca > Cephalopoda > Sepiida > Sepiidae > Acanthosepion > Acanthosepion lycidas. Next base: position 81,957,905 of record OZ010574.1, read on the forward strand.
TAGTTATCACCAGTTCTATTGTTTTCTATTTTATTCTTTCTCTCTTCCATTATTACCATCACTATTATTATTTATTACCTCTTCCATCATTATCTATTTATTATTTAATACTGCAATTTTTAATTTATCATTAATTTTTATTATTAGTTATTATTATTAATTATTTATTTCAACTACCATCATAATTATTATTATTATTATCATTTTACTAGCATTGTTATCATCACTACTAAGATTATTACCATAATTACTTGCTGCTACCACTGTTATTACCATTATCCTTTACTACCACTATTATTAACATACCAATCACACATCCCCCAACTGTCATTACTCCAATTATAGTTTACCATTGTCATTGCTTGCAATATTGTAATTATTATTTTATTTTTACTATTCCTTTATTTAATATTGTAATTATTATTTCATTCTTACTATTTCACCATTACCATAATTAACATCAATGCATTCTTTTACAATTATGCTCCCCTTCCCCATCAAAATTAGTGTCAATTTTCTGTAAAAATACCAATCGGTATTATCAATTAGAATTTCTATATCAGTGTAATCATAATATGCAATTAAGCAACATTAACAATAAAAATATCTGTCATAATCTTATACGGAATTCATTTTAAGTAATGCAAAACCCAGATGGATAGAAATATATGTACACATGCATTTATGTGTGCGTAAGAAAGTATTATTCCCTTTAACAAGATAAATGAACGATCTGAAAGATGACAAGAACACCCTGGCCTGCACCTTGTTAAGGGAATTCACTACACATTTTCAACACTGAAAACAACCACAGTTGTATATGTATATGTACTCCAACACATGGATACATGTTTGCACCCAGCCCCACACTGTTCATATATGTATATGTTTGTGTGAATGACAATACATACACCTGCATGTGTGTTTGGCTGCATATATATGAGTGACATCCCGAAACGGACACAGAGGAGAATTTTTCCTCCCACTACCATCAAACATCACCAGAGACTGACATAAATAGATCCAAAATTTTAAAAATAAATAAGTTTGTCTGATGAGCGCAAGGGCATGAAACCTAGGGTCACAAACTCACATCAATACAACTAAGTATATATATATTTATATATATATATATGTTAGAAATGTATTGAAAATCAGGAAAATAATAGATAACAATATGTTATAAACATGTGTATGGTAACACAAAAAAACAAATGAAATAACAAGTACCACTGGTGAAGGAAAAAGAGACAAGAATAGTTAATAAAAATTTCTTTGTATTGCCAATACAGAAGATGTGAGTGCAAAGGTAATTAGCAGTGTAAAAAAAAAAAAAAAAAATAGACAATTATTCTTGGCCTTTCTGTTTCTTTAACTTCTTTGGTTGGATATAGATTGATAGATTTGTTATTGCTGATATGTATTGTGCTTTTTCACTTCATATGTAAAAGAGATAACTTTTATTTCTCTGATGTCAAGAACAGTCCATAAAGCTATATTCTAAACATTTTGAATGTTATCTGGTAAAAACAAGAGAATGTGAATAATTATTTGAAAGCTAAAAATAACATAACTTTCCAGTTGTTAATGAAATGAAAAAAACATTTTAAAAAAGATTTTCAGACACTTTCATGAAAGAAAGAAAACAATCTGAAGTCTGATATTGTCATTGAGTTTTGTCCAAGTTACACACCCTCTGCAACCAGTTATTGGCACAGTCAAAAAGTGCATATTTTTCTTTTAAATTTCTCTACTATGCTCTGTCAAGAATCCAATATTCTTCAAATAAAAAGCAAAAAAAGTTGCTGCTATTTAGGGACAGATCGAATTTATTATGTGTTCCAAGTTGCCAAAACCCGGAATTAATAACCTTAAAAAAAAACAAAAAAAAGTTTATAGTTGTTTGTTGATGAAAAGTATAAATTGAGGAATCAGTCAAAAAATATTTTGTAAAACTTATATATTATTATTATTATTATTTAGTAATAAATATATTTACTGTTTTTATTGGCATCTACGATAAACATTTATTAAAAAAAAAAATGGGAAAAATGTCTGCAAAGATTGCACTATGTCCATCATATCAACATATAAGGTAGCCATCAAGCAAAACCAAACTGTAAATTTTTTCTATTTATCAATCATTCCCACCCATATATATATATATATATATATATATATATATATATATACACACACACACATACACATATATATGGGCAGCAATCTCTCTCTAGTACATGTTTTTTCACTGAAAATGATTAACAAGTTACTTCTGTTAAGTTTTTTTTTTTACTGTGTTCTTTTTGTGTGCAAGCAAAACAGGTTTCTTTACACACACACACACACATACATATATATATATATATTACAAGGGTCTCTTGTCCTAAACTGATGGTCTACATTGAACATCACTTCAAGTATTATCTAAAGGATGATATACCACTTAAGTGATATCTGTGCCATAAAAATGTATCTTGACACTCAAAAACAACTGCCTACTCTCATTAGGAAAATTCTGTTTGATAACACACCATTATTCTATACTGATGTAACTGCAAAGTGGAAACTAAAAATTATTGAAACCCTTTATAATAAATGATTAAAAGCAAGCATCAACCTTCCTTTACCTAACAATAATGGGAATGTTTTGGTAGTTTTTTTAGAAGGACACTACAACATGGAGTCATTTTTGGATCTTCTTACATAACCTAAGATTACTTATATATTTGTACAATACATCTTAGAACACAAGCATTAACAATGAACCCTTTGAAAATGGCTAATGAATTGGTCAAAAACATCTGGGTCAATAATCATTATTTTCTGTGCTCCCTTAGTCCTTCTGCCAAGAAAGCATAATAAAAATATATAAGATTTTTTCTTGTCTATCAACATTCAATAAAATATTTATAAAAGCTGCCTAAATATGCAATATTATATCTATACTAACCGAATTACCTGCTCCATGATGCATGTCACACATTTTTTTATAAGAAAATGATGATTGATTTTAAATCATTGTTATAATTTGTGCAGAAAAATGATGCATTTCAGTATTACTCAATGTTCTTGCTGATGCAACCTCCATCTTCTGGCTTTCTCCTTCTATATTTTGGATAGGAGTCATTCCCTTGTACAAATTTAATTTAAATTAAAGGGAAAAAAATTTCAGTGGGGAGTTTGTGTTCCCTTGAGACTCGTTTTGATCAAAATGAAATATACTTAGCCAAATAACCCTAGGAGTCATTACCTTGTTCAAATTTAATTTATATCAAAGGGGGAAAAAATCAGTTGGGGGTTTGCACACCCAGGAACTTCCTTTGATCAAAATGAAATGTACTTATCTAAGTACCTTAGGTAATGAAGTTTGAGAATATATATGGTTATGGGGCTCTATCACCAAAATCCTAGGAAGCATTTGAAAACAGACAGAGGCTACAACTTATATATATATATATATATAATATCATTTCTGTATATATATTATATATGCACAGTACTTATTGGAAAGTGCTCAATATCAGTGATAGAGCTACCAAACATAATCAAGCACAAACTAACATAGATTCAAATTTTAAAAAATAAATCAGTTTGTCTGATGATTCCAAAAGCAACTGAATATATATATATATATATATATATATATATGTGTGTGTGTGTTATAGAAAATTGATTTCCCTGGAACTTCTGATACCTACAAATGCACTAGCGATTACAGGATCAACTGCAAATCCCGACCCTAATATACCAGACATTGGACTAAATAAAAGAAACAAATCTATATTCTGCTGTCTGTCAGGGCATTTTAATCTTGGACAGAAATTTGGTCACATATCTGATACACATTCAGTAAGCCAGAAATGTTTGAAAATTTACTGAATTTTGCTCTGTCTATTCATCAAAATTTTGTTAATAATTTTGCTGCGTCTATCTAAATTACAAAAAATGTTTTTCTATTGTTTTATTTTGTTTTTCAAAATTTATCTGAATTTTTATTATCCTACAAAATGGCAACTTTTTACTTGTATTTTTTGACATATTTTCTATTTTTTAAATTTTTCTATTCTTTCTTAAATCTAACAATTTGGAATTCAACTTTCAGGACATTGACAATAAGACGACATTTTTAATCATATAATTGAAATTTTGACAGTTGTTCACTTGAAACATGTCATTCCCTTTCTTTAGCAAGTGATCTACAATGGCATTTTATATTAATATATTTATATATCATCTTCTGCTAATATTAATCATCTCAATAAGCAATTCCCAACTCAAATTACTTAGTGATAATTGTCTATGACTGAGACATTCTTTCTCTATAACACCCAACTTTGAAAACACTTGTGGATTACACATTAACTTTCCTTTCCAACAGTTTCATTTTGTGAATTCAATCTTCTTGTCAGCAAAAGATGAGGAAAATAGGAGTATTGAACTTAAACGTAAAATCGTTAAACTCCAGAGTTATAAGTTGTTCTTGTAGAGTATGAAAATTAAAAAGATTCTCAGAAAATTATTTATGTCTTAGATATGAAGCAAAATGTTGTGGATGGTAGTTGAATCACTGTATCCTCATTCTATGTTTCAGTCCTACTTTATTTGGTATTTCAGAATATAGATTCTGCTTCTTTATTTTACTTTTCCTAAAAAGTTTCTAAATTTAATATTTTATCAAATACACAAATTTTCTACATACATAAACACAATGAGATTCCAGTTAATTCAGGCATGATATGTCCATGTTGATGAATTAGCTGCAGCTAAACTTGCATGATGTGATGTAGATGGCCATTTGTAATATGAATATCAGAAGCAATGAAACACAAAAATGGATTATAACATGATTTTATACAAGACAGTAATGAAAGTAGAGCTTGTTATCTTCAAAGGATGCCTGGACTGATTTTGTTAATATCTAGTAGTCACTTAAAATACTGTAGCAGCGTTCATCAAATATTTTTTTTCAAAATTAACAAGCATTTATGTAGTACATTATTTCATGGTGCTATTAAATCTAAAATCTGAAAGCAATATGAAATTTTATTAAGGTGTAACTTTCAAACAAGTTGGTTAAAGTTTTGTTTCTACAGTAAAAAGTTGAATTTTTAAACTCATCAAACAAAAAAAATGTTTTCTGCTATGTATGAATATTTATTTTAAAATGGAAGTTGCATGAGTTTAAATTTGTTACATGTTGTGCCACAGGGCAGGCAGTTCTTTATCTGGCAAGTCCTTTCAGGATGTGGGTAATCATATCTGTCCACAGCTTCTGTGTCTTTTTTTTTCTGTAACATTTGAACTATACATGATTAAACATTTATTGATAATCTTTAGTGAACTACAACAAACATGAGCCAAGTACTACACATCAGATAACCTAAAGGAACTGTTTGAAAATACCAAGCCATGTGAGATTTTACAAAGTTCATAATGAAAATTTGCCTCTATAATAGAACATATTTACAACCTATTTCTGCATGATTTATCCCTGCAAAAGTTAGTCAATCTATTTTATGGAAAATATTTATTACATTTTTGCAAGTTTTATCTGGAAAAATTATTGTTACACAATTTATATTTACTCCCCAAATTGTTAATGCCATATTAATTTCCCACAAAGAATTATTCATATACAATTAATGTGTTGGCTTTAAATAAACCACAAATGGTTGATAAGCTGTAAAGCAAACAATCATTCAATTTTAACTTTTGACCCTTTAAATTGAGCCTAAAAACATGCAAGTGAAGACACACATGCACACACACACACACACACACATATATATATATATATATATATATATATATATATAAAACTTACCATTTAAGCTTTAATAATAAAAAGTATGATTTAAGTTAAAAAAAAAAAAAATGGAAATACACCTACCAAACTCAAGAAAGCCTTGCAACACTCAAGAATTAATAAGTGCAGTGACTGTCAGAAAAACCAGATGTTGAATTGTTACAATTGTCTGACACTTAAAATTGAAAGAGAGAGAAAAATGTATAAAACCAATAAGAAAAATGACAAAAAGGACAAATAACCACAACATTCTACACACATACGTATAGGCATGCACATATAATGATAAGAAGAAAAAATATCAACCTTGCACCAATGAAAAATGCATACATTATTTTTAACACAATATAAAAGAAAGATGAGAAAATAAGCAGTCAATTGCTGATATTCCCTGACTGGTGGATGGAGCGATTGGTGGAGGGTCAGTCTACAAAACTCTATACAGTCAGGATGCTGAAGGTAACATCAGTCAACTAAGTGACAAATTTTACATTTTTATTAATCTCTCTCTCTCTCTCTCTCTCTCTCTATATATATATATATATATATATATATATATATATATATATATATATATATAAGAAGTTACAGCAGCAAGGTTTCAAGGCTTCATAAAATGTTGAATTTTCATTCTAAGCACACCCCCACCCGCAATCCAGTCCTCTGTTGGGTACAATGTTACTTAAATTTGATAATTAATCAAATTAACACTACTACTTTGTAATGGTCATTAGCCATACATTAATATAGCAATTTTTTTGTTTCCTATTTTCAGCCATCAATTTTGTTTGATGCAGTTTTATTTTTCAAAAAGATACTTTGGAATTATAATTGGCTTCAGTAAAGTTTTAATTGGTAGCATTATCGAAATTAAGTTTCATTAATGGAAAATGGCAATTTGTTTTTTGCTTGCATTTCTTGTTGAGTTCTTTTGTATTTAAGTAATGTAAATGAATATTGAACTGATGTAGCTTATTTTAATTTGTTTATTACTCCTCACTCCTCACTCTTTCCGTAATTGTATGTTTTTAGTCCTATGTTGTTTACAAATTGAACGAAATGACATTTTAACATTCACACAAGGCATTTTTACATTTTCTCTTCAAATGTCATGTTATTTCAGCAAATATTTGGCCATAACTCTCCATAACTTCTTTTTTCTTTTCTTTAACCCCTGTAAACTTTTTATTGCTATGATTGTTTCAGGGAATGATAATTGTCCACCATTGCCTTCTTTCCAATTTTGAAATCTGATTTGTCCTTCTCTCAAACTGCCGACTAAGGCTTAAGAGCCTAGTCTGCCCTGCAATTTAATTCAAAGTAAAGAGAAAAGATGTATTCCTGTCTTTTCTAATAGTATTAGTGTGAAGTGAAAAGTCAGAATTTGACCTTTCCATTTCCTACATTTTTAATCATTTCTTGGCACATATTTCCGAACATGTTACTTGCATGATGGAATGTCATTAGAGTTTAAGTTTCCCAGAAGTTTTTTTTTTTTAATGTCATTACTACTGATAAAATTTAGTTTACAAATTTTTGCATATCAGTAAAAGTGAAGGTTTCTCTTCTTATCTTTAATTTCTTCTTTCTCATTTGCTAGCTCATATTAGCAGAGCATTTAATATTCATTTAGTGTTTGTCAATAAAAAAAAGCTTTTACTTGCAGAGTCTTAAAACAATTGTCCTCTTGATTTGATATTTATATCAATATAATCATTGAATTCTCATCTACTTTTCCTCCATTTTTCTACTGTTTATTTAGAGCAGTCTTAGTTGAAAATTTTCATCTATACAATTCTTATAGTCTGATGATATGTACTTGGTTTCTGCAATATAAAGAAGTAAACGAGTTTGTGTCTGAAATGGTACCATTGGGCTTATGTCTAAATCCATATTTTTAAAAAAAAAATCTTTTTCTTCAATTTGGACAATTTTTTTTTTTTTTTGCCTCCTTTGTATATACCTTTTGATGTGAACACCTTTGGAAAGTGCAGACTCCACCAGCTTTTGAACTGACGAAAATGTGGATTTCCTGAATATGGATTTTCTCGAAGATGTCTGATTATTGGCTTTGTATTTATACAAATTTAGTCAAAGATTATTAAATTGGCATCCATATCTTCATGCATATTTCTGTATTGTTTTGTGTGCAGTTTTTATCAGATGCAATAAAAGAAAGATGCTGTTTGTAAAAATAATTAGTACGTTTTTCTATTATTAACTTAATTCAATATCTCTTGTTGAGCTAAGACAATTCATACTTGGTATTGCATATCATAAATTTATATGCTCATCTTGCAATGCTGTACATTTGGGAACTCCTTCTATGAGATGAAGAAAAGTGAGAAATTTGTGTTGAATGTTAATATTCATTCAGACATGAAAGAGATATGTAAATACTTTGAATTTCATATGAATTATACAAGTCAGCTAAGTTTTTGTTATGTTTCCTTTATACTGAAACTCACTAAACTGTTGCTGGGGTCTACAATACATTTACTGTATCACCTGTAGGGGGTTAAGACTGCCAGACAGTTACTTCTGGATTTGGATGAATATGAACAGTGTTTGCCTATAAACTTTAGTGTAATAAAAAGCAGATTTTGACATGAAATAGCTTGATTATTGCAATCCATCAACCCAACCTGATTAATGCATCAATCAACACAGCTTACATCTTTTAGATTCTCAGTTTCAATATTATTAAGCCAAACCTTAAACAGAATTGATTTATTTTAGAAATTTTATTTTTCTGGTTGAATTTATCATGGATAGGTGTGATGGAATTTCTGACCTCCAAGTTAGCAGGTTGCTTCTCTTTGTGTTAGAAATATGTATTTATTTAATTGTCTAAATCTTAACAGTTGTATAAATTCCAATAATTTACTCTTTTTGTATGTACAATCTTTTTGGCATATTCAATTTCCATTATCAAATTGCACCTAGTTTTGCATAAGCACTTGATATTTCCATCTTCTTGCCTCCTTCCCTCTTATTTACATGCTCATTTATCATCCCCAGATTTGCATATCTAATTAGCATGGGCATAATTGTGTATCAGCTTTGACATATCTGCTTGGCAAGCAAAAATCTATGCAGGTAATTGCAATTACCATGTTTTCTTTGGAAATCTCGTGTATCACAAAATTCTCAACTTGACCGAGTCCTTTAAAACATCAATACTTCTCATATTTTATATCAATGTTGACCTACGAGGAAATTGTTGAAAACAAATATGAAGAAAAAATAGTTAATATTATGCTAATATGGGTAACTTGAATGGTCTGATGAAAATAAAATTGTTCATATTCATCTCCCCAACCAAATAATAATAATAATGCATAGACTGAAGTGAAATCTTCTGCTTCCTTCATAACTTGACTGTGGTTCATGAATAAGAAATGGATTCTGTTTTGGATATAACTTTTTATCTCTCTTAGCATATATGTCAGGGAGTGGGGCGTTGAAAAGTTCTCAGCCTGGCCCACTTCCCTAAAGCTGCCCAAATGACCATATTTTTTCAATTTATTCTTTTTCAATTTTTTTCAATATAAGCAACACTCCATACAAGATTTTTAATTACCCAAAAATGAAAATAATACTGACATCTCATTTTAACAGATATATTTATCAAAATTACACAAAAATATATTGTAATACTAAAGAGTAAATTGATTCAATAAAATCACCTTAGCTTCAACCACTGTTTCCAGACAACTTTGGAATCTCCTGCAACTCTTCTGGACATGTCTCCTTGTTTAATCCTTGCCTTCAGTTCATCTTTGGAGTCATAAGGAGTTTTGTTGGTCTCTCCCTCAACTGCACCCACACATAATAATCAAGTGGGTTACAGTCTGGTGAGTTAGGTGGCCAGATGTAATGGGCAATGCCGTTACAGAAATTGTTTGACAGCCATGCCTGTGTTCTCCTGCTTCTGTAACATGGTGCAGAGTCCTGTTGCCAGACATAGGGTCTTCCAGTAGCCTCCCTCTTGAGACAGGACAGCACTACCTCCTCAAGGCACTTGATCTAGGCCTCCATGTTGAGTCTGAGGCCTATAGGAAGATGAATGGAGGCATAACATTGCCATCACTAGCTATCACTTTGTAATCACCATTAGACTCATCCAACTCTTTCCAAATTCTTTGCACTGTCCTCAGATTGACACCCAGGCACTCTGAAATGTTTGTATCAGAGCTTCTGGTATGAATGTAAAGCATGCCTTTTCAAAATTTCTGGCAAAATGGATTGCATCATGGTGTTCTTTTTCTCACAGATGGTGCCCAACTGACCCTACAATACTGTGCAGTCGACAAAATCTAAAACAACTATGAGAAACTAAAAATATAAAATGGTGACAATTGTTTGAATTGTTGGCAACCCTTTTGAGAAATGACCAAATGATGTGTGGTTTTGATGAATCTTTGTACTTCAAATTTAATCTAAAAGAAAGAAATGTCAGTAATTTAAAAAGAAAAAAATATTCTATCAGGAAAACATATTTGTCAAAATCTCTGATGTGTTATATTGATATGTAATCTTAATTTGCTCATGTATGAGAAAATTGACACTGAAGAGGTATGAATTATGTACCATCTTCCTTCAGAACATTGGTGATCATGGCCCTCCACAATTTCCTGTTTGTTGCTTTTAGTAAATTTTGTCTTTTTGTTCTCTCTCTTAAACCTTGTTCTGCCATCCATTTACTTAATTTTCTTCCATCCCTGTTACATTCAGTATGTCCTGTGAGTGTTAAAGTTTCCAAGCCCTCGTCCATCGTGATGTACCATACTTTGTCTCTAAATTTGAAGATTTTTTTCTTCAGAAAATTGAACTTTTCTCTTTTGACACAACACTATTTTGGTTGACTTATTCTATGGACTTCTTTAGTTATATAATTTGTAAGAAAAAATGAATTTTAAAAATTTTTTTTACAAACCATAATGGGAGTTAAACTGTCAAATTACATAGCATGAATTTTTAACATTCACTACTGAGAATTCATTGATTGACTTATGATATTCTAGTTTGTAAAAAAGACCATAATATCCAGTACAATATCTTATGTTGGTTGTAAAGATCTGCAATTCAACTGTTCATGGTGATTCTTAATATTGCAAAAGTTATTTTCTAGCTCAGCTAAACCTTGGTTAAAGCTTTGTTCAATAATTTCTCATTTTTTAAACTGAAATGATGATTAAGTTGATAAATGTTAACACTGTTAAAATGTTCTGCTTTTTGTAAAATAAGTGACTCTGTTAAATCTACCTTGAATAAAACATGTTGAATTCTAATATTAACCTTCAGTAATATCTTTGCATGTGGTTCCTAGGTTTGATAATGTGGTTGTTTTAAAAGATGATTTGAAGTCAGTGAGTAGATTTTCAGGATGAAGATAATTCACATGGAAATGTTTTTCAGAAGAACTTTTCTCAGATAGTCTGTATTTTAAATTCAGGGACATTTCTGTGATAATCTTTTAAATATTTTATCCAAATATTTTGTAGTATTAAATTCCTTGGTATCATATTCTGGTTTTGGTATAAATTAGGGGAATTTATTGTTATCTATTGTATTTTTTTGGTTAGTGAGAAGTGGGGAGTTTTCTTTAATTTTTCCTTGTTTGTTTTCTTCTTTCTCAGGTCAGAAAGGTCAATTCACACATGAGGACTGTTTGGAGAATCAGCGAACACTGTGCACCAGTTCACTGTTAACATGTCTTCCAAAAAGTGTCTCATTCTACACAAGCCCTCACCCCACTATAAATCATTTGTGTGTGTAATCTGGTGATTCTATTTAAAAAAGAAATCTGAACTGTTAAGCCCTCAATGTCAGAATTCTAATGAGTTCACTGTATATGCATGTTATACTCTGCTTCAAATTAGATCTCTTCCTGATTCACTCTACATGTCAGCCAGATGTGAATGCCAAGAAAGCAAAACCAAAAATAAAAAGTCGTCCCCTGTGCAGGGTGGGTGGGGGTTGCTTCTTGAGCATCACATCCAGCCTACAAAAAAAAAAAACCCTTCAAAAAATATAAAAATAAGTCAATCACAAATGTTGGTGTCAAAGAAAAAAAATATGAAAAAAGATGAATTTATGAACCATCACATGAATACCACTAATAACAACTCGAACAGAATCATGACAAACAGGCAGGTTATCAACGTCACCAGCAAGCTCTTGGTATCACTACCTGTGATCTCAGTCAGCTGACACGACATCAACTACATATCCTAATAACTCTACTCTTTCTCGAAGTTGCTTCCCTTGCCCACAGATTCATTCCACTCACCTCCTCTGTCTTAGCAATACAAAGACTTTTATATTAACAATTCTTGTCTTTTCCTTTTCCCTCACTGGAAGGACTTGTTGTTTTGCTTGTTCTCTTAGACTACCATAAATGTGCTTGTAACATACATAAAACTAGTGATTCTTGAAAATATTCAGGCAATTTATATATATATTGAAACCAAACATCTGTTATCTTGTACAAAAGCTAGAAAAAAATCAAAGGTTTAAAATTAAAGCCAAACTTGTCAGTCGTCTTCAATATAACTTTCTTTAAACTAATGTATATGTGATATATATATCGTCAATAAATTATGAGAAATCAAATTTATTTAAAACTCAGCAGTTGACTACTTAAGTTATGTCACTTTTTGATACCTCAGGCACTCTGTGGAAAAAAAAAAAACACTTATTGTTATAAATTTGCATATTCATTCATAATACCAATTATTTTTTCCTTTCTCAGCCAGGTTTGAAGTGCAACATTGATTTCTTTCACACAAGCTTGTATTGCAGTATTATTTCACTCTTTTATTAAATTGTTCTGGTCTTTTAGCAATATTATTTCTATTTTTTTCTGGCATAAATAGCAAACATTTGATCCCACTTTATAACTTAGGATTTTTCAAAGCTCCCCAATTCATTTTTTTTTTTTTTTTAATTTCTCTTTCATGACCCATACATACTTTGACAGGACTGTGCTATTTTCATACTTGCACGTTTCTGTTGATAAATTGTGAATAGTTTCTCTGTTACACCAATATTAGTCCTGGAATCCTTCAAATTTCACTCTTGCTATATACACCACATTGTCAGACACTTACCATTGAGGGGAGAACAAATAGGGCTTCCTAAAATTGCATGGATTTTCTTCTGTTTTAGGCTATATATAGTCATTGTACTTTTGGAAAATTTTTGTAGAATCAAAGCAGAAAATAATAAGATTTAAAATATTCTGTCTGTTTTTCAGAGATGAGGTATTATGTACACTATTTACATTATTCGGACTATTGTCATCATCTTTGTCGCCATATTTATTACAACATTTCGGCCTTCTTCAGGTGGTTGGAATGTTGAACTGAACCCTTTATTTCGCTCACTGGGGTAGATTGTTCTAGTTCCACATGCCATGTCTAATGGATGTCAGTATTCAGTTATCTCCCGTTAATTCCCCTCTCCAAGTTCTCCACTGCCTTAACCGGGTATTGAACTCATACTCTTTGGGTTATGTCACTGGATCTAACTAGACTCACCATGTCCAAGCTCACCATCTGGTTGGATAGAATGGGAACATCATTGATTATTTCCACGAAGTGGGCAGAGTTTTGGACATATGAAGGAGACTTTCCAATCAATGGGTCAATTATATCTACAAGGAAGTGGCTTAGAGGGTGGCACACAGAGCCTTGGCAACTAAGAATTGGCTTTCAAAAGCTGGATGACACTTCGCCAATATCTCTCTCGAGTAATACCCTTCACAGAGGAGAACATGACTAAAGACTGTGTGTACGCTATCCCGTGCAGCTGCGGAAAGAAATATAAAGGGGAGACAGGCCACCACCTTAAGGTAAGGCTTCAAGAATGTCAGAAAGCTGTAACACAAGGTGAAGTGAAAAAATTAGGTGTGGCTGTCCACATATGGAGAGAAAAGGAAGATCACTGCCTTCTGTGGGATCAAGTTGAGATCATAGACAAAGAACAAAGAACATCATTGGAAAATTCATAATCTTAAGGAATCGGCACATATGCTAGGTCACAAAAAATCTCCTGAGCCAACCAAGCATAGAAATGAATACAATATGGGAACCAACAATAAGGAGTGCCAGAGAAAAGCAATAACAACAAAAATTGCAATATGAGCACTGGTTAAAAAATGATTGAAGACATTAGGTTTATAATACCCAGAAATTCATACCCACATGTCCTCAAGGACACATGGCACAGTAGATAAAGATGTTAGATCCAGTGACAGGACTCAAAGAATGTGAGTTCAATACCCGGTTAAGGCAGTGGAGAACTTTCAGAGGGAAAATAACAGGAGATAACTGATAACTGACATCCATTAAACTCAAACAGTCTACTCCACTGAGCAAAATAAAGCGTTCAGTTTGACATTCCAACCACCTGAAGAAGGCCGGAGCGTACAACGGCCGAAACGTTATAATGAATCTGGCGACAAAGATGAGGACAATAGTCCGAATAATTTAAAACATTCTTCAATTATGATGACAACTAATATAATGCAATAACATGTATAGACTGCATCTAGTTTGTACAATCAAAGTAAGGTATGACAAGACAGTATTTAAAATTTTACAAAGACATTCATTTATTTGAAACTTGTAAATTCACAAAAAAGTTATTTCACCAAAGTGTATTAGGGTTCAGTTATAGACTAGAAAGGAAACATGCTCCACACATGGTAACAAAAAAGATTTTGTCTAATGGAATTGGAACATGTATTTAATCATAGAAGAGACTGTAGGAAGTGATTGAAAAATTTCACACTTTATGCTGAGAACATAAAAACAATAATTTAGCATTAAACTTTGTTCCTTTCATTAGCATTGGTCTTTAGTTTTGTTTTATAATCTGTCTAGGCTTATAATTCTTTATGAGCCTTTAAAAGGGCCTGTATTGTATCTGACAGTGTCAAATAAAGTTCAAGCCAGCAAATCATTATTAAAATCTTCTTTCAACATAAGACACATGGCAAAATATACAGCTAAATTGATTCTTTTTCATACAGGCTCTCATTAAAAAATAGCATCACAAATTTTATTTACTTTTCTGTAAATATTCATTATAATTAAATAAAAATATAACTTTTATTCATTATAATCTAGTCTCTTATAAAACCTGAAATAAATCTCTTGCCAGAAATTATATATACAGGGTGAACCAAAAATAAGTGGACAGTAGGTTGAATAGGGTTTGTGTTTGTGTTATATTATAACAGCAGTCTGTGAGTATCTTGATGAAACATTTCCCAAGGAATGGATTGGCCAAAGTATTTGTGATTTGAAAAAATTACATCAGAGATGCATTTCAAGAAATTAATACACAAAAACACTTGTGCAAAAATATTTTTCAAAGCATGGAAAATAGATTTTAAAGCTGTGTCAATTGTGATGGACAGCAGTTTGACCACCTGCATTGATAAAATTTTCAGTGCTTTGTATTGTATTATTGTATACAATAAAATTTAATTATATTAGTATGTAATCTCAAAATAAATGTTATCATTTACCGTTCACCTACTTTTGGTTTACCCTGTGTGTGGTGTTTGTGTGTGTGTGTGTGTGTGTGTGTGTGTGTGTATGTATGTATGTATATATATATATATATATAATGTGTGTGTGTGTGGTATAAAATGACAATTGGAAAAAATCTTAGATTTTGTCGACGCATTTTGTCTTCTGATTTTTTCCAAGGCAAAACTGAAATCCAAATGTCTTTGTTGTTATAGTTAAATTAAAAACTCCAAATTTAAAAAGATAGACACTTCTATCTAAGCCTTTTTCTGGTTAATGTAAATTTCCTTTATATTAAGAGATTTTTCTTTTCTTTTCTTTTTTTTTTTCCATGTCAACAATACAGTTAAATTCCCAGATCAATTCTGTAGACAAGACAATTGGGAATTTAACTGTATTGTCAACATGGAAAAAAAAATCTCTTAATATAAAGGAAATTTACATTAACCAGAAAAAGGCTTAGATAGAAGTGTCTATCTTTTTAAATTTGGAGTTTTTAATTTAACTATAACAACAAAGACATTTGGATTTCAGTTTTGCCTTGGAAAAAATCAGAAGACAAAATGCGTCGACAAAATCTAAGATTTTTTCCAATTGTCATTTTGTACCAATTTGTCTTGTCCACATAATTGATCTGTGAATTTAACTATATATATATATATATATATATATATATATATATATATGTTTAGTATTTGTGATATGATGGAAAGAAACTCTATTGCATTAATTTTATTCTGTTTCTCTTAATTAACATGTCCATTGTATTTGATAAAAAAAAAGAAGCACCAAACTAAATGCTAAGTGGTGGAAGGTCCAGCTGTATACATTGTTGAACTAAGATATCAGAAACTTCAGTGCAAGAATAGAAAAGTGCTCTTAACCACCAAATGTTTTCAGGTAGAAGTAACTTGTAGCTAACCACAAGCTAATCAAAATTCAATATATAAATGGCACTCTTGTGTGTCTGTTAATTATTTAAGAAATAGCCTCAGTTATTTCAAGAAATGATAGATGTAAGTTACTTTTAAAAGTTAAAGGTTAACCTTTTCTTTTAGTAAAAGAACAACAAAAAATTCCAGTCCTCTTCGAACAGTAAAAATGTAAACAAACATTTTTTTTTGTTTGTTTGTCAGAGCACTATTTTCACCACAGACTTTGTTTAGTTACAAAACATTTTGATGAGAAATTGCCATTCATAATTCTCTTTACTGTAAGACTGTATGCAATTTTTTCCTTCCAATTAAAATTATCGAATTACATTTCATGCTTGTCTAGGGGCAAGTTTTAACACAACTCATGAAGCAGGTATCCAAATTAATACAGTGACAAGGTATATTTTGCTTAGTCAAAAACTAATTGCTTTGATGTTATTTCAAAGCTTCTGTATGTGTTGTTCATATTCATTTAGTGTTTGAAATAAAGTCGATGCTTGGCATTTAGCCAGCTTAAGTGTTAGAGTATGGAACTTGCAAAAAATATGTCATGAATGTGCTTTTTACTGCATGCTCCCAAAATGTGCTTTTTGAGAAATTGTACGTGAAGTAATTGTAAACTTTGTAAATATTTAGACCTACAAGAGAACTACTTATCTAATTTTAACTGTTGCACAATTATTATTAAAATAAATTAATGTTTAACTTGGCCTCCTATGCTTTTATAACATACACAAATTATTTCTAACAGAAAATTAGGATTTGAGTTCATATTGAGAAGAATTTATACAACTTTCTTGAGAAACTAAATAGTCTCTATATTTTAAAGTAATACAAAGAGATATGGGACATTTTAAGCAAAATCTGGTCAAATATCAGAATTTCTTTAGTTCCTTTTTGTCTGACTTGAAAACTTTACAGTATCCCATTGTTAAGGCAGCAATAAAATTAGATACAAATGTAATTCAGTTAAATTTTATTAATTTCTGCAATGTTTGCACATTTGCAAATCAGGTTTTCCATTTCTTGCCAATAATATTCTTGGGTGTTTTCTTTTTTTAAAATTGAATGACTTGAACTAACATCTTTCTTATTTTTGAAAGTCCTGGCATTTAGGAAATATTTTAATTATTGAAAAAAAGTTAATTTAAAAGTATGAAATATTAGTATTTTAGAAGATAATGTCAAATTTCCTAGTCTCCTGTCTCCATTTCCTCTTTCTATTTTTTCTTTTTTTGTGCAATGTACTAATAAAAAACTTGAGTTGCCAAAAGAAAAAGTCTGTAATAGTGAAGAAAGAAAAAAAAAACAGCTTTCATTCTTGGTTATCAAAATGATCTAAATGATGATTTGATTTTTTTTTCATCAGAGCTCACAGGAAATCTAAGTTCTCTCAAGATTTCTCTCTAAACAGCTTAAGACATTTAGAGTTAAGCATTGGTGCATCATAACTTTTAAATCTGACACTTTGATGAGGATTAACTCCAAGGTTTAACAGAATGCTCTTTTTTTCTCATCAAAGCTTATCATCAGAATAATCAAACACACTTGATAAACTATCATTGGCATTTATCGACATGAGCAGCACCTAACATATGCAGCACAGATATTCTTTATTCTTTCATGATTTATTATCTGTTTGAAATTCTTAAAAGCTGCAATGAGGAACATGACACTTATGAAAATATGTTTCCTGTCGGGTTAGATATCATAAACCTTTAAAAGTAAAACTGACGTGAAACTAAATAAGACGTATAATTGTGTAATTATTTATCTTGGATTTCACTAAGGTGTTGGTTCCAAATTGGTATATTTTAAATGTGATATTTCTTAATAAAATGACGGTAATATAACAGTTACCAGCCTGGAAAATGAAATTTAAATTTTGGCTAAAGCTACTTCTATATATTTCACGTTAATAGTCTTGAGAAAGGCACGAACCCACATTTCCTTGTATTTATCCCATAAGTAGCATCACAAACCTTGACAGAGGCTAATTAATAATTTTCTGAACAATCTTATATAGATACTGACTTTTGAATAAAAACAGTAGATCATTGAATTTAATGATTTGGTATTTTTTGATGAAGTAATCATCTTCATTTGTTGTCCTTTCTCTGATTATTGGATTTTACTGAATGATCATCTTTAATGCATTCAGATAAGGACAGCATATGTAGAAAGTTGTTGATTTTCTAACTATTATCATCACTTACTTCAGTGGCATGGGGTGTCTTTTTAAAGATAAAGTTTTAGAAACTCATGATGGTAAACAATAGCCCTTCTTAGTCTTATGTAGGAATTTATTTAAATGAGTGCCATATGTACTTGTGTATAAGCTGACTTCATGTATAGTGCAACTCCTGAATTTTTTGGCATGAATTTTAACCCCTACCAAGAAAAAAAAATTATATGTGTATAGTGCAAGCATTCACCAAAAATGCAATCTTCAAAAAATTACACCCCTTCTATTTTTTTACATAAAAAAAAACCTGATCATAAAAACTCACACTATACTCAAGTATATACGATAAGTATCATTATTCAGACCAGTATGTTCATCTTGGTTTGCTAGACTTGCACTGTTTCAGCTGTTATGCCCTATGGTCTTCTTCAGACATGTGTAGTATTTGGTATTTTAAAGCCATCCCTTTATTCAATCTACAGGAGTAGATTCTTCACATTCCCTTTTGCATGGAAAGGGGAAATCTTGTGCCAGTTACTTTTATTTGTCTTTGTGTCATTTGTCTGTCTCTTCTACTGTATACGACTATATATTTCATCACTGTCCAACCCAGGGACCAAACTCACAACTGACAGCTGGCTATATATATTTCAAGCACTATTTTAATCTACTAAACCATTTGTCACTTGGTCAATCACATGATGTAATTTTTGGACTGTTAAATTTAATCTCTCTACCCTGGTGGTGGAAACTTTGAGTGTTCTTTCTTAATCAAAGACGCCCACATGTTATTCATCTCTATGCTTGGACTGCTGAGAAAGTTGTCAGAACCTAGCATATGCACCAATTCTTCTAGTTGTTATGTTCTCTGTCTATTATTGTGACTTCGCATGTTAGCTGGTGTGTTGGGAAGATAAAATCTATTCTGTAGAGAATAAAAGTCTGTCTGGTTTCATTGACACTCAAAGTCTGGAATTTTGCTCAATTTTATGTATTGATCATTCAAAGTATTGTATTCATGGTATTGGGATTATGCCATGTTTGAGATTTCAGTTAATTTCTTTTCTTTGTCTGATAAAATAATCTTTCAGTTTATGAAAAATAATACAGGCTTTGTTTTTTCTAATCCTAGAAGAAAATGAAATCTGGCTTACATAATTTAGAAAAATTATTTTTTACTTTGAAATAAAAAGAAACCCATAAATTAATGAAAGCTGTGATGAATCTGTCATAAAAATTCAAAATGTAGAATTAATAAATACTAAATACTTCAAATAAACTTAGTATAAGAGATAAAGAAATTAAACATAGAATGGGCTGCACTAGGAGTAGTTTTGTCCAACACTGCAAGATGCTACACAAATTGAAAATAGTAAAATGAGTCATGAGTCTTATTCTTATGTACCCTCATCGGAACTTCTATAGCCCACAGGAATCACTTTTGTGGGCATGCCAGTATGATAATTCTGATCACGACATATGCCTCTAAG
The DNA here is from genome assembly GCA_963932145.1 of Acanthosepion lycidas. NCBI lineage: Eukaryota > Metazoa > Mollusca > Cephalopoda > Sepiida > Sepiidae > Acanthosepion > Acanthosepion lycidas. The sequence goes on from OZ010574.1 coordinate 81,977,869, forward strand.
TCCTTGTTTGCTGATAGAATGAAGCACTGTATAGTGTCTAACAAGTTTGTTTCTCATGTAATAGTGTGTTAAATGAGAGTAAATATACTATTCAATTTTCAGCTGATAAAGCAGAATCTTTTGCTTGTAAATTCTCTTCAAATTCTACTCTTCTCATCTGGAGTAACCTTGCATGACTTTCCACTTAGAACTGAATCTCTAGTGAGTAATTTGCATATAACTCTGTTCAGGGTTTCCGCTATCATCTCTAAACTGGATGCCCACAAAGCATGTGGACTTGATGGTATACCTGTAATTGTCCTTAAGAAATGTACTCCTGAAGTGCTCTAAATTCTACCATAAATGCTTTGCTGCTTCTTGCTTTCCTGCTTGTTGAAAAATCCTATTCTGTAGTTTCAGTCTGTAAGAACTCAGATAACCCATCTGATCCTTCTAACTATTGACTTATTAGCCTTCTACCTCTTTTTGGCAAAGTACTAGAGACTCTGACAAACTCTGAAATGGTTACACATCTCATTTTGCAGAGTTTTCTTTCAGATAAGCAATAGGTTTTTGCTTCTCTAGGTCAACTGCTGATATGTTAATGATTAATGCTGAAAGAATTTGTTAAGATTTAGATAAGAATTGTGAAGCTGGGGCTGTCGCTTTGGATATCTTGAAGGGATTTGGCAGGGTTTAGCATGATGGCCTTCTTCGCTATTTGAATTTTTGAATTGATTCTGTCTGTCTTATCAAATTGTGAAATGAAAGTTGTCTTGAATGGTCACTCTTCTAGATCTTTTCACATTAATTTATGTTAAGTTATATCAGTTAATTAAAGTCAAATTGGCAACTGATCTAAAAAAATGACCTTTAATCTGTTGTGAACTGGAGCAAGAAATGTCTTGTTAATTTAACACCTCCAAAATTAAACTTCTCTCTTTTAATCCATCCTAGAGAACATTTTTTTTTACCTTCCAGCTGCATGGCTGATGTTAACTTCCAGGAAAACTTTTATTAAAAATATCAAATAATCTCGTGTTTCTGCTATGTATTTTGAGATTCTTGATAAAATCTAAAAAAGAATCTGCAATGTTATCAGTCCTGAACTGGCATCTTCAGTCACTTTCCCACCACTGTGACATATCTTCCCTGTGCCTTTTCTGTAAATATTTTCATTATCTGTCTATATCTCTGTATTATGATTATTTGCATTATTTGGACTGTTATTCTTCACCATTGTGAATATGACAATGAAGATGAGAATAACACTTCAAATAATGTAAATAGTGTAAATAGATATTTTTGTGGTAATTGTTCTAAGCTTTCCTCTTTCATGCTTAAACTTTATGAATTTAAGGGCAATACTAGTTTGGCATCTGGATCTGATCATTTTAAAGCTGAAATTGCTAGATGTAATCATAACTTCTATGCTAACAGTTTCTTCTTGCTTGTAGAACCATTTCAGCTTTTTGCTTTCCAGTCAACTTTGATCTTTAAAAATATAAATGCAATTTCAATTGTTATCTTATATCTTCTTAATTTCTGCTCTTTTATTATTCTCTCTCTTAATGCTTTTCTTTTTCTCACACTCTTTCACACTTGGTAACGTCTTGCTTCTTAGTAATTTTACTTGGTTACGTCTTGCTTCTTAGTAATTTTACTTGGTTACGTCTTGCTTCTTAGTAATTTTACTTGGTTGAGGTGAAAATGATTAAAAAAAAGATCTAGACTCTCATCTGTCTATCCTGTATAGCTTTCCATTCATTAAGAAATGCAAAAACAATGCAATAATTTTTTCAGGTTAATGATTATAAATAGCTTAAAGTGAATGAATCCTTTAGGTCTTAATGAAGACAGTCCTTCATCAGACCCTATACACTAGTGCTACAGAATCACACACTTTACCAAATAACAAAAGCTATATCAGTTGAAAACTTCCAACAACTGTAACAACTAAAATGTATAGCACATAGAAATAGAAGGAAAAATAAAGATATCATCAAGATGTTGACTTTCTACACTATCTCAAACAAATTGTTAGAAAGCAAACTCCCATTCATACTCGAAATAGTGATAAGTTAGTGTACATGAGAAGCCTATTTTCTTGAAAACCTGTTTGAAGAGAAAGATTTTATAAATTTCAACCAACAGCAATGCTCTTTGGTCAATGAACGCTGAATGTTGCCTTGTTTGGAAATTGCTAACCTCCCCACTGCCATTAAGTTTGTTTGTTTCAACTCAATTGAAGCTCATCTTTGTAGCCACCTTTCAAAACTTGTTTTCTTTATTTATTAGCCACTAAAATTGTTGATTTCTTTAAGCTGTCTATCTGTCAGGATATATTATCTGAGTCTTGAGTGATGCTTTCTTGCAGAGACAACTGTTTTATAAGCAAATCATCCTTGAAATTATATTTTGTTAACCCCACTGTCATTAGCAGAATTTATTTTTTCTTTTAAATATTTTATGTTACCTTCTAACTTGTGGCATAATTTTCAGTGGCCTCTCATGTAATTTGCAATAAGATGAGCTTTTGAAATAAGACAGTTGTAAAACAAATTGGCTTTCCTTGCCTAACTGATAAACACTGTCCATTTCAGGCAGGCTCCAAAAGCAAGGGATGCTGGTTCAATTCTTATCAGGAGCTAATTTTTATTTCTCAATTTATTAAAACATAGTTGTGATAAAAAGAAACAAAAATAAATTGTAAAAAAAAAACAAAAAACTATTAAACTTGAAAGCAATCATTTGTTTTTGTTTTAATAGTTTTTTTTTATTCCATTATTATCTTTTAAAGAAGTTTCTGTATTATGTACAGAGGTATTTGAAATTCCCAAGCCATATGATTTGTACTAATTATTAATATATTTGCTGACTGCCTGAAGATTGCATGTAAGCACATGAAACTAGTAGCAGTGGTTGGTCATTGCATGCCTGAAAATACTTAAGAAAAGAATATATATATCTTTGTTTTTTGTTTTTATTTTATGCTATGTCCCTTCAGGATGTAGGAGATCATGGCTCCTTAGATTCCATTTATTTATTATCTGTTATCTGTAACTTGACATATGTTCTTTCCTTCATTGTTTGGAATTTAGAGTTGTCCTTCTTATACTGGTTGCTACTCAAAACTAGGGAGTCAAATCTACCTTGCTGTTTAATCCACAGTGCAACAAACTCACCTGGAATTTGAACTCAACTCACCAATTCCACATCCATACTGATATATTAAACTAAATGTGCATCCACATATACAAATACTATATACTGTTAAATCTAGGTTTGATTTAAGTTTAAAGAGATTTATGAACATGCAGTATTTTGAATGTGCGACTATTTTTTAAACAGTATTTTATAAAGAGTTTGAAACAAGGTTTATATGAGGTGGTGCTGAAAAGTCACACTTCTCGAAATTTGGCTCAGTGATGAAACACGGGTATTTCTTTTCTTTTTTTTCAGCACCCACTCCTATTGCCACAAAATCTTTTTAGTTGCAAAGCCTCTATCATCTTGAAAAGAAAACTACTTTCTGCCAAACAGAATGCGATTTCATCTTGAAGAAAAGAGTATCTATTCTTCTATTGGTGATTGATAGTCTTAGTTGGAGGAAGTAAGCCTGAAGAAAGTCTTTGGATACATGAACATTAATTGTGAGAAATGTGATATACAGAATATCTATTTGAAAGATATTTCTTGCATTTCGAATAGGAGATTCTTGCAATGATTTCTATTAGTTGTAACCCAAAGCCTGAGGATAGACTGTACTTGCTATATTGCCTTTTACCTTTTATAGATGACCACATGGGAGCAACAAACACACACACTCACATCTCTTGCTCATATATATATATATATATATATATATATATATATATATGTGTGTGTGTGTGTGTGTATATATATATATATATATATATATATATATAACACATAAGGTAGTTCATTTTTCTCTTATTACTTCCAGTCGAATTCAGACTATTGATTCCATTGCAGAATAGACTTGAGGTTTTGGTTGGCTCTCGTATACTTGAACTTATGCAGCAAGGTTATCTGTAGTTCCTTGGATTTAAATATTTTCAGAATTCATTGTTTATTGTTTGAGTCCCTATAATAATCATATATACATATAGACATTAATGTATATTAAGATTTTTTTAATGAAATTTTCAGAGTCTCATCTCCAAAATGATTGGCAGGCACCATAATATTCAGAACTGTATTTTATGCAATAGGCCATCAGTATTCTGAAATACTAGCAAATATATGAAGGCAATCTTGTTATATTTCATTGTAAAAAAAGAAAAAAACTTGTTCAATGGACAGACTTATTTTATAATTGAACACTTAGGAATGGAATATAATTTACACAGCTGCAATGTGAGGTGGTGTTGGAAAATTTTTCTGCTTGCCTGTCCAAATTTTGATCAAACACCAGAATTTATTTCTGGTGCCACCATTTTTAAATAATGCTGTTTCCACATTACTGTTTAAATCTCATAAAACAGTAATCGGTATAAATGCAACAACAATGTGAAAGAATGTAGAACAAGAGGTCATTGCTGATGTAGATGAATTGTATAATTTTAAGTACATCACACATGCTTAATTAATGTGTTAGTGATGTTAAAATATCTCGTCAGATATTTTAGAGCAGATTTCTGGTGAAACAGCCTGTCAACTAGTTCTAAGCAATTCTTTTTTTATGCCATAGAGGAAGATTGATACTGTACTGCAGTTCAGCACTCATTTGAAATTTTTCTGTAAATGATCATAATTCCCATTCATCTTGTTCCCTGGTTTCTTCATTCCTATGGGATGTACATTAGGCTTTCATTGTGGCTTCCTATGTCAAATCTAATGTAATGTAGATTCCCTGTACCTTTTCTATAATTTCTTGGTAATTGTTCTGATGAATTTTCCTCTATGGTACCTGGTCCTTATGAATTTAAGCACTGTACTAGATTGGCAGAAAGGTCTCATCACTTTACAGTTGAAACTTCTAGATTTAACTGTAAGTTCTATGCTAACAGTTTCTTCTATCACACTTTTGGCTTCTTGCTTCCCTGTCAATTTTGATCTTCAAAAAACTTATATGCAATGATAATCATTATTTTCTGTCTTGTTCTTTGTTGTCTTTTCTCTTTGACATATTTTCTCATAATTCCCTAAAACTCAGTAGCCCCTTGCCTCTTAGATGATTTATTGCCTTCTTTGAGGTGAAATGATAAAAAAAAAAATCTGCTAAATGGTATATGGCAACCATGACGCAAGGATGGTGAAAAGTTGTTTGCCTGACCAAGATGCATTTTGGGAAGTGTCTCATGACTAGAACTTTTCACCTCCCAACACATTTATGTAATTTTCTATTTCAATAATGATAAACCATTGATTGCTTTTGTTTTGGCCAGCACCACAAGATAAAAGCAAAATGTTTTTAAATAGCTTTGGCAGATCTATACTCTAATATGGATGTCATGCATGGTGTCCACCTCTTTCAGAAATGTGTAAACTATCACTCACATGCAACTATTTTCTCAGATCAATGTTTAAAAATGACTTCAAATGAATGAACTCTTTGGGTTTGAGAGAGAACTGTCCTTCATTATATCTCATGATACTGGCAATATGAAATCATAAATATCACTTGAAGACTTCCAAAAGTAGCAACAACTAAAATGATTAATACTAGAAAAGAAATAATTATATAATTACAATGCTGATTTTCCACACTACCTTAAAAAAGGTTAGGAAGGAAATCTCTGTTAATATGAGAAAGAGTGATAACACTGGTTTTGAGAAACATATTTTCCTGAGAAATAGTTTTAAGAGAAAGATTTTATGAATTTCAACCAAAAATAGCATTGGTTGTTTCTTCAATAAATGCTGAATATTATATGGAAATGGTTAATCTTACCATCGCCATTTCTACTGAGGGTTATAAGATTGATGTGGCAGATACAGAGAACCAGAACCGGCGTCAAATGGTGGAAATGATGAACAGGACTTGTTTTATTCTTGATGAAATGAATTTGTCTTTGTCTGGTATGTAGGACTTCAATTTGAGAGAAAGTGAGTACATGCTGAAACTAGGGTATTTAGGCATATAGATCACATATGTCCAGCATGCTTTGCAATCTATAGAAATCAGGGAGTGATTGACAGTCAAACTGCCACTAGCATTATAGTGTTGGCCGAGAGAATACACTGTGTGAGTACGTTGCCCCATCAAAAGAGACCTTTCTTCTTTACTGTATCACAATTGAATTCTACCAAATAATTTTTCTATGAAATTCAGAATGAAAACCTTTAATCTATATGTTTGTTCTTTAAAATAGAAACCTTCAATGATATTTAGAAAAGGGGAATTAGAGAATTACTTAAAAAGTAAATAAATAACACTTTATTTGCAATGTGGAGAAAATTTGATTTGCAGCTTCAGTTATTTTATATTTAAATTAAAATCCATTTCGGTGTCCAAATTCCACAGAAAATGACTTGAACAAAATGATTGCAGCAATTAAACAAGTAGTTGTATTGAACGATAATCATCAGATTTCCATTAGCCCTGCAAGCTGGATATTTATATCAAGATAGAAAGCAATTGAAGCATCAATAAAAATAACTTTACTGATTATCGTAATGATTCTAGAAAAATCCCTTTTAACTGGAAAGGAAAATAGACATTGCACTTTTTTTCTTCTAAAATATGGAAAAAAAAACCTTTATCCTTTTCTTTTTTTCCCAAATCATCAAAGAGAAACATTCCATATCAGTTTCAGGCTTGTTTGAAACATTCAAAAGAAATTGGGTGTTTCTAATCAGATACTTCAGTAAATTGCAAAGAAAATTTCTGGAAATTTTTCATCTTTCCTTCTGAAATTGATTATTATCTGGCTCTAGTGTAGGAACTCTTGAAGAATTTTGAAGAGATACTTCTCTGATTCTACTACAAACTGCTTATTGTTTATAATTCATGAATCATTTTTAATATTTTATGAATCCTCTAAACTCGTAGTATCCCTTTTGTTATTTTTTATTGTATCATTTCAGATATGCATCAATGGGAAGACTAGTAATTGTTGAGTGTTGTCTAGGATTAGGTTGAAACCAAATAAATAACCAGTTTGAACCACAAACTTGAAAATTTCATAAATCAGCTCAAACACACCAAATTAATGATTATAAAAAGAATAGTTTTTCTGTGAATTTCTGGGATGAGTTATCATTATTTACATTACACCCTATCTGAAGTTATTAAGCAAATCATATAAACTACAATAATTCAAATTTAGTTTGAAAAAAAAATGTCAAATGTTAAACAATCAATTTAGATGTAAAACCAACGCTTGAATTAAAATTTTAGGTTGTATCAATGTGTTTTATTGAAGTTGTTTGGTGTATTCTAAAAAATGCCATCTGAACTTATTAGGCAAAACCAAATAATCAGATTTTACTTCAATAAAAAGGTAATAAAATCATTAAAAATTTGATCAACACAATAGAGCAAATAACAATATATAAATATGACAAGTCCTTGAATCCTTTACATTTTATTAAAGTGACCTTCCTTCTCAGTAACAGCCAATAATCTATTATCCATTGATTTGGTTCATTTTTTTTACTTCAGCAGGTTCAATTTCTGACACGGTAGTTTTAATTGCTTCCCATAAGTCTGCTTTGCTCTTTGTTACCTTCATGTAATTTCATCTTCATAAATGACAATAAATTTTTGATTGGATTCAGGCCAGGATTTGATGGTGATTATTCCATTATCTTCTCTTCTGTAAGTTTTTTATGCTAAAAGAATTCATGGGTAAGCTTAGATACATGAGAAGGAGCATTCACATGCATAAATACACACTTCACTTTGAAAGTGTGAAACTGGGACTTGTAACATACAAAGAAAGTCTTGTTCTTATAATTGCAATAGCTAGCACTGTTCAGTTTAGCTCCTTCATCAACTTTGAATGGTCAATTAATGGTTTGGTCAATACTTCTTGTTGCCTTCTTTTAGCCACAGGCATGTCTGAATTGGATAAAATCCATCCTTTGGTCTATCCATCAGACCCATCAAATATTACTCCAGATTCATTCATGAAAATTACTTTAGAAAAGCTAATTTTCATGTATTTCTTGGACCAATTTTGACACTTTAAAATATTTGCTTTAGTGAGAGGAGTTTGCCTAGGAGATGTTTTTTACAGATCCCAATTCACAAAGTATTCTACACCTGTTGTCCTTTTTGACTTCCTCAATTTCAGCCTTTTCAATGATCTGAATGATGGTCAAAAGTTGTTATTTCACTATAATTCGGTTTACTTTACATTCATCTCAAGGAAGCAAGTTCTTAACACCTTTTACTTTGCTTCAAGTTATATTTTCAACAGCCTTCTTTCTCTTTCTTTGATCTCTGCAAAGCTCCTTTGATATCTTCAATGTAGACATTCCCTCAATCAATAACTTTGTTATCAACTGTTTTTAAACAGATGTTAGATCCTTCCCTTGACTCATGTTTCAACATATATTATGGACAAAAAGAAAAAAAATAGTTATTAGATTTCAGAGGTCTTAAGCTAATATTAGTTCATATTAACTTCAGTCAGTCCATCTTCATAAATTCCAAATATCTCAAAAACTAACCATTAAAAATAGCAGAAAATTTAATTAAATCATTTACTAATATTACTGGAAATGGACTAGTTTAAATTTGACAAATATTGGTTCAAAACTTTTTGAGTTATTGAGGTTCATTCGATTTGCATAATAACTTCAGACAGGCACTGTATTTATACTCAAACTATTATTCTCATCTTTGTTTTACCTTTGTATTTTTTTGGCCAATACTGCCATGCACACACTGCTTGCTCATGTTCTCCTCAGTGTTAGGTTTGATTCAACAGAGATTTCTCTGTAGGTTCAAGCTGCTTCTGAATATTGTGTTGGTTCATGGATTTGGTGATTTAGCAATTGTTCAATTGTAGCAAGAGTTCAATCCTTGGGTTGGCTAATGCAGACTTAGATTCTGTGTAAACAAAGTAAGCAATAACAGAGCAGTACTAATTAAGAGTAAGATGAAATATCCTTAGACAATCTACCTCTCTCGATGGAATAAAGTGTTCACTTCAAAATTCCCTGAAGGTTACCCAGGTCAAGAACCACCTAAATCTGAAGAGCACTAAGGCCAAAATGTTGTGCTAACAACAAAGATGAGGAAAATAGTGTAAATAATGAAAAAATGTATTCAGAAAGGGACTGCTGAAATTTTCTGGGACAGATGAGGAGGAAAGAATGTTTGGAGAATTTAACATTGACAGGATGTAGAAGTATGAGAAGCAAACAGTGACCAACCTACGTAACAAACTTGTGTAAATGGATGATAGAAAAGGAACTTTGGGGGATAGTAAGGGACAAACATTACTTAGCACTACAAATGATAGAAAGTGTTATGGAAAGCCATGATTGTCCACATCCTGATGCAATACATCACATAAAAGCAACAGAAGGTACCATTAAGTTTGCCATCATTATTGCCAATGATCTGGCAGTGAATTTATTCCATCATGATAAAAACAAAAGTGCAGTTGGGGAGAGTTAACAAATAAGTAGAAAACATTTTCACCTGGTTAGGATTGGTGAATACCTATTGGTGCATATATGCATTTAAGACCTGGAAAAATGTTAATCAGTGGTCACAGAAGATGGAGGTAGTATCCCCAGTGCCTAACTCTATAAGATTTTGCTGGTTTGATTTCAAATAATAAAGTCCTGCAGCAGATATATTATCTTTTTTTTCATATCAACTCGTTAGAATGTTTGCATCTTTTTATGCATTACTTTCAAAGCATAAACATAGATTTTTGTCAAGATAGTTTGACCATTTTCCAAGAAGCCAAAATTGATAACTCAATTACATCACCACCAAATGGTTCAGTGGAGCTTTTGTGGGTTAATGTTCAATTTGAGGGAGGTTAAGAAGTGAAAAATCTTGCCATTTCCAAATATAATATAGAAATTACTTTTCATCAGCAGTTAGCGCATGAACAAGAAATTTTTTAAACGAACAGTCAAATTGCAGCATGCAAGTGCTGTTGATCGCCAGTCAGATCATGTGATGCCCATTTCTGTATTTTCTTCACTCTGCTAATTTTTACATCTCTGCAGGTGTGCTTTTAATACTACATTGTCAAGTGATGACATGTGGCCAAGCTCATTGAAAATTCAGGTCACCAGAATGAAATTCTGGAACCAGTGGTGCAGTCAGTACTGAAACTGATTCCAGACCCCAGGCACTGTTAATGTTGTGGGTGGATTCAAGAATACAATAGCCAAGTTTGAAGTCATGGAGCATAATGACATGAAAATTGTATTCATTCAACTTTGATATCTATAAAAACAAAAAAGAAAAAAATAGAAATGATAATAAAATTCAGACATTACCCAAAAGAGGAAATGCAGAGTTTTAAAATGAAACAGAAAAATACACATAACAGAAGGTAATGATGTGAAAACACTAATGTCAATACAAAATGGCTATTTATTTCATTCCAATCTAATACAAATTTGTATGTGGATGTATACATATTTATTCAAACATTTCTATGGGAGAATACACCAATTTCAAGATGGTAAAAGCAACCACAAAGTTATTGTTTCTATAAAACTTCAAACATGCCAGTGAAAAGATATGGTTGGAGCAGAGCAATAATGTTTTTTTTTTTTTCCATTGATGAGATTGATTTGCATTTTTTTTTCTTTCCTCTGGCAAGGCTGCTCTTCCTGCCTGTTCAGGTTTTACCAATTGTGCAAAACTCTTATAAGGAGAGTAAAGTTTGATGTTGGTCCTCAGAAATCAATTTCTATTTGCATGCATATAGGTTGGCTGACTGTGGCAACAAACTACTTTTTCTGAGTGGCTTACAAAGATGACATTTGTGGCATTTGAGTCCCCTGAATGATTTTCAGCTTAATTGTGTTACTGGATTAATGTTATTTGTACTTAAGAGGAAAATTAAAACAAAATTCTCATATTTCTAAATAAAAAATATAGGTTTAGGTTTAAAAACCCTGCTCTACTTTAAAAAGCCAAAATTTTTGAAAAGAGTTTAAATTTTACCTTTAACCCATTTAGACTTCTTTTCGGTATATTTTTATTTTTAGTGCCAAAAATACATTCAGCACCTCAAAGATATAGAAGTAGAGAAATCATAAATTTCTGATATATTTACAGGTCCAATATTTATCCATACTTAGAATATTGCTGCCACAACTTGTTTGATGCTACTGATACCTATTCAGAGATTCCTGATAAAATTCAAAGAACACTCTGCAATGTCATTGGTCCAGATTTGGCATCTTGACTTGAGTCACTTTTCCCACCACCATAATGCTTCTTCTCTGTGCCTTTTCTATAAATATTTTCATGGTAATTGTTTGCTTTTTCTATAGATATTTACATGGTAATTGTTTGGATGAACTTTTCTCTATAGTACCTAGACTCTGTGAATTTAAGTTCAGTATTAGATTGGTGGCAAGGTCTCATCATTTTACAGTTGAAATAGCTAGATGTAACCGTAAGTTCTATGCTAACAGTTTCTTCTGTCACAGTTCTCGATTGTGGAACTCTTTTCCAGCCTCTTGCTTTGCAAAAATTTAAATGCATTTAAATGCAATAATTGTTTTTCTTGTCTTCTTAATATCTTATACTCGTTATATACCCCAGAAACCACAACTGTCTCTCGCTGATGTTTAGTATTAGTTTCCTTTAGTTTACATTTTCCCCAAAACCTTGTTGCTGCATCCACAGTATCCTCAACATCCTTCTGTAGAACCACATTTCTATTGCTTCAAGTCTCCTCTTTATTTTTGAGGAGATTGTCAAGCACTCACTGCCATACAGATATCACATAATCGTTTAGTACTCTTCTATTATTTCTAACTAAAGTTTCTTATTTCTTAGTACTCTGTTTAGCTTTTGGAATGCTTCCTTGGCTATCTCAGTATGCCTTCAGATTTCAGTGTCATTCTTTACATTGTCTGTTAAAACACTTCTCAGGTATTTAAAAAATTTTTGTTTGATTTTGGTACCTCTGATTTGCAATTCACACATTGGGCTCATCATTTTTCTAACAACCATGCATTCTATCTTCATGGAGTTGATGTTTAATCCTTTCTTCTCACTTACCTTTGCTGTCTTATGTAGAAGTTTTTGTAGTTTTTTTTCTATGTCTTATGTTGTTAAGATTGTGACCACCAATGATGAATCGTACTAGGACTTTGTTCTCTCAGAATTATGTCACTGTTTAGGTTGAGAAGACACATCCTTGTCTTACACACCTTTCTATTTCTTTGTATCTGCTGAACTCATTTTCTATTGGTATGCAGACTGTTTACTGCCAGTATAGATTCTTCATTATTCTAAAATCTTTGCCAAATATATCAAGGTTGCTGAGCAATTCCAACAGGTCTTTATGGAATACTTCATTGAATGCCTTTGCATAATCTATAAAACACACTGCATTTTTATTGCTCTTTCTGATAATATTCTGAGAATAAATATTGAGTTCCTTATTCCAGTGTCTTTGACAAACCCACACTGTTTTTATCCTATTTCCAGTCTGATTCTGCTGCGCACTCTATTCATCAAAATTTAGCCATATGGCTTAATGAGCCATATAACAAAAAGTTTTGTTATATGGCTCATTAAGCTGATTGTCTAATAGAGTTTGCATTCTTTTGCAGCTGGCTTCATTGGCAGTACTATGAAAATAAATCTACTTTGATATACCAATATCACCACTGCTGTAGATTTCATTTATTATTTCTGTAATCTTGTCTATGCCAAAATCGTCTAAGTCATCCAGGATCTCTATTACAATTCTGTCTGGCCCTGCCACTTTATTTCTGTTCAATTTAGCCAATGCTGCTTTCACTTCAGATTTTGATATTTTTGGTCTGTCGATATTTCTGTGTATTGCGAGTTCTCTTTCATTGTAGAAGAGTTCTCTGATATACACATTCCATCTCATGAGTATTTTTTTTTCTCTAATGTCAGTGTTTTATCTTTGGACTTCATGCATTCTGTTGATGAGCATGTCTTTTGTCCTGTTAGTTCCCTTATTTTTTATTCAGGTTGCTGTCCCACTTTGAGTTTTCCATTTGCCTTTTATTCCTTGTATTTCCTTTTCACCCTGTCCATATATTTTCCCTTCAGATTCGGGTCATTCAAGAGTTCTTCCGCTCTTTGTTATGTCTTGTTTTTGATCCTACAGGATTGCAAATAACCCACCTTGCTTGCTAGAACTTGGAGTGGGGTAGCTATTTTAGTCGCCAACCTCTCCGACAGTTACATAATTACTGATGCAGATCTTCATCTTGTCTGTGTGGGTTTGCTTATAACTTAACATTGAAAAAAGTTTTCATTCTGTAATATTAGATTGCAACTAGAAGTTTCCTAGGTGGTAGTAACTTGAGCCCCCCCCTCCTTCTAGTGTCTTTCGTAGTGGTAATAGGGGAGAATCCTATCTATGCATTTAGATTGTTTCACTTATTTGCGCTTATCATTAGGATTTACTTATAAACAGTTGTGCTGCTTATGTTAAAAGAAATTACACAGAAAATAAATTTAATCTTGTCTCAGCAGGTTTTCTTTTAATTTATTTTTTAATGGCCCTTACTTATGAGTTTTATGGTAAACTTCATATTATAATTCATAGTAGATTCAGAGAAAAATGTCCAGCAAAACTGGCAGAGAAACTCAAAGAATGTTTCAGTTAGCTTTGAACATTTCCTGCTTCTGCATTCAATTAAAGCATCATCTTGGACTATTGAACGGCAAGTCAGGATTGAACACTTATTCCTTCATTTTCCTACACTCACCAAAATTGTAATAGGACAACTTATGTAGTGAGTAGATTAAATAAAAGTACTGAACAGAGTTTGTGTGTGTTACTGAAAAAGAAATGAATATATATATATATTTGCAGACATGTGTTTATATGAACTTTGTATTTATTTTGGTGTGAGTTACCCACCTCCAGCATTTGTAAAAGTATTTTTGATACACCCTCTATGTGGTGTGTGTGGATATATATATATATATATATATATATATATATATATATATATAATGTGTGGGTGTATCAGCTATGAAAAAATAAATCATTAAGTTTTAACTTAGTATGTTCTGACGTCTTGCACCAGCTAAAAACAAAACACACAAGAAGTTCATGTATTCTTGTCACTTACTTCATGGCAGGTACGCAGAAGACTGATTCATCTGTCACCAATGTAGCCAGTTAAACTCTGGACAAATGTTGTTTTTCTTAATGGGTAGGGGCATTACTCCAAAATTAAAGTTGCAACAAATGGAAATTAAATTAAAGGCTTAATGATAACAATCATTAAATAAGGACATCTTTATTAATATTTAAAATATAATGAAATAAAATTGAAATTAAAATAATGTAAACAACAATAATCCATGATTTTAGATATTTAACTTGAGTCTTACCCTTGAAGAAGATGCATTTTTTAAGGAATGTCAAATATGTCTGCTTACAAGCCTTCTATGAAGTAATAAACATTTGTGGGTTGTTTTTTTTTTTTTTTTTTTTTTGACAATAACCACAAATTCTGGCAGCTACTTAAAAAAAAATGAAAAAAACAAAACAAAATGTCATCAGTTGCTTCATCTCTTCTTGAGATTCACCTTTTCCTTTTAGCAGTTTAGTTACGACTTATTTGACCACTGTTGACTATGAGACTAAAATCTTTTACTGCTACACAGCAGATGGCGTATTTATAGGAGAGTGGTTTACCAAAGGTCAGACTTGCTTGATATTTGGCAATGAGACAGAGTGCAGGGAGGAGTGGATTTATACCTTTCTCAAGAGTATAATAGGAATAAGCCACATGCAGTTACAACTGGAATTTGCACTTGATTTGCTAGTCTACACCTCTGTGTATTTCCGTTTCTCCATGCCTACTCATTTCCAAGTACACTCTTCTTTTAGGATGGTTAGCCAATCCCTGTAGTAGATGCTTGCTCAGGCATATTCATGTTTGTTCCACATCCACAGAGCCTAACTGTGAGATTTGAACCCAACTTTCATGACTGGAAAGTGAATATTCTAACCACTTGACTGCATGCACACACACACACACATGCATAAAATGAAATTTGAATGTATTGATTCTGTATACTGTTCTGCTATATACAGTGAACTTGAGCTAACATTGTGTTTGAAAATAAAACATTTGCAAACAGCTTTAGAAGCCAGGATCTAGTCAAGTTAAAATATTTTATATGAATGTTAACAGTTATAGTGGATACTTATATAATTTAAATTGTATTCTAGTTTCAACAACCCTTGTCTGATACCCCTTTATACAAAAATAAAAATGATCATGAGACAAGGATGCATCTTCTGCCCAGATTTATTCAGCCTCTACACAGCAACACTATCCTAAGGGAACTCAAGACCCTACCAGGATTTATTAACAGTGGGTGTAACCTCAACAATATCAGATATGCAGTTGGTACTGTGTTGATGACCACCTTGGAAAATAATCTACAGAGCCACCTAGACAGTGCGGTAGAAGAAAGCAAGAAAAAAGGACTAATCATCAACTGCAAGAAGACAAAATATGGGGGGTGCGGAAAAACCGAAGATGCAAATTACGAATTTAAACATCAAGCAGGTGCAAAAATTCAAATATATGGGAAGTGTGAAAGAAGCATTTCAAAAGCTTAGCAAGGTGTTGAGAAATGGAAAAAATTCTCAGAAACAAAGAAAAGAATGCTGGATTGTTATATGGTATCCATCATCTTATATAAAAGTTGGACAATTTCCCCTCATATAAGGTAAAGAAGTAGAGGTAACAGAAATGTGGTTCTTCAGAAGGATACTGAAAATTCCATAGACTAAGTGAGTAAGCAACAAAGAAGTCTTAAAAAATAGCAACAGAAAGAACAGTTATATTCAGAAGAGAGCTGAAATTCCCTAGACATATATTGAGGAAGAAGGACTTGGAAAACTTATGAAGCATCTTTAGGTTAAGAGAGATAGGGGAAAGCAGCAGTCCATTTAATTGACAAGCTTGTGTGAATGGATGGTAGAATGAGGAGTAGGGGCTTAGCAAATGAAGAAAACATTATTGCTTGCTCCAATTAGACACTGCCCGACCCAGGGATTGAACTCACAAACACTCTGTCAACCAATTCATGAACCAATACTTTAATCCACTAGGCTATTATCATTGGGTCGGGCATTGTGTACTTGGCCTCACTGGAAATGGGTGAGTAATAACTGAGTGATACTATGAATAAGAACTTGATGATATCTCTAGACATGAGCAATGGAAAGAGAACAGTTTACTCATGTAGATTAAATAAAGTGTTAGTTCAGGATTCCTTGTAGGTTATCCAGATTAATATACACCTGAGGAAGGCTGAATGCTACAACCTCTGAAACATTGTGATAACAACAAAGATGACAATAGTCAGAATATAAATAGTATAAATAATGCTAACTCCTCAACCCAGAAATTCAGATAGAAAAAAAAAAATGATTAACTGAAATAACTGAAATATCACCAGGCCATATTTTTTAGGCCCTTGCTGGATAAATTGAACAACCACATTTCCTAGCATTTTTTCACCTCAACAAAGATTATACCATTGAACACATTTCCTACACAAATCATAGTTGTTTCAGGTAGGCTTATGGGTTAAGTCAACTGATACATATCCAACCCTCTTCATTAGAAAAAGCTCTTAATATATTTCCAAGTGGAAATTAAACTATGTACAGGATGTAAAATATATGTTATTCTAAATTGAGAACTTCATTGGATCATATCTAGCATTCTTAGAATTTTTAGTGTAAAATGTGTAGTTCTTATTAAGTAACCATGGTATGATGGTTAGCATGCTCCTCACACAGAGTCATTGGCTAGCTAGTGTAGTGATTTTGTAGCTCACAGGTTGGCCTGGAACTGTGGCTTTGTGATAGACGAAGCTTAGATAATTTGCCTGCTACAGTAGTTAATCAGCTCATCTCAGAGACCAATTGGCTAGTGTAATGGCCTTGTGTCATACTTAAATGAACTAAGTAAATAACTTCCTTGTACTTACCAGTCAACCATACTTTTCTCTCTACTCTGAGTCCAGAATCAGGATAGCAGTTAATGGGTTTTATTTTCATCCATGATTATTTCTTATTACTATAAATGTTATATTTAGTGATTTAGATGTATTTGAGTAGACTTTTTTTGTTGTTAAATGGTGAAATTAATGTTTATTATCCTAGACATCAAAAATTTTACTAAAAAAAAATGTACTTCCTGAAGAAAACAAGCCTGTATTCCATTTTTAATCTGGGAAATCACTTTCAAGTTAAGTGTGCTTTACCACAAGGCTATGGAAAGCTGTCACAGCAAAGCAAAATTCATTTAACCTATTTAAGAGATACACAACTCTTACTGGAAACTTTGGAAGTTTGTATCTGCTTTCATACCAGACAGAAAATAATTTTTAAGCAGTTAATAATTTTTTTTTAATCCAACGTTAGTTTTTATTACCATGAACTTTTAAAAGATTTATTTGGTTGACTAGGTACAAAAGCAGTTTCAGCTGGACTTCCTTATTGGTTTATTAAATGATAATTATTCAAAATGCAAAATCTGTTATTGAAATAAAAATGTAAAAATTAAAAGAAAATACACAAATGATAATTATTTGAAATATATCATTAATAAAAACAGTTTACTAAGAAAAATCCTCATAACATGAAGTTATATGATACTGCATGCAAATAGTCAACTACTGAAGAATATTCATTAAATGTTGCCACTAATTTTTATAAGTTTTCCATTTACATTGCAGTATTACTTGGTGCTCTTGATATTTTTGCAACCTGCTCTTACTTTTGCTATATGAATTCTGTCCTGTTCTCTTTTAAGAGCGCCTAAAAATTTCTATATTGTGTGATGACAGGATGACGCTTGCTGCAGAAAAGCCCTATGCCATCCTTCAAGGGCATTATTAGTTCTAGGTAAATCAGCAGTGACTCTCTCAATGCAAGATCACATAGATATTTCAAACATATGTATTTCAAATAATTACCATTTAGTATAATTTTCCTTTCAATTAATTTTCATTCAAACAGTTTACAATTTGAATAAATGTTTGCTGAATAATTGTTTTGGGACAATTATTTTCAAACAATTTTCTTGGTATGGCAAAGATAGTCATACTAATAAATTCCCAATAATAAAGAATATCTGAATAATGGTTTCATTTCTAATTATTATAATGATTGTCAGAGTGCCACTTGAAATGGTGATTCTAGGTGTAACATCAATGAGTGAGCTATTTGCAAGGTAACCAGCAATCAGTCGTCATCTGAGCAAAAGTTCTTTTTATAATTTAAATCACTCAATATTCATGTAAATATAAAACCCATTCTTAATTCAATCTCTATTCATAACAAGTAATTTCATATGAAATAACTAATTAACAAAACAAAATATTGCATAACTGACATTTGTGTTAAGAAGATTTTATCTTAGACAGCCATTCACACTTAATGGTAATATATAAAACCAAAAATATTGCTGCCTTTAATTTGGTTTTCATTGTTGATTTCAAGGCAAAATGTTATTTGTTTCTGTCAGAGACTGAAGAGCCAGTCTTCATGACAGTAGCTTTGTTCTATCATATCATACGTTTTTAGGTGGTTTGTGTTTTGATATTGTTGACAGACGAATTCTCCAAAACTAGGAACCTTCTTTAGAGTAATCTGATTGATTCTGTGATTTAAAAAAAATAAAAACAAATTAGATTATTAATCATTGGTATTTGGATTTATACTAATCCACTCATCCACTGTTGTGTAAATGCATTTTAATTCAAGTTGTTCTTCCTCTAACATTAATCACTTGCTTCAATAGAAAATTCAAGTTGAATTTGTTTTCAGTTAGAACATGTCAATAAATTTCCTTTCATTTATGGCCATTTCTTCCTGTATGTGGTGATGAATTTTTAGAAATTAATGTTTGTTAATCATTGTCTAGTTGGGTCAATCAACTTGCACATTGCTATCAAAAATTACCCAAGTAATGGTGGCTGTGAAAGTCATTTGCTGTTTTTTTTTTTTTTTTGTTTTTTTTCTTGCATGTTAAAACTGCCATTCTAACCTATGAGGAAATGTGAATTCATTAAACAGGATTCCTTAGAAACCCAAGAATCTTAAATGATGGCACTACTTTCTTTGTCAGCAAGTCTATAGTTTGTGCATCAGTTGGTCTCCAAGAGATTTCTGCAATTTTTCTTCTATCTTTCATTTCTCTCAAAATAGCCATTTTTGTGCTAAGTCTCTTATCCAAAATTTGTGTTTCTGAATATACTGCATCATAGAGACAGGAATTGTTAGTTTTACATATAATTTGTATATTATCAGCATTATCTTCAAGTTGCAACAGTTCTAATAAAAATTTCCTACAATAAAAGACATATTTCTGCTGCATCAGCCATGCTAATGTTTTTGCGGCTAGAGTACTTTTGACAATACTTTTGATTACTAAGCAGTGGGAATATATATCTATTGGTACAAAAAGAGTATATACCCTCCTTGTGATCCACCATCAGTCAAATTGGCAGAAATTTGAAAGACACTATATCGACAACAGAAGTTACAAAGACACAGCAGCTGATTGGTCAACTTAATTAAGCTGACCAATCAGCTGCTGTGTCTTTATGACTTCTGTTGTTGATATAGTGTCTTTCAAATTTCTGCCTACTTCTATTGGGATATATTTTAATTTTTTTACAAATTCATTCTGTCCTAGTTTGATATTATCTCCATTTTTCTTTATACTTAATATTATATCTTGGAATCCAACAGCTTCTTCAGATTTGACTTTAGATAGATGAGGAATTTTGTTTATGAATCTGATCTGAAAAATTTCTGTTCCTGCAAAGCAGAAATCATCATCATCATCATCATCATCATCATCATGGTCAGCAATTATACACTGCAATTTGTTTTCAAAATGTCATGTAAATATTGCCTGGTCATATTTTGAATCTCCCACTCCTAATTTAATTAATTCATCCTTGAGTATCAGGTACCAGGATCTTGAAGCAACAGTCAGACCATATATATGTTTAGAGAGCTTCCAAATATAATCTGGAGGTGTATTGGCCTCTTTTGGAGGATCCAAATAAAACACTCTGTCTTACTGTTTACTCTGTAAAAATGTGGTTTTAATGTTCATGGATTTACACATCTGATGGTTGAATGTCAGTGTTCCCGGTACTATGTGTAGACGTTCTTTAGAGCAGATTGGAGAATCATTTCTTATATTGCATGGTTGTTGAAGACACTAAGTTTATAATACCCAGAAATTCATACACAGATGTTCTCAAGGACACATGGCACAGTAGATAAAGGTGTTAGTTAGATTCAGTGACAGGACCCAAAGAGTTTGAGTTCAATACCCGGTTAAGGCAGTGGAGAACTTTAACAGGAGATAACTGATAACTGACATCCATTAAACATGGTACGTGGAACTAGAACAGTTTACCCCAGTGAGCGAAATAAAGGGTTAAGTTCAACATACCAACCACTTGAAGATAGCCGGAATGTACAACAGCTGAAACATTGTAATAAATAGGGCGACAAAGATGAGGACATGAATGAAAATGTGTGCACAGCGAGGTTTGTCGATGCAGGTAACAAGTTTCCAAACTTGCATTTCTTTTTTCCAAGTGTTGTATTTATCCATTTTTAAAATAGGTGGAGGAATAAATTTGGTAGCCATTGTGTTGATCGCTTTACTCTGCTTCCAATGTAAATTCAAATTAAAGGAACTTGGACACATGATGTAAAAAGAATGTTTTATTTAGACTATTTTGCTCTCCACATTTGTACCATATCGAAATTAGCTGTTGAGACTCTTTTGTTGTTTTTTTATTATTTAAATTATATAAACTGATTAAAACTGTATGTGGTTTAACAAAATTATCATGGGATTGCATTTGATAAAAAAAAAAAAAAACTACAGTCCAAGCTTTTTTGCAATAAAGTGTCATGAAAATTTATTCCCTCTTGAACAGTAAATTAAATATTTACATTAGATTAATATGTAAAACACTATAATATATAGTAATTATCTTATACAGTATTTAATAATAATAAAAATCTTAAATTAATTTTTAAAATTCTTTTTCTTCAATTCTTGCTCAGTTAAAACAGATCCATTTCTGATTTGTAAAATAGTTCAGTAATATTTATTCATGAAATTTTTCTGTGTTCTAAAATATTTGAAAAGTAAAAAAAAAAAAAAAAGGACTTAATGAAATAAACAGGAATCTTTTTTCTTCAAATGTGTGTGAAGATTCATCAGAGCCTGATTATGGGAGTACTATTTTATCTTTCATAGTTACGTAATGTTAAAATAGAATTTTTCAATCTCATGTTAATGCTTGTGAAGAGTAACAAACTTGTTTTTCTTTTTGCATACCTTTAACTTCACAGTGTACAGAGTGCAATAGGTAAATTGTCACCATTTTATATTTTTAATTTTTTGCATGCGTGTTGTTTGTTTTTGATTTTGTCAACTACACAGTATAGTGGGTGTCAGTTGGGCAACATCTGAGAAAAAGAGCAATGTGACACAATTCAATCTGCCTTAAATTGGAAACAGCATACAATTATTTCAGTGTGTTTGGGTGACAATCTGAAGACAGTGCAAGGATTCGGAAATAGCTGGATGAGTCTAATGGTGATTACAAAGGTGTTTTGTGTCGTCACTAGTGATAGTGATGTTATGCCTCCATTCTTCTTTCCACAGGAGGTCAGACTAAACATGGCCTACATCAAGTGCCTTGAGGAAGTAGTGCTGCCTTGGGTCAAGCGGGTGGCTGCTAGAAGACCCTATGTTTGGCCGCAGGATTCTGCACCATGCCACACAAGTAGGAGAACACAATCATGGCTGTTAAACAATTTCTGCAACCACATCACCCTTTACATCTGGCCACCTAACTTCCCAGACTGCAACTCCTTTGATTATTATGTACAGAGCACAGTTGAGCAAAAGAGCAACAAAATTCCTTGTAAAACCAAAATGAACTGACACCAAGGATTATGGCAGCATTCATCAACTTAAACAAGGTGACCATTTATAAGAGTTGCAGGAGATTCCAAAATCATCTGGAGGCTGTGGTTGAAGCCAATGGAGATTTTATTCAATAAATTTACTCTTTTAGTATTTCAAGATATTTTTGTGTAATTTTGGTAAATGTATCAGTTAAAATCAGATGTCAGTGTTATTGCCCGCTGTATATTTTGGCTTTACGCTTGACTTTTGGTGCCATGTGTCTTTTGACAATTGTTTCTTATCTCTTGATTTCTCAGTTACTATCTGGTGACATGAATCTGACAAGCCAATATGAATTCTTCAGAATTTATTTGGGCTTTCACTTTGCATAACAACAAATTTTGTCAGGTGAAATTTGAACTTTGCAAAGCGCAAAATAAGATACTGGTCAAACTGAAGAATTTTTTACTTATTTTTCTGTCAAAATTGTTTTTCCATTTTTTTTTTTTTTTTTTTTTTTTTTTTTTTTATTAGTAATTATTGAGAAATCTTTGTAAAGTGAGATTTATCACCACTAGGTGAATTTCTCTACTTTCCAGTTTCTGACATCAACTGCTCCATCCCAAAAGTATACAATACTATCTTATTAATGTTGCAAGCTAATTTCTCATTACTTGTATGGCCATTTTGACTTTGTTGAGAAGAAAACATTTTAAAGGATAATATTCTGAATATCTCATTTTTCAAATTGCAATGGCAAAGAGCAAAAGGCCTTACGTTAACACTTTGTTTGGGTCAACTTCTGTGATTGCTCCCATCTATGACAAACTTGAATACACAAAATTTTAGGAGAGGTGGGGTTTTTGTGTGCAGAGTACACACACAGCAAAAACAAGCAACTACATAATTACATTTTGAATCTTGGAAAGCTTTGAATGAATACCAATGATTGCGTCAATTATCATAAGGTTTTACAAACTGATTAATTGGAATATTTTAGAAGTATTTTTTTTATTATTCCAAGAATGATTCAGAGTCTTATCCTTATCTTTGTTGCTTTCATCATTGTTTCGATTTGTTCACTCTACAAATTTCTTCATGTTTATTTCTTACTTAGTAATATACAAAGAAATATAAATAGAATTTTTTTTCTTAACTTCCACACAACTGTTTTTTTGGCTTTTATCATTTCAATTTGAATAAATTCATTGATCTGTCTGCGAAAGTTTCTTGTTGCACTGTTGAAAAATCATTTAGATAAGTCATTATATTTGATTTGAAACTTACTGTCCTCTTAAAGTAAATAAAACAAAAAGAAAGCCTAAGACAAATTGTACATGTGTCTGTTTTTTAATTTATTTTTTTACTAAGAAAAATAGTTACAAGAGATAGACTCTCAAACACATTGTACAAAACAGATTTACTGTAAAGAAGTTAAAATCAAATAAAACAGTCTGCTTGCTTTATTATGTCTACTTGTTTTCCTTTCCATTTTTCAACCAATACCAAACTAAATGACAATGGATTGCAAGTAGGTTAGCCCTGGCAACACCAGATAACCTTACTTGAGAAAAAAACAACCTTTTATGAGTGCTATATTATACTGGAATAATGTTTGGACAAGTTCTGGGGCTTCTCACATTCTGAGGACTTCATAGATTAAACAGCTTAATAAAAAAAAAAAATTTGGAGGTAGCCAGACTGTGTCTGATGTATTTATTTTCTTTTTAATCAATTCAAATATGGATGTGATACATTTTATGCTTTTCTTTTAAGTATCAACATTGACAGGTGAAAAATAAACAAAAAGGTGAAAAGGAGAAGCAACCAACATTAACAAACTACCACCCATTTAAAGCCACTTTACAGCATGGAAAATGGAATCAGTGAGTAGAATTCAAATTTTGACCTAGTCTGTTGCATTCAATTTCACACATATGCTCATCCTAAATCTATTTATGCCCCAAGCTGGGTAGACTCAAACTTTCTGCCAATAAATTCAAAATATCTACAGGAAACCAATCCACTATCTTTACCAAGAATTCATGACAATTTAAAGATAATAATGAAAAGGAATTCATGGTGAGATATGATTGCTTATGTCCTTAAGTGATATGGCATTAATTATTAATGTCAGTGATGAGAATGCAGGTATTTTTTGTTAAATCTATTATTAAATAGGATGTAATGGTGAAAGTCCTTGTAACCAATGTATATTGGCCATGGTGTACTATAATATAGAATACCATTGTATTGCCTCTAATTGCCCTTTTGTTATATAACAAGACAACAAAAATAACTTATCTGCTACCCAGACAATTGATGCTATATGAAACTAAGTTATTTATGCTGATTCTGAAATGTCAGGTTTTTGTGAAATCTACATTATATATTTAGGTTCAAGTTGCATAGTATATGAATAGTATTGTTGCATGAGGCTACTGCTGATTGTTACTGGCCTTGTTTAGATGTTTGAATAAAGACATTTACTGCTAATCATCTTCAAAGGAAAGAGAAGGTGATGTGCTGGCAGCAAATGAGAGAAAGAAAGTGCAAACAATCCTTCATATGCTCCAGATTGAGGAAATTTAAATACAATTTAATAATAATAATAATAGCAATTAAGTAAAAGAGAAAGGATCTTCTTAGAAGGATTAAACAAAATCTATAGAAAGTCTAGAGAAGCAAAGTTTAACAAAGCAAATGTCCATATATGTGTAAGTGTGTAATATATGTAGGTGTGAGATATATATATATATATATATCATCAATCAGCTGAAAAATTTACTTGTATTAATCATATATATGTGTGCATATATATATATTTATGGATAAAAGTAACTCACTTAGGAAATTCTTTTTTTTCTGTAATCGATATAATTAGGTGTTTGAGTAAGGTGTTTGATCTCTCTGTATAGTATGAGTGCCTGGATGAAAAGACTTTCTTCAGTGTCTTGTAAGTGAATGTGCCATGTCTACTTGCTGTGAGTACTTTTTGTGTGCACTTGCTGTCAGTTGTCATGAGTGGCTTTTGTCTGTTCTTATATAGGCTTGAGATAAGCATCAAATGAAAGCCAAAATTGAATATTTTTTATCTTGTTTCTGTTGGTTGGGAAGTGTTACTTGTTTATGTAGGGAGACACCAAGTCTACTTTCACATGTCTGTTTTTAGACTTTGTGAAATTGTAGATTTATTTATTTTGTATTTGATATCTTGAGAAAAGCTTTCTTTTGGACTTGTGCACTGAGCTAATCTCCTGTTGGAGAAAGCAGTTGAAGTTACTCATCATGTTTGAGTTGAATTAACCTTGATACTTCAATTTGATCTTTGATACATTTTCCTAGAACCTGTGACAATTTTCATCACTTATGGCACCCAGATCTGTTAGGGAAAAAGATCACAATGAAAATGTAAGAAGTGCATTTTAACAGACTTTTGACATTCCATTCTTTGATACACTGTTAGCCTGTTGCTTATTAAATCTGAATAGTTTCCAGCTTTGCAACTAATATGAATTGATACTAACATAATATTAATGTAACACTTACCTTGAATATGGTCTATGGCCATATCTCAAAAATGTCATTTGTTTGAACAACCATGAATACAGATTCAGAATCAACACTCAATTTCCAGCATCATTTGTCTGGGTTTTCAGATAAAAGAAAATTTGTTGTTTCTTACTCTGTATAATATATAAGGTCTCACCAGTTTATATTATAGGATCTTGATTTTCTTGAACAGTTCTGTGTATAGATTCAGAGTATTTTAAGTTAGTCTGAAACACATGCTAAATCTTTGCATGTACATTTTGAGTCTGCTTTGTAAATGTGATGCTTGTATAATTCATAGTGATTACTGTTAAAATCTTTGTAAATTCCTAGATTTTGAATACTGATTTTTAAAACAAGCAAGCACTCCACACTTGAACGATAGGAACAACATAATCTTCTTGCCTTCACTTATTACCATTTATTTTCAATCTAAATGAAGCTAAACTTAATAAATCTCTCAGATGCATATAAAATATGTGTTTTAAATAGGAATGAGTGTGGGGAACCTCAGTTTGTTTCTCATTAACAGATTTTGTTTTAACTGCATAATCCTGGATTTGAAAAGTAGATTGCCTCTTGGATTCAGATCTGGAATGTAAGAGATTTGATTTGTGAAAAAAGAAATTAGAATTTTATTATTGGATAGTAAAGCAAATATGTTGAATAAAATCTAATAAGGTAGGGGGTGGCAGGATGGCTATAGATTTATATTATATATGAGCATTATTTTTATTTATTTATTTTTTTTTTTGTATGTGTGTAAAGTTTTTCACACTGCATGCATACTACATGGATTCCAGACAGATGGGCTGGGAAGCAACACTTCTGAAATGAGGTAAAGTGCACGGATATTCGGACTCGAAACAGAAGTACTGATCTATGTAAATAATCCTGTTATTTTTTATGTGTAAATATGAATGAAAAATAATCGTATTATTGATTATGTATTGACTTAGAGCATTGCGATAAAAAGCAACAATAATATGATGGAGTAAATCTAGTAATAAAATAAGTTATAATGAAAAAGGTATTGACTCTGTGTTGTGATAAAATGAAAAACAAAACAGTCCAATAAAAAAAAAAAATCATTAAATAAAAGTCAAAGAACTTTTAAAGAGAATTTTAAAAATTGAAATATTTTTGAAAATTAATCAGACACTATTGGGGCAAAGATATTACTGGTGGTAAGTTTAGTCATGTACAATATATGCAGAGCTTTCTCTATTTCTCTTTCTTCTTGGAATATAAAAAATTATTTCCTTTAACTAAATTTTTCATTATAATGACAAGTGGCTAAAACATTCTTGGCCCAACCATGATGTCTGTCCGAAAAATAACCCAGTGCTTGGTCATTTGATCAGGATTAGGGAAGTGGACTGAACCAGAAACTTTTCAACATCATCTCATGTGATTTAAGTTGCAGTGTATTTTTATAATTTTTATGACAATATGAACAAATACTCCTGTTTTTAGTATCAGACAGATCATGTCTCCATGGAAAATTAAAAAAAAAAAAAAAAAACCATAAAGGCCTTCCTCTCTGCATCTGTCCTTACTTTTTCAAAATTTCAAAATCCCAGGTAGCTAGGATATCCACTTAGCAAATGTCAAAGACAATCATTCTGCCTTTGTTTTTTTTTTCTTCCCATGACATTTGTATGAACTGATGTTTTTCAAAGTTCTCTACCTTCACTTGGATAGAAAGGAAATGGAATTGACCTCTGATATCGATGACTGTTTTATTATAAGTTTTAAAAATGCAAATAATACTCACTTAAGACAACCTTTTGCATGTTATTTACTTTATTCTGTTTAGGCTAAACATTCATTTTCTGGTGGCATAAAAATGTTTGAATTGTATCAATGCCAATTGCCATATTTGATGACAGTGTAGATTTGCTATTATTTATTTTGTTTTTATATATATCTTGGTAATGGAGCAAAATATTTCTTTCCATTTCTTTTTTTTTTTTTGTTTTTTTTTTTTTTTTTCTGTCTCATTTATATAACATTTTGCCATTGTTGTTTGGCAACCTGAAAATGGTAAGAGATCAACATCATCACTTGATACGGAAGGGAACCAAACACTTGACTGGTGAAAATGTCAGCTGTAGGGAGGCATGTCCTAAAAATGAAACCAGAGACTGGCAAAAAGCATGGGATGCGGATGTCCTGCTAAATAAATACCAATTGCAGAGTAGAGAAAGACAGACACAGTGACCGGGGGTTGGATGGAGAGAAAACTATAGTTTACGTTTATAGAAGAGTACATTAGGTATTTGATAGATCTGCTTCAAGGTTCTGTAAGAAATATTCATTCTTCAATATCCTTGACATTATCATCAGTATGGAATAGTTACATTCAGCTGATTGAAAATATCTGTTTTCATTTATGTTCTCATCTAAATTGAGCTTCTTTTAATTAGGTGTTCTCCAAAGAAAATCAAATTATATTGTATTTCCATATTTTTAAGCTATAAAAAAACTAAAACTCCTTGATTATATCCAACAAATCCAGTTTTCCAGTTTGTATCCAAATCAAAAGAAAGTTGAGAACAAATACAAGTGAGTTCAAAAATTCGGTTGTTTTTCTGAATATATTTTCTTTATTTTTAAAAGTTGAATTTTTATTTTTTTTTACAGATAAATAAACTAAGAAAATTTCATAAAGAACATTAAAACATTGAACATTATTCTTAAAAAAAAAAAAAAAAAAAAAAAGAAGAAAAGCTATAAAACAGGAAATTTATCATAAAAATTTACCCATTTTGACTACTTGGAGATATTGTCAATTATGGAGGTAAAAAATATGTAAAATAACTCATAAAACCGGAAATTTACCATAACAATTATTTAACTATTTATATTGTCAATTATGGAGGTGAAAAATATTTGAAAAATAAAAAATTCTTATCTATGAATTCCTTTTATACTTTCAATTTTTTTTCTTACCCCTAATGAATCTGCAAGTATAAAAATGGTCAATTGAGATAAATATGTTAGATTCTTTTGTTTTACCAAAGAACTGGTTGGAGATTATCAGATTATAATATGAGAAAAGATCCTTTTTAACTAATAAAACTTAATTAATCTACTGGCATAATGGTTAAGTGACACCAAAAATGAAATTGGTGAGCTGAGTTCAAATTATAACTAAGATTATTGCATTCACTGAAAAAGACATGAATTCACTACTCCCAGATATGGTTAAAATCAAAGAGAAGAATGGGCTCTTAGACCTTAGTATTGCAACTAGCATACACTGTCAATTTTGTATTCAAAATAGAAAAGGCAACAGAAAACCACTCTGTTAGTTTTCCCAAAATCATTGTGACAATTCATATATATTAAAGAAAAGGAAGTTGTATAGACTGTAAATTAGGAAAGGAAATAGCATTACAAATATATTTTTAAATACTAAAATGACTTGGAAATTATCTTGATAACAAGGTTAAGTAATAGACAATGTTTGCATTTGAATTCCTGTGAAAAATATCAAGTTTGCTTGACAAACTCATCTATGCAGTTTTCCTGATACACATATGTTCGATTTTATATTGGATGAAGATGGATTGTATTCTCAAGAATTGTGAGTGAGAGTATAGTGAATTCTAAGTTTTTACTAAACAACCTGCACACTTTCCATCATAACACATGTCCTGTACTAGTGCACCACTAGTTATAGCCTTTTTGGAATGAGAGTTTTTCATCTCCTAGTTGCATGCTGGTTGTTGACTCCTATAAGAAGCTTGTCTGCACTTTGCTAACTTTCTTCAGATTGATTTTGGATTCAGATTTCCTTCTCCTAGACTGGTTGTCAAACAAAGCTCTGTCTTCCTTACTATTTAACCATAGTTGTAAGGACAAGAGGTGGATTCATACCTTTCCCAAGTATATATGCCTGTAAATGAATGTGACAAACTTGACTGGAATTCCAACTCAGCTCTCCCATTTCTCATTCTGAGAAAAAACATCACCCACACATCAAACCTTACAACAGTTTGTATTCCCAATCATCCATTTGGGTACTAACCAGGTTCAGATTAGAATTCCGAGTCCAAATTGGTATACCTAAAACTTGACCCTAACAGCAAAGAGTAAACAAATGCCTTACGTCATGTTCACACAATTGTAAATCACTTTTAAAATCATGGTAACATATTTATTAACCTTGAACAGCTTATCTAGCTATGTAAATAGAGAATGATCTGCTTTTATAATATCTGGAGTTTCCATAAAATTGATTTTACGTGTTAAATTCTCTGGCCAGTGATTTCAATTGATTTGATTATACAACAAAATCTGAAGTTGAAATATAACTTTTGATTATTTACTTTCCTTCATTATTCTTTGCACAAAAATACTTTT
The DNA here is from genome assembly GCA_963932145.1 of Acanthosepion lycidas. Lineage (NCBI taxonomy): Eukaryota > Metazoa > Mollusca > Cephalopoda > Sepiida > Sepiidae > Acanthosepion > Acanthosepion lycidas. The sequence continues at coordinate 82,007,875 of OZ010574.1, forward strand.
TATTTCATGTTGCATTTTCACTTCTCAAAAATACATCTCTCTGTTAGCAAACTTAACGCTTTTACTGCTGTATTATTAGAGCATTGTTGCCTGGCTGTTCTGGTCTGTTTCAGAGGAAAAACAGGAAATTGCCTTTTACTTGGAATAAATGTCTATAAAGATACAGATGGCATGTTATCATTTTGGGTTCAGTTGGATACACTGCAATACAGACTAAACTAAGCAACATTCCCAACACAATATTATAAAAATACATTATAAGACATTATTTTGAATAAAAGTTTAGGAAGGAAACCCCCATCAATGTTGGAAAGAGTGCTGACAGCTACTGGACTTGAGAAATGCATTTTCCTGAAAAATTGTTGTAAGAGAAAGGTTTTATAAATTTCAACCAAAAGCAGTACTGGTTGCTCAGTCAATGAATGCCAAATGTTTTATGGCAAGGAAATGTTTAATATTGCCATTATTATATGTCTGCACTGGTTTGAAAATAGCACTAACCAATAGTGTATTTATAATACAAACTCTAAGGACTAATTTTTTATTGTCTTGAAAATATATATTGAAAGTAGGTAATGTAAATTTCTTAAAGTTGTATAAGTAAGATAGAGCACTCTACTTAGTAAGCAGATGAGTGAGGTGAGTTAATGCCCTTGACACAGTAGGGACAACCAAGATGGATTAAGGCCCTTTGCCACAGTTAGATACCGGTCAGGTCCAAAGAAGAGGTTAAAGTAACATGCTGCAACCAATGTCCAGTCTCAGACCATGAGGAACAAAGATATTCATAGATGACCACCTCACCTTATCTCAAAAGGTAGAAAATCTTGTAGAGTGCAAAACCTCATTAACCTCACAGTACCATGTTTATGTTATGTTATTCTTTGCCATTTGTTTCATTTTAATAAAAATGGTAAACATATTTTGATGCACTTCTTTTCATTTCCCTTTTTAGTAGCTCATATTCTGGGAGCTCCTTGATAGTCCAGTATATATATATATATATATATATATATATACACACTCACACACACAGTTAAAGTTTTACAAAGACTTGAAATTATTCGACTTGTTGTATGTGTCCTTGTTGTATGGAAAAAAATCCCAGTTTTTAAACTTGAATGAAAATTAACTGATTATATATTTTATGAAACAGTTTCTCAGAGAATTAAATCTATATTGAATGAATGTTGTTCTAATAAATATCTTTGCAGATAATCATCTATCATTAAGAAAATCAAGAACCATGGGAGATTTTCTTAATGCATGAATGGTGTTATTATTAACAAAACTGACTTTTAGTTGTTGATCATCTCTGTTGATCCTCTTTCAGAGTTGCTTAAATTTCTTATTAAATAAATAATAGCAGATATCGCATTTTCAGTTAATAATCAGGTATTTTTAAACTGACATCCAGGCAACATTGCTACTAATATTTATTCACTTCAAAAACAGTCAAGAGAATGAACACCAAAGATTTGTAATTTTGTATGAGTATTTTCTTAATTTTGATCTAAATCCTGTATTTTTGTTTCTTCATTCAACATCTGATAACTATCTTGTTCATTTTAATGATTATGCTTGAAATTAATTTTTCCTGTCTGATTTAGTCCCCTTTTTTATCAAATCTAAGTGCACATCTACATTTTGTCTGAAACTTTGTCAGTTTTTAAAAAAGAATATCTTGTATTTTTTCTTTGATTTACACAAGAATATTTGGTCGTTTTTCACTTGAAACTTCATTTTATATATAGAAAGTATTTGCATGAAAATCAAAAAATGGTTAACATAACAAACAAATTGATATATTTAATTTTTGCATTTTTTGCTTTGCTTGAATTTTTCTACAATTTTTAAAACTTAATCATCTGTGAACACAGATATAAACTGGATACCTTTTTTTTAAAAATATTTTTGTTATTATAGATGCAGGTTAAAATTGATTCAATACTCTGTTCAATTTCACATTGCAGTTTACATTATCAGCCACTTTTAATTTTTAATAAAGAATTCCAGAAAATATTTGCACTATTAATGTGTCAGATATTTCATATAATATTTATCAATTCTAGTAGAATACAGGAAACTCTTATAATGTGCTGAGTTTTATTAATTTTTTTCTTTTTAATCATTTCTCCCCCAAGGGGTTACTGAAAGTGAAAAATTGCTATTAAGGAGAGAAGTCAGGGAAAGGAGAGGATTCAAAGAGACATAAAAAGATGATTGAAATTGCATCCAATTTTTTGAAGATCAATTGTTGACTGGAAAGCAAGAAGCCAGAAGAGAGTTCTACAAGCAGAAAGTACAAGAGAAGAAATTGTTAGAATAGAACTTAGGTTTATATCTAGCAATTTCAAGTGTAAATTGATTAGACATTGTGGCCAATTTAATACTATGCTTAAATCTGTGAGAATGTAACTGAAGCTGAGATCCTAGATCAGGACCAGTAACATTGCAGATTTTTCTTTAAATTTTATCAAGAATCTCTAGATACATAGCAGACACACCACAATATTCAATGCAGGCATAAATGGTTGCCTTATAAAATCCATAGATTTTACCATATTTTCTAAGTTTCACATGATTAACTAGGTTAATGAAACTGCAAGAAATATATTTTTAGATGTTGTTCATCTATTAATTTTGTGAGCTGTTGTATTTCTTCATATGACATAAATGATGGAACATTTAGAATAGAATTCCAAATTTGATCTTTACTAGTAAAGTTGCTGTTCACTAATGTAAATCTTATTAGAATGCTCAAGAAATTTTCAATTTGTTTAGCATCAGGCAAACAAGCCAACCACTTAATCAAATGAGTATCTTTGTAACCCATTCAGGGGCTCATTAGTTTTCAATGTTGAACATGGAACATTGTCATTCATAAAAATAATCTCTCTGACTGTATTTGAATTCTTCAATCAAGAATCTATGTTTGCCTTCAAAAAATCAATTTATCTGAGCTATCATCTTGAAATCATCTGGGACTTCCACTTCTGCCTTGTTGATGACTCAATCTGTAAGTATGAGTTCAACCAGTAGTCACCTACGTAACCTTTTCTCAATCCATCTGGTTCAGCAAGAATAGCATGTCATTCATTAGTGAAAAGAATGGTTGAAAAATTGGTCTTCCTGGATCCTGATGCCTATTTCCCTTGATTTTTCCATAATGATGTCTTTTAATGGAGGCTAAGTGTTCACTTTCATTAATTATGTCACCTGATTTGGACTTTGAGATTTTGTGCTTTTCAATATTTCTTGACTACCATGGAGATGGATGTTTTTTGATATAAATTCTCTCTTGATATAAGAAAAATTGATGAAATAAAATTCTCACCTTTGTCTTATCAGGCTTCCATCAGACATTCAGAATCTTCAATGTTCAGTGGTACCTGCCAATCATTTTTGCAATTTTCAACAGCATTTTACTTTTTGTAAGCTCTGAAGAAATTAAATTATTTTCTTTATCTATTAATTCAGCCTTATGACTCATTTATATACTTCAAACTTGGAATTTGTCTATTAATTTGAGACTTGGAAATTCAAAATATTTCATATAAATGCTGTTTTCTTTTTTCATTTGCATAGAATGAACCAGCCTTCATTTTAAATGCACAGATAGATGTTGCCATGATTCAGCAAATAAACCTTTAGATTCCATTAAGTATTTATTTTGCATATCAATAAAACCTGATGTGGTTAATCATGTTAAATGCAGTGGATAATTATATTAAACTTGAGTCTAAATTGTTATTTAAACATTAGAATACTTTTTAGTGAAATAACTTTCATAAAATGTTTCTTGTTTAAAAAAAAAAAGAGCTGTATTCTTTTTTTGTAAGTTTGAAAGAAAGAAAAAATTCAACTTGGGTTTTCAAAATTGATTTTATTCCATTGACAACCAAAATCTACTGAACACTTAGTACATTTTCAAAAGATAGACGAGTAAACTTTTTGTAACGGTTTTTGATTTCATTTCAATTTAACTTCCATTTTCTTTCTCTCTTTATTACTTTCGCAAAAGCTTTTGTGAGCACCATGGGCCATTCTGTTCATAATTTTTTTCATTTTTAAGATTTGTTTTATTATAAATATTCTTTATTAAAATTTAGTATTTATTAAATTTTAGTATCAGCTTTTGTCTGAGTATCGAATCTACTTCGCTTCAAGGTCTTGTATCCAATAAACAAGATTTTCATATTTTTTTATTTAATTAATTTATAAGAAAAACAGGGTATATTGCGTAAACTGGTTTACCATTCAGTTTTAAATTGCCTTAATGTTAGGAATAGTTTACTAAAATAAATATATTACTTAAACATTTATATATCAATAATCCTGATATAACATTTATATTATTTATGCTTTTGTATACCATTTTTTTTCTAAACCCTATAATACATATAGAATTATTGTCTAATTATCATCAATTTTGATTGATGCTGCTTTATGATGTGAAGAACCTCATTTTGTATGTATTCTATGATTTCCTTAGATTAACTTGCTTTGTCATTAAATTATTATTTCTCTCTTCAGTCAGACTAACATGCTCTCATCTTTATTGTTTTACTCAGAGCATTTTCCTTTTTATGTCCTTCAGAATTATTTAGGTGTCTGTTGTACTTAGTAAATGTCTCAGAATTTAATAAAATTGAAATAATTAATTTTTAGCAAATAGTTTGGGATCCAACGTCTGTAGTAAGCAAGCATTCCAATGATTCTACTCTGAGATTGCCTGGAGGAGGGGAGTTCTTATAGAGGGTCTCATTCTTTCAGGATTTGATCTATTGTCCCTTTACTTACTTTATAACCCAGAAAATTTTATTTTTTGTTACTCTGTAGACACAGTTATACTCATTTAAAGTGAGACCATGCTTTTCAATCAGTGCTTTGATTCTGGCCAAGTTAGTGTCTTTCATTAATACCACAAGTAATCTCTTTCCAGCTGACAAAATCTCTCTATACAAGCAGCACCACATTCACAAGTGAACTCTATTCTTTCTTGTGTCATGTTTTTATGCCTAGCTGATCTCGCAAAAAAATTTGCATGCACTCAACCACTCTTGGGAATTCTCCTAGCTCCAAGACTATTTCTTTCTTAAATTAAGGTGTCATGGCGGCCATATTTCTTTTTGCTTTGCATTCCTTCACTCGTTTTGCATGCCAGGCATATGTGTGCTCGCTTTGCTACATGAGGTAAGTTGTCTTCTCTTCTACACTCCTCCCTGATCTCCTGATCACATATACGACAGGGAGATAGTGGTCGCCTTTGTCGAGTGCTTCTACATAAAGGTGGATGGGCTCTGCCTGTCTCTTCTGCATTTGTGCCCACTTGGTCTCTTTCATTATTGGCATCATCATTGTTGTCTTCAGCATTTGTTTTTGCTTTTTGCGTAGATGAATAATCTGGCCCTGTGCTAAAAAATGGTGGTGAATTTGAGTTGCTTTCAGATGACCTATCATTGTTGTCATCTTCCAGTGATACAGATCTCTGATGTGGGAAGGAGTCTGATACGCTGTCATCTTTTGGCATAATGCTACACCAATATAACACCTCAATAATGGATCATCCTGGCCGAGCAGTGGTACACTTTATGGTGTAATGGCATCTCTCCATGATGCCATTCCTTGATCCTTGATGGTTGATGGGCACACTGGAATCTAAGTTGGACACCCCAGTTCTCAGCAAGCCTTGCAAATACCTCTCCACAGAATGCTGTGCCATTGTTGATGAGCAATTCAGCAGGTGGCCCTCTCTCTCAGAATAGCTACTCCAGCTTTGATGATGCTGACATCTTCCTGATGTGGTAACAGTCACCAGATGGAAAACTGACTAGGGACACAGTGAATCAGAGTCAGGTAATGCCAGTCTTCATAATGGGTTATGTCCATCTCCACCTTGCTCCAATTCTTGCACACATCCAACCATCCAGATTTCCAATGCACTGGCAGTGGATTAGCACACTTCACACTGTCCAACCACTGCCCGAACAGATGCCTTTGAAACCTTGGGGTGCATCTGTCTTATAAAGTACAAGATGCGCTTCACACCGAGATACCCACTACATCAATGAATGGCTTGAATGTGGGTTGATTCATGCTCTTTTATAGATGCAGCACACACTGGTTCTGTTTATTTCCAAACTTCACCCAGTCAATATTGAGGCACTCTGGTGAGCCGATTGGCATGGTTTGCATGGGATCTGATGAGCTATATGTCAACAGTCAATTTATATTCCTCCACCAGTTCCTTGATTGTGTACTGAGCTGACATCTTAGCAACATTTCTGTTGCTGCCTTTATGCACATTGAAGCATTTCCAGGCAGTTGTATCAGAAACCCACATTGATGATGCACACACATTGAGTCAGTCTTCAGGTGAACCGCAGTCACTCTCCATTGCGGTGCCATGTTGATCCCTCTTGAGATCACAGACCAGCTGATCCTTCTCAATCCATTCGACCACAGATGGTTTAGCTGTTGAACTCGGGAATAAGTTCAAGGTCAAACTTCCCCTCTGTCATTTTTGCCAAAATAGCTTGTCTGAAACTGACCCAAGTAATCTCTTTCCAATTGACAAAGTCACTCCATACAAGCAGCACCACATTCATGCGCAAACTCCCTATTCTCTCTTGCATTGTGTTTCTATGCCCAACTGATCTTGCAAAAAGAATTTGCGTATGCTCAGCCACTCTCGTGAATTCTCCTAGCTTTGAGACCATGTCTTTGTTAAGTTAAGGTGTCAGGGTTGCCATATTTCGTTTTCCTTTCGTTTCCTTCACTCATTTTGCATGTCAGGCATATACATGCTCACTTTGCCACATGAGGTAAGTCTTCTACATTGTCTATATATGTGAATGTTTCATTTGGACTTTCCTTTTCGATTATTTCATTCAAAATTCTTTGAAACGCAGCCACTTCATTTGTGATTGCAAATGGCATTATTAGAAATTATACAATTTACCACCAGCTTCAAAAGCTGTGTAAGGGCAGTCTGCTTTACATAGGGGAACTTGATGATAGGCACTTTTTAGGTCTTGTTTAGGGTATAGACTATACTTTGCTATTTCCAAAACTATCATTGTAATCTTAGGTAGAGAATAGGCATCTTTTAAGGTAAAATAATTGTTTTTAAATAATGTCTGACTAACCTTTTTTTTTTTTTTTTTTTTTTTTTTTTTGCTCGACTTAGTTACCACTACTTCTGAATCAAACATGCTTTTTATTTTCTTTCTTATAAATGCCTCCTCTTCTCTAGGGTATGTTTGGGATTACACAGATATAGGTCTACAGTCAGGTGAGAGATTTTCACACAGAGGAGGAGGTGAAATCCTCATGCTAGCTAGTTCACAAAGTTTTAGAGGTAGTCATATATGCTCATATAAAATTTCTATTTTTCTTTTGTGTAGGCCTTGAAAGTCTCGACTGACAATCACATCAGCTTCACATTAAGAATAAATTAAATTTTCTGTAAGTTTCTTTACTCATTGGAAGATTTATTTTACATTTTCCTACAGTTCTTAATAACGAGTCAGAAGAAGCCATGCTGATAGTAGAGTTAGTAGGTCTAATATGAAAACCCACAGAGTGAGTTATCTTGATGTCAATAAAGCTATAATTACTTATCAAATCTACAAGCGTGGGTTGTATTTTGTTCACAAGACATTTTAGTTACCATAGCCATGATGGGTAATGCAGCAGAAATATTATTAGTTTTCACGTGACAGACTTTAGCAAAATGACTTTCCTTCTTGCAATTGTAGCAACTCATTCCTTGAGCCAAACACTTATTCTAGGGTGCCTATGGCATCTGCTAAAAAAAAAGGCACCTTTCTTTTAAAAGCAGTTTCTCTACTTCACCTTGCTCCTGCTGGGGAAGAAGTGACAATCTCTGAACTTGAATCAGTGACAATCTCTGAACTTGAATCAGTGACAATAGTCTCAAATAGCTCTATACTGAATTTGGATGGAAATAACACATCAAAATTCAAAGATACTGTATCACAACTAGTGTTCAGTGATTCAACTGAAGGGTCAGAACCAGGAACCTGTAAATCCCCTAACTGCAAAAAAGCCACCCTTCCATCCTCTAAGCTATGCTAAGCATATCACCAAGAACTAAATAACTCAGTATTGAACACTAAAAAAAAAAATTAATTTGGTAAATCTTTTCTTTTGAAACTTCATTCCTTTTCTTCCTTTGCCAAAATAAAGTATTCTAAATTTACATTGTCCAAAAAAAAATGTGGGAGAAGAATGTTAGAGGTTAAACTAATCCTGACCTTGAAGACAAATAGTGAATACTTATAATTAATTATAGTTTACAGCAGATACCCATATTAAGTAGGCATTCTGTTTATTTTAAACAGTATTGTATTTCATCTACCATTGTTAGAGGTGATGCACTTTGACCACTCAGCTACAGTGTCATAATCAAGCAAGGTTCCTTTTTTCCTTTAAAACGCATTTTGTTTGCTTAGATGTCTTATAAATTATAACAGTTCAGTTTCGTTTTCCGAAACATAAACAAAACAATTTCTATATTAAGAAAAATGTTTGAAGTAATAAAAATGTCAGATTAATAAATAAAATCCATTAATTCTTTAGAAGAAAAGCAAAAATAGAATTTTGCTTAATTATGATGCACTTTATAGCAGACTGACCAACATATATTCACTCTAATGATGCCTTCTTCTGCAAAGGGGGGTGCAGGTTCACATCCTGTTGGAATGTGAGCATTTTTTTTTAATAAGATTTCATTAATGTTCAGGCTGGTAGACAAATGTTTGAAATAAATGTCTAAAGTGTCTACACAAATATAGGTATTCACTAAAAATAATGTTTAAAGTAATAAAAGTTTATTGGATTAATAAATGAAATTCTTTAGAAATATATAATATATATATATATATATATATATATATATATATATATATATATATATATATATATATATATATATATATATAGCTTAAAGCTTGCCCTATTGGGTGGCATTTAAGCTAGCTCCTGTAGAGGGCCTTCATCAAAATAGGTAAGGAGGATTAGATGCAATAGGCAACAATAAACTACAGAATTTAAGTATTGCATTGCTATTTAAGCTTACCTCTTAAAAGTTTAACAGTAATTCTTCTGCCACTACTTAATTTAAAAACAGTTTGGTGTATGTAGGGCCTTACTTCCCGTATAAACAATTATTTTTATTTCATGGGTAACTTTTGCTGAATTTCTCAATTAATTTTGATTATTCTCAAATGTATTTCCATGTTATAAAAATTACTGTATAAAAAAGTTTGTCGCAAAAAATCGCATAAAAAGTCGCCGAAAACAATTGCATTAATGAAAACTTTGGAATCCAAAATTTCAGGATTGTAGGTCCGGATCCGGCTTGTTTTAATTTCCTCACAGAGTTGGCCTGATTTCAAAATATGATATGATATGATATATTGGGCTACGACCTCTAGCTGTAAAGTTGAAAAAGTGTGACACACTGACATTTGCATTTATTATATAGATATATACATGCATACATACACCATTGTCTCTGCATTTTAATAAAAAAGAATAATCTCACACATGTTTTGTTCTTATCAGTTTATGCTTATTATACAAGTGGTGATAGTCAATAAAGATGGGGGTGCTGAAAAGTTCTTAACCAGAGCAAAATTCAGTCAAATTTTGAATGTGGGTTGGGCTGAGAACAACCTTTCAGCACCTCTCCATAAGTCCAATAACATTGAAATTTGATAACACAACTCTGCTGTAAAAAAAAGCATTTTGTAAAATCTTAAATCCAAACAAGAAAAGAACAGAGAAAACAAGAAGAAAATGTCTCACCCTCACCACCACCACTACTAAGTATAAGTGACAACAAGCCATTGTGTGAACCATTGATATGTTGACAGGGATAAAAATGTTCTTTGGCTTCACTATCAAACACCCCCAACAGCCATTAGAGTTAAGAAAGAACAATAAACCTTAATGGAATTGTTTGAAAAAGGCACTTGAAAACTATTTAAAAATCAATTTAAAAGCTGGAAATCGTTTCATCTGTGAACATTGATGCCAAGCTCTCTCTTTCTCTCTCTCTCTCTTTCTCTCTCTCTCTCTCTTTCTCTCTCTCTCTCTCTCTCTTTCTCTCTCTCTCTCTCTCTCATCCTTGTATTTTAGCAGTTCAGGTGAGACATGTCAATTTTTGGAAGTAGCTGCAAAGAATTCAAAAAATCAGTTTCTTCATGAAATGATAAACATGTTTCAAGAGGTGTGCACATGGTTTTTAACAGGGAAACTTTAATCAAATTTGTTCAGAGTGGTCTGTTGAAAAATAATGCTATTTGCTTTGGTTTCTGTCAATTCAGAATTATCTGAAAATGGTTTTTCCTTTGACAAAAGATCGCTTTTTCACTCAAAGATTTCTGCTCAGAAAGCACAGAGCAACAATCAAGCTGTTTCTCAACCAGTTTTGTCTAATGGATGTGTGAAGTATGATTTCTTTGAATAAATCTCATTCTTTGATTGGGGAGGAGACTTTTGTTTGAGTGTTTGGCACACATGATAAAAAGAGAATAATGGTTAAGGTTGGTGTTGCCTTACACTTTCTAATGCTGAGATGCCATGAAGCAGAAATTAAAAGTAAAAGGATATTCTTTGTTTTCAAAATCTTGGCTTCATTATTAAAATATAATATCTGTTTTTTACGTCCTTAAGACATATACAAAAATTATTTCAGGTGGAGATAAATAAAAAAGGCAGATTCTTTTAGGACCTAAATAGTAACTGAATCAATGAGTATACTGACTAGGCAAGGTGAGAATCACTTTTTCTCAACAATTGATTAGAACATATTGCTTAGTTTGTGTAAGAGGAATAATTTTTTTTAAGGTAGCATTTTACCATGATTGGCTGATATTTGTCATCTGCTTTTTATAAGATTTTACTAGTGTATAAATAAGTTAAATTGAATACTTTTGAATGTGGAAATCATGTTTCTCATTTGTTTAAATAGGTTATTCTGTCTTATTTAAGATGGGCATAGTCAATTCTGTTTACTGCCAAGATGTTACTTAACTGTGTTTGTAGCAATTTCTCATAGATGTTTGGTTGAAGACCAATAGAAGTTCTTTGAGAAAAATATTTTTCTTCTTTGGTTCAGACCATTTTCTGGTTTCTGGCCAGAGTTAGAACATCAACTGTCCAATATTTTCTTAGCACATCTCACTTTCATAAATGATTATCAAAGAATTTTTTGTGGGTTAATAAAGTTAAGTTCATGGATAGGCATTTTGTTCTCTTTTATAGTTTTCAATTATTACATCTTCATGATGTGGTTGATAGCATGTTTTGGGGGATTTTTTTCTTCAAGTCTTTACATCTTCGCACATCAGTTTGTAATGGCCATTTTAATTTTTCTACATTAGTTGTGAAATATATTTTCTGTGTTTCTAATGAAATTTTAGACATGTCCCTCAAAAACTATAGCAGTGCATATGTACAACCTTGTTAACACACAAAAAATTATTTGATGATGGTTTATGAAAGCCGAAAGCACTCAGAAGACATTAAACAATTTATGTTCAAATTCTGTCCAGAAACCAGAAAAGTAGTCTGAACTGAAAAAAAAAATATATAAAAATTTCAACCACAAAGCTTGCATTGGTCTTCAATAAAGTGTGTTAACATACATGCAGAGTTCAAAATTTGCTCTATTTGTGAAGCAAAAAAAGTGCTCAGTATACGAGTTAGAGCATTTGCAGATATAGACAATATGAACAAAAAAATCAACACTGCATAGTGACAGTGTCCACATCTCTTAACCAGTGTGCCTGGGTGCACTATTGTGCACCTCAAATTAACAGAAGATTAATTAATGAATTATTTTTATATTTAAAATATCCTAATTTTTAAATAGCTAGAGACACTAAGCCTATATATGTCTTAAAAATATTACTTTTTTCTGTTACTTATTTCAGGAGACTATGATTTTCCTATTTTCAAATTTCATGACTTATTTTTACCTTATTAAAATTTAAAGTGCACACAAGAATATTAGTTATTCTACAAGTGTGACCTGAGATAAAAAACAAATTGAGAAACTCTGCTCTATAAGGAGAGAAAGAGGGAATGTGATAATTGTTACATTCTTTATTTCTCTGTGTTTCTTAACTAGTTTCATTTGATTTAAATCACTAAAAAAATCAAAAGATAGTTCTGAGTTCCTGATCACCAATATTAAGTAGAATAACCTGTTAGGTTTTAGAGCATAACTATTAGGTTGGTGCAAAAATAATGTCGTTTTCTCACATATGCTACTATGTGAGAAAACGACATTATTTTTGCACCTACCTAATAGCATAATCAGAAAAGGACCTACTGATTTACCTCCCTTGAAATTCATTGGCAAGCAGAAAAATGTATTTTTTAATAATCAAAATTATTTGAATAAAGAAGATTTATTAAATCAATAGATTTTTAAGACTGCTGCCATACAGATAATTCCCAGTTAAAAATAGGAGAAATAATATTAAAAAAATGATCTATAAATTTGCACAAATTGGTGCCATGCTTTCTTATATCCTCATTATCAAAAGACCACTTTTTTCTCCCCTCCTGCTATATTCATTGTAATAAAGCAGAATAATGAAATATAAGGAAGAACTATTGTAGTTTATTGACATGTACAGAAGTTCAAAAGTAAAAAAAGTAAAAGGTTTTCTGTCATTCAAGAAATAATTGTCTTGAATGTGCAGCTCCAGGAATGATTGAATTCTGTTGGTTAATAATAAATATAAGTTTTATTAACTTTTTTTTTTTTTTTTTTTTTTTTTTTTTTTTTTTTTAAATAAGCATCAAAATAATGGCTTGAGTAAACTATTTTTTATTATTATGTTGTTTCATTTTTTCTCATTTTTTGTTGAGATTTATTTGTTTTTGGTTTTTCTACATTTGTGCTTAAAATTGGAACCAAGGCATAGATATCAAGTATTGTAATATATGTTATTTTGTCTATTCCAGTATTCATTTATTATAAAATAAAGCTAATGGTGACTTTTATGGAATACAATGGCTATAGGTATGAGAGATGGAAAAAATTGTTTATATAACTAACTAGTTTTATTTTTTAACTTCAATGTAAAGATATAATTTAACTGCCTTGGTAAAGTTTACAACTTTAACAGTAGGAAAAATAAATTTTATTGCATATTTGGAGAATTTTCTTAAAAGGTGTTTAATTTTAGATAATTTCCAAAAGATGTCTTCAACCTCTATAGCTGACAAGAATATATTTACTCTGGACCAAAACAATCTATATTTTTTTGGATTTGTATCAGAAATTCAAATGATATTTAAACCATTGTCAAAGTACAAGTATATCTTTAGGCACATCTTTTGACTTGGGCAAATAGACAAGTAAACACTTTAAATTCCTGTTACTCTCAAACTAATTTGAATACCACTGCTGTCTGGGTTTTTTTTTTTTTTTTTTTTTTTTGGTTTTTTTTGTTTTGTGAAATCACCAGCTTTTTTTCTTTTCTTTTTTGATTTAATTTGTGCAAATACCAATCAGTAGCAGTTTTAGCTGTTTCAAGATAAAGTAATTAGCAATCTGGTTAACACATACTTAAAAACAAACAAAAAAACTGAGATTATACACATTGTGGTTGACGTAAGTGCAATCTCTGCTAGTAATCTCATAGTTCAATAGTAGGTCCTTTGCAGGTCATATGACCAATTTAGTTGGAGGTAAGATTTTAAAAAGTAAAGAAGTCAAGAAGGTCATTGATTAAAAGTGAGATATAAATTTTTTTAAGTTTAGTGATTCTGGAATCAATGGTTGGTGATGCACAAGGTATGTTTTTTACAGACAATTCACATTAAACTCACATAAACATTAGAGAAATTTACAGTTTATTTAAAAATGTTATATTAATTTAGCATTTCATGATATTTGGTTGTAAAAGAAATTTAAATTTAATTCTCAAGCATCAGTAGAGTCTTGTTTTTTATTGTTTTGTTTTTTGTTTTTTTTTTACCAGAAGAATGCATGGTAGCCATTATAATAACATTAAAGATGAGCATGAGAAAAAAAAAAAAAAAGATTTGTGTCCCATATATGTTCAGTTGACACAGATCAGTTCCATATCTGTCAAGCAGAAGTGAGCAAAGGAAAACTGAAATTCTATGTCGGTTGAAATTCCAAGAAACAAGCATTTATGATGGTTAAAACTAAAAGAGAATTCATGGTAATTGCTGTATGGTGTGTTCTATGACACATGATCAGTAATCAAATTTTTCTCCATCTGACTTTTTACTTGATACCTTATTTCTCCTTTAACCTGTGCAAATAGGTAAAATCCTATTTATCAATCACATTAAAGTAATAATGATGAATAAAACTTTTGCTATTGAATAGGGACCTGAAATGATCATGATCGACAAGGAAGACTTTAAAACAACTGGGTTTATAAAATCTGTGATTGAGTTAATCTTTACAACAAGGTGATCTGAAGAGAACTAGAAGTCCTACCAGGATTTATTGATGGTGGACACAACCTTAAAGAAAGATATGCAGAAGACACTGTATTGTTGGCAGACGCAGAAAAAGAACTGCAGTAACTCCTAGACATGAGGCTTACAGCTGTATCATGTTGAAACACCGGTTCTCATATTACACCAAAGTTAAGCAATATTAAGCCTGGTCAGTACCTACATGGGTGACTGACTAGAAATACCTGGTTTTGTAAGCTTAGATGTGGCAATGGTGCAATGGATAATAACTCAATAATGGATATTGGAGAGAGCAGTGTTCCAATTCTTCAGTTTCTTATAATCACTTATGTACAAATACTCTCAAGTAAGATATGAATCAACTTCTTCTTCCTCCACCTGTGGATTAATTAGTAGGACATGCATCAGTAAATCATTATTATCTAAAATAAATTTTTACAATCTAGAAATATTTATTGGCTTTAACTAACCTTCAAAAAGTTGATATGCTGTAAAAAAAAAAAAAAAAAAAAAAAAAAATCAAACCAGTTGATTAATCCCATACAATGTAGTGCTAAAATAGGAAAAAACAACTAACAACCATTTCTAAGAATGTAAGAAGACAGAATGTATGCTTCATTAGCAAGAGGGACCACCCACAATGTGAGGTAAGAATTTTTTTTTTTTTTTTTTTTTTTTTTAAGCATTTCACCCCAAGCAAGGCAGTAGTGCTACAAGTATGCAAGGGGTTACATAGAGAGAAGACTGGGTATAGTGGGGGGGGGATCGAGGAAAGGACAAAAAGAATAATGGGGATCAAGACATCAGAAGATGTCGATTGACATTACATTTAAATTTTTGAAGATTATGGTTATCAGAGAAGCAACTAAGAAGAAGGGAGATCCACTGCCGGAAGTGTAAGAGAAGAAGCTGTTGGAGTAGAATAGGCGATTACATTTAACGGTTTTGGCGTTAAAAGGGTGGGACTGAGATGCCAACCTAGTAGCATGCTTAAATTCATGCAGTCGGGGCACCAGTGAAAATAGCTCGTCAGAGCAGATGCCATGAAAATATTTATAGAAAAGACAGAGGGAAGCCATATTACATTGGTGAGAAAGTGACTGGAGTTGAGACCCTGTCAGGACCGATCACATTGTATATCTGTTTTGGGATTTTGTCGAGAACCTTGAGATGAACAGCGTGGCCATCAGATCATATATGGCAACAGTATTCCATTCATGGACTAATGGTAGATTTGCAGATGTGAAGGATGGACTCAAATGAGAAAAACGTTCTGGCATGACACACTGAACCAACTTTCCTTGCAGTAGATGCAGCAATTGATTCAATGAAGTTGTTCCACCTCAGATCAGTGGAGAACATAAGACCAAGAAGTCACAGTGAGGCACTCTCGTGAAGTTGAGCATCAACCATGCTGATAGGAAGCATGGAAGTTTCTCTAAGGTGAGTAAATGACAGTAGTTTTGTTTTGGATGCATTAAAATTCACAAGGCATTTCTTGCCCCAGTCAACCACAGATTGGAAGTTGTTTTCAAAACAAACAGCCAGATTAACTTTGTCAGCAATGCTGGATTTACTACTGAGATGACAAAATGTTAGTGTTGTCTGCACAGATGCTGACTTGAGAACCAATGACATCAGGAAGATCATTAATGAAGATCAGAAACAGTATAGGACCAAGGATAGAGCCTTGAAGAATACCAGCATTCGTATGGAAGGAACTGGAAGAGAACTTGTTCAGGACAACCTTCATTTCATGGTTAGACAGGAATGATTGGATTAAATCAAATAATCGTCCTATAATACCATATTCCTGAAGCTTACATAGAAGGCCAGCATGCCAAACCCGGTCAGTTGCCTTTGATATATCTAGAGCAACTGCTTGAGCTTTGCCAATATTATCAAGAGCTTGGTTGGAGATATCAGAATAAAGCAAGTGCAGAGATTTAACTATCTGCAAAATTTTATAACAGATGATAGAAAATGTGACACTGAAATCTGAAGACACATTGGAATAATTAAGGATGACACTTCCAAAAGCTAATCAAAGTACTAAGATAAAGAAAAATTTCATTAAAAACAAAGAAAAGAGTATCTGTCTTTATTTCCTTAAGGACACATGGCACAATGGATAAAGGCCTTGGTTAGATGCAGTGACAGGACCCAAAGAGTTGTGAGTTCAATACCCGGTTAAGGCAGTGGAGAACTTGGAGAGGTGAATTAACAGGAGATAACTGATAACTGACATCCATTAGATATGGCATGTGGAAGTAGAACAGTCTACTCTAGTGAGTGAAATAAAGGGTTCAGTTCAACATTCCAACAATCTGAAGAAACATTATGATAAATATGGCAAAAAAGATGAGGACAATAGTCCGAGTAATGTAAATAAAGAAAAAAGTGCTGAATTGCTATGCAATATCAATCTTCCTATATAGTAGGGAATGTTGAACAAATTCCTAATTGATGAAAAGGAGTCTTGAAGCAATGAAGATATAGTGCTAAGATTACTATGGACAAAATATGTATGCAATGAGAAAGTCTTAATGAAAAAGGAAACAAATGCTACACTTAAAATTGGAAAGAGACTGTTGAAAATTCTAGAGTGCTTAATGGGGAAAAATTTCCTGGAAAATGTGACACTTACAGGATGTATCTCAGGCAAGAGGGGGAGAGAGAAAAAAGGCAAGTAACCTACCTAATGAGCTTGGATGGTAGAACATTGTTTGAGATGAAGAGTAAAGGGATAAACATTGCTTAGATTTACAAAGAATATGAAGTTGTGGAGAGTCATGATCGACAGTGTCCTGAATGACACCTAAAAGAAGGCTTTAATTATAATATGAATTGTTTTAAGTTCTCAGCTTTATAAGCTGTGTTTAATTTTGTAATAGATTTTGAGAGGTCTTACTCCATTCAGAAAAAGATATTAGTTTAATTCACTCTGTATGCAGTACATTTTAAATCATTCTCATCAGTGTTTGTCTCCGTTACTCTGCTTTGAGATTAATTTTTTTCACCTTTGATCAACCATAGATAAAATTCTTCAATGCAGTTGATTAAAGAAATTAAATGTATTTAGCTACTTATTTCATGGTGAAATTTACCTACAACAAATTATGGTTGTTAAAACTGAAGTTACTATTTAATAAAAAGTTAAACAACTTCAGAAATTTTGAAGAAATATCACTCTTCAATTTCTAAATGAAACTTTTCTGAAACTGAAGCATAAAAACAATATAAACATTTTCTCCTCTTTGCAGAGAAATGATTATTTCTCATGGCTTTGAATTTTGTCCAAACTTAAAAGTTTGGAATAAAAGAAAAAGGCAGAAATCCAAAACTGTGCAACTTTCTTTTATTTTCCGAACAATTAAGAAATCAGAAATAAATATTGCTTCTGCAAGCAATTAAATCTGAAAGAATTTCAAAAATGTATTTTCTAAAGAAAGCGAGAAAAGAGTGTATATATTGCCGGAATAATGCTAAATAAATCTTACACAATGGAGATTGAATTTGAACTTCTTGCATGATTAAGAATTTAACTTTTGTTTTTATTTGCTACATTTTACAAGATTCTTTCTTGGAAATATCATACCTTATTAGTTCTCTTTTATACAATCTCTTATTTATAATTAAATACATAATGAGTAGCTCCTCATATCCAAGCACACACCATCTGCTAGGGTGGCTAGCCAATCCCTCTTGCAGGCTCCTGTTCAGGCACATTTGTGTTAGTTCAACACACACAAAGCCTATGATGTCTACATCTATGTGTGTTTATATACATATATATATATATAGAGAGAGAGAGAGCGAGTGAGCGAGTTAATTTAAATATCATCTGGGAGCTATTAGAGAAAGATAGATGTCAGCAGTGGAACTAAGTTTGATAACAAGGCTCCAAACAGTAGAGGAAGCAATGAGAAAATAAAGTTAAACGTTTAAAGTTCTAAATTCAGAAATATCCCCGTCTGAGTGTTAAAGTATTGATTTGTGAATTTGATAGCAATTTTTAACATACGACATATGTTAGCACGTGCAATACCCCATCTTCATCAGCCACCAACCAGGGGTGATATCAGGGTTTTGGTGGCTATAGCGGGATCACTACCCCTGGCACCATCAGCAGCATTTGCCCCCAAGCAGGGTATGAAGATAAGCTAATTGATCGTTCTGTTTTGTAAATTCTTGCAATGAAATAATAAAACGTTTGTTCTTCTTTGCAGCTTCTATCCATAATGAAAGTTTCCTGAACATGTTTGCCGTTATTGACGCACTCGTAAAAATTATAATAGACAACTACACAAATATTTCACTTGCACATGTTAGGTTGTGATGTTACGTGCATTTTATTTGCTTGTAATTGTGAGTTCAATCTCTGAGCTGGGTTGTACAGACTCCGACTTAGTGGAAGCAGGACTAACAATAACTGAGCAGTTGTGAAAAAAGATCAAACATCTTTAGATATGGACAGTGGTACAAGAATAGTCTACTATAGATTTCTATGAAGATTATCTGAATTGATAGACACCTGAAGAAGGCTGAAGGGATCAACAGTTGAAACATTGTGAAAGTAACAGCAGCAAGTATGACAACATTAGTTGTAAATATTGTTTAAATTTTGCTTTATTTTTTTGGCACGGGAAGTGTGTATCATGAATAGTGCATATTCTAATATGATACAAAGTGTTGATATAAAAATAAACATTGCCTGGTGAGTGTAGGGGTGGCTAGTTTCATGCCTTAAGTTGTTATTAGATGCTCTGATTATTGTTGTTATATATGTGTTTGTGTGTGTGTCGGGGAAAACAACATAAACTTGATATTTAAAACTTTAGTAATCTTTTATATAATATTATTAATGCTCTATTTTAATATTTAATATATAAAAATTCCTGCTGTTTCTTAAATCTTTGAGATATATATATATATATATATATATATATATATATATTCATTCTGTGAGAGCTTGAACATGAATCCCTCTTCGTAGGAGAAACCACAGCACAGTTTCATCTGGCATACTTTAATGCTTGAGCATCACATTTTCTTTTTTTTTTTTTTTTTTTTTAAGCATCAGCATATATTTTTTTAATCTTATGTCAGTTTAACAATTTAATAAATGATAATTAAGTTGTTATGAACAGCCTATTGAAAATAAGAATAATATTTTGATGTATGTTTTTCAAGAGGTTTCATAAAATAATATTTTCCTTGAAAATTTGATCATTTTTATTGACCTAAGCCACTTTTGCATCAAAAAAGAGCATAGCATGGTCAAAAAGACACCAAGCTTGATGAAAACAAAGTTTTATTATCAAACTGTTTGTTATTACTGAGAGAAAAGAACAAAATTTTTTTTATTTATTTATTAAATTTTTTAATGTCTTTTTTGTGACAAAAAGTACATTGTTTTGCAAAAAATGAAATAATTGTCAGATTTTAATTAAATTTTCAGTATTTAGTCACAAATGAATATAAATTACTTCTTAAATATTTTTTTAGAAAACTTTGGTAAAAATATTTTTTATAACTGTTAACCCCACTTAATAAATTTTATGAAATTTTGAGAAATTAAAATTTTAGGAACATTTTATTTATATTAGTTAAAAGCATTTAAACCATCAATTGAGAAGTTAAACAGAAACACCATTTACCAAAAATCTGCTCTGAATCATAAATCAAAAAAATGCAATTAAATTATGACATTATTTAATTAGAAAAGCTTTTAATTGCTTTTATATATAAGGTATATTAAGGATACTATAGTTTTAAGAAAAAACATAATGAATTTTTATAAGAATTGTTTACATTTTTTAAAAATTTTAATTAGAAAAATTTATTAAGTTTTAAATCTTTTAAAATTCTGAATTAGTTTCAGGTATGTTGTGAATATTATTATTAAATAAAAACTGTCAGAAATAGAAAAGCTTAATACAAATCCTCAAACACCAAAATTTTTAAAAAATTTAAAACTTTTTTGTATGTGTCTAAACATTTCCAGTTTTGTAAGTATGGGCGATCATACACAACAACGTTATCAGAAAATAAGAGCAATGACTATAGACAATTTAAAGTTAACATTTCTAAAATTTAATAAAATATTAGATTACAGAGAATATTGTCCTAAATTTTTAAGATTACTGAGCATATATGTTTTATAGATAAGGTATACAGAAACTTTGTCATCAGCCTGTCAGCACATCATGTCAGCTAGTGTTTAGTTAAAAAAATGACAAATAAATTCCAATCAATATAATTTGTTTGAAATACACCTGAATATTTTGCTGTCTGAAAAAAGTAAGTAATCCTTTCGCTTTTCAATTAAAATGAAAGCTTCAACAAAGTATTTTAATTTTTTTAAATTAATTTAAATCTTGGGTATCACAATGTGGAGGTACCTATTTTTATTTGATAAAATATGTTTTCATATTTTTTCTATTATGAAGCAAATAATTCTTTGCTGAAAAATAAATGATAGTTTCTAGAAGCTCAAATTAAGAGAAAATATTGCTTTTTGGTATTTAATTATTAAAGAAAGGGATGTTAGTTTTCAAATTATTGTTTTGTCTGTCTGTGGGAATGAATGGATACAGTCAATTAATAGTGAAAGTTTTTGATATTAAAAACATCGGTAATTATTTATTATTGCATTTCTTTACAAAATGGTAAATTCTGTATTGAACTTATGATAAAAATATTACAATCTTTGAAAGAAATTTAAATTTTAAGACTTAGAAATTGCTGTTAGAAAATGAAGTTGTCACTTATTCAGCAGGCTCAAAATTTAGGGAATTAAAATCTCCAAAACTTGGCATCCGATCACTCTGCTCAGCAGTTTACATTGTTATTTTAGCTGGTTTCAGCACATTTGACATGAGGTGAGATTGGTTGACCTTTCCATGTCACTTGAGCTCTATAGAAAGGCCATGATAAGATCAAGTAGAGAGGCAAGCAGTTAGAAAAGCAAAAGTCCAAGTCAAGCATCGGCAGCTCTGAGTGATTGTCAGAGAAGACAGAGTATCAATATAAATGGGAAAGGACTATCCATTCTGGAGATTGATTCTTGGTGTCATGTAAGCCAGATCAAAGTGATGGCACTCGTGATCATCTCTGCAATCCTGATCAGCCATCTCCCAGCCTGCACCATAGTGTTTCTTGTGCATTACTGCCAAAATGGATCAAAAGGCAGGTCTCTTTGATTCTTTTATAGGCTATTTGCTTGGCTTTTGTTTTCAGTGAACCAAGCAAATATTTTTGATTTTCTGATATGAAGTCTTCAAGTTATGGCTGTTAGCATATCAGAGATGGTTTGCTTTGGTCTGGACAATTTACATTTTATTTTTCCTTCTTTTTCCTAATGAAGCTAGCTTTTATAAGCAGTTGTACTTTAGTGGATAGAGTATAGGAATGGTGTTTTTATAGCCTCTATTTCAAGTCTTTGGTCCAAATTATCAGCAATATTATTTCTTAACTTCATTTATCATATCTATTTCTGAGTGAATCTTATCATTGGAATAATAATAATAATAATTTAGGAAAGCTGCTAAGGAGCTGCTCATTAACTTTCCTTGACTGTATAAGGTGAAGTTTAATTAAACTGAGGGGACATGAAGCTACAATGACTAAATAATATATAATAGCTCCTTCCTTTGAGTAGCAGCTGCTATGCAATGTAGCTTGAATTGCTGGAATCATTATATGTGTATAGCTGTCAAGTCATAGTTGTCATGGCTTTCTTTGGGGCTTCCTTATGTGTGGCTGCTGCAAGGAATTTAGTGAGATCTGCATATGGGACTAATATTTCATGGTGCCTTGATTCATAAATGATGTATAAGTATGTCCTCAACAAAAGAAGCAATAAAGTATATGAAAAATTTGTCCAAAGTTGAAATTCCCACTCATGTGTTGTGCCTGTTCTTGAAACCCAAGATGAAATAGACAAATAAGACAAATAGCCATTTGTCATGACTTAAATATTTATATACTTATATAAAAAATTGACGATTGTATTACAGAGGAAAATATAATATATAAAAGTGGATACTGAGGTCAACACTTTATGCTTGAATGCAATATTCATGGTTTGAAGATTGCATTCAAGCATGAAACAGTGTCACCACTTGGGGATAATGTCATTGTCCACTTTTATATTTACATCTGCTCTATCTCTGATACTGAGCACTTTTACCCATGAACATAGCAAACCTTAAAACTATACATTTATCATATATGATGGCCTGAACATTGTGTTTAAGCATGAAAAAGACTGTTGCTGCTTGGTGTTGATCAGTGTCCACTTTTTATATATATATATATATATATATATATATAATGAAATGGACAAAGTCCGACAATTATTTTAAGACATTTTTATGTTTATACATTCTTTTTATAGATACAAGTACTTAAGTAAATGCTCTGTTTTATAATAATCAGTATTAATAACATTTACTCGCCTGAATGTTCTAGAAATTTTTATAGAAAATATTTGTTCTCTGGCAGGAATCGAACCTGTATCCTATACGGAACCGTTATTTACCCTGACGTGCCTTAATCGATCGAGCCCGTTTGATTGGCAAGGTTGATTTTACTGCTTTTAAACTTCATACATCGTACATTCGTACCTACTCAAAGTGTATCCAAATGTAAACAAACGATGTTACACATTATGAAACGGACAAAGTCCGACAATTATTTTAAGACATTTTTATGTTTATTTATAAAAAGAATGTATAAACATTGTATACGTATAACATTACTAGAAGATTGATACAAAATAATATTAAATCTAAATTAATCTTACCTTTTTTTTCTTTTTCTCATAAAGAGGTTGTAATTTGCTTTTAAATTTCAATAAACCATTCACTTATCAGTCATTTACAATCACATGATGAGATGTGTTAACTCGTTTCAAAACACAACTGCAATTGTGTAGTGTTTTTAGACATGTTTTTGATGTAATATCCTAAAATAAAGTGTATATATATATATATATCATAACCTTTCAACTTGTGAAGAAGACAAGTATGCTACACTCTGTCAAATGTTTTTGAGATAACCAAAGCAACAGCCTGAGCTTTACCATTCTTATCTTCAGCTTGATAGATTCTTTTAGTAATAACTGTTAATACATCAGCAGTTGACCTTAGAGAAGTGTAAGCCATATTGCTTGTCTGAAAGAAAACCCTAATGACCCTTTATCTCTGGTTAAATATGTAGTTTGTAAGACAATTTTTCTTAGACTTATAGATGGGAATAGAATTGTAGACCTTGACTTTCTTGAGTTTATGTTTAAATTAGAGTGGGTTTCATTTCTGTTTCGGTGAGCATGAGGCCCAAAAGAATAATCTAGAAAAATTATTCCCCTTAAAATTTATCCCTATTTTTTAATGAGTAAACCAGTTTACTTAAGTTGTGCCTTCTCCTCTCACAAGAAAAAAAGAGTATCAGTGAAAATATTTTGAAAAGCTGATCTTTTTAAAAAAAAAATTAAACCTATTTTCTCACATATTTTAATCCTCTTTTTTTTTCTTTTTGTAATATTTCACCAATGTGAATATGTGAGTAGTGTAACAGAAACCTGGAGAGAGAAATTGGTGATCTCAGTTTAAATTCTGTCTGTTGCATTCACTTTTGCACAGATAAGGTTTAATTGGCAAGGCAGTCTGGGTTCTCTAGTTGTGGTTGGCAACCAGTCTAGAAGAAACATTAGAGTTGTCTATGTAGCCCTGGTGAGGTGTGCATACTATACATGCATTGATAAAATTATTCAGTTTACAATAAGTTGTGGTGTGGGGTTGTGAACTCAGTGATCCTCAGATATAAAAAAAATTTATGAACACTTAATGAAAAATAAATGTTTTTAAATTCTGTTTTCTGTAAGGGATTTTAAGTTTCATTTTTCTCATTTTTTTCTTTAAATTGGTAATACATTAGATCAATCCTATCATTGCTGCATTGTTATAGCATTGCTGCCTGGCTGTGCTGGCCCATTTTTCTGATATGTTGTATTTTATGCTGCAGTATGTTGACACTGCTTTCGAAATAGCACAGAGTGCTAGTTAGTTTTTAGGGACTGACATTTCGCAGTGACTTGAAAATGAATATATGCCCCAACAGCAGGCAATCAAAAATATATGTCAAGGTGATCTTTAACTCGAGCCTTGAAATCAAGTGATGACCAGGTAGACAACTGAGGATGGACAATTAACATGTCAAAGTTCATTGCTGAAATTGGATTAAGAAATTTTTTTTTTTTATTTTTACATTTTACCTTTGGATTGAATTAAGTTTATTAATATACTAAAGTAAGTATAATATTTATTTTATTTGAACTTGGCATATTTTATCTCTAAACAAATTTTTACAGTGCAAAATTCACAAAGTGTCATTAAGAATTTTATAACTAACAAGTTAATTTAAATTTTAAATTTAATATTTTTCTCTATATTTCTTCAATGACCATATTAAGTATAAAATTAATTTTTTATGAATAATGTTTTTCTTTAACAGGTATTTTTTCTGTTCTTTGTAAATAAATAGAAAACATTAAAAAAAATAAAAAAGTAATGTTTTACACTGCAAAATTAATGAAAAATGACACTTATTAAAGATTTATCACATGAAGTTAATGTCAAAAATTCAATAATAAATTTAATATTTTACAACAATTCTTAAAAATATAAAGATGTAAAGAGAGACAACATTGTCTTGTCAATATTGTTGTTTTCATTTTACTTTTTTGAAATTGTTTTAAACAGCCAAATTCACAAAAGCAATCACCCTAATTATTAAGTATTTTGTCACAGAAAGTTAATTCAAATTTATTCTTTATGCTATTATTCTTCATAACAAATATTTTGATTATAAAATTCACTGTTTAGTGAATAATTTGTGTTTTCTTTATAACATGTAAAGTATGTTGATACCGTCTTGTAAGAAAACAAAAAAAATGATTGTAGCTTTTTAGGGTGATTTGCTGTTCAGGACACACACTCAGTTTGTAATAAAAATTTCTGAAATCATTACATTTAGGTGTAAATGTACATGCTTAATTTGAAAAATACAAATAAATTTTGATAAAATCTACAATTTTAGAGTTATAGACACTAACAGTTTGGACTCATTCGCATCATGGCTACAGCATGGCAGCCATTACTGTGGTGTTTGCATATATTTGCTGCAGAACAGCCCAGCATGGAATCTTCACTTGTTGTATCCTGGGTATGACAATAAACTACATCTGCGTCCAGGGTAAGACGATAAATTACGTCCAACAGCAAGGCCTCTGATTAGAAGGTTTTGAGGAGTGTGGAACCACCTCTTAATTGCTGGTGTTCCCAGGCTCACCTTGACCCAGGGTGGTAGCACCTGTTAGGGTCCCAGCTATGGGCAAACAGTTAACACTCAGACTATATTTGCGTTCTGAGTATGACAATAAACTACATCCGTATCCTGGGTATGATGATAAACTACATCCGCATCCTGGGTATGACGATAAACTACATCCAACAGCAAGGCCTCTGATAATGTTTTTGAAAAAATAATGTTGTCAGCTATACGTTTTTGAAAAAATATTACCAGCTATTTATTTTTGAAAAAAAAATATTACCAGCTATATGTTTTTGAGAAAAAATACTAACAGAAATAGATTTTTGACAAAGCAAAAATATTACCAAGAAAAAAAAAATTGCTGGCATTAAATGACCCATTGAGGTTGATATGGCGTAAAACAAAACAAAACAAACCAAATTCACTTTTTATTTTGTGCAAAACTTAAAAGGAGCAACTTTGCATGAAATTTTAAAAGAACATAATTATTTACAAAATACAAAAAAAATAAAAATAAATATTTTACTGTTTGTTTTATTATTTATTTATAAAGCTTTTACGATAAAAAAACCCACTTGTCATTGCTTTTCTAAATAACTGAAACAAATTTACCAAATAACAATTCAATACAGGCTTCAATTTCACAAGTGACTGATTTACAAAATAAAGAAAAATAAAAAAAAAAAAACCGAAAGGAATTTGTATTAAAGGGAGAAATTTATGGTTCAGATATTTTTTTTTTTATTAAATTTTCGAGTTTTACAAAACATGATTATTAATTACCTTAAAAAATAAGATTTCATTAGTATTACAATTTGTTTTATTGTTTAATTTGTTTTATTATAAAAAACAACACTTGTCATTGCTTTCCTAAATAACTTAAACTAATTTACCAAAAACCTAACCCTACTACAGTAATTGAGACAAATTAGATCAGTAAAAGGCCGTTAACTAAATAAGCTTGCACTCATTAGTACTCCGAGGTGAATGTAGGAAAACAACGCCAGTAATGGCAGACAGATGGATGCGAATGATACCAAACTTTTATTGTCAATAACTCCAAAACATTAGATTTTATCAAAATTTCTTTGTTATTTTCGAATTAAGCGTGTACATTTTTACAACAAAATGTAATGATTCGGGAAATTTTTATTACAAACTGAGCATGGGTCCTGAACTGCAAATTACCCTATTTTGAATTAAATGCAACTTTTTCATATGAAAAAAAATTTATATATTTTTGATGCAATCAGACAATTAAATGGTCAAGTAATTGCAATTGTATGTGACAACAACAAGACTTATCAGTCTTTTTTTCAAAAAGTTTGACATTGTTTTTAATAAGTATTGGATAACTAAAGATGGCTTGTACTTTTTGATTATGTCTATCCTCTAAAAATATTTGGAATAATTGGATTTCTGAACCTACTTTTGAATCACTGTTTCATTCTGAAGGCAAAAAAATGACAGCAAAACAGGAAATTGTAAAATGTCCTTTTCAGTATGAAAAAACTCAATTTGTTAAGCTGTAAAAACTAACAAATGTAGCAATTTACCCAAAGCCTGTTGAGCAACAAAATGTTTCCCATTGTTTAAGTGTTTTTTTTTTTTTTTTTTTGCGATCAAACTGCAGCTGCCTTTAAAACACACCCATTATTAAATGGGGAGAATAAAACAGAAAAAGTTAATTTCATTGAAAAAATCTTAAAATATTGGAAAATTGTTTTTGCCAAATGAATATATGCTGACACTAAGAATAATGATCCACTGAAAAAAAATGTTTATCACATTTTAGATGAACATCTGTTATTTCTTTCTAATTTTGGGAAAAATGACAAAAAGAATGAAATCATTAAGAAGATATACTAGTTTAACCACTGAATATACATGCAGTGGCTTAATTGATGTTTGCAGATATTTGCTAAACAATGAGTTTAATTTTGTTATGTTTGGTGAATTTACCGCAGACAATTTGGAAAATTAAGACAAAGTCCTGGAGGTGCATATTTTATAACAATTCAAAATGTTATATTGAAAAAACTACTTAAGTTAAATGTTGACGTCAAAGAATACAACAAAATTGCTCAAAATGTGGACATTTGCTGGATAAATGGGATGCCAAATATATGATAATTTACCAGACTTTAACACTAGGATCCCTAAAGATATTAAAATATTACTTTTGTATATAGCAGACTATGTTACAAGTAAAGATTTTCCCATAGAAGAGGAAATATTTAATAATATTAGTTTTTATTTTCAAGAATATGAACATTTTTGAAAGCAATAGATTGTGGGAATTTAAAAATTCCACTGGATACCAAAGGGATACCAAATATTTTTTTTATTTTTTATTTTCCCTCTTTTTACAGATATGTAATTGGTTAACTCCCCAAATATATAATTAACTAATTACTGGACTTTACTAACAAGTTCCTTGCTAAAAATGCTCTCACGAATTGTTATTTAGTATCAAGTTAGGCTTTGACATGTCCACCCCCAGTTGTGGACACCAGTCACATGGTTGCAAAGCCTGGTATATGGATAACCTTGATTTAAGTACATCCACAGCAGCAGAAATGTTAAGAATTAAGTATATAAGAGACTTGTTTAAAGTTTAGATTCAGGATCATGTTCTTGTGCCAGTTCTTGTAACCAAAGAATAAAAATATAGTTCTTACATATTCCATTATATCAGTTAAATTTTTATATTAAACACTGAAAACTCTGTAATATATATAATCTTGTTGTTTTGCAAATACAAACATAGCATTATAAATGATATGATGGGAGAGTCATATTCTGGTTAGACATGTGTAGTTGGCAAGACAAACTTTTTAAGACTTAAAGATATGAATTGCTCTGTAGACATTGGGATTCTTGAGTTGAGATTCAGAGATTCAAAGATTTTTGTTGGATGAATTGCACAAATTTAATTTCCAAAACAATTTCTAAATGAAGGTTCAAATGCAAAATAATGAAACTATTTCAAATTGATGCTGAGTATGTTAATTAGCTATATCAAAAATTATCCTTTTTCATAAAGGGAAGATAAATATTCTTATAGTTATATTAATAACTCATATAATGCATTCAAAATATTTAAACAAAACTATTTTCTTGATGAATTCTTTCTTGCAACCAATTTGCTATCATTAACTGTTATACTCGTTAATTTTCACAGTTCTGTTTTCATGAAAGAAGATAAGTTCTTTCTCTGATCACAATTATTTCATGGCATTCTTCCAAAATCAGAATACTCCATTGAATGAATTAATCAATACTAAAACATTTGTTTTCAAAAAGCATATTACTTTCCCTTCTCCATGTACATACGACCAGACAGTAGATGGAGAAATGAAATAGCTTGATTTGCTGGTAAAATATGACAGATATATTAACAGTTATCAAGGAAAGATTTGGGAAAGGCTTTTGTTCTGCAGGGAAGGCCTTCTTAGCCTTTTTTGAATTGTGATTCTGTTGGCAATTTTTTCCCCTTACAGAAAATTAGGCACCTAAAAAAATCTCCTACTTTGGAAAACTACAATATTTCATATTTCTTTTCTTTTCTTTTTTTTTTTTTTTTTTTTTTTTTTAAAGAAAACACCATCCAAGATAATTCTTTCCCTTAAGAAAAGTCTGAAAGAGCATATTTATTCTTTCAGAGCAACTGAATTATATAGTTTTTCATCCATAAAATAGGCATATAATATTTTTTTCTTGAAAGAGTTTAAGTGTCTTCATGTTATCATTTTCTTCAATTTCATTGGCGTCCATAATGCAAAAACTGGAAATTGATATTTAAAATAAAATAATAATTATAAAAAATGCATATTATAAAACTAAATATTGTAGTAAAAACTGGTACTTTTCCATTATCATAAATCATTCTGTTTTATAAAAATGTAAAATTAAAATAAGACATGTCATTATTTTAATATTACTGTTTTTTTTTTTTCAGCATGGTTATTATAAACTTTTAAATTTGGGGATTTATTTCCATTTATATGTAAAATTGGACAGTTCACTTTTTTGTAGGAAAAATTGCACTAACCAGCAAATAATAAACTGAAGATATAATAAGAGTTAAAAAAAACCCAAAAAAAAACTCAATTGCAACTGCAACACCTTTAAATTTATGCTGCAGGAGACTAGCAATAGCTGATGACATATAAACTGGTATTCAGCCAGTTTGGCTATTTTGAAAACTTATTCAGTAACTTTTTGTGCTGGAAAGAAACTAAACAGATGACTAACTTTATTTTGCAGGCCTCAGTCTATGACAGTGCTATTGGGCTGAGCTGTATCATTTGTCTTAAATAATTACTGCCATTAATTTTCAAAATAAATTAGAAAACTCTTTTTTTTTCTTTTTTTCAAAACATGAGCTTTTAATATTTATGTAAGTCTTATATACAGAAAATAGTCCCTAAGTCTCATTCCAGAAAATATGTACAAACTAACAGCATAAACAATGTGTGTTTTGAAATCAAAATAAAAAAAAAATTGTTTACACTAGTCTAATAGATCTGATAAAATCTTCATTTTCTGAGAGGATCAAATGAAGAAAAATACTATAGAATCAACAATTTTAACACCTTCACATTTGACTTTGCTCGCTGTTTAACGTCCTGGGTATGACGGTAAACTACATCCGCGTCCTGGGTATGGCGATAAACTGCATCCAACAGCAAGGTCTCAGATAATGTTTTCAGAAGAATAATGTTGCCAGCTCTAAGTTTTTGAAACAATAATGTTGCCAGCTCTAAGTTTTTGAAACAATAATGTTGCCAGCTCTAAGTTTTTGAAACAATAATGTTGCCAGCTCTAAGTTTTTTTTTTTTGTAGAAAAGGAATAATGTTGCCAGCTATACGCTTTTTTTTTTAAACAATAATGTTGCCAGCTATACGTTTTTTTTTGTTTGTTTTTGAAACAATAATGTTGCCAGCTATACGTTTTTTTTTTTGTTTGTTTTTGAAACAATAATGTTGCCAGCTATACGTTTTTTATTCTATACAAAATAGGCATTTAAATTTCATATAAACTGGATTTGGCATTAAATAACCCACAGTGGTTGATATGCCATAAAACCCAAACAAACAAACAAACAAACTCGCTGTTTACATTTAGCATATGTTTTAGTCCCTTGATATTTTTAGTTCTTCATGCTGAACCTGTAACATGACAACCAATCCAATGGGAACTTATTGGGCATAGGGTTATTCAGTCAGTATTAAGACACTGTTGATCATGTATTATACTGTATAGATGATATTCACAATGACCAAGGAGATCTTTTAACACCCTGCAGGTTTTCTAGGCAAAATATTACTCAGGCCACTCAGTCCTGTTCCCTATTAGATTTGAATTCGCTCTTTTCAAAATTGAAATTGCTGTTAAAGTAACATGGGTGTGATTAAGGAAAATATAGCAAAAACAGTTAATGATAAATCTGAAAATAAAATTAAAATATCTTCAAACATTATTAATTTGGACTTGTATTCTTTAAATCTTAATTTTTAGTTGCTTTCATCACCAATTTACTCTGTAGGCTGTCACTATAAAGCAGTTAGTAGATAGTGCAGAATGAAAAGTAAAGTTTCCAACTTACATTCCTTTTGCCTCAGGGAAGCCTGGTTGTGATTACCACAACTACTTTTACATGAAAGCTTTGTATGAGCTCATTTGCTTTAAGGAAGATGAAATTTAATCTATAACCTGTCACTTCATTACACAACCTTTCTTGGTACTATATTAGTTTTTTTTTTGGTTTTTAAATTACCAATATTAATAGTAATATTATTTTTTGTTTATTATCAATCATGATTTTTAATTTTAACTAATATTAAATTTTTATCTCGATTAAAACAACAACAAAAAATTAATGCTATAAACCTTCAGAACATATGTGATTATAGTTCTCTGTAGATTCCTTTTCTTTATTATCTGTGAATTACCAGACATTTTTTGGAAAAACAATGGAATTATTTTGGAATACAGATTTTTCCTTCTCTTAGAAATTATTGTGAGGTTGAGCCACCCAAGGCTAGAGAGCACTGTCTACATTATTACTATTTAAGCTGTAGCTGGGGTGGGGAGTAGAAGAGATAGATTCCTAACTTTTCCCTGAGAGAATTAGTGTAAAAGTGAATGCAACAGACTAGCTTGGATATTGAACTGTACTTTCACTTTTCTTGCCAATATCTATTGCATGTCCATCTTAATCTTTAATTACAGGATATTTTGAAAACATGGGATGCTTGGATAATTGTTGAGAGATGCCAAGGAGAGTAATTTGAAGTTGATTAATGTGTCATTGCTCTAGGCTGGCTGTATACATATATACTGTATAATCATTTTCTTCAGTTTGGATCATTTTTTTTTTTTTCTGAAGGAACTGGAACATAAATTGTCCAATATCATTTGAGCACTTTTGGCTTTCATAAGCCATTATTAAAGAATTTTTTGTGGGTTAAGAACAATTGTGGCTGTAGTTTTGTATTTCTTTATTTGTCTCAAGTGTTGTCTTCATATGCTTTTACGCAGTGTATAGTAGCTCAGAATGATAAATTGGTGAGCATAGTTTGAATTCAAGTCAAGTTTGTTACATTCACTTATACACAAATACCATTTAGAAATGTATTAATCTATCACTTCTCCCTCCATCTATGGGTTAAATGGCAGGGCAGACTGGGATCTGTAGCCATGGTTTGAAATCCGTGTAGAAGCACAATAACTGTGATTTCAAAACCCAATATGGTCCTGGGAGCAAATCCTGGGTTACCCTTTGGCAAGGAAACCACCCCTGACAAGCTTATGATAAAGACATTGGCAGGAGAACGTTTAATGTGGTCAGTGGCAGAAAGTAATAGACCAGATTTGTGGCATTGTACTTCAATGGTGTCCTGCAAAAGATCCTTCATACTGGACAATAGATGTGACCTAATTATTCCAATTCAGTTGGAAACTACAGGAACATATCTAATAGTGCCTTGTGGATCCCAATATATGAGCAGCTAAAACCCCTATGATGACCTGTGAATATCCCTTGACAGATGTTTGAGTTATATATGATTGAGAGAGTGTGTATGGATATTTGGATCATCATGAAACTTGAATGTAATCTTCAAACCAAACCTGAAAATTGAAGTGTGAAACTGACAGTCAGTATGCAGTGTGGATTCCACTGTGCACACTATCTCTCTCTCAATATATATATATATATATATATATATATATATATATATATATATAGTTTATGCAAAACTAGGTAATCCGCATGGGTATACCCAAGGAGGATGATATCCGGAGAGCTCAATGTAAAATTCAGAGCAGATATGTTTGAATAAAAACAGACCACTTTAAGGTTCCATGTAATAAGTTATTTCACCACAACCCCTTTAACAGGGCTCTGGATCATCAGACTTTACTTCCAAAGGTTGAAATGAAAAATGAAAAGAAATTCACACGTTTTTGACGGACCTCATCAAGCATATGTAAAATTAACGAAGTGAGGAAGTGAGGTGGGAGAGAAGATAAGAGTGGGTTAGATGTACCATTTCAATTCCTTATTCTTAACCCCACTGTGTGTCGGCTAGACGTTGCTTAAGCTTAACGGGGCTTGTCTCTAGATATAGATGGGTAAGGGGTGAAGACTGACATTAAAGGAAGAAGCTACAGCAACCCTAATAAATTACATTCCATGAGGACAGGTTTCATTCAAATTCTTAGATGCTGTTAATTCGCGTTACTTTAAAGGGCATATTTGGGAGGTTATGGTTTGATATAAATCTAAATGTCTAAACAATCTACGAAGAATTTAATTTGAAGTTCGTTGGAGTTTTGGGTATTTTCTATGAAACAGTCGACTGGAAAAACTCATAGACAGTACATTGAAAGAGTAATCCATTTTATATTTAGTAATCTTTTATTTTTCTAAACTTTTGTTTTATTTATTGTTAAGTTGACATCTATTCATTTGATTTTTGTTCATTAAATAAACTCGTAATTGTTTTTAGGTACCCAATTATCAATGGTTATACAAAAATATATATATTAGTGGTGATCGATTTATAATTTTATCTAGGTCCTAGAGTCCTTGTATATCAGATCTCGTGAGCCTTCCCTTTGTAAACAGAGGGAATGCTTGCTGGGTCTGAATATTATTGGACTCTAGTCTCTTGAAATTCTTAATTTTTTTTTTTGTTTTCCCATTCGATTACATTCGTTAATTAAAATTAATTTACACACTTTTAAATTCCCAGAATAAATAAAGTTTGATAAGTCCTGGGACGAAACCGGTTGTTTTTATTTTAGCTTTTGCTTTTAAAAATGCCTTCTAAATATTGTCTTTTCCTATCTATTATTAAATTCTGTACCACGAAAAACTTATTTAAATATATATATATATATTTATATATATATATATATATATATATATATATATATATGTGTGTGTCCATATACACACACACACACACAGACACATATATGCAGAGTCTATTAAAAATACTTTTACAAACTTTAGGGGGCATTTCTGACACCAAAACAAGGTAAAATGTTCATATATGTCCAGAAAGCTATGTAGAATGTGTTCTTCATGGTCAGGCGATCCTCAAGCCATAGTTTATGCTATCTCAGCAATGCAATGATAAACAGCAGCAAAGGTTGGTTGATACAATCTGATAAATCCATGCATCCTTGCATCCATAACCATATGTAAAAATCATCTCTGCCTGCTCACGATACGAATATCCTGCCATTGTGAAATGGAACACTTCTCACTTAACTCAATACTACACATGTTAAATGTTGAAGACAGACTAGCCACAAATGTACACAAATGACAAATGTAATCTAGTCTACATGACAACATGGTGCCATCTAATGTAAACTTTCTTTAAATTTACTAACTCAAATCAAAGGATTTGTGGATTTGTTTGTATGGTCTTTTGTCCCTGTTTTGGTGTGAGGAACCCACCACCAAAGTATTGTTCATACACCCTCTGTGTGTGT